>JACVBY030000639.1:1088106-1759724 GCA_017589505.3 Metroxylon sagu | reverse complement strand
TATCATTTTGAAATGCTGAACCGTTTTGATTTTACACCGGTATGGTTCGGTACATCCCATATCGAGTAGTTTCGTATGATTCGGCATACCTTGCTTGATACTAGGGTACACTGAAATGTATCGAACCAAACTGGCAAGGGACCAGAACGGATCACCGTTTTGTTAAGGTACAATGTTTGTACCACCTTGAAATAATGCTAAAATGGTGTGGAACGCCTTGTACTTTACCGTACCAGGCCGGTACTGAAATAGCATCGGTATCCAGTATGACAAACCTTGCTTGGTACTACTAACATTTGAAATGGGAGCATACAGAGTCTCAGTACCCTACTGGTATGGTCCCATATATCTTGTATTGGGTGATATGGTCTGGTACAATGAACTATTTTTATGGCTTGATTAACTACTAAAGCTTTATTTAGTGGGAAACTGTCATGTATAGTTTAATCACTGTTATCATAGGCTTATCCACTAGTATTATTTGGGCCTGGGGTATCACGTGTATCTAAAACTTGTATTACAGGATTAGCACAAGTACACTGTAGAGGCCTATTGGCCCTGTAAGTTATTTAACATCTTCATTATTAGTTTGTATGGTTGTCAGTTGTCACAACTCACCACGTATACAAATGGCCCCAGATGTGATCTTTTGTGTTGGTCCATCATAAGCATTTTCCAAGTCTTCAGTTGTTTTTTTTTTCCCCCCTGCTTTAAATTCTTGGTTGCCTTAACAAAATTGCCTCAATGGATGGACATGTAAGCATTAAGCTGAACTTGGCTCTAGTAGCCCTTGGGTTTAGGTCCCCAGCTTCATAATATCCTTTATGAATTTGGTCTCACATTTATTATTGCAACTTTATGTGGGACTATAATTCTAATAAACCATCCTTGTTAATCTTTTCTCCGTATATCATACTTGGAATAATTTTATCAAATAATTTTATTAACATATGTGACATAATTTGTCCATTGCTTTCCATGCTTTAATTGGCAAACCATCTTATCTTCCTTCCTATCATCCTTTTTAACTTACATAAGGAAAAATCCTTGCTAAGTCAATTTTACTTATATTAGATATTTTTATTAACTTCCCTTTACTTTCTTTACCTGCATATATTGATCTTCTCAGTTTATGTTTCTTAAACAGCAATAACCAGTACCTGAGAAAAACTGTCCTTTCATTCTGTGTAGTTCAGCACATCAGTTGATGCTTCATCAAACTCAGTCATTGTTTAGTTGCAATGATTTCCTACAGAGACATTTCCGTGTGATGTGCAAATATTGTATTAACCTCAAAGTTGCTGTTGGGATCACTGTAGTGTTTGAAAATATTAAATGTGGATGATACCAACCAGTTGAGATGCAATAAATGTGGTAAGGGTCTAATAATACACTTTACAGAAAAACTGCATAGTTTCATTAAGGTACATCACCACCTCATCCTTAGTTGAATCTTTGAACATGTCGTTAAAAATCTCACCTATCACCGTCTGTAGGTGATGGATGAATGGTTCAAGGTCTTGAACATGTGCCTTGCAATATGTCACCATGTAAATGGTTTTATATTATATGTAGAAGTAGTTGCATGAAGGCCTACTACATGCAGACATTAATTGACCCCATACAGCACGCATATGTGAGAAGCTGCCAGGCACAAAGTGATTACTTTGTGTAAATTTGAATATTCCTTGGCAAAAGCATAAGCGACGTCTATTTCTGTGCACCAGCCACCACCATAAATCATGTTTTTTTGGCCTGCTTCTATTTCTACAATGTTGCAGCTTTTCAGCCCTCTAGCTGGACTTCAAAGATCTTTTTTTTTATTTATCCATCTCCTTTTTTCACTACCTTACAATCTCCTTTGCAGGTGTCTTATGTTGAGCCTTTGCTGCGCTCTCCTATAGTAAGTGATGCAGCATTTAGCACCATGCTAAAGCTTGCAAGGTGTATAGCCCCTCCTCTTTGTAACTGGGCTCCAGAGATTGCTGCCGCTTTACGCATAATTTCTACCGAGGATGTACACGTAGTTTGGGAGCTTATGCCTCCAGTTGTTGAAGGAGAAGTGCATCAAAAGCCACCATTGGGTTTATTTGAGCAAATAGTTATGGGTCTATCAGTGTCATGCAAATCTGAACCCCTTCCAGCAGATTCCTTTACATTCATTTTTCCGGTAGTTTTCTTTCTGATCTTGAAATCCCTCTTTAGCTATCTGTTACTGCTAATAGTGCTTCTCTAATTTCCAAGGGATGTCCACTATTTTTTCAGATTATCGAGCAGATTCTGCATTCTTCAAAGAAGACAGCGCTTCATGATGATGTGCTCAAGATTCTAGCCATGCACTTGGATCCTATATTGCCTCTTCCCAGGCCACGGATGCTATCAGTTACACCTTAGGCTTTGGCTTTTCTGATGAATAGTTTTCATTTAAAATTTTATCTTATTAAATCATTCTTCACTTCATATTTTGTTTGCAGGTTCTTTACCATGTTTTAGGTGTTGTTCCAGCTTATCAAGGATTAGTTGGACCGATGTTAAATGAGTTATGTTTAGGTTTGCACGTTGATCAACTGGCATCAGTGAGTTCATGTACCCTTCCATCGATTATGAAGTATTTCTGTTTTGATGATATTTTTTCTCCTGATGTCTTTTTTTCCTCTATCCCTTGCAGGCTCTTTGTGGAGTCTATGCAAAAGATGTACATGTGAGACTTGCTTGCTTAAATGCTATAAAATGCATTCCTTTGGTTTCTGGTCATTCCCTACTGCAGGATTTTAAGGTTGCAACAACTATTTGGATTGCTTTGCATGATCCAGAAAAGGTTTGTCTTTTTCAGATATTTCTTATAGAAATTTCTTTAATTCTTTTTATGCCATTGGATATGGTTGCATCTATTTTGCATTCTTGCTTGTATTACGTTGCTATAGGGTAGGGGTGGGCATGGGCTGGGTGGCCTGAGGGTTGGTGTGAGCCCAGTCTTAAAAATTTTAGGGCTTAGGCCTAGGTTTTTGGCCCATAGGGCCGGGTTGGGCCCAAATTTTGGGTCGAGTCTGGGCTTAGGAAAAATAGACCCAACCCAGCTCAAGAATGTGTGTGTGTGTGTGAGTATAGGCTTAAAAAAAATAGACTTAACCTAGCTTAAGAATATGTGTGTGTGTGTCTGGCTTAGGAAAAATAGACCCAACCCAGCTCAAGAATGTGTGAGATAGGGGACGGACGCTGTAACCTTCCCACCCAACCTGTCTTTTAGTGTTTATATATATATATATATATATATATATATATATTTGTGTGTGTATGTATATATGTGTGTATATACATGTGTATATATATGTATTGGGCTGGGTGTACTTGGCCTGATTCCGGGCCCGGCTCCAGCCTAGCACATGCCCACCCCTAACTATCAATTTTCGGATAGCCTGAGTTTAGAGTGGTTATAGTGCTATGTTGAACACATCTACTTTCTAGGTGTAATTGCTGTCCAAATCTACTTCTTTTGGTGTGGATGTGTTTTCATTTCTGAATTAGTATTTTTTTCCCTTCCCGCTGTTGTTCAGATTGCCCACCTTCAATCCTCTCATTGAGTGGATTGGCTAACATTGTAGCCACATGTCATTTGTTATAGAGGAAGCACAGTTGTGAGGCGAAGAATGTTTCATATAAATATCTTGAGCAGATATAACCGAGGTTTTAAATTCCATGGGTAGGGTCATCCTGGTTTTTTCATGAAACAGGACACGCTATTATCCTGTGTGTCGAGACAGGGGATGTCCTAAGACGCACAAATTGGGATGCCGAGATAATGGTGGGATGGTCCTGTCTCGGCACTTGGAACAGTAACCTATTTTTGTGCCCTATGGATGTTCCACCGGGATTTAAATCTATGGATATAACCTTTTAATCCCTCTACCTATTTCATTACTTCTCTCGGAAATCTTGCCTTACTAAACTAAGACATGAATATGTAAATCTCTCCTTATTTTTGATGACTTTATAAGATGTGAGTGCATATGCTGCGGAAAGTGCAGGCAATTCCAAAATTAACAAAAAATTGTCTTTCACAGTCAAAAAAAAAAGCAAAAAAAAGAAATTGTCTCATTATGCCAGTGGTCTCTTGGGAACACTTCAACTTTATCCTTGACTAAGTTACAATTACTCATTATTGTATCATTCAATGTTTATGGTGCTGACTGCTGTGGACCTAACTAGTGTGATTTTTCTGCTATCCAAATTGCATAGATGTTCTTGCAGGACTATGTTACAATCTGACTTGTTGCTGTGCAAGTTGTGTCTCATATGAAGTTGTTTCCCTACATCAAACCTTGTCATCTGCCCTTGTTTGTTGAGGCCTTTATAGCTGCTCTTCGGTGTCTGGATTCTCTTCTCTAGTTGCATGAGCTTAAACTTTGATAAAGAGGACCAAGATTAGAAAGACCAAGACTAAATTTCACCATAGGCATGTCTTTTACCTACAGTTGTTTGGCCGGGAATTCTGGACCGAGACTAGAATGTTCAGTTACATTGCTTTTTGTGAAGGTTTTTTCAACTCTTCCATTTAGCTGTCTTTACTCAGTTATGATTTGTAGTCGCCTTTTTTAATTTAATAAAAAATTGATTGATTGGAAATTTGGAATGATGTGGAAGCATATCTTAGCTGCTTCATATGCTCATCAACTTGTAAATGAATACAACCTTTCCTTTGCCCTCACTCCTCTTTCCTATCCTCCTCCTTTGTGCAACTAAATACACTATACAGTGAACACAGCATGCAGGACCACCCGTATCTCCATTATTGCTGGTGGTGTTTAACTTTCTCCACTTTCATTTATGTTTAGTTCAATATTCTGAAATCTTATGAGGGCTATCAAATGGGGAAGATGTGCTTTTGTTGTTTCTTCATTAACTTCGTAGTGTTGCTGTTCTTTGATATGATCTATTTGTGATCATGAACTTTTTTTTTATTCTTTTTCAGTGAGCTATGTAAACCTATTCATGATTTAGAGGACTAAAGCAATTTGGTAGTAAAAGTGGTGCCATATTTCGGTAATTAAAGTTTTATAATGCATATAACCTCACAGACGTCATCTCTTCTTATCCTATCTTAGGAATTCCATCTTCATTGCATCACATAAATTCACTAGTGCTGGATTGCCAGTTCTTAGCTGTGTTAGATCCACTGGGGATGAAAACCATTCAAATATTGCAGCCTAGTGATTTGCTTGTTACATTTTCTGGGATTGCCTGTTTTCTGAATTATTATGGACATTATGAAGAAGTGGGTCCTGTGATGCTCCACATTGTGTGAGATTGGCATCAGGCTTATTAGTTTCCACCTTGATGTAACATGTGATCCAAGGTTTTGTTGTGTCGACCCATACCACCTCGTACCGATCATGCTATATTATATTGATAAGATTCTTGTATGGTATTGAGGTTCAGAACCACTTCATACAGCCCAATATTGACCCATAGTATCCAGTTTCTAGTGGTACCTCACTGGGAATAAGAAAAAAGTGTGGAAAGCCTATATCTGTATGGGATGCATTGTAACATATTGATATGGTTTCTAGTACCAATTTTGCGGACCTTACAATCAAATCTCAATGTTATGGAATCTGTTGAAGCTGAAAGAAACGGAGTCAATCCTTCCAATTCATGCACAGGTAGTTAAACTTGCTGAGTGATTTGAAATTTTTTTTAATTTTATTTTAGTTTTTGAGGTATTATTCTTGTTTATATTTCTGGCTAACTGACTGAAAGTCTATCTACGTTGAAGGAATGAGTATTTTGACCTCTGGGAACAATGTGGCACCTTGAAAATGACTTTTTAAATGTGTGGTATATATGATTATCCAGCTGGAATCACCCTACTTCTTGGATTGCATGCAATAAAGAATTCAGACTCTTGTAGACTGGGAAACTTTAAAGTTTAAACTTTTGGACTTTTTTTAAAGTAAAACATGGTTTTTCACTATTATTGAGCAGTGTTGTTAATTACAGTGTCAGTAGAGTAAGCAGTTAGATGGGCCTTCTTTTTTAGAGTAGCGTGTTTGCCAACATGAACAACCTTTAACTGCATGTCCATTATGATAGCTTGAATTATTATTCTCTGTTCCTAATCAATAATCATCATTCATGGTAAATTGGTTCTTATGCTTTTCTGTTTTCTGTGTTAGCCTGAGAGAGATTCATCTGACAATGTCTTTTTTTTTAATTTACTTTTTTGGTATGTTTTTTATATTTTTCTTTTATGCCTTACGTGCCATATGCTGGTGAAGGAATTTTTAATTTTTAATCATCAGCTTGTGGTAACTTTTCAATTATATATCAGGTGTTTTCTGCTTTTTTTTTGTCCTAAATGTTTTTTTTTTAAAAATAAACTGTTGATGTTGTTTTTTATGTCTGTACATAATTTTATTTATTATCATTATATTGTTGCATTATGCACAGGCAGTTGCTGAACTGGCAGAAGAAGTGTGGGATCACTATGGATTTGATTTTGGAACTGACTATTCTGGTCTGTTTGATGCACTTTCTCATGCCAACTATAATGTGCGTGTGGCTGCCGCAGAGGCATTAGCTGCAGCCTTGGATGAAAACCCTGATACAATACAAGTAGGTCTTCTTGACTTTCTTCATATCAGGAGAGAATTCATTCTTGTCTCATTGTTTTGTAATGTGTTCAGGATACACTTTCTACTTTATTTGGTTTGTATATTCAAGATCTTGGAACTGGGGACATGGATGATCCCCATTGGTTAGGGAGACAAGGTATAGCTTTGGCACTTCACTCAGCTGCAGATGTTTTGAGAACTAAAGATCTTCCTGTTGTTATGACATTTCTGATATCACGTGCCCTGGTAAGCTGCCTGGTCCTTTCCATCCTTAGTTTGGATGTCATTTCTCATCATGATTATTTTTGTCAATGCTTAAAACACTTGTTGTCAACTTGTCGTTGCTTGGGAATTGAGAACTAATTGCCATCTCTCCTCATGTTTTTTGATTGAGATAATTTCTGCCATTTGGTAATTCGAAGTGCAGGCTGATCCTAACATGGATGTTCGTGCCAGAATGATAAATGCTGGCATCATGATCATTGACAAGCATGGAAAAGAAAATGTTCCTTTGCTTTTTCCTATATTTGAAAGTTATTTAAATAAAAAGGTGCGGCTTGTCTCCATAATGTTTTGCAAGTTCCTTCAGCTTGAGTTGGTGTTATCATCCCCCCCTCCTTATAATGTTAACATGATGTCACACTCTCTTCTGATATATAGGCATCAGATGAAGAAAAATATGATCTTGTGAGGGAGGGTGTTGTTATATTCACTGGAGCCCTTGCAAAGCATTTGGCAAAGGTATGGCATCATTTTACTTGAGGGACTGGATGGTGATTGCTTTTTCATGATGCTTAGCTTGAAAATTTTATATTTGGAGCAGGATGATCCTAAAGTCCATACTGTTGTTGAGAAGCTGTTGGATGTTCTGAACACTCCCTCGGAGGCAGTCCAACGAGCTGTCTCTGACTGTTTATCTCCACTTATGGTCTCAAATCAGGTATCTAAAATCATCACCTGCCAAAATGTAACTAGGATGTTGCATGGGTTGCATTATACCTGCACTCTTCTGTTGTTTAGAAAATGGTTTTCAAGAAGTTTGATTCTGATGCACAAAAATATGCTGCTGTGAATGGGATCAGGAAGATGGCCAGGCACTTGTTTCTAGGCTTTTGGATCGATTGGTAAAAAGTGATAAGTATGGGGAGCGCCGTGGAGCAGCTTTTGGACTTGCTGGGGTGGTTAAAGGCTTTGGTATTTCATGCTTAAAGAAGTATGGCATTGTAGTTTCATTACGTGAAGGTTTGGAGGACAGGTTAGATAGCCAACTTGAGATATTCTGGTCCTGGTTATTTCCATGTATTCTAGTACTATTGTGGTTGTTATATTGTCTATGTATCATAAGAAACATTTTAAATCTGTTCATTACGCATCATGATGTTATACCTTTTCTTCTTGCATTCATACTGGATTTTAATCAACAGTTTTTGTTCCTTTCTTCATTGCAGAGATGTTTTTAGGGAATATATGTATATATATGCTTGGACTTATTTGTGCCAGAAAAGTATGATGTTTTTGTCTGTGCCTTTATGTAGTCACCATATTTTATTTGCTTACAGAAATTCTGCAAAATCTCGTGAAGGGGCTTTGCTTGGTTTTGAGTGCCTTTGTGAGAAGCTTGGTAGATTGTTTGAGCCGTAAGTCTATTTAGTTATTGCATGAGAAATGTTGTAATTATATGGTTCTTTCGCATTTAATTACTTATTGTCTTCCAGGTATGTGATTCAAATGCTGCCATTGCTTTTGGTTTCTTTCTCTGATCAAGTTCTTGCTGTACGTGAAGCTGCTGAGTGTGCTGCTCGAGCAATGATGTCACAACTTACTGGTCATGGAGTGAAGCTTATCCTCCCTTCACTTCTTAAGGTGTTTGATCTTTTTATATGTGGATTTCATAAGATAGGATTGTCAGTTTGCCTCCATTTTGTCACATAATTTTGATTGCTTCTGTTCAATTTGATTTTCATTTTCACCTTTTTTTGATTGTGCTCTTGTTTGAACTATGTATTTGTGTTTGTTGGATCAACTGGTGACTTTATATTATATTTTATGTTTCATGCATGCGAAGTAATTGAAAAAAAGCTAATATTAGTGATTTTTCTTGGAATGTTCTGAAGAACATTATTAGGTAATATAAGAAATAATTTGTGGGATAATGAAGGTGAAAATCATTTGATGGTTTGTGCTGAAGGGATATCTTCTATTCAAATTGTATCACAATATTTGATGCCAATGCTAGCTCATGGTCCATCCAGTCATATAAATAGATAGATCCATTATCCCTTTTTTTTAATTAAGAAAGTTAAAACTAAGAGAAAATGAGATGCTATTAAAAAATTTAATGATATAGAGAATCTGAAAGTGCCATTGTTTTCTCTAAAGTGAAAGTGATTTAAATTGGTGATATTATGTGCTGCAAAGTGCATTGGTAGGGTCCGCTTGCTATCCACTTTCATTTAGATAGCAATATGTTTGTATTTGTCTGTGTGTGTTAATTCATTAATGTGTTGCTGCAAAGAATCCTCTGAGGGCCATATGCTTACTTTTGTATTTTTTTTTCTTTAAGATATTCTATTATATGGAGTCTTATAGATAGTTATTGGCTCGGTAAGAAATGTTTGTTATTTGATATCGTCAGCTTATATGAATTTTCAGAAAGGGCAGTTGAATATCATGCTAACATAGTAAAAAATATCATTCCATATCTTTATTGTGGTGCATAATATGGCATGAAATCATGACAATCTTGCCTATCCTTGGGTGCTACTTATATGTTTTGGTGTAGCATGTTAGTGTGATTTCTTATTGTTGGCTTTTAGTATCAATCAAGTCTTGTCGTATCAGAAACTAGTATTATTTTGGTACCGGCTTGATATGGTACAAAACACCTTGTACTGTACCATTTTGGTACTCTTTCGGAGCGACATGGTATCGGTACAAGTGGTATGAACCGTGTACCACTTTAAAATAGCGAACCATCCCAGTTCACTACTGATGTACTTTGGTATGCCCTGAATCGGATGGTTCGGGACATTTTGGTGTACCTTGTATCAATGGTGTACGACTTGAAAAAAATTATAGTGCCAAATGTATAATTCTCAAGCAAGATTTTTAATGCATCTCAATGGCATTCTATTAGAGTGTCCTATTAGGTACTCTGTCTCTCTCCCCTTATTTCTTTTATTTCTTTTTTAGTTTTTTTCTTTCTCTCTTCTTTTCTTTCCTTTTTCTTTTTCTTTATTTCCCTTCTCTCCTTATGTTCTTTCTTTTCCATCTCCTTTCGTTTCTTTCTTTTTTCTTCTTCTTTCTTTTCCACATTCTTTCCTTCTCCTTTCTTTTTTTTATGCTTCTTTCCTTGTATAGATGGGGTTTCAAAGTCCCACCCTCTTCCTGATCCTATTTTCCCATAGGAATGGGATGGGATGGTTAGGATGCTCCCCTCTTGTCAAGACTTGAAACCTTGTTCTCAAGCATTAATTGCTGATGTTGTTTCAACGCTAGTTGGCAATTTATGATAACAAAGATGATTTGTTTTGAGCAAATTCCTAATGTCTATCAAGAAAGTAATGCGTAAATGGTACCTTTTATATATTATGTACTGGTAAGAATGAAATAAGCATTTTGAATGCTTTAGACCAAGGTTAGCCAAACCATCCTGAACCAGTTAGCTCAGGGTGAACTAAGCCGAACTGGTCTAGAACTAGGATGGTTTGGTAGGGAGTGTGAACTGCCCATACTGCTTCTGTACCAGTATAGCAAACTGCACCGAACCAAACCAAACCGCTTAGTTTGGCCCAATACTGTGGTGGATATGGGAGGGGCTCTTGATCCACCTGATCGGTATGCCACTAATTTGAATGGTATGCACCATATCGAATCATAATGGCTCAATACCGGTATGGTACGATATGGTGGACCTTACTTTAAACACATCTTATCAAAACATTTTTAAAGGCTTTCGACATTGATATAGTTCAAAAGGAAAGGAAAACAAGCAATGGTGGACTGTACTTGAAACCTGTTGACCGTGTAAGTGCGGTATATGTGCCCCCAAGCATTATTTCGTAGTACAGAATTATTTGAGAGGTGGCAGAGGGAGAATTGTGTAGGGATATGAGGTGATTCTGTTGGTCCAAAAATCTTAGGATAGTGTAATCAATGACCTTCATAATATTTCTTTCTTTGCCACTTCCCTTCTTTTGCTCTAGGTTCTGTATGCGGTAGTTAAGGTGTTGCATCACTGAATGGTCAGGATGAAGCTGCTGTGATGGTTAGCCATGATGTAACTGTGTACGTGCAGATGGTGAAAATGGTAAAACCTGTTGGTCCTATGGTCTTGGAACGGTGTAGCAATATGGGTCATGAACATATATACTCTTCTGAATTTGGTTAAGATCAGTACTTGTACAGTGCGACATTCATATGTGGAGTAAGTACTGAATGCCATTCAAGGAAAATCATGATGATATGGTGTCAAAATATGTGGAGTAAGTACTGAACATCATCTAAAATATTGAGGAATTCCAATGCAGTGAGAGTAATTGTCATTGATGCCTTTCATCCTACTGAGTTGTTTATAGGATCTCCTTGGAAGTCTTTGCCATGAGGACATCTTTTTTTTTTTTTTTCGTACATTGAGGAGGACATCTGAGCCTGCAGTGCTTGTCAATTGTGAAAGGGCCTTGTCAATTGTGAAAGGGCCTTTCTGTTCTCTTTTGCTTGCTTCACTGATTCCTGTGTTTTAATGAAGGTCGCAGTAATTGTTTGCGCTGCACTAAGCATGGTCTTTAATGCAGATGCAAGAATAGGCTTTGAAACCAACTTCTTCTATGAATGCTCCTCACTCCTAAGCTTGCTTGGACTATTAAAAATGGAACATCACCTTTATTACTAGTGTACTTATCATGATCATCACAATCAAATTTAAACTTGTTATCATTGTCCTTGGTATGAGGCATCTTAATTGTTGACAAGGTTTTAAATCTCGTAGGATTCAGGTGTTTTAGTTTTTCCATGAAATGAGACACCTCGCATCCCATTCCATTTTGATCTTCGACTTAGTCAAGCATCCCAGTACTTGCTTAAAATGCTTTTTTCTTAAAAAAAATATTTATGAAGCTTTAGTATTTTATTTAATTTTTAAATATATTTAAACTTCAAAAGTTATATCTTTATAATAAATTAGATTTATTTAAAATTAACATTATAATGTATTATGGCTAGGATAGGATGGGGTGGGATAGTCGAGATCGGTCTCGGAATCTTTCTAAGACGTGACGTATCGGCCGCTTCGACTCTCATCCTGATGAGTCTTGAATCACTAATTGTTGGGATATGGGATAATTAGAGTCAGTATCATCGATTATTCATCTTTAAACTTGTTATCATCTTCCTAGGCATCTTAATTGTTGGGACATGGGATAATCAAAGTCAGCATCATCGGTTATTTAATGGTATAATCAAGTGATCAATATTTTCATTTCGGTCACATTCATCTTGTGTACATTTAATTTTCTATTTGATCAACATTCCGTACCATAAAGCATAACTGATTTTATGGCTATTTTATAAAATTTTTTCTTCAACTTAGTAGGTAGTCTACGATCACATAATATTTCAATTGTACTTTTTTATTTCATCAAACCTGTTTGAATTCTATGGACATCACCCTCAATCTCTCTTTTCTTATGAATGCTTAATTAAAAATATTGAAATAATCACTTTTAGAAATTTTATGGTCTTAAATTTTTACTATGCATTCATCTCTATTTCTAATTGTATTAAAATTGCATTCCATGTATTTTATCTTTATTCTATTTAATTTAAAACTAGTAAATTCTAATGCATTTCTTTATAATTCCAACTAAGAGCCTTATTTTCATCAATTGGTACTATATTATATGCAAATAACATATCCCATAAAATATCATCTTGAATATGTTTAGTAAGCTTATCCATAATTAATACAAAAAGATAAGGATTAAGAGCAAATCCCTAATGGAAACCTACTTTAATTGAGAATTCGGTGGTATTATCTCCAATGGTTCTGATACTAGTAACCACTCCATACATATCTTTTATTATGTTAATATATCTAATGGGTACTTCTTTTTCAACATTCATCATAAGACTTTTCTAAGAACTCCATCATATACTTTTTTTAAATCAATAAAAATCATATGAAGATCTTGTCTTTTTTCTTTATACTTCTTTATTAACCTCCTAAGAAGAAAAATAGCTTTTGTAGTCGATCTTTCTGGTATAAAATTAAATTACTTCTTTAGTATTTTTTAGTATATCTTAACCTATACTCAGTTACCTCTTCCAAGGTTTCATAGTATGACTTGTGAGCTTAATACCATGATCATTAAAGGAGTTTTGAATATCTCCTTTATTCTTATAAATTGGTATTATATTGCTTTTTCTCTATTTATTAGATATCTTCTTAGTCTCTAAGATTTTATAGAATAAATTTGTCATTCAAGTTATTCCTACATCATGGAAACATTTTCAAACCTCGATCAAAATTTTATCAGATCCTATTACTTTTTCTTCTTTCATTTTTTTTGTATCCTCTTTTATCTTAAATATCCTAATTCTGTAAGTCTACAACATATTTCCATCCTCAATGGAACCAGTAAAGCGTCCTAAATTATTTATATTATTTTTATTTAATAATCTATTAAATAGCTTCTCCATTTTTTTTTGATATTATTCTCTTTAATTGAAACCTTTTAATCATTATCTTTGTTGTATTTAACTTGAATCATATCTATCGTTTTTCTTTCTTTTAGTCTTGCAATTCTGCATGTCTTTCTATCCATCTTTAATTGCTAGTTTGTGATATAATTCTTAATATGTTTGTATCTAGCCTTTCATATAACTTTTTTAACTTATTTCTTTACAATCTTATAATTTTCTTATGCTTCTCTATTTCTACATTTAAGTAGTTTTCTATAGTACATTTTTTTAGCCTTAACTATTGATTGGAGTTTCTCATTCTACCATTAAAGTTTTCTTATCATATAGTCCTTTTTCTTTTGACTCCTAGCACTTATATTAGCTACTTTTCTAATAGTGCTAGCCATTTCTTCGCATACAATATTGATTTCTCTATCTAGACTTCATTTTTCTTCCTTCATCATTTTATCCTTTAAAACTATTAGTTTTTCTCCTTTCAAATTTCATCACCTAATCTTTAGATTCTTATACTTTTTAATCATTCTTCTCTATTTTCGAACATGTACATCCATAACCATTAATTTATGTTGCATGGTTAAAGTCTTATTTGGTATAACTTTATAATTTATATCAAAAAACTTAATCAATTTTTTTAGTAGGGAAGAAATTTATTTGACTAGCATTATATCGACTTTTAAAAGTTATTAAATGAAAACCCTTTTTAGAATGTGTTGGTTAATATAAATCATATGTTATTGTAAACTCTAAGATGATATCTCTTTCTTCATTTATATATCCTTATTCATTTTTATGTCTGCAATCATAACCTCCTTGTATTCTTTTAAAGCCTATTTGCATGTTTCCTTACATGTCTATCCAAATCTTTTTTGATAAATATTTTTTCCTTATGAGGAATCTTTTGAATTATTCCATTTATGTCCTTTAAAAAGCTTTGTTTTGTAGCATTATTTAAACCTACTTGAGAAGCATAAGCACATTGATAATATTAATTGACTCCTTTCTTAACACCAATTTGATTAAAATTATTCTTTCTCATATTCTTTTAATATTTACAACCATATCTTTTAGACTCTTATCTACAATTATTCTATTTTTATTTTTATTTTTATTTGTATACCAAAGTCTAAAATTATTCACCTCTTTTGCTTTTTTCCTATCCATTTAGTCTCTTATGGGTAAGCTACGTTAATTTTCCTTCTAGTTAATGCATTTTTTAATTCCACTAATTTTCCTATTAATAACCCTATATTTCAAGATATTCCTTTTCAATTGTCATTATGTTTGCTTTTTCTTGGTTATCAATCTTGCTCCTTTTTTCCTTGTTCATTATAGACTTTAAACTCAGTGTTTTCGATATTGTTGGAATGTTTGCCTAGCTTGTCATTGGAAATTAAAAATGGCATATCAAAGGTGCTGCCAATGACTTATATTGCAAGATTTGGTCAGGGGCTGGAGGATAAAGCATGGCGAACTAAGCAAAGTAGTGTACAACTGCTTGGTGCTATGGCATACTGTGCACCTCAGCAATTATCTCAATGCTTACCCAAGATTGTTCCAAAACTGACAGAGGTTATTACTAAGAAAAAACTTTGTTCTGAGCTGTTGACCTGTCCTTGAATTTTGAGTGTTCTTTCCTATTATAGTATGATTTACCTCAATGCAGGTATTAACGGACACACACCCTAAAGTCCAAGCTGCAGGACAAACAGCTCTTCAGCAGGTAATTTTTGCATTACTTCATTGTGACTTGGCATTTTTCCTGTTATGTCTAACTATATGTGCCTTATTATCAGGTTGGAAGTGTCATAAAAAATCCAGAAATATCTTCTCTTGTTCCGACCCTGTTGATGGGTCTTGCTGACCCTAACGTGTACACAAAGCACTCTCTTGACATCCTTCTTCAAGTATGTTTTATGTATTTATTCCACATGTTTTTTCTTTATTTTTGTGTCACCTTTTGTGTTTCTTCTCTTTCATTCTTCTAATGTCTGCAGCTATTTTGACAGACAACTTTTATCAATTCAGTAGATGCACCATCATTGGCGTTGCTGGTGCCTATTGTTCATAGGGGCTTGAGGGAGAGGAGTGCAGATACTAAGAAAAGAGCAGCTCAGATAGTTGGAAATATGTGTTCATTAGTAACTGAACCAAAGGATATGATTCCATATATAGGATTGCTTCTCCCTGAAGTCAAAAAGGTTCCCTTCTCATTTTTCACCTCTTTTCCTTCTTTTTTCCTTTAATTTTTGATGTTCTCAATGTTGTGGCTTTTTGCTCATTATTCATGCCTGTATTGTCTTGTAATATAGGTTCTGGTTGATCCTATACCAGAAGTCCGATCTGTTGCAGCCAGAGCTCTTGGATCTCTTATCAGGGGAATGGGTGAAGATAATTTCCCAGATCTTGTGCCGTGGTTATTAGATACACTTAAATCTGATAGCAGTAATGTAGAAAGGTCTGGAGCTGCCCAAGGGTTGAGTGAGGTCAGGATTATTTTCTTTCTTTTATTCATTGATATTTGCAATTTGGTTTTGGTGTTTCTTGCTCATATATTAGGTTAACTAGAAAATTTGTTGTTTGAGCAAATCATTGTGCTTCTGCACTTTGTTTACCATATTAATCCTACTGAAACTTAGAAGTTAGCCCCTTCCAATTAATAGGTTGATGTTCTTCTAAAAAATATGCTTGTCTATGGTACTTCTATAAAGAGTATGTATGATAAGCACAGCGCCCAGGCTGCATATATGGGGTGGTTGGTCCTACTTTGCAGTATAGGCACCAACTATGCAGCTAGCTGTGTTTGGGATAATCTTGTCACACTGTGGTGTAGTTACTAAACTGCATCCGCATATCTGTCTGGGACTGCACTCTAAAATGGTGCCTGTATGCATTCTTGTTAACATAGAAATGCCATTGCACATCTTGGATTTTGCTGAGCATGATCACTACCTCCTACCTTCTTTCCATTTATCACAACCAGTTTAGGATTTGTTTGCTATTGTCCCCAAGTGATTCTTTCTGGTAGTTTTCTGGAACATTCTTCTTTATACTGATAAAACATACACTCTTCTATGCAATTTTCAATGCTATTAGAACTTTAATACGTGATGGTGGGATAGATCTTTTGGCTTATTGATAAATATTCATCTTTTATTCTTCAGTATGCCTCATCATTCCTATTCCCATTATCTGTTTTTATCAATTTGGTCAGGAGCAGTTCAAATCTTTGCTCCCCTCCTGAAACACACACACACACCTCCCCTTCTCCTTTTTCCCTGTTTAGCCTGGGCACTTCATTATTTGGGTTGATTCTCTTAAAATATACTTATTGGTCCCATCCTAAACCTTGATAAATCTGTACTGAGTCTAAGAATCAATAATTTAATATGTCATTTGTTGAAATTTGGAAAATTTCTCTATAGCGGTTCTGCTGATGGTTTCTAGAAGTTAAATGGCTATCGAAACGAGGGACTCGGTGACATATTCTGATTGTTAATAGCCAGGAAAATGGGGACCGGAAGCTAGGATGCCTCTATTTAAAATATCTATAGAGATTCTGTAAATAGGTAAATATTCAATGCAGATGAATCAATGTATGAATTACTTGCAAAATATTGTACATTCTTGTAAATGGTTCCAATGCATCACAAATTATTTTTCTTCTTTTAGTCATTATATACCAAGATCAAAATTCCTGAAAATACGTTTGAAAATGATCAGAATTTTTTCCAAGTCAATTGTATTAACAGACACAGCCTAAATTAGGATTTCTCTATGTCATGTATTGTGATTTTTGATAAGTGTCTCTGTTTCCAGGTTTTGGCTGCTCTTGGTAAGGAATATTTTGAACGCATTCTTCCTGACATCATCCGGAACTGTTCTCATCAGAGGGCATTTGTCCGCGATGGGCATTTAACACTTTTTAAGGTTAATATAGATACCTAATTCTCAATCCTCAATTCTTTTGATTTGTATCCTTCCTACATTCTCCCCACCATTTTTCTAACCAAAATGTTGATGTGCAGTACTTGCCAAGATCGCTGGGGGTCATGTTTCAGGATTATTTGCAAGTGGTGCTGCCTGCTATACTAGATGGTGGGTTAAATTCAGTACTTCTGTTATTCATGAATTTTCTGTTACATGATGTTTTAATCTTGTTTGTTTTTCAGGGCTTGCTGACGAAAATGAATCTGTCCGTGATGCAGCACTCAGTGCTGGACATGTTTTTGTGGAACATTATGCAACAACGTTGGTGTTGCAATGATTGTCTTTTTCAAACTATTTCAGATTTTGCTCTTTGAAGTTTTTGCTAATAAAATTTTGTTTGTGTTCTTGCGAATATTAAACTAGGTCTTTACCTTTGTTGCTTCCTGCTGTTGAGGATGGCATTTTTAGTGACAACTGGCGTATACGACAGAGTTCTGTTGAACTTCTGGGTGATCTTCTTTTCAAGGTCTAACCTTTTCTTGCTAACCCATATTTAAAGTGAGATTTTTTTTTTTTTTTAATCTTCAGTCAATGCGTCATTTGCAGGTCGCGGGAACATCTGGAAAAGCAATTCTTGAGGGTGGCAGTGATGATGAAGGCGCAAGCACCGAGGCTCATGGTCGTGCTATTATTGATGTATTGGGCAGGGATAAGCGAAATGAAGTTCTTGCTGCAGTATATATGGTCCGCACTGATGTCAGCTTGTCTGTACGACAGGTATATTGCTATCTTTCAGAGCTTCTACTTTTTCTTGTTAATGCTTTCTCCTATGTCTTTCTGTCATTTTAGCTGTTCAAGTGCATTTTTCATCCTGCATAAAGTATAACTCGGCTCCATGATATGCTGAACTTCCTCATGTGCCTTGGTTTTTCATCAGGCTGCTTTGCATGTGTGGAAGACTATTGTGGCAAATACTCCAAAGACTCTTAAAGAAATTATGCCAGTTCTAATGAATACACTAATTTCCTCTCTCGCTTCAACTTCCTCAGAAAGACGACAGGTTTGTGTTTTCGTTGACATGTGGTCCTGTTGATGGAATAACAGCTGTTCAGTTGATCACTGATTTTCATCTTTTCTTCAGGTTGCAGGAAGATCTCTTGGGGAGCTTGTGAGGAAACTTGGTGATAGAGTTTTGCCCTCTATTATTCCAATTCTATCACAAGGACTCAAGGACTCAAATACTAGCAGAAGACAAGTGAGTTTTAATTATAAAAGTTGCATGATACAATCTTAAAATCTGTTCATCAAAAGCATTTGAACCACACAATGCTCCCGTTTTGTGTCCTATTAAATGTTTGTTAATTTGACATTGGGTCAGCAATAGGATGTTAAGGGGAACAAGGAACATTCAGTTGAATATCCAGCTGCTCTTTCCATATAGCTTAACTGAGTGTTTGTTTAATGCCATCATGTGCCTGCAATAAAATACAACCTTCACCCCTGTTAATAAGCCTAAAATGGAGACACCAGCATGTATTGGTATCAGGCAATCACTTGTCACTTATATTGATATAATGTAATGTATTGGTTCATTTTTTTTTTTTCAATACTTGGTGATATAAAATGAGACATCTGGAGATGTCTCAGACACGCATTATGTACAGAGGCCTGATTCATGTGTAAAACCAAGGAGTTAGGGTGAGTGATGCTAGTTAGATGGCAAGTTTTAGTTAAAATTTGAATATCTATCTAGACTAGCGACATAGTTCTGCCTGTGGTAGCTAAGTATTTGGTTTTACTGAACTGCTTTTAAGATATGAGATTTCATGCATTTAGTTTTGCAGGGTGGCAAAAGATATGGTGGGAAGATTTTTGATATTCTAATTTCTCTGCTACTTTGTCCATTAGAAAAGTAGAGTGCATATAAAGTCTGTGCTCATATATGTAGCATGTTATTATACAACTTATCTTCTTGGTCTGCTTTTGAGGCTTTCTTGTGATCAAGCTACATTATAGAGATTCTTCTGATGTATGATCTGGGTGGACATATTGATGCTAAACTAGTTCTGCTATTTGAATTCTTCTGATTCTGCTAGATACCAAAGCTTAATGTTTGGACATGGAATCCTTAGATCACTCCAAGTATATGATTACAATGATATAAGGATTCTATTTTTCATAAATTCTGTTCTATTTATACAACACCTGCATAAATTCATATTTTTGCATGAATTCAATATATAGGCAGCTTACATTTCTCTTGTACTACAAATTTGAATTTACGCACTTCACTAAAAATCATGTTTATACAATATCAACAGGGGGTATGCATTGGTCTTAGTGAGGTGATGGCTAGTGCTGGTAAACACCAACTATTGAATTTCATGGATGAACTTATCCCTACAATTCGTACGGCTCTTTGTGATAGGTATAAGATTTTCATTGATTGTTGTCATAATTTTTATCTTTTCCATATCTATTTTAGATACTAATTCTGAATGTATGACAGCATGCCAGAGGTTCGCGAATCTGCAGGCTTGGCATTTAGTACTCTTTATAAGGTGGATGTTTTTTTTTTTTACCCATGTTGACATACTTTGATGGAATATTGGATGCTAATTTCTTATGAAAATGATGCAGAGCGCTGGAATGCAAGCAATTGATGAAATTGTTCCCACACTCCTGCGCTCTTTAGAAGATGACGAGATCTCTGATACAGCTTTAGATGGTCTTAAACAAATACTAAGGTTCTTATTAATTTCCAAGCGATTTTGAAGTCATTTGATTATTACTACACTTAAATCAACCTGTGTACCTGGTCATTTGATACCTGCTGAAAAGTGATGCTTTGCTAACTTCAGTGTTAGGACTACAGCTGTCTTGCCTCATATCTTGCCCAAGCTGGTCCATCTTCCCCTCTCGTGAGTGGGCTACTTTTCTTGTTATGTTGAACGATTGTTGAATACTTGTCGCAACTATTTTTTCACTTACATGTTTCATATGCATCCAGCGCATTTAATGCCCATGCCTTAGGAGCCTTAGCAGAGGTTGCTGGGCCTGGTCTAAATTCCCATATTGGAACTGTCCTTCCAGCCTTGCTGCTTGGAATGGGTGACGATGATGTGGTAAGATATTGTGACACCTAAATGAATTTTGATATTTACCCATGTACCATAACTTGATTACAGATTTCATCTAATTGGTTAAGTTGTTATATTTGTTAGCCCTTGCTCTGGTCTTCACAAGCTATATCCTAATTTTTCACATTCAGTTACTTTGCTCTGGTCTTTGCCATTCAGGTCTCCGTGATTACATTATGTCCATGAAAGCCAACAATTACTATAAGTTACTCAATTTTTAGAGCCAATATTTATCTGCAGCATGTTGATCTAATTAGTTTTATGCAATGCCAAGATTGCTTTTCCTTTTAGTTCTTATTCATAAGTTCTTTTGCACTAAAAGTAGTTTTACAATATCTTATTTTCAAGGGGTAATGCCCATTCAGATTTTCATGTTTGTTTCTTGCTTACTATTTATCTTCTTTGCAAGGGAATTATCGTTTATTGAATATGCTACTAAATGCTTGGTCTTGTGCTTAGCTTGTTCGTGAACCAGATTAGGCTGACAGTTTGGTTGTAGCAAGTTCCGGACTAGATAAAATGCATGCCAGGAGTATATAAAATATGCTGTTAGGAGTCCTGACTGTTATACAGTGCTGTGTTAAGGTCCAAACCGACAGTCAACAGTTCTAGTATTATTTTTGGCCTTCTATCCTAGATTGGTGTGATATACTTATTAACATGGAGCTAATTTATTGAATTAGTATCATAATTTTCACTTGGATCATCACAATGCTTGGTCATATGAGGTAGGGCCTGTGAATAAGATCTGCCTTATCAAGAGTAATTGTGGGCCATGCTATTACTTCATTTGGTCCTTGCAACTGTGACCAGTGTATCTAGTGTAGCAGAACTGTTATACTCTGATTTTATATGTGCAATGTTACCTGAGCCATTTCTAGATCTCTTTTTTTGTGTTAATTAGGATTTATTAATAATTGTTATCATGTGATTCTGCCAGAATACTTGAACATTAGTTTAATTATCTGTCATGTGCTGGCATATCTTTCGATAATCTTATATCTTCATGCCTTGTTGATGCACAACTGGCTGAGGCACGATAGAAATTTGCTGCTTTAATTATTGCTAGGAGGTAATCCAATAATCTAGCTCTAGGGAAGAGATAGGTTTCCTGAATGTATCTTTAAGTATCACTATGGTACCCCTCCGAACTGTCATCTCTCTTTGCATGCCAATATGTGTACACAGCTAGGTTATTTTGTTACTTTTCTACCTGTTCAGTACCGGCAGGAAAGAATCCTTGGTTGGGAGATGTTGGATTTTCTGAATTATAGGATACTGTTTTCATCGATGACAATCTAGAATGATAAGTTTTCAATTATTTCTACATGATTACAGTAAGAAAATGCTTATTTTTTTCTTTTGAAAACTACCTGTTGAATGCTAGGATGTGCAAAACTCTGCCAAGAAGGCTGCAGAAACAGTTGTGATGGTTATTGATGAAGAAGGAATTGACACCCTAATCTCAGAGCTTCTTAAAGGAGTTGCTGACAACCAGGTTCATTTTTAAGGAAATTCTTTTATGTTATATGAGATCTTTCTTTTGCTACTCACATTGTCAATCACCTGGTCTTTTGGACAGGCTTTGATGAGAAGAGGCACCTCCCACCTGATAGGATACTTCTTCAAAAACAGCAAATTATATTTGGTAGATGAAGCCCCCAACATGATCTCTACACTGATTACCTTATTAAGTGATACAGATTCAGCTACAGTTGCGGTAAGCCTAGAGAAAAGCAATTGATGGTCTTCGGCTTATCCAAATTCTATCATATTACTGATGTTCTAGTTAACAGGTTGCTTGGGAAGCTTTAGGAAGGGTTGTGGGGTCAGTTCCCAAAGAAATTCTCTCTTCATATATCAAACTAGTTCGTGATGCTGTGTCTACAGCAAGAGATAAAGAGCGAAGAAAAAGAAAGGTACTTCTCATCCATCATTAAAAGCTTCTTTGCATATTGTACTCCAAAAGTTTATAATTTGAAAGCCTTGTGTCAATTAAGTTCTTTATGTATTTTGTAGACCTATTGAACTAATTTATTTGTTTTGCAGGGAGGATCCATTCTTATACCTGGATTATGTCTACCCAAAGCTCTTCAACCATTGCTTCCCATCTTTCATCAGGTATTTTACTATACTTATGCTTAAGTTGCTGGATTAATGAGCAAGAAATGGAGTTTGTTGGGCAAAATGGAGTATGTGCAAAAGGATCTAAAAAATATACTTTTGGGAGTTGAATTGTTGGTGTTAAATCAGTGGAAAACCTCATGATGCTCTAGGGGACTTCAAATTGACGCGCCATTTATGACTAAAATATTCCCTGATCTTTTCACTAGGTCATTTCTAGTAAAACCTCAAGTTAACAACAAAAAAATTTTTTCTGTGCCATGCTTGTATATCGCCTATATACATACATAATACATGCTTACCTAGTAGGACCAAGTTATTAGGGAAAAAAGGTAAAACCTTAACTTAGCATGATCATTGTTATTTCTATATTATACTTAGATAACAGATTATATGTTTGAAAATGACAGCACTGAGTTGCATTGTTTACTGTGGGAATCCCTGTTAGTTCAGTACTTACTGTCAATGAATACCCCTCTAAATCTATGTTTGGGAGAAAGATGACAAGGCACTTCAGCCCCCTTCAAATGAAAGTGCAGTCAACAAACAAATTGATTGTGATGGTTTTTATAATTATGTTATGTATGTTTCTGCATGCATCACACTGTCAAGTTTTCATGTAAGTCTATTTATATGAGGTGTTTAGTCTATCCTAATTCTTTTATCATTTAAAGTGCAATGGCCCTCTCCCCCCAACCCCACCACCAAATCCTGCTTGAAAAAAAGGGGGAAAAACACAAGTATTTTGATTTCTTTTTGAAAAAAACTGCAAATCATCTTAAATGTATGTTAAAATATAATTTTCCCTCATACATGGCCATCTTTCTTTTATCTGATGTAACACAACGAGTTCCACCATGGATTTAATTTTCAGATTATATATCAAATCTAAATTAGTTTATGGTTGGCCTTATGAAATACTAGAATCAGGCAAGTGTGATTCCTGTGAGCCGAGTAAATGCTGTGGTTAACGTAACACTTACATTCATAGAGAAAAAGAAAAAGCTATCTAGAGTTGAAATTAAAAGGTTGTGAGCAGAGTCACGGTGGTGACAAATTCAAGAATAATTGAAAAATTCATGAGGTGGATAGACTGAAGGGAAAGAAGAAGAAAGATTGTGATAAATTATTAATCATGCAGAACCATGGTGGAGTCCCCTGCATGAGAAAGTTGAAATTTATCATAAGCCATATCTGGGCATGGAGTCGCAATGCTGGACTTCCCATTATATGGGTAGGTATTGTGCAATTTGCTCACTGCGATTTCTAAAAGTGCATGCTTTGGCGAATCTCCTCTTACAACTTTCAGCATATGTACTATCTTAAAATATATTTTTTCTCTTTTTGGATATTTTTCATTTTGTTGTGTCTAATATTTATCTTCCTAAGTTGAAACTTTTTAACTAAGTTATTGTGCACAACCAAACTCATGATTATACAGATAGATCACAAGTTTCAGTGAAGCATCAAAAACAGTGAAAAGAACAACTTTTTAAGGAGTGTGATAGATAGCCTGAAAGTAGAAGAGTGACTTCTATTGTGTTGCAATTGTATTTGGGTCTATCATTTGGACCTTTTTCTGTTTTCCAAATTATGGACTTGCAGATCTTACCAAATTATTTTATTAAGTCTAAACAGGTTTGCTGTACCAAAAATTGGTACTGTTTCGGTACCAAACTAGTATGGTTCAGTATGGACTGTACCGTACCAGTCAGGTGACTCAGGGGGTTTGAACCCATGAACTGCTGTGAATCAGATTAAACCAGGCAATTCGATATGTCGATGCAGGATCAGTTTGGTCAGTTTGCCTCTTGTATTGAACCAAGAGGTCAAACTATCTCGATTCCGGGCTAGTTCGGTTCGGTTTACCTTGAACCGGGCTGGGACGGTTCAGCATATAATAATAGTTTGAACCAGTGATCCAAGTCTTGGTGGGATAGGGGCTATGACGGTTGAGTTGTTTTGTCCTAAAAAGATTCTGGGATCGATCTTAGCTCCGTCCCGTTCTGTCTCGAACGTAATATATTATAGTTTCAATTTTAAATAGATCTAATTTATCATAAAGATATAAATTTTGAAGTTTAAATATATTTAAAAATCGGATAAAACATTAAAGCTTCACAAATAATTTTTTTATTAAAAAAGCATCCTATGCAAGTGCTGCGATGTTTGATCAGGTTGAGGATTGAGATGGAACGAAATGTGGGGTGTCTCGTTCCATGAAAAAAAAAAAAAAGATACCTCAGTCCCACAAGGTTTAAAATCTTGGTTTAAACCATGTTTGGAAGCTTTCTATATGGAGTGACTCTAATATTGAATTTCATGTCCTTGGCCATTTGGAGTCTAAATTTAAATCATATTGTTATTTAGTCTTGCATGATGTGATATTTCTAAGATATTGCCTTCTTATTTACCAGGGTTTAATTAGTGGCTCAGCAGAAGCTCGAGAGCAAGCAGCCCAGGGCTTGGGTGAGTTGATTGATGTGACAAGTGAGCAAACACTGAAGGAGTTTGTTGTTCCTATAACTGGGTATGGACTTGATGTTATAGTTTGATTTAACAGGATCTAGTTTGAAATATTGAAAGTTCAACATACTAATTGAAGAAAGATTTCTCATGGTAAATTTTTATGTGGCTCACATGCAAGCTTAAGATGCCTGATCAAGCCATTACTATTTCATGCTGGATGAATGGGTTATTTCAATTCCTAGAACCTGTACTCATCTCTCTTTTTGCAAGTTTTGTTGTGCTTGTTTTAATATATTTTTTTCTTAGTTTCAAAATATTTTTTATAGGATTATAGTTTTTATATTGCTGATATGGTAGGTTCTACATATGCTGTCTTACATTTTGCATGTGTTTTAGGCACGATGATGACCTAGGAATGCAAAGTCGAAACCTTAACATTAACATTTTAAATTGTCTATGCCCATGAGTTGGGCACCTTATGAGCTGAGTAGAAATCTGTCATTTCTAATTGACTGTTATTTCTATGGAAATCTGTGGGTTATTATCTATGATTTTAGAATGTTCACTTGGGGACTATGGACCTTGCATAGATGAACTTAGTGTGTTGTGCCTGTCTGATGGCTTGCCTTGTTGATCTCCATAGTTTGATTGGACAAGGAGACTGACTTCATGACTTCAAATTACTTTCTGTTTCAGTAAGGGTGTAGTTGAGCCTTGGAACCCTAGGACTTGGTCCTATTGCAAGCTTATCCCATGTTTTAGCCTGGGGTGAGATTTCATGCCATAGCTAGTTGCTTGGTGCAGAGTTTCTAAGGATTGCCTCTCTGTAATGGTCTTGTTAGCTAGTCTAGCACTCTTTACCCTTTTTATCCTCTGAGAATAATTTATGGTTATCCAAATAAGGCCTTTAATTTTTTACATTATGTGCTCAGCATGTGAATATGCACCTCAGTGGATGAGACTATGGAAGAAGAGTTGTTCCATCTGTGCATTTTGTCTTTCAACAGGTTTAAACTCTGAATCATTTACCCTTTACATATCAGGCAAGATCTCTGCATAAGGAATCCAGATCTCTTTATCTACATTTTGAAGATGGCATGTTATCATTTGATATTGCATTCCAAATCTATGTTCTGTTGGTTATACATGCTTTGCTTCTGCTGGAGGTGTTGAAGAACATCAAAAAATGCTGATTCTTTTTTTTTTTGGACCAGTGCATATGTTTGTATATGCTTATTACATATTTATGTGCATCCATGTTTAGCCTATTTGGTTATAATTGGCTACTGTGTGTATAGGGCTCTCATTCGAATCATAGGCGATCGGTTCCCATGGCAAGTGAAAGCAGCCATCTTATCAACTTTATCCATCATTATAAGCAAAGGAGGAATTGCACTTAAGCCTTTTGTTCCGCAGCTTCAAACTACATTCATAAAATGCCTTCAAGATAATGCAAGGTTAGTGTTCTCCTTCTGTTTTTGTCAGTTCAGTATAGCTTGTAGTCTTTTTGCCTAAATTATTAAATCATATGCAATGCAGGACTGTTCGTACAAGATCGGCACTTGCTCTGGGAAAGCTTAGTGCACTCAGCACTCGAGTCGACCCATTGGTTGGTGACCTTCTAACCACGTTGCAGGTAGTGCTCATAGATATTCTCCTCATGTAGATTAATACTGCAGTTATGATATCGGAAAACAACTAAATTACCAATTTTCAGGCATCGGATGATGGTGTCAGGGTAGCTGTGCTAACTGCTCTTAAAGGTGTCATTAAGCATGCTGGGAAGTCTGTAAGCAGTGGTACCAGGTCTCGTGTTTGCGTTCTCCTTGGAGATATGTTACAAGTTGATGATGATGAAATTCGGGGTTCTGCAGCAAAAGTTTTAGGAACCATATCTCAGGTTTAACAGTCTCTCAAATTGTTTTTAAATATTTCCTGATTCCACTTGGGGTTCATATATTCTCTACAAGAACTCATACCATGGTCAAAATCTTTGATATTTTCCATATTTCTTAAAGATGCAGTTGGTGTACCCGATGTCACTGACAAAGGCCTATATCCTGGAATGTTCTCGATTGCATTGACAGAGACCTATATCCTGAAATGTTCTTATGTTTTGGGATGCAATTTAATGTCCACTTCTTATAATGAGAAACCGCATATGTGCAGGGGAATATTTAGAGTTTTGTCTACATGCATGGTTGAGCGTCTGTTTCTTTTTGACTCTTGTTTAAGCTCTGATCAGTCAACTTCTGTGATTGCAGTACATGGAAGACAATGAATTCTTCGATCTACTGCAAACACTGTCTGATTTGAGTGCATCACCAACCTGGTTCATTAGACATGGCTCTATGCTTACATTATCTTCTACGTCTCTTCATAGCCCATTGATGATATGCCAGTCTCCACAATACCTGTCCCTTACAAATCATTTTACAAATGCTTTGAGAGATGATAAGGTATGATATGATCTAAGAACATAGCAGTTATGATATTATGATTTGATTATCAATGATAACTTTCCTTTCTCCATGAAAACAGTTCCCAATCCGTGAAGATGCAACCAAGGCATTGGGAAGGCTACTTCTGTATCAGGTCCAAAATGAAGCAAACACCAATACTACACAACTTATGCAATTACTTGTTTCAGCATTGCGAGATGATTCCAGCGAAGTCAGGAGAAGATCATTATCCAGTATAAAAGCAGTTGCAAAGGTTCATACAGTGAACATGCATGCCTTGACCGATTGACTATAATTGTTTTGTATACACAATTCAACTGCTAAATCTATTGATGGTTTCATTTTTGACATCAGGCAAATCCATCAGTTGTTGCATCCAACCTTTTGAATTTGGGCCCAGCAATTGCAGATTGTTTAAAGGATGGCAATACTCCTGTTCGACTTGCTGCCGAACGTTGTGCCCTGCATGTTTTCCAATTAACAAGAGGTTCCCCCCACCCCCCGCCCCAACCAAAGAAAAAAGAATCTCCTTTTGTGTAATGCCATGACAGTATTATGAGTTTATAACCTAGAATCCTTCATGGGAAAGAAATATTACATGCCAGCAAATGGGACCACTAGTTCTCGATTCTTGTTTTCCAAATGGGAAAACTTGTGACCTTGGTTGTCCTAGCATTAATATCTTCCTAGTTATTGTTTCACTTTTTGAAGGTTTCAGATAATCCTCCTGTGCAAGGATTTATCTAGAAGCCCCCCAAGATATACATGGATGCCATTCTTATCTATGGTGCCAAAATAAATGGATTCTTGAATAAAATGTAGAATTACCCTTGCAAAAGCCTTGAAGTGAATAAAATGTGTTCCATGTAGTAATTGCAGGAATACACATTTCTTCAGATTACGCCATTCATAAGAAAGGTAGATTTTTTTTGACTTCTAGATGCACAGGATAGATCGTATTTCTTAACTTATAGAGATTCTTTCTCATTATTCATGATATGTCCTGTTTTCTTTCATTGTTGATCCTGCATTCTGAACGGAGGTTCTCTCCCTTGCTTACTTTCCCCCCTTTTCAAGGAAAATTTGTCGAACTTCATGTTTTGGTCATTACTTTTTAAATAAAAATTTTCCTGCAACATTAATTTTTTATGCTGGAGGATACTGATAGTATCTATATTATTTTTTTTAATAGGTGCAGATAGTGTTCAGGCGGCACAGAAGTATATCACAGGTTTAGATGCTCGGAGATTGGCAAAGTTTCCTGAAAACAGGTAGTTCATCAAGTATATTCTTGTGTCTCTTGGAAGTTAAAATGAAAGAAAATTATTAAGATGAATGGATCATAACTGTTCATCTGATCATTCACATTCAAAGCACGTGTCATGGTGAAGATTTAATCAAAAACAGGTTTTATTCTTTCTTCACTTTCTCCATTACATGTTTTTGGAATAACCAGAACATGAGTAACAAAACCAGCAAGTGGTCCATTGGAGTGGATATGGATTTAATCTGATTAGGAAAAAGTAGGAATTGATGGATGCATTATTGTCTTTTACTAGCAAACAATTGTGCATGTGTGCACGGGTAGACAATTTTGTATCCTTAATGTGCAAAATGGAAGTTGACTAAGAACAAAAAGAACACACCTACTCAGGCCACAATTCAATGTTAATTTGTTGTTCCGAGTTGTTTGGTATATTCCAAAGTGTTGATTCACTGTCTTCAATAAACATTATTTCCTCTGCATTTGTTTGGTTTTGTGAGCAGTCCACATGGTATATGCACGAAGTATCTGCAGCCTCTTGTAAATGGCTGCGAGGAAAATTAAATATAAGCCCAAATGAGTTCAGACATGTAAACTAGTTTAATGATTAGAAAATGGTGACACCCCTTAGGGGCATTGATAAACAGCAGACTTTAATGTCCATGCATTCTTTAACCATATCCCATCCTGTTCTCATTTGTGATTTTTGATCAAATTATGCAGTGATGAAAGCGAAAACAGTGATGATGACACAGCAAACGCATGAGATTTTCAAAGTTCTGTCATTCAGTAGAAATTCCCAATCATAATGGGATTTTGCACAGATTAGATATGTTTTTCTTTTGGATACAGCCAATTGAAGTTTTCATATTGCATTCTTTTGGCAGTCCGGAGAAGCTTCTGGAGATGAAAGTTTTTGTTTCATATCTTTCGACCCTATACTCTCCCTCATCCCAAGGTTTGTACTGGATGTACTTTTAAGTAGCATAGAGGGCCAAAAGTGGAAGAATGTTATCTCGATTTTTCTTCTAAAATTTTGTTTCTGATGCAGAAAATAGTGGAAAGAAAATTGAATGTTGTTGCCTTTCATTATCTTGTTACGTGTTAAATAAGAGGCTTTCTGCCTGTACCTTTTTTTTTTTTGGGGCGTTGAGAATGAAAACTGTCAGAACTTAAAATGTTTTCTTTGTGCCATGCTTACAAATTAAGGTGGATGCATACAACAAATGTGGTCATCTTCTATACCTTGTATAGGGCCGGTTTCATGTTGTGATATCGTCAGCCAATCTCCAGATATGATCTATTGTATCATTTTGTGGCCATGCTGTATCCAGGAATTATGTGCTCCATCATCTTGCAGCAGTTTTATCTTTAATGATTCTGTAAATTATTTTCAGTGATGCATGTCAGAGCAGAAAATAATAATTTTTCTTCTTGGTTCTACAGTTTTATCTTTAATGATTATGTAAATGCAAGCTCAAGCATGATGCAAACGTCTTTTTTTTTTCTCGCTCTCTCTCTCTCTCTTCTCTCTCTCTCTCTCTCTCTCTCTCTCTTCAAGAGCAAAGAAAAGTTTTCAGCAAAAGAAAATGTAACATTTCCACAATCACGAATTGTTGGTTGCCCAGAACTTATGAAAGAAAACAGTCCTTTGCGAATCTGTGGGAGATGGAGCATTTTGTTGGAATGGTACCAAGCCAGCCTATTCCGTGGTGGTGGTCAGCTCATCATGATTACGTTATGTGCTTTGAAATTATTTGCAGTCTAGTTGGGACGTCGTCTGAGACAGATGGCGAGTGCTCCATGTTTTTCTTGCAGTCGAGTCACCAATTCCAAGGGCTTTTTATTTTTTTCTTCGCCAAGTACGAACAATGACCTGTATCCATTTGTTTTGGCCACATGATGCCCCTTTCTTTCAAACAGGGAAGATCTTCTCCCATATGAAATGACGGCAGCCCAATGACTTTCTGATAGGAAAGGTTGAAACGGGTAGATGAGAAGTGCTATCAAAGCTGACTTTGGATCCAAGAGACAGTGTAGCTCTCTCCTTTTCCACTCGGTATCATTTTCTGTCACAGAGAGTTAGTTACTTTTGACAGATAGTATCCTTTCTCATAGGCTGCATATAATTTACTTGTAATTTAATTTGTTCCATTTTACTCTTCACATTTGGACCTGAGGCAGCTGAAGGCCCTCGTATTTTCCCCGTTGGAAATCGAAGTTGTTCCTGCTGTTTCTGCTGATGGGATGCGAGATTGGAAATCTCCGGTCCAAGTTGTTTATGCTGGTGAGAAAATAATGCACGTTTCCAAGTTTTGTTTATGCTGGTGAGAAAATAATGCACGTTGCTAGCATTTGCGATATTGGGCAATTTGCGTGCGTACGGGTACAATTGCGTAAACTGAGGGTACGATGATCGCACAGCGACTCATTTGGCCCTCACAATTCAATAAATTCATCGGACAAATTAACCAACAATGGTCAGTGGACTAGAAGGTAATGAGATGGTGTGCAAGATACAAAAGCTGGGGCTTTGATTCTAATTTGTGAAAAGAAAAATATCACCTAATCGAAGAGGACGACGGTATCATGACTAAACAAGTCAGTCAATAGCTGTAGCAATCAAAAACGTGAATATATTATTATAAAAGGATGTCTCATCAAGAGTGAAGTAAAATAAAATAAAAACATCAAGCCGACAGAAGATGCATGCTTTCCAAGCCACTTGATTCCCCCAGAAATAAAGAAGGCTTTCCCAACCGGAAACCGACGACGTCTCGCGCACAGATTAAATGGCCATCAGATCATAGCTTTCACCTACCCGTCACATTGAAGCATGCATCATGCCCCATCCATCGTCATTGAACCTAGAACCAGTTAAGAAGCAACACCACGCAAGCGGTCCAATCTTATCGTCCTCTTCAATCAATCTTCATCGTGGCATCACAGCCCAATAAAATCTCAACAATAAGGAAAAAGAAAACTTATATTAAAATTGTCAGAGAAGATAACAGCTGGAAGCCGCTCGGCCGACAGAAAAAGAGAACAAATCCAATTCTTCTTCTTCTCCCATCTCTCTCTCTCTCTCTCTCTCTCTCTCTCTGTGTGACAGCGGGTGGAGGAGGTCTCTGGCTCGCATTAAGAGAAGAGGAAAATAATTCAAAAAAAAAAAAAAAAAAAAATTTCTTGTTAGGTCGGTGTTTGATTGGATTCTCGTTTGAGATTTGTTACGAATTGTCTTGTCTCCTTGTGTGGTGTGGTTAAGGGCTGCTGGTAGATTAAAATAAATCTCTTCCGTCCGCGCTCTTGGTGTTTCTCTTCTTGCTTTAAACCCATCTCTCCGCTTCCTTGCAACCTGTGTCAAATCCTTCTTCGTTGGGCTCTGAATTCCAGACCACGAAATTGTGAGATGCCCTTAGCTGAATCCAATTCATTCTGCACTCCCAGCTGGTCTCCTTTGAAATCTCGCCCCGATATTCAATCTCGCGGATCGGATTCTCTGCCGGCGAATGGGTTCTTTCCCTCTCTTCGGCTCCTTCGAGGGCCTCCCGTTGCCAGAGAAGGTGTCGGTGGCCGTGCATTCGGCGCTGCTCCTATTCTTCCTGTTCTTTGTATCGGCGGGGCGGGTGCTCTCCGGCGGCCTCCGCCGGGTCTCGGCATTCAAGGGGGAGCCGATCGATCCTATTCCAGCTCGCGCTAACACGGGAGGCGATCCGGTGGTCGTGGTCAGTAATTGGTTCAAGATTTCAACTTTCTGTTGCTTCTATGTTTTCTTGCTGCAATTAGTAGTTCTTGGATATGAAACAGTGAACTTGGTGCGGAAAGGGTTCGATTCGGGGGATTACTCGGTTCTTTATTTGCCATCCGTGCAGGCACTGGCTTGGCTGATATTAGGTTTGTCAGCGATCTACTGTAAGTTTAAGGAAGCAGAGAAATTTCCGCTCTTACTTAGATTGTGGTGGTTCCTTTCCTTCTTCCTCTGTGTCTATATTGGTTATGTGGATACTAAAGGTTTTCTTGATGAGTCGTTTAGCCTCAATTCTCATGTGGTGGCAAATTATGCTGCCGCCCCTGCGCTGGCATTCCTTTGTCTTGTTGCATTTCGTGGAACAACTGGTGTAGAGCTTTATAGGGGCCATGGAGACCTTCGGGAGCCATTGCTTGGAGAACAAGAAGAAGCAGGTTGCCTTAAGGTCACCCCTTATAGCGAAGCAGGGCTGATGAGTCTTGCGACACTATCTTGGTTGAATCCTCTCTTGTCGGTTGGTTCAAAGAGGCCTCTTGAGCTGAGTGATGTGCCCTTGTTAGCCCCGAAGGACCGCGCCAAGACTTCCTATAAGATCTTGAATTCAAAGTGGGAGAAGTTGAAAGCTGAGAACCCTACCAAACAGCCCTCACTGGCATTGGCCATTTTTCAGTCATTCTGGAAGGAAGCGGCTTTGAATGCTGGATTTGCTTTCTTGAACACAGTAGTCTCCTATGTTGGCCCGTATTTGATCAGCTATTTTGTGGATTACTTGAGTGGAAATACAGCTTTCCCTCATGAAGGTTACATTCTGGCATCAATCTTTTTTGCTGCTAAGTTAGTAGAGACTGTTACCATTCGACAATGGTATTTAGGAGTAGATATTTTGGGCATGCATGTTAGATCAGCCTTAACAGCTATGGTGTATCAGAAGGGGCTGAGGCTATCAAACACAGCCCGACAAAGTCATACCAGTGGTGAGATTGTAAACTATATGGCAGTCGATGTGCAAAGAGTGGGTGATTACTCATGGTATCTTCATGATATGTGGATGCTTCCCTTACAAATTGTACTTGCTTTGGCAATTTTGTATAAGAACGTTGGAGTTGCATCTGTTGCAACACTGGTTGCCACCATTATCTCCATCATTGTTACTATTCCTTTGGCAAAGATGCAAGAAGACTACCAGGACAAGCTAATGGCAGCCAAAGATGAACGAATGAGGAAGACTTCTGAATGTCTTAGAAACATGAGGATCCTGAAGCTGCAAGCTTGGGAGGATCGATACCGATTAAAACTAGAGGAGATGAGGAATGTGGAATTCAGGTGGCTCCGGAAAGCCCTCTACTCACAGGCCTTTGTCACCTTTATCTTTTGGGGTTCTCCTATTTTCGTGTCAATTGTAACTTTTGGTACTTCTATATTGTTGGGTGGTCAGCTTACAGCTGGTGGTGTCCTTTCAGCTTTGGCCACTTTTCGAATTCTTCAGGAGCCTTTGAGGAATTTTCCAGATTTAGTCTCTATGATCGCTCAGACAAAAGTGTCTTTGGATCGGATATTGGGATTTCTGCAGGAGGAAGAGTTGCAAGGTGATGCCACCATAGCCATTCCTCGAGGCACCACGAACACTGCTATAGAAATCAATGATGGAGAATTCTGTTGGGACCCTTCTTCTTCCTCAAAACATACACTCTCAGCAATACAGTTAAAAGTGGAGAGAGGGATGCGCGTGGCAGTCTGTGGTGCGGTTGGTGCTGGAAAGTCAAGCTTTCTCTCTTGCATACTTGGAGAGATACCAAAAATTTCTGGCGAAGTATGTAACACAGAAACACTGAACAACCTTGGTTTTCCCTTTTATAGCTTTTCAAATTTCTCTGTTTCTGTTTTTAAATTTTTTTATTGTGCTGACTGTTTCTTCAGGTTAAATTATGTGGCTCTGCAGCTTATGTCTCTCAGTCAGCTTGGATACAGTCTGGAAACATAGAGGAGAATATTCTTTTTGGAAGTCCAATGGATAAGCAAAGGTACAAGACTGTTCTCCATGCTTGCTCACTCAAAAAAGATTTGGAACTCTTCTCCCATGGAGATCAAACAATCATTGGTGATAGAGGTATTAATCTAAGTGGTGGCCAGAAGCAAAGGGTGCAGCTTGCTAGAGCACTCTATCAAGATGCTGATATTTATTTACTTGATGATCCTTTCAGTGCAGTTGATGCACATACAGGAAGTGAGTTGTTCAAGGTAATGAATGTGCAAGTTGTTTTTCTTTTTTTCCTGCTCCTTCATTAGGCCTTTGCAAATTTGTGGTTGAGATGATTTTTTCTAATATAATGTTGCAGGAATATATAATGACAGCACTAGCTAGGAAGACTGTGATCTTTGTCACCCATCAAGTTGAATTTCTCCCAGCTGCTGATTTGATACTGGTATGAAACTCCTTCATTTTCTTGGTAACCAATAAACTTCAGATAGTGTGGATGCCTTTTCATCTCGGTCTCTGTTTAGGTTTTACATATGACATGAGGCCTTTTAATATATTACAAAAGAGAGTCATCCTGTATCTTGTTAATTATTATATTAAATGGCTATTAACAAGAACCCAGATAAATCTTTTATTCTTTGGAATCGTCAGATACCTTCTGATTCATATATATTCAATTGTGGAAGTAAAATGATTTTGACAAAACCGATATAGAGGGCCATTCATAAAAATATTGGTGCTTATCAATTTCCCCTCTCTGTTAGCTGTCGATGAGGAACAAAACTTCACTGGTGTTCCACAAAGCACTTACTACAAGTTTATAAGTATGTCTGTACTGCTCTTGCTTCTTCAGCAATTAAAATTGGTACCGTGAGGTTCTTTAGCAGCTAACAGCGTCTGCAGATTTTTTTTAACCATCTTATAATTTTCTAAAATCTAAATCGCATCAAATGATTATTTATATGATTTGTGTAGTGTTAGGCCTTTTATGCAAAATTACACCACTCAGGTCAGTTATTTTAGTTTCATACTAGCCAATTGATTAATTTAAACATAGATAGTGGAAATCAGGTTTAAGTTTTACTGGCTATCAGCTGTATTCACATTCTAGAGCTAAAAGAACAAATACTTCCATATCCATAAGCTAAGAAAGGCCTATCTGTCAGAGAGCCGTCCTTCGCCTTGTACAAAATATCAGCTTCACATGATGTATGTTGTCTAAGTGTGCGCACACATACGTGCGTGCATAAGTTTTTGTTGCATTAGCCAATCATCCTTTGTTGAACCGTGTTTAATATTCCTTTCACTAGATGGCAATCTGTTTGCCATTGTGTGTTGTTATTCAAGTCAGAATGCATAAACTTGCAGAGCTTTTCCAGGCTATAAAGCAGTGGCAATGGTTAACCAGGAAGAGCAAAATTGGGCTTCTCATCAAGTAAGGGGCATGAGTAACTGCTGGTCGGTTCAAAGAGTATTCCTCTGAAATGATGATCTATTGCGAAGCTTGAACACTGGATGCTGCCTGGTTATATAGACTGAAAAAAGATTCATTGCCTTAGTAAAATTTCATAAGAAAGGTTATGTAAAACTGTTATCTTTTTAAATTATATGCAGCAAAGAAAGTGTTGTTATTACGGACCTTGCTAACTATAATTTTATACGCTATGTTCAGATTACTTTTGTGCTCTAGAGAACAGATTTAGATAGCATTTTAAAATAAGTCATTTTCTAGTCAATGAATTGATGATACAAAGAAATTAACTTCTGACCTTGTTACAGCTCCAGAATGTTGCAGAGATTGTAGAGATTGCCTGTTGATGAATAGGTGACCTATGGCTTAACTTTACTGAACTAATCATGTCATGCCTTTTGCATCATTGTATAATGTAGTGAAACTGACTGGGAAGAATGACTACGGAAGGTTCTGTTTCATTTAAAGAGCTCGGTTTCCACACATTCACCACAGCATGACAGTAGCAAGCTGCATATTAGTACATAAATGCGTTTTTTTTTTTTTTATTCTTTTGATAATTCCATCTCCTCAAGAACCATTATCTTGTTGGCTAAATACATCAGTTTTCTTGCATATGTTCTTATTTTGGTGTTTCTTTTTATCATCGTGTAAAGCACATTGGTTTTGATTGCTTTAGTTGATTGATAGAGCTGTTTCTTACCTTATCTTTTGCTTTCTATATTTTTGCTACCTGTACTAGTTTTTTTTTTTTCTTAGACCATTATCACATGTTATCATATAAAGAGTTTATGCAATGTATAAGACTAAGCAATGGATTTTCTATGAAGGCAACCTACTTTAAATTTGTCTTTTCATTTTTGGATGAAATCCACCCACCTTTTGTGTTTCATTTCATTCAGGTCCTTAAGGAGGGTCGTATAATACAGGCTGGAAAATATGAAGATCTTTTGGAAGCTGGAACTGACTTCGATTTGTTGGTTTCAGCTCACCATGAAGCAATCGAAGCAATGGATATTCCAGAAGTCTCATCTGAAGATTCTGAAGATTCAGCTGGTGGTGGAGATAATTCTATGTTCAGTAAAAAGTTGACGTCGAGTGCAAGCAACCTTGATAGTATGAGTAGCATAATATCAGAAAACGAACAGTCGTCTGATAGAAAAGCTATAAAGGAAAAAAAGAAATCAAAGCGCACGCGGAGAAAACAGCTAGTTCAAGAAGAAGAACGAGAAAGGGGGAAAATCAGCTTCAAGGTGTACTTGTCATATATGGCTGCAGCATATAAAGGAACACTCATACCTTTGATTATCCTGGCACAGACTACATTTCAGGTGCTCCAGATTGCTAGCAATTGGTGGATGGCTTGGGCAAATCCTCAGACCACAGGAGATAAACCAAAGACAAGTAGCATGGTCCTTCTAGTTGTTTATATGGCACTTGCTTTTGGGAGTTCATGGTTTGTATTTGTTAGAGCTGTTCTTGTCGCTGCCTTTGGCTTAGCAGCAGCCCAGAAGTTGTTTGTAAAGATGCTTCGAACCGTCTTTCGAGCTCCAATGTCTTTCTTTGATTCTACTCCTGCTGGACGGATCTTAAATCGAGTAAGTAATCAGCTGTTGGTGGTAAATTTCTTCTTTATTTAAGTTGCTCTAGGAAGAGAGCATTTTGGACACACCATGTTTGATCATATTTTATAGCCTAAAAGAATTATGAAATTTCAGGTGTCTGTTGATCAAAGTGTTGTAGATCTTGATATTCCTTTCAGACTTAGTGGATTTGCATCAACAACAATACAACTACTCGGTATAGTGGGTGTCATGGCAAAGGTCACCTGGCAAGTTTTGCTTTTGATTGTTCCCATGGCTATTGCTTGCTTATGGATGCAGGTAATTGATTTTCTTATGCCTGCACTCTTACTTTCTGAGCATTTATTTGAGCTGTTATTAAATAATTTTTAAAAGAGGTGGCTAGACAGCGGTCATTTTTCTTCCCTATGGGAACTCTAGAATAACACATGCCAACATGAACTTTATTTGTATCTCATCTATTCTGGCTTCTTTTGCATCACACTCTGCATTCCATTTGATTGATGGAGAAGCAATAATTATCAATCAGGCTTGGGTTTTGAATGTTCATGATTATGTAAATAATTATTGTTGAATGTTTGCATCAACTGGTATTGTCAAGCAATGCAATTTCTTGAGTTTCTTTTTCTTCTTTCTTGCATAAAATCTAGTTCTAGCTTCAAACATTTCAAGATACTTTCTCTGCAGAAATACTACATGGCTTCATCCAGGGAACTAGTTAGGATTGTCAGCATTCAAAAGTCTCCTATCATCAATCTATTTGGAGAGTCCATTGCTGGAGCTGCTACTATTAGAGGCTTCGGCCAGGAGAAACGCTTTATGAAGAGGAATCTCTACTTGCTAGACTGTTTTGCTCGACCGTATTTCTGCAGTCTTGCAGCAATAGAATGGCTTTGCTTGCGTATGGAACTGCTATCAACTTTTGTATTTGCTTTCTGTATGGCTCTCCTTGTGAGCTTTCCACATGGAAGCATTGATCCAAGTATACATCTTATATCCTCTCATAACAGCTTTTAGTACTTTCCTTTTTTCACATATATTCTTGAAAATTGTTTAGGACATCATGTTCTTTCCATTACAGCATGCCAGCATGTATAAAATCCTTTTTAATGATGCTACGGAATCACTTTGGTCTTATGAATGTCATTATGTAAACAATTATCTTCGAACTAATGGAATATGCTTCTTTTATGCCATAGGCATGGCAGGTCTTGCTGTAACATATGGTCTTAATTTGAATGCTCGTTTGTCAAAGTGGATATTGAGCTTTTGCAAACTTGAAAATAAAGTTATCTCTATTGAGCGTATTCGTCAGTATTGCGAAATCCCTGGAGAAGCGCCACCTATTATTGAGCACCGTCGCCCTCCATCTTCATGGCCAGAGAATGGTAAAATTGAACTAATTGATCTCAAGGTGTGCGATTGATCTTTTTTCATCATTTCTCTGCTGTTGTAATTTTAATGGGGAAGTTTGGCATATCAGCTGCAAATGCTATGAGGACATACTTGATTTATATTAACTAATCACATGTAACTGACTTTATTTCCTCCTTAATTTACCACCAGGTTCGTTACAAGGAGAACTTACCTACAGTACTCCATGGTATAAACTGCACATTTCCTGGTGGAAAAAAAGTCGGAATTGTTGGGCGCACTGGGAGTGGTAAATCTACTCTTATACAGGCTTTGTTCCGCTTGATCGAACCTTCAAGTGGGAAAATCATCATTGACAGCATAGACATCTCCACCATTGGCCTCCATGATCTCCGATCTCGGCTAAGTATCATCCCTCAAGATCCAACGTTGTTTGAGGGTACAATAAGAGGCAATCTTGACCCCCTTGAAGAACACTCCGACCATGAAGTTTGGCAGGTAAAGTCAATTCACTGCCTCTTCAAGAAGCATGTCTCCGATTACATTCTTTTTTGTCTGATATGGTTATGATTTCTCACAGGCACTCGAGAAGTGTCAACTTGGAGATGTGATTCACCAAAAGGAGGAAAAGCTTGACGCTATAGGTATTTAACACTTACATGTCGAAAACCTGGAAATCTTTGTATGTTTAGATAGCAATGCTCCCAAATCATGGAAAATATCATGATAAGTTTGCAAGAATGGTAAACTTTTGAACATAGCATCAATGTTTGCAAAACCGGGTGGTCCAGCTTGTGTCAAACTGAACCAATGCAGAACTAGGTTAGTTTGTTGCTTTGGTTCAACATTTGGTCCAAATTGAGTAGAACCAGGTGGTTCCGCTTCGTACAAGTCCATTTGAGTTGGTCACAGGCCTTCTTGTGAGTAAAGATGGAGAAGGCATCTCGATGTCTTCCCCCTTTCTTTTATACCAAGAACGTGATGGGTGGGATGGTAAAGAAAATCAAGGAAGAAGGGCTATTCTATGATTTTGAGTCTGAATCAGAGATTAGGGATAATCTCCTTCCTCTTCATTCCTTCATTCTTTTCATTTTTCTTTTTATGCCTAAAATGGGCTGAAGAATGATAAAATAAAGGAAAATCATGATAACATTTTGAATTTTGGCGTGATTCCAACTATAGATCTAAGAGTGATCTATGCATTGAAGAGTAAATCATGGTTTTCCTTTGATCAAGTGATTTTTTAGATTAACTATTATATCTTTGAGTCAAATAATAATAATATAAATAAGAGCTTGGACTTGGCTACACTTGTGTGTAGCCAAGCTCAGATCTAGTCGCCCTTTCTACCCTTGAATTCGCACGAATTCCAAAAGGTAGAAAAGATGAGATGGCTTTCAAATTTGTGGATCCAAGGGTGAAAAAGTTGGGCTTGGCTACATGCGAGCGTAGCCAAGTCCAGCTGATGAAAATAATACTTAAAAAAAAAAAAAAAAATGGTAGCATGTTTGAAGTTATGTAGGTTACTTATCTTTTTTGGCAACAATTTATTTTAATTTGGGTATGGTTATGGGCTTATGGCTACTTAAATTTAAGTTCATATTCAAATAAATTTCAAAAATAAGCGGTGACTAATGCATACATATAGGTTGTGAAAAAATATACGTATATCCCTTGTGGGGTTCTATATTGAACCAAAATAATTTTTTCATATATTTATAATTAAATATTATTTTTAATTAAAATATTTAAAATTATAAAAAATATTAAAAAATAGTATTCTGTGTGGATAATTTAGAAATGTTTTTTGAAGTAATTGAGCCATTTTTTGTATTATAATATAAGTTATCAAATTTTTAAGGGTTTAATAACTTAAAAATTATTAATTCGACTAAAAATCTTGAAAAATATGGCAGTATGTATAGGTAATTGAGATATTTTCTAGGATAACATGCAGGTCTTTACATTATTTTATAAATTATCACATGTGTTAAATGAAACTAAATTATAAAAGTCTCTAATATATCTTAAAAATATATGATATTTTTTATTTTTTAAGAAGTATAGATCCATTTGTATAATTCATGGTCATGACTGAGATGGTTTATGACATGTGGTTTTCAAGCAATCATATGGTCTCGGAATTGACATCGAATAAAATAGCATTAAAATAATCTTAAAATCACATTTTCAGGATCCCTAAACATTAAAATAATCATAACAACTAAAAAAAATAATGAATCATACTATATTGACCTCATACTAGATGGTGCAATACCTACTGAGATTGCAAAACTTGATACCACTCATTATGTCTTCATATTTCTTCCTTTGCTTTCAACTCTTTGTCTAGTCGGAAACATGGTTGTATGGAACTTTATTGAGTTACGGAGCATCTCTCCTACAAGGGAGGTTTATCCTTGGACATGGTAAAATAATGTCATGGGCTTTTTGATGAATGCACTGATCAATCATTTGTAAGTGAAATATTCTAGGTTTCTTGGCATGGGTTATAATTTTTTTACGTGTCCATAACTCTTCTCTTTGAAGCGTATCTAGTATTGTTCTAGATTCTTTTTGTCTTTCCAGTTTTAACCTAGACTTCCTCAAAATACATATAGGAAGATGTTTTCGTGGAGTTTTATCATGTGGATTTATGTACCATATCTATGACTAGAGAACTTTCATATTTGATTGCTCTTTTAGCATAAGCTGAACACAGGTAGTGTTTTTGGCCATGCAGTCTTGGAGAATGGAGAAAACTGGAGTGTTGGACAGCGCCAGCTTGTCTCCTTAGGGAGGGCATTGCTGAAACAGGCACAAATACTAGTGCTTGATGAGGCAACAGCTTCTGTTGACACAGCCACAGATAATCTTATTCAGAAGATCATTCGAACTGAATTTCGAGACTGCACAGTTTGCACCATAGCACATCGCATCCCAACTGTTATTGACAGCGATCTTGTTTTGGTCCTGAATGATGGTAAGTGATTAGCCCTTTTCCTGATAATACAAGTAGTTATAGCTGCCGATTATCCTAATGTAGATTCTCGAGGGAAGAAAAAATAGTTTTTACCAAGATACTTTGAACAGAATCTTTTGAAGTCATACAATAGACATTTTGTTTGTGCAGTTTAACAAATCCATAATATTATTTTATTGTTCCAAGCAATTGTTTGCATATATTGGCAACATACGTTTATTTTTGTCAGTTTCTTCCCTGTATTTGGACAAACATTTCAGAGGAACTCTTTTTCATATTGCTTATTAAAGCCATCTTGAAAGTTCTCCATAGAATAAGATTTCAAAATACAGCAAGTTATGCCCGAACAGTGATAAGCCTTTGGTCTCTAGTTGGTGATTCTCTTCACACAGCTTCAATAGTTGATACAATTCAAGTTTGCGATTGTGATGGGAACCCCACAAAAGACTACTCCAAAAGACGGCCTTGCACTTCATCGTCTTCCTATTTCCTTCCCCATTTATTCAAATCATCCTTTTGGCACATGTTCAATAGATCTTTTGGCACATGTTCAATAGATCATTCTGAGTTGTGCATCAGAAATTTTAATAGCCTCTTCGTTCAGCTATTTTGTGGATTTTGGCACATGTGCATTGATGCATGTTCTTGTTTATTGGATGTAGAAATCTTTTGTTTGCAGAGTTTCTGCTTTGCTTCCTTTAATTGTTTTTATATTCTCCATATCCATTATTATCTCACTACACTAAATTTTACTGGACCCTTTCAGGAAGAGTGGCAGAGTCTGACAGCCCACTGCGACTGTTGGAGGATAAGTCCTCCATGTTTCTAAAGCTAGTCACCGAGTACTCCACAAGATCGAGCAGCATGACAGATGGTGGGACTTAAGGACAATTCTTGAAAGGGATAGACATGGACGTTGGTGTCTCCTGACCAATGACTCCAGTCACTGCATTGATGCAGTGCAGAGGAGTATGGGAGGCTATACTTGACGTCAACTAACCTAACAGCCCTTGAAGATAGAAAATTGTGGAAGAAGATGCAGGCTTACACAAATGCCTCCAGGAAAAAGTTGGCACGCGGTTTGAGCAGAATCCAGCTAACTACTTGAACTGATTTTGTAGCGGTGAATGCAAAATAATGAAAGAGATCAACAGTTGTGCCACAAAATAAATTTTGACATCAATCGCGGTTTATTTTGTGGCTTGGCCTGTTTGGCATTCTTGTTATTTTTTTGTGTTTTTTTCTCTCCCTTTTGTGCGAAATACCTCAGAGAGAGAGAGAGAGAGAGAGAGAGATGTGGTGGAGAAAGCATTTGCACAGTAGTAGTTGAAAGTATTAAGTCTTTGCTGCCAAAAGCTCTAAGTTTTAGTTGTGCATGTTCAACCTAGTTCATTATTCTGGTAAGATTTTTGAAAATAAAATAGAAAACAAAGAATACCAAGATCAATTTTGTGCTGCACGCATCAACATGCCCGTCACCTAAGTAATTACTCTTTTTTCAACCTACATGACTTCTTGTTCAGTCATAACATTCTCAACAGGTAAAAGAGACACCTTTTGAGCTGAACTCTGTTCACAAATCAAAGTCTCAACATCCCTGATTGCCTGCTATCCTTAATTGTAGCCTAGATTGTATCCCTCATTTTCTTGATTCAGTTCACAATCATTATCCTGAGAGCAATACCTATAATTGGATTAAGGTATCTAGAAAGAGGGGAAAAGCTATCGCGCCAGTGAGCTGGGGTCATCTGGCAAATACTGAAGACAAACGGCATGCATAAAAGAAGACGATCGGAGCTGAAATGGAGAAAGAGTTATGCATTGGCCTGGAGAATAGTGATCTGAGACAGAATGTGATGCAAACTTACGTCACCTCAAAGCCTCTCTTCAGAGATCTTCGACCTGGCAACAACGCATTCTTTTTTGCTTATTAGATGCCTCTGATAAACAGTTCCAAAAGGATGCTGCCCGAGGATTGAGACAAACTTGACATGACATGTGATTTGCATTAAACAGAACAATTTTCCCTAACCTTAACAATGCCCTGAAGACGAGCATCAAAGATCATTGCCAACAGAAAGAAGCTACCAGGCACCAGGTTACTCATCTAATTTCGAAGTAGGCCTCAGATATCTTGGTCATTCAGAGCTCTCGCAAGAATCAGAAAGCAGCTAACCATATCTGTTTTCCTACTAGCGTCAGAAACAAATTTGCTGCTGTAAAGTGCCAATGAGAGATGCATTCCACTTGAACCTGAACTCATAAGGCAGCTGAACGTGAATGAAAGAAAATGATGAATTTTAAACTTCATAAGTAGCACATGCAAGCAAGTAGCCATGTATCATCATCAAAATGTACATACCATGGATTAAATAGCATTGCCCTAGATATAAAAACAAGGGCATGTCTCCTATGAAAAGCAACCCTGATAATACAGACATATATCTCCACATCTTGCCATGACAATCGGGCTCCTTTACTCTCACCTAAGAACTTCAAGAAGAGGAACTCAAAATGGTAGACATATCACCTGGTTCCCGGTGCAAAAAAACAATCATTGGAGCTGATGACAAGATACAAAATTCAATACCATCCAGGTCTGCAGCCAAGACCACAGGATGAAGAATGCAGCTCAGCTTAAACTTTTAGAACTAGGTTAAAAACACAGCATTTTGATTTCTTAGCCAGTTAGAGATTGTGGCTCCAAATCAAAATGGTTCTCCAAAAGAGACAACACTTCAATTAGAGAGGACACCTTGAAATCAGGTTTTTGATCACCAGCGAGAGATTCGGGAGAGCCGTATCTCCCTGTTTCATCAAGCAAGCACGTAACGGCTCCAGCTCTTTTCCCACAACCCACCTGTAAGAGATCATAATCAGCATGGTTGTTAATTGAGCAACATACACCCTATATGCAGGTCTTGTTCCACATGCCCTATGATAATATATAACCCATAGTATAGAAGACAATATGGCACAGGAATTACCTGTTAGAAGGTAAGCATTCTGAATGCCATGTGTATTGTATGTCCTTAACTAGTTCTTTGACATCAGACTTCCAACCAGTCATAGGACTGCTAGACAAGTATGAAAACAAGTAACTATGATGGTTTAATTTTCAGCTCTCACAATCCCGCACTGATGCTTTTGGGGGTAGTCCCATACTGATACTGCTACCTCTTTCAAACCAATGCTTAAAGAGAACAAGCCAAATCCATGCTTAAGAATATTGCGCCAGATGCAGTAATGAATAGAATCTGACTACTCTTGCCCCATTTCAAGGCAAGATAATCTCTATAATGACGCACTAAAATAAAGCAGTAAACAGAGATGATGATGGCACCACTGAATTAAATGGAAACAACAGTATTGCTCCCAATTGTTGCATCATAATGGTAATACACAATAATCGTTGCTATTGCCAAGAATTTGCAAGCAATCAGAAATTGGTAGATGTCTCCATACAGCATGAAGAGCCTAGGTGATCCATGATGGATAAAGGCTTTGAACTAGGTCAGCAAGCATAGACAGCTTGCAATTGCCAAACTTGAATTCAGAGGGTCTGACCGGATATTGATTAAAATCCTTTTATTGGTTACTTCAACATGGGGAAAAATATTTTGTCAAAAATAACAAAAGTTTTTTTTCCCCTGTTGACTACATATGTAAACAGCAGCTAACCCCCCTAAAGGTGACCCAAAATTTTGGATGACTACAACGACTAGGCAGTTTCATGTGCAATCTGACTACCAAATGCTCGTGAATGCATTCTCAAATCAACTCTCTCGTACATAGAAAGTGGTAAAGCTTTGCAATTTCCCTCTTGTGATGCAAAGAGAACAAAATAGATCATTGCATAGATACATATGAACCTCATGAACCATTACAAGAGCTGATCTCTCTCTCTCTGAATACACACGCACACCCCATCCATTTAGTTTCCATGTAAAAAGGCTGTGTGAATAAGTCTATACAACCAACTTTTTCGTAACAGAAATAATCATAATGATCTTCAGTTTGCTGTCTTCACGACACTTGTCTGCTCAATTGTTTGCAGGAATGCGGATCTCAAGTTAGAATGGCAGCATGTCAATTGATAGAAGCTGTAAATCTAGCAAAGCATGGAAACAGAAATCCTTACCCAAGTAGAGGTCATCATAGAGGTCATTATAAATATATGGTGTCATTACTTTAGGCTACATTCATGAAAAGTGTTGCAGGATGGTATATGAGTAAATATGTTCAATAGCATCACATTTGCATATCAGTAATGTTCTCATCCATTCAATCAGGTATAAAACTTCTGTGTAAATATAGTATATTTAGGTTAGTGGTACATCTGCAATTTATCCTGAAATGCAGACTGTTCATTTCTAGCCAGAATCAGAAATTGATGATGTTGTAAATATTCATGCACATAGATGGTTGACACTAAGAAAACAACTGCAGAATAAAAGCATTATTAATAATGAAAAAAAGAAGACCAAATAGACTGGCATGTTCTAGTTTTTGCTAAAACTTAAAATCTATATTACATAAATGCAAGAAAACATAAATTATATAATGTCCACTTACATCATCTCGGAGGCTGTCACCTATCATCATGACTTCATTTGGAGGAATTCCCCAAGCTGAACAAATATGCAGCAATGGAGCTGGATCTGGCTTATAAGGGCGAAATTCCCTACTAAGTGCAGGGACAAACTTCATCTACGTTTATGGCACATGAATATTGTGAGAGAAAAAGGTCATTAGAGTTAAATACAAAGCATAGAAGACATTGATAAGTATTTTTGTAAGATAACAATATGATTAGCGGCATGTCAATAAAACCAAAAGGGCGAAATGGCAAGTTAGCATATATCGATCAAATAACTTTAGCAAGGCACTCGTGATTTCTGACTCAATAAAATATTGCTTAAAGTGACAACATAATGGCAGTTGAGCCCGTATATTGCTAACAAAAACACAAAGACACTGTGAGTCAAAGTATAGGGTATTCCAGCTCAAGAGACGACATTTAAAGGCATCAAAAGAAGAAAAATTAAAAAGCAGCACCTATTGTTTCTTAAAGTTGTTGTGGTCTTAACATCTCTGCTTCCCCTAGATTTGAATCTTGTAAAAAACCTCTAAAGTCATATTTAAGACTTTTCATCCCTCCTATTTGCTCATAGCACTTTCACCGAACAACAACAATAATTACATATAAACTCCACATGTAAAGGGCTATGGCAAGATTCAATTTTTAAACTTCCCCTTATTTTCTTAGTATCTTGTGAAGAGATTGTCGCTCAAAGGGGTCATACCTTGAATATAATCTCAACCACATGTAGATGAAATAAGGCCTGTTGGTTGAAAGCATTTACTGAAATACACATGCAGGCGTGAAGGGGTACACAAGCTTCCATCACTATGCTTACGCCAGTATGCGTGCTTGTACACACACACCCTACTTTGTATGCATGCATGTGCATACATGCAGGTAAAAACATAAGAGAACAAGAGAAAAAGAGAAACCATCTGACATAATCAAAATAGCCCAAAGAATTAGGGCTGAAAACAGATCAAATATGGACTGAATATTGGTATATCCATTTTTCTATTTATATTCTTTTAGTAGATACGAATACATATATAGATATTTAATGAATTCCCAAATTAGTATCTATATTTGTTCTAAATAGATACAGATAAGAATTGGATATTAAGCATACCCATATGTGTTCTAAATAGATAGGGATACAAGGTGAATGTTAGTATACCTATATTTTTCTATTCAAATATGGATATAAATTAGATATCAGGAGGATATAAATAGATTTTGAGTGAAATTCAATAATAAAAGATAATGTAAAAAGGATAGGAAAGGAATTAATTATCCAGATTGCCTATGACACACAGGTAACCGTGTAAGGGTCTAAGGCATAATTATTACTGAACAAAGATCAACATGGCCAGCAATCTAAGTTACTGGTTTGATCAAGTTTGCATTAACAATAATAACAATAAATTCTCGGTCCCATACTAGTTGTGGTAGGCTACATAAATCTTTTTTTTTCTATTTTGATCGATTTTGAACAATACTTTCTATAAAATGTAAAGATATGCAGTCTTTCCTCATGACTTCCTACCATATAATTTTCGGCCTACCTCATCAAGTTTTTATTAAAAATTATAATTTAAAAATTATTTAAACAAAATATATAATATAAAAATATTAATAAAATTTCTAAATTAAACACCACCATTACTCTTTAATTCTAGTATAAATAAAAATAAATTATCTATTCTTAAGAGAGTTTGTAAAAAAAATATATATATATATAGGAAAATGCAGAAGTTATTCACAGTTTTTAATATTTTTAACAAGGCTTTAAAAATATCATAGAAGTAAAATGAAGTAGTCTCATTTTTCATTTCTGATCAAAAAGGAACAATTTCTTAAAAAACAATTAATTATTAGAATAGGAAATATCACAACATACATTGAATAAAAATATTTAATGACATGATAAAAAAAAAAAACCATTGAATAAGATTTAAATAAGAATAATAAACCATTCTCTTAGAATAGAAATGACAGTTATCCTGGTGGTTAAGTAGTTGTACTTGAGTAGAAGGTCACTGGTTTGATTCAGACATAAGAGCTATTTATTAGTATTTTCTTTATTTGCTGGAAATCTATATCTGGATCCAAAAAATTCTTAGAGCTATCTGTGTATTTTTTACCAGATATCTGGATCCCAATCCTAAAAATTCTTAAAATCTGAATTGAGACCTGGAGCTGGCAAAATTAATAAACAGGCATCCAGATCGAACAGGTTACCAGAATTTCCACCTGAATCTGAACCGAACAGGATATAGAAGTGGATATGGTCATAAATTATTTGACCTGTTTTCAGCCCTACACAGAACCAATACAGCAAGAACCAGAATACACAAGGACATTAGCAGCTTATGGAACTTGAAATCAAATATTTCCAATAAAATATGGTTTTCTAATGTCACAGGAGAAAAAAAAAGAAAAAGAAAAAGTACCGTTGGTGTACTAAAGGAAGGAAATAACAGAGAAGTGCAAACAATTCACATTAAGGACAGCATAAGCTTGACCTACAAACACGAAAACCATTGAAAGCTTGGTACAGTAAAGTACTGATAGAAGCCATTATTAACAGGAATTCTGAATTCCAGCTATTTGGCCTGGGCTTTATGAATCTTCCCCCCAACATTAATTCCAGACAAGGATATCCCCCATGCGAATTTCCAAGCCCATCCTCATAATCTCTATCTACGTTACTGCTTGTATTTCTTTCACTTTCCTAACCCTTTTATTGCAAAATTCAAATCTAAACATTTGGCCTTGTCCAAAAATTAGAGATGCCCGCACCCTCAAAGTTGGTTGTCCACCTTTCTACCCTTGACCAGTGCAAACAAATATGCTTCCTCTTATGTATTTATTTCTAACTTCCATGTAAGCAGATGGTAAAAAGCATCTAATTAAGAAAACAAAAAATAAATCATTTAACTACTTACCCTAAATCTTTGATGAAATAAATCGACTGCATCCTTGACATTGCGAGTAATTAGACCCCTTCTGCAGGACCTCAAGTTAGATGCAATTGTTGCTGCAGCAAATGTAGCTAATATGCCAAAGGCTATTCAAAATGACGGACATATCAAGATGTGTCATGTAGAGATTTAACAAAATGAATAGAAGAAAACATATGAAAGAATTTGAATTTTGAAGGCATAGAGGACTTATGCATAGGTTAATTAGCTAGACAAAACGTATTCAGTTAATAAGAAATTGAAGCAAAGTTAATAAGAAAAAAAAAAAAAAAACCACTTGAGTAATCCCCGGAATATTTAACATCCTAGGATGAATTGTGTTCTGTTGCTGCCCTTGAAAAAGCAAGACTATATTGTTACCAAGAAAAAAAAGGGCAGTATTATAGAAAATAAAGCATAGAAACTAACCTGCTTATAGATAGGGCACTGTTGATACATTCAATTACATCTGTAGGAAATAGTTTGGTAGTTGAACATATTGATTGCAATTAAAAGCAAGAAAAATCAAGCAACAAACAAGACCTAAAGGTGAGACATGGTAATCATTTAATCACATCATAGTATAATTATTTGGCATAGCCTCATCTAGAAATATGATGATGCTCCTCTAAAACCAAGCAGAAGTGAAACCCTTAAAAATACATTCCTTGAGCAAATATGTTGACTATTGTTTGCTACTAAAGGATACTTGATTGTATGACCGCAGCAAAAAGAAAAGAAAAGAAAAGAATCATAGCAAAATTTTATACTTCACCTTATCTTCCTAGAATCAAGATATTCACAAAGTTCGGTGGCACCTGCACAGCATATTCACTTCTATCAGAAAAGAAATGCAGCCAAACAAGCAAAGCAGATCGGGTCAGTTCCCATTGATAATAGAAAACAAAGAATCAAATACAACTTAATCTTGATTACGTCTATAGAATGAGAAATAAAGCTCTGCCTAAATATCTGTTATCCTCTTAAAGTCCTACGAATAATAACAATAATTAGTTAGTAGATGAGCACTGTTCTAGGTAATGGTTAGCTATCATAATCCATTTGTATACAAATTTTATTAACTCACTTAACCTATCATTGATTAGATATCTCATCTTGTTCAATGTTGCTTGTGCACGTGCGTTTTAAGAGTACAATCACATTGGGTTGCTATTCATTCAGAGATACACAAGAAAGCATCTAAAAAAGAAAGGGAAAAAAGGAATTCATCTAGGTCTTTGATAAAAATATAAAAAAAAGAAAAAATAACAAAAATAATAAAAATAACAATAAAAAATAATAGACAAAAATAAGAATAGAAAAAGATACAATGACTAACGGATAAAAATGACTAATAATAAAAATAACATTAATGAAACTAACAAATACAACGGCTAAGAGGAGAATTAACGTAGCTTATTTGCAAGAGACCAAGTAGATAGGTGAAAAAGCAAAAGAGACTGATGATTTTGAACTTTGACATACAGGTAAAGATAAGAATAAAAAAGAAATAGGAATTATTGTAGATAAAACCTAAAAGATGAAGTTATGAACATTAAGAGGATAGAAGATAAAATAATTTTAATTAAATTAGTGCTAGATGAGGAGTGAATAAATATTATTAGTGCTTATGCTCCTCAAGTAGGTTTAAATAGTATTACAAAGCAAAGTTTTTGAAAGAATATGGATGGACTAATTCAAAAAATTTCTACTGAAGAAAAAATATTAATTGAAGGAGATTTGAATGGGCATATAAAAAAGTATAATATAGGTTTTGAAAAAGCATATGAAAATTTTGAATTTGAAGATAGAAATGAAGAGAAAAATGTCGTTTCAGAGTTTGCGATGGCATATGATTTAATATTAACAAACACATATTTTAAAAAAAGAAACTCTCATTTCATGACTTTTAAAAGTGAATATAATGCTAGTCAAATATATTTTTTTCTTACTAAAAAGATTGATCGAATGTTTTGTAAAAATTATAAGGTTATACCGGATGAGAGTCTAACTACGCAATATAAATTAATGGTTATGGATGTATGTATTCAAAAATGGAGAAGGACTACAAGGTATAAAAATCCAAGAATTAGATGGTAGAATTTAAAAGGAGAGAAACTAATAGAGTGATGAAGGAAGGAAAATGAAGTATAAATGGAGAGATCAATATCATATGAGAAGAGATGACTAATAGTATTAGAAAAGTAGATATAAAGGTGTTAGGAGACTCAAAAAGAAAAGAACCATATGATAAAGAAACTTGATGGTGGAATGAGAAAGTTCGGTTAGCAGTTAAGGTTAAAAAAGAATGATATAGAAAACTATTTAAATGTAAGAATGGAGAAGTGCATGAAAACTATAAAATGGTTTAAAAAAAAAGTTAAAAAGATGGTACGAAAGGCTAGAGATAAAGCATATGAGGAATTATATCATAAGCTAGAAACTAAAGATGGAAAGAAAAACATATATAAAATTGCAAAAGCAAGGGACAGAAAAACTAAAGATATGTTTTTGATTAAATGCATTAAAAAAAAGATTAAAAAGTTTTGATTATGAAGAAAAAGATAAAAAAAAAAATAGAAAAACTATTTTAATAAATTATTAAATGAAAATCATGTAAATAATTTAGAATATCCTACTAATTCTATTAAGAATAAAGTTATGGTGTATACTCATAGAATTAGAATATCTGAAGTAAAAGAGGCTATAAAAAAGATAAAAGTAGAAAAAAGTTGTAGGATCTAATAAAATTTTTATAAAAGTTTAGAAATGTTTAGGTAATGCTAGAGTAAATTGGATAATAAATTTATTTAATAAAATTTTAGAAACTAAAAAGAAGCCTAACAAATGAAGGAAGAGTATTATAGTACTAATTTATAAGAATAAAGAAGATATTCAAAACTGCTTTAATTATCATGGTATCAAACTTATGAGTCATACTATGAAACTTTGGAAAAGAATAATAAATTACATAGGTTGAAATATACTACAAAAATATTAGAAAATCAATTTGATTTTTATGTCAGAAAGATCGATTATAAAAGCTATTTTTTTCCTTAAAAGATTAATGAAAAAATATAAAAAAAAAGAAATAGAATCTTCATATGATTTTTATTGATTTGAAAAAAGCATATGATATGATCACTAGAAAAATCTTATAGTGGGTGCTAGAAAAGAAAGGAATACTCATTAGGTATATTAACATAATAAAAGATATGCATGATGAAGCAGTTACTAGTATAAGAACTTTTGATGATAATATTAGCGAATTTTCTATTACAATAGGTTTACATCAGGAATTTATTCTTTCTTCCTATCTTTTTTCTTTAAGTATATATGAGCTTACTAGACATATTTAGGATAATATTTCATGATGCATGTTATTTGCAAATGATATAATATTAGTAAATAAAACTAAGCCTGGAGTTAATTGTAAGTTAAAACTATAATAAAATGCATTAGAATATAAAGGCTTTAGGTTAAATAGAATAAAGACATAATATATGAAATGTAATTTTAGTACAATTAGAAATGAAGATGAATGTAGTGTAAAAATTGAAAAACATAAAGTTACTAAAAGTAATTATTTTTAGAATTTAGGATCAATTGTTCATAAGGAAAGAAAGATTGAGAATGATATTATCCATAAGATTAAAATAGTTGGATTAAATGGAGAAATGCAATTAAAATATTATGCAATTATAAAGTACCTGTTAAGTTAAAAAAAAAAAGTTTTATAGGACAGTCATAAAATTAGCTATGTTTTATGGTACGAAGTGTTGGATAGTTAGAAAAATACACGTATATAAGATGAATATGGCAAAAATGATAATGTTAAGATGGATGTGTAATAATATAAAAGAAAATAAAATAAAAAATAAAACTATTTATAAAAAGACAAAGATAGTTACAATCAATGATAAATTAAAGAAAGACGACTTATATGATCTGAACATGTGCAATGTACATCTAAAAATATATTTATGTGAAGAAGTGATTTAATATATGTATAAAAAAAATATAAAAATAAATTAAAATTTGCATGAAGAAAGTGATAAATAAAGATTTAAAATTTTTATATTTACATAAAAAAAATATAAACTAAAATAAAGTTGAATAGAGAAAAAAAATTTATATGATTTTAAATAGTTTGAGATTGAAGCTTTATTATAGTAGTTTTATTATAGTAGTTGTTGTATTTATGCCTTTGATAAACAATGCATCTAATGATCCAACCCTTTTTTTGTTCTCATACTAACAAAAATAATCTTTATTATTATTATTATTTTTCCTTCAATCTACTCCAACAGAATGTTGCTAAACGATCACACCAGGAATGGGAACAAATCAACAATACAGTTACTGTTGTGAAAGAAAACCACAACAAACTACTCATCTAGAAAAAATATCACCCCTTTCGAGTGGGGAAAATCAAATAAAGATATAGAAAGAAAAAGGAGGGAGGAAGGGACCTGGCATGATCTGGAGGCGATCGAGGCCCTGGCGCTCGAAATGGGCGATGATCTCGTAGGCTTTCTGCTGCTCCGGCGGGGCCCAGGTCTCGATGTGGTGGAGGATGTCGATGCTGCCAGAAGGACTGGCGGCGCGGGCGGCGGCAAAGGCCTCGTCCCCGAGCACGGCCCTGTACATGGCGGCGAAGTCGATCACCGGCACCGTGAGCGTCCCGTCCATGTCGAACACCACTCCCTTCAGCCTCGCCCTCCCTTCCCCGCCGCTCTTGCCGGAGATATTCACCGCCGCCACCGACATCACCGCCCGACGATGATAACGAGAAGAGTAGGAGAGTGAGAGGGGGGCGGAGGCCAAAGAGCGTACAAGGAAGGGAACGGGCATGGCGGACGGCGGAGGGACATCTGTCGTCGTTGCTGTCTCTCAATTCTTGTGATGCGGTGCATTTGGGTCCACCACCTAAGCGACGTTCATCATGGACCATCGATCTATTTGGCTCGCTTGTAAATGTCCATTCGTAATCGTGGGCCAAGATGCGGACCTAATGGACGGCTTGATTTGCGAAATAATTTAATGGCAAAGAATTGGTGGAGCCACCAATGACATGCATCACTAATTAAACGTCATTGTTTCCACCATAAACGTCACTGTTTCTCACGGGCAGTGTGCTCCCCAGATGCCTTATGATTTCTCTCTTTTCTTTTTCTAATACCATCTTAGTTTTTATTTAAGACTCAATGGTGATGATTAAAATAAAATAAAAGAGAAAAAGAGATTCTGTTCATTAATTAAGTCGATAAAAATTTAAACTTAAGCCATTGATCCATGGTGACGGATGATAAAGTTTTATCACACATAAAATATATGTTAGAACTACAACCGTTACATACATGAACCCAATTGATGAAGTTTTATGGTACATATAGTCGCCGTATTTCGACTTGATCAATAGCTAATTCACAAGCAAGAAACTTAGACTTTCTAGAGCCTTTATAAATATTTTTTCATCTAAAATGATGGAAAAAAAACTTTGCCAACCATCGTTAATGGTGTATGTATAATTAAAACACCTCAAACATTGTAATGACAAGATCCTATATTCTAAATGCTGTATCAGTCAATGGGACCATGACCACCATTCATCATACATTAATTGCCTCCTCTTACATTAATCTTTTATGCAAGTGTGCATTACACCAATAAAATGTTTTCATTTGATAAGTTTGCAGATGTCAAGTTATAGGTGCCATGATTTAATCTTACAATGAAACTATCAATTTACATTAGAAAAAAGAAAATTATGTTATAACTATACCAACTACAAGAGATTTCAGTAAGTTGATGGTATGGCAATCATTCCCTGAATCTACTGCTTTCATGTGACAAATATTAATTCAGCTGAAATTTGAGATATATCATACCAATTGCTAACTAGATTTAATCCAATGGTATGCCAAAATTCCATGTTAATTTCTTCAGCACATTTTTTTTTTTTTAAATTTTTCGAAAATTTATACTCATGTTTCCACACATGACCACCTCCAAGTGCAGGCCTATGTGCAGACATGGCAAATGGAATCAATCATGTTATAAATGCAATTCATGAGGTGTGCTGCCAACCAATGGTGAGCTTATCAGTGCATGATCCCTTTCCCTAAGTGACCACATCTAGGCATCAAATTCTCAGGACTTCAATTCACTGGATTTAGTAAATCTCGTGCCATGATATTATTCCATGCATAACCCATCAAAATATATCATATACAATGCATGAATTTTCTAGATGGTTTCCTTAGCTGTTGGTGCATGAACTTCTAAGTCCATGTTCATGAAAGTGGATTCTATAAATTCTCTTGGCAGCCTTGGATTCTAGGCAGCCTTCTTGATCCTTCACACCTCTCTCTCTCTCTCTCTCTCTCTCTCTCTCTCTCTCCATATTGCACTCAAAGGGATGGGGATTTTTTAGTGGTTAAGATGGGATCGGACCCTGGTCCTCATGCAAATGGTCGAGTCCTAAGGAAGAAGCTTGAGGACCAGGTCTTATCCCATCTTTCCCACTAAAAAACAAGTATAAATATGTTTATATAGCAAAAGAATTTTTCGGATGGTAGGTTGCTTGGAGCATGTGAAAAACAAACTATGGTGGCCATCTCAAAAGCACTTTCCATCCTCTCTTCTTCTTCTTCTTCTTCATCTTCTTCTTCTCTTTTCTTATTTTTCCTATACATGCGCAAGCAAGCATAATATGAACTTGATAGGTCTAAAGTACTCTGGCTGGATTTGGTACAGAAGATAGGTTAAGATAAAAGAAAGAATAAAGCAAGACAAAAAATAAAATATAATAAAAATTATCATATTTCATATTTGATAAAGGATAAAATAACAAATCAGATAGAACAATTATATTTTTAGAAAAAATAGTAACTATTATTTAAGATAAAGATCGAAAAAGATTTAAAGTAGTAGTCAAATAGGATAAAAATAAAAATATCTATTTTGATGAGATAGATTAGTCTTCCTTCAATAGGTTAGCTATTTCGTGGAACAAAACTTTGCTCCATTCTTATGGAAAACATATATTAAAAAGGATAAAAAAAAATTAATCCTTATATTTTAAGAATGAGACAATGGTATAATCACACCTCACCTTCAAATAGAGGAGATTTTGTATTTAGAATCTCATGTTTATTTATTTTTGGGTCAAATTCTACCTAAAACTCAAGTTAAAAACATCTAAATAATTTTCTCTAACATATTTCTTATTTTAAGTTGAATGTGTAAGTTTAGAAACACTAATAATTAATTACCACCTAGTAAGTTTGGAGATTATATATGCATTGCTCAACACATATGATGCATGTGAAGAGAAGTATAATGAGTTGCGCCCTCTCAAGAAAACATGGAAACACTAACAAGAAAAGAAATTACATAAAAAAATGTTGATTAATTAAAAAAATCATGAAAAAAAATGAACCATTGTTAAGCGTCTAGCTTTGAAACTCTTGGTGCTTGCTGAAAAACAAGCAGGCTCTCATGATTTTGTGTAAAGGTTGTCAATTCAGAAATTAATGAATAATTACTTTTTAGACATCTAAAAAAAATATTTCTCAATTAATAATCTTGGAAATAACTATTTGGACCTCTTGAACATAGACTCAAATAATCAATGACTTATTTGAAGATATTGAAACGATGTTCGATTTAGCTTCAAGCAGTGAAGAGTAAGACATGAAACATATAGTATAAGAGTTATTTATTAATAATCAATTTATTTACCTATATTACCTTGTGGATTTGTGAATGTTTTACACCTGTTTATACAAAATAAAAAAAATTATAAAAAAAGAGAGAGATAGAGATAGATGCAAACATTTGCTTAATTGATGTCAATGGCTTCATGTATGTGGCCATTGAAGCTATTGGACAATATGTAGTGCTTTAATTGACATCCTTCCCCAAATCATTCTGTGGTGACATTTTGTAACTTAAAAAGAGTTTTTTGGGAAGGTTTTGAAACAATGGGACATGTATTTGTAGTGAATTATCAATGTCTTCTTGCCATTTAGAAAAGAAAAATTCATCATCAGTTTTAATGTGGTATTGCGATATCAGTTCTTTGCAAGGATTCATATAGGAAGCACAACAAAATTCTCAAACAAAGGAGATCTTATCATGAGTGAGACTCCAGCAACCACAACCAGCCATGAAATCAGAAACAGAGTGCCCCTAAACAGAACATAAAAGCAATTGCCAGTGGTTTCATTTGTTTTGCTCATCAAGCAACAGAGATTTTTTTGTCATTGTAGCATCCCTTGAATCTTTGAGAGATCTGCACTAGAGAATATAGTGACCTCCAACCAACAACCCTGTCCTTTTAAATGCCCTTGTTAGGCCAGTTAGCTCTGCTTTTCTTAGTGAATTGTTGAATCACATGAAGTAGACAAGTCTTTTGACTTAAATTTGGAAAATGATGTTTATATCTGTAACATATTCACATTGATAGATTCTCTGCCCCACCCAATCCAACCCTCCAAAAAATGCCTGTATCTTTATCCAAATAGGGAAGATGGTTATGAGAGCAGATATATGACAACCAAGAGCATGGTAGTCCAGCTGCTGCTAGGCATGTCCAGTTTCTTTCAAAATGGTAAAAGAAGTGAATATATAAGCTATTAACATAGTTGTCCAAATCTTGCACTTATTATCAACCCTTTAGAGTTTAGAATATATTTTTAATTATCATACCCCCCAAATTTTAGAATATTTTTGTTTTAATTTGTTTAGACTTTGGCACTGCATCAACTAAATTTTACATGTACAATCAATTTAATTTCTTCTGTATTTTTTTTTTTTTTAATTCAGATTCTTAAAAACAATATGCATTCCATTTAAACGAAGAGGTTGACTTGACTGCACTAATGAATTCCATTTAAATCTAATTATGTTTAAATCAAACAACAAAAACCTCACATCATATCCAAATTGATGGATATGATCTACTATTTTTAAAATAAAAATCATAAAATTTGTAAACTTCTAATTTATTATCCAGTAGTTAAAATATTAGAAAGTTTAAATAAAATAAAATGATACTTTTTTTTTTTCATCACTTTATGTATGAGTTAGAGATATTTAAATCATATAATTTTTGATGCCTTAATATTTTAAAAATAATAAATCATATCCAACAAAAATTTAGATCTTTGATGTAAAATTACATTGTCTCATCCATGATTGATCGGGTCAATATTTGTCGATGTACACATGTAACCATGCAATCATCTTTAAAGATACTTCAAGAAAAAAAAAAATGAAGCCATTTTGTTAATTCCCTTTCACTTGGCATACATGATTCTACCTCTCTGGCCCCATTGTGCTGCCCCCTTGAAGCAAAAGTTACATCCAATATACAATCCCAGAAAAGTTGCGCTTTTTCATCACCAGTGCTTACTGATTTCTCCTATTCTTTTATCCACTCCACACATCTTCGCATCAAGTTAACTAAGCTGCCATTATTTAAACAAAGTCCCGCAAGCTGACAGCATCTGTTGCCAACCCAGTCTGCATGGAAAATGCTAAGCCATTAATCTCTCTATTCAGTCTGATACCATTTCCATTAATCAGGCTGTGTGTCATCTTTGACTGACATCCTCAGCCTTGACTTTGACATCTCACACTGTGTCACCTTTGGCTGACAGTAAACAGGCTCGGAAACAGTGGTCCCAAGTTCCCAGAACAAGAAACAGTGGCTCTTTCCTTCCAAACTTCAGGAAAAAAAAAAAAAAAGAACTCTGTTGATACCCAAGTTCCTTGGCCATCTGACTTGCAAGGCAAGATGGTGCGTTGAAGAATTCAAGGACCAGCAGCAAAGACTTCGTTTGTTGTTAACTTATCAGATAACGTTCGAAGTTAAACAACCTATACAATATGGAGCCATTTTGATATGCATCCAGTATGAGAAAGGCTCTCCTTGGATTGTTCTTTTATGTGGATCCTTTTTATTTGGTTTTAAGCATTCTTGGCAGTATGATGTGTGGCTTAACTAGAGGTCTTAATGCTCGTTAATGGGTTTCTTTTGGGACGTCTAAAACAAGCGTGCTCACAGGCCAGTAAATGTTTTTTACTGTGTAAGATTGGTTCTTTTCCAGCAGAGATTTTAAGATTTCATACCATCTTAATGTGTGTGCCATGACTAAAACATTGAGTTCTTAAATCCACTGGAGTTGCTGCGTTGTCGATCTATTTGGTAGGGACCATATTCTGAGAGGTTTTAAGGGATTCATTCCACCTGCATCAATCTCATCTCATTAGGTTTGTTACATTTTTTTTTTTTTTTTTTTTTTTTTAATTCAGAAATGCTGCTTTACATTCAAACATTAGAGGTTGAGATGGTGCAGTTCAAGATGTCCGGGTAACAATTGATTGATCTCTGGCTATCAGACCATTTCTTGAGGGCGATCTCATTCTTCTCAAATTTTCCACCCATATAGCTACCGGATTGACACGTCCATGGATAGGTTGCCAATTAGCAATAATCATATCATCAAGATCCAGTTCTTTAATCCACTAATTTTTTGATTGATCTTGTCAACCTAAAACTTTAGGTTCGATTCCAAACCTATAGGACAGTGATCCAAAGCTACATTTACTAAAGCTCTTTCAATTGAAGTAGAGAAAATATTCTCCTGCTCAAGATATCAGAAATCTGTAAAACTGAACAAGAGGGACCTTTTTTCTCTGATTACTCCAAATAAAATTTCTACCTTTTAGTTTCAAATCTATCAAATTAAGATCTGAAATAAAGTTTTGAGAAGCAATGCAGTCAATGATAGGATGAGGACGTCTGCTATGGCCATTTTGATTCTTAGTTAAGTTAAAGTCTCCACCAATTAGCCATTGACTCTGAAAAAAAAGCCCTAATATGTTTTAACTCTTGGAAGAATAAGAGTGTTATCTTTCAACCATCAGGCTATCTACATTTCTTTAGCTATAAGATTTATTATTGAAGGAGACTCTATCACTACCATTGCATGGATAAAGAATGCATTTATCAACTTTTTTGCAATATAAAGATAATGCATGCTTCCTTCAACTCCTCCATTGTCGTTAATCATATTTTAGAGATACGAATCAAGTTGCAAATTCTCTTGCTCCTTCCGAAGATTTATTCTTCATTTTGCGTGCCCATGCTAGAGGTGTGATGTATCCACCTCACTCCTAAAGCATCTCCTTTATCATCAAAAAAAAAGAAAGAAAGAAAGAAAGAAAGAAAAAGATAACAACTAATTTGCAAGAGGTTTGCCTGATCTTTATTATGAAGGGAAGAAGGAAGAGGAGGGTCATAAAAATTTACAACCATGTGATGATCTTGCAAACATTTTTCTCATAGTATACAAAAGAAGGACCACAATAAGCAAACAAATAAAATATTGTTGCAGAAATATATCACGTATGAAAACATTAGTAGCAACCAAAACAACAATAACAATAAGAACCTTGAATTTTGAAATCAATACACTAGATATAATATATTAATTGGACGTGCGGTGAGGCAAGGAGAAAGAATGAGAATAGGAAAGGAGGAGAAGATCAACGGCATTGGGGGTTGTTGCCCGGCCCACCATAGTAGAAGTAATTTCCCCAGTCGGCGTTGCTGAAGCTCTTGATGTCGTAGCAGTTGGTGTTCTCGGCCTTCGTAGAAATTGACTGCGCTGAGCTAAGGCTGTTGTCAGAGTCGACAATCTCGAGATTGCGGAAATAGCTCGCCTTCCCAAAGCCATCCTCGGCGAAGTGGCCTGAGCCCATCTGGGTGGAGGTGTGCTGGCCATTGGGTCGCATGTTCACCACCTCACCTCCCCACTCCACCATGGTGGCATGGTCTGATAGGTGCGTGAAGAGCTCGGCCGGCCAGTAGCCCACAAGCATGTTGCCTCCGAAGCTCATCCACCAATTCCCAAGCTTTGGGTCCTGAAATTTACGTTCCAAAAGATTGTTATACGTCGATGCATGATGCATGTAAGCTTGAGAGATGTACCTTCCATATGAGAATGGTGATATCATATTGGCTGCCTCCATATGATGATATTGGTGATATGGCTGCTCCAATGGCGATCTTGTTGTTGGTCTGCACAAATCCTGAGCATAGAAGGTTGTAGCACCCTGTCGCCTGATATGCATCACTCTGTAGCATCACAAGAATGAACCTGAATTCATTATTACGGCCACTGTTAAGATTTTTAATCTTTTTGAAGACTTGAACCACGAGCGCCATTTAATGGAGGAGATAACTCTGGTGAATTAAAATAAACAAGATTGGAGGGGTTACTTTTTTTTTTTTAACCCTCTAAGCTGACTGTCAGAGACTTTGAGATACATAAGCAATATGTTAGTATATAACAGAAGTTTATGGTGGGAGGCTTTGAGTCGATTTGAGGAAGAGGTTTTACCGTCCAGTAGGTGAATAGCCTGGGCCTGCTGTCTCCATAAAGCTCAGGGCTGACCTGACTAGAAAAAAATGCAGGGCTTCAGATGACCATTCCACTCAAGCAATTAGCATGCATCATTAAACATTGTTATAACTGGACTCATCAAATCCATGCCAAGGGATGGATTAGCAGCAAGGCCGCTTTCACCAGAAAGGTGGTGAAAATGTTTCTTATCAAGTATGGTGCAAGGTCATATGGGTCGACCATTGGGCTGGGCCCCTCATCTTATAGGGAACCATATGCTGATGATGAAAGGTACTTTCCACTAGCATTCTTCCATGATTCTTTATTATCTTTCCGACAGGCCATTTGATAGCAATGCAAAAGTTTGAAGTCCCCAATAAATATCGAGTGGTCCTAAGTCCTAACCCAAAGGATGCGAGGAAGTTGCCTCTGATGAAAATGAAACTTGCTTTCATCCCACTTTATTATTTATATTCTCATCTTTTGGTTGTGGGTGTGCATGAATTGGGTCATAAAAGAAGAAGCCATGTGAGAGCATGATTAGATGACAAAAGCTTGCGCAAATAAAAAGCCTTTCTTCTTTCTTTGCTTGTCCAGAGAAAATGTTGATAAGATGATGTCTTTGAAGTCCTTGTTTGTTCTGAAATGATGAACTTAAAGATGATGGGAATACATGTGGGAGCTATTTAGGGTGAGGCTTTGATGTTTCGTCTTTCAAAATAGCTCTTTTGGGGATTTCTTTAACACTACATTATCTAATATAAAGAATATTATTGTTTTGACCTTATGCAACACCAAATAGTACCAGCAGTTACCATCCCACTTGACTACTCATATGAGGACTCATGGAAAAATTTACAACTTCCTGGATTTAGCTGCCACTAAATTCTATTGCAAGGATCCCTAATTAAAGAATGGTCCACGGAGAGAGAGTACTGATACCATGCGATTGAATTTATGGATTAAGAAGGTGTTTTGATTGCCAAGAAGTTGATGGACCTATTTGGCTGATTTCCTCCCTCCATGAATGGTGGCATGCTAAAATGTCAAAGCTTGGGATCCATTGTAGCCTTGGGTCCTTGGAGAGCATTGGGTATTTGTCTCTTCTCCAAATTTTCAGTTTAGAAAATTCAGCACGTCCACCCCATCCTTCTCTCCCCTTCGTTTGACCAAATCCATAAAATAAATATACTTTAGGTGAAATATTGAGGAAGTAAACTGCCTACCACTTGATTAATCTTGTACACTAGACAACTCTTCTAAAGATTCTTTGACTTGCACCAATAAGAACTCTTCATTGTCACTCTTGGTTAACCAAAAAATTTAATGCAAAAAAAAAAAAAAGAAAAGAAAAGAAAAGAAAAAGAATCTTTAGTTGTAATGGATACATGTGATAGAAAATAATTCAGTATTTAAATTGTGGCCAAGTTGCTTAGTTATTTATTTAACTTGTTGACAAGGAATCACTAAGTGCTAATATATTTAATGGCACTAAGATATGAGATTGAAGACTGAAAACTAAAGAAATACCTGCCAGCCAGCTTCGATGCTGTTGAGATCAGAGCCGACGTCGAATGATCCTGAGAGGATCCAGATCTGGGAGAGGCTGAACTCGTTGGACATTTGGACAGATGGATCCCAGACGTTGATCGTAGCCTTAGCCCCATAGATTTCTTGCGTGTTCCCAGTGTATGCCGTTGCATGCTAAACCAAAACACAAAGCAAAATATAAAATTAGCCTGGTAGTAGTCAACAATGCTTTGGAAACGTATTTAATTCAGTTTCTGAAACTGCTTAGATATATTATATCCCATGTATGATAATGGGCAGCTACCAGAAAACTTTGTTAATGAGACCATATAGCTTCTCAGTGACAGGAGACCATGATAATGATAGCATGTACAGTACTAGTCGATCATTTTTTTCAGAGAAAAAAAAAAAAAAAAAAAGAGCAGGACTGAACGTAAAGAAATATAGCCATGATGGCTTCCTCCTCTACCTAATGAATACCTTCGAGTTCATTCATTCAATGCATGCTCCACAGTATCAACTTCTTTACAGAAGGGTTGACCAAAAAAAAAAAAAAAAAAAAAGAAAAATATGAATGTGGACTCTAAGTTAATTTTCTCCAGCTATTGATATGAACCGAATGCCATTTATTAGAACCAACTCCTTCCTTCCCAGTTCCCACCTACCTTCTCAGCAGAGACCCACATCTTTATTGCTCCTCTCAGTATAGAAAGAAGGAAACAGCCAGACCCGAGAAGCCAACCGGGGCTTTGAAGTTCCTTCTTCACGCTCTCACATCCACATCGAACCCACTTTTTTGAAGGTCTATTGATTAGGAGGAGGAACGAAACAACGGAGAAGTAAAGAAGACGTAAAGCTTTATGTTTTTGTGCACACCTCGTGGCCAGTGCCACCAATGGCATCCGGTGCGCGGGCCTTTCGAGCAAGTGGCGGCACTCGCTGCTGCTTCCTCCCGTAGTGGTACAAAGATTTGGCTCTCAATACATCGTCCACGGAGCTCCTCCGTATCGGGACGGTGCCCTTCGGGCAATGCCCAACGTGGTGCCATGTCTGCCAAGCCCTTCTCGCTGCGTCGCTTGCGTTGTAATTTTGCGGCCACCGGCCGCCCCTGGATGCTGGCCTCTGAGGTGCCACTCTCTAACATGGTTAACAAGGTATCAATTGGGTCATCTTTTAGATTAAGGAATACTATATCTAGCAAGAGCACTGGAAGAGAAGCTGCATGGCCTCTCAAAGGAGGCAGCTAGCTAGTTGCCCACCTGGATCTTGTGGCTCTTTAGAAGGGGATGATCAAAAGCCGGTTGCTTGTGCCAGTGGACGCAGTCGATGATATCTCCATCCGGGCTCTGTGGAAAGAGAATTGAAAGAGCTAAGCCAACTAATAAAATGAAACGGCTGACCTCTCTATTGGCTTCTTCTCACCATCATCCTAATTACCTCGATGGATCTCACGGCAGGCTTGTTGATCTTCTCCAAGTGTCTTTGAATCATTGCCAATCTAGGACTCGTGACGCGCCTTGTGTTTGTGTAATTCAAAGCCGAGACGCCGGCCATCCCGTCGCCGATGGACATGAGAGAAAGGACAAGGAGAACAACAGAAACAACAGAAGGTAAAGACATGGAGAAAATCTTAGAGCCACATCTCTCTCCTCCCCTCCTCCCAACCTCCATGTCTTTCAGTGCCGGAAGAGAACAGTTGGAGGCCTTTTAGACCTGTGTTGCTACTAACAAATAAAGCACATGACTTAGAGCCAGAGGCAAGAAAACGACCCCTCTCTTACCCTTTGCTATGGTGTTTAAACTCTCTTTTATTGCACTAGACATTATAGATAGAAACACCCATCACCCCCATCTCTATCAATCCAATCCTCTCTCTCTCTCTCTCTCTCTCTCTCTCTGTATCTGAGTTGCTCCAGCAAAAGACGAAGGGGAGGAAGGGGGAAGGCTTGAAAGCAGAATATAAAGACTTGACCTACCACGCTGTAGACTCTTTAATGGCAACTTGCATGTGCTGGCTACTACCTCACAAAAGAGAACAAGCCATTAACGGCCGTGGGCTCCCTTAAATTGTGTGAGGCCTAGGTCGGCGTGGGCTTTGTCTTCCTCCCTCCTTGTTATTTAATTGTTTCCTAGGGTTTTGGGAGTCTGTGGACTGGAAAGCCAAGGAGAAAAATAAAAAATAAACAGGGGATGAGGCTTCTATTCTATTATTTGGTTTCTTTATATATATATATATATATATATCTTGGTGTGCGTGGGACAGTCCTCTTCACCACGTAGGGCATATCTAATTAGCTAACATAATTAGGGTTCAGCTCATCAGCCCCAGCCATTTCAGAAGACAACCTTTTCGATTTTTCAGTGCCCACCATGCAATCGATATGGTGGTCCCGACCTAGGCTTAAAAATCAAATTTTTACATGAAACTTTGAACCAAGCATCTGTTTGTGAGAATATCATGGATGATCAATCAACACATCAAATATAGTTACCTTATGATAAGTAAACAAATTTTGTTATCAATTAGTTTAGGCTATGTGATCACAGGCTTGCCCAAGTGATCAAACCCCTATGCTTAGAGATTCTTTGGTGATATATTTTCAAAATACAAACAATAACAACTAATCCTTGATATCAAATTAATTGGGATCGATTATATAATTTTTTTTTTTTTTTAAGATACATTTTTCAAATATGGATCTAGATAACTAAAGTGTATGTTAACCACTTTTTTTCTTTTAAAATTTTTTTTAAAAAAAATAGTTTAGAATACAAAAAGTGTTATAATTCTCATATGATGAGTGATTTTAGAAAAGATGCAACAAAAAAAGGTTAACTAATTATCATTATAGGCTTTGCTTAAAGCAACCACGAATTCAAGTTGTGGATTTTTTTCAATAACTTGATTATAAATGGTGTAGTATCTTTGTTAAGTGTCATAAGGTCAAAACATAAACATTTACCAACCATCAAATGCTTCTTAGCTTCTATTGATGTGGGCACCTAATTTCCATCATGTACCCTTCCCATCCGCTAATAAAATTTTGAGATGACATTAATGTAATGTACTTTCCTCTGGCAGTGATTGCAGTGCACCTAGAAACTAGCCATTCATCTAAGGGACTGAGTTGTGTATGCTATTGGTCAGAGTGAGCACTTCGTCTGGTTATTATTAGTTTATATCATGTTACCTTTAGTTTTTTTTTTTTTTTTGGCCCCTCCCCCTTGCTTGAAACACCAAAAAGTTTCATCTAACTTCTATCCAAATCTAAGGCTAAAAAGAAGCAGTACCAAAATCGTTAACATGTGAATGGGGAGTCAAATTGCTTCAAGGCGCTCTACTGTATTTGAAATGGAGTGAAAATAATGGCTGCCCATCGCTACAAACAAACAAGATGAACCGAATTGCCTCTAGGTACTCTACTGCATCTGAAAAACGAGTGAAAATAATGGCTTTGATGTGATGCTAAAACTAAATTACAACTCAAGCACATCTACAGATTGTGCAAGATAACTTTGAACGCAAGCCTTCGAAAGATTATATATACGGAAAGTATATATTAAATTTAAGCTACATTTGAATATAAATAAATTAAAATTTTAATTATTTTTTATTTTTAAATCTAAATAATTTATTAATTATAAAACTAAAAAAAAATAAAAAAATAATTTTAAAATTTATATAAATTTAAGAATAGAGAAATTGATTGAACTTTAAATTTTATTATATTTAAATATATTTAGGTTCAATTTATATATATATATATATATATATATATATATATATATATATATATATATTATATATATAAAGAGAGATAAATTTGAATACATTCAAATATAGATAAATTTAAAATTTTATTATATTTTTTTAAATTAATTTAGATTTTAAAGTTATTTTAATTTTTTTATTTTTAAAAATTATAAATATATAAAATAAAAAATAAAAAAAATGATCGAATATATATATATATATATATATATATATTTAGCTATATTCACTGTAACCAAATCTCTTTCTTTCTCCCTTCTCTCTCTTTCTCTCTCTCTCTCCCAATAAATATCGGCTTCTCGAGGGGCGGCTTTGATGACGCCCATGAAGGCTTCGCGAGATACACCACCAGGAAGGCGTTGGAGGCGTTGGACGGCTGAGATCTAGAGAAATCCATCGAAGATTCCTCCCCTGGGATTCCGTTCTGACGTCGCTTAAACGACACGATAACGATGCCGCGCCACGCGGGCCTAGGAACGCTGGATTACGAAAATACCCTTGCATGAGGTAAAAAAAATAAATAATAAACAAAAAAAAATGGTGGAGCCTTTGCGTTGAAGCATCAAAGTAAACGGAGAACGGAAACGGAAACGGAACGGAAACGGAGGTGGTGGTGGCAAGGCGTGACGATGCGACACCGGACGGCCAGGTGAAGTTTGTGCGTTGATAAAGCAACATAGTTTGCCGATTTGGTCGTTGATTGAGATATTTTGATTAAATATTTTTAACAATGTGATGTTTATTATGATGCAATATTTGTTGCCTGAAATTGTAGATACGTGGTTGTGATGTATAAATTATGGGATATATAAATGAGCGTTGAAGTTGGGAATGATCTTAGATAACTCATTGGAGGATTCCAGGGGAAGAGTGGCAGTGCTTATGTTAAGCAAACATAATTTAAATAGTGGTTGTTTCATCTTTGTCAATCCTCTTATCACTTTTCCTTTCAATGGACACCTTGCAAACTTTGTATGCTATGTTCAATTTGAGGTGACGTCTTTCCAATTTAGCCAGGCATCATACACTTCAAATCCTACTAAACAATACAATTATGTCATCATTATATGGTGGTCCCGGTTGAAATGTTTAGTGTAAGAATGCATGTTGAAATGTGGTTTTTGATTAGAAATCCAACTTAATTAACATGAATTCTGAAATTTATACTTAATTAAGTGCAATCATGCATCTCGTTAGGTGAATTAATAATAAAATCTAGTTTAACTATCAACATAGCACACATCTTCTTCTCAGATAAATTAATTAAATTATAATACGATGAAAAAGAAAAGTTCGAACTACTTAAAACTCAAATTCATCTATTACTAATTAACTTTCACTTCAAATTTTAGGGTCATATGATTTCAATCTATTAACAGATTAATTGGACCAACAGATGAGCCAGTATGTGGGCTTGAGCGTTACAAATGGTATCAGAATCGATTCGAGAGTTGACGAACTGATTCGAGAAAGGGTTACTCATAAAATAATGATAAAATTTTGCATTCTTGCAGCACCAACAATTTGACTTATGATAGTAGAAGGTTGAGCAGAAGAAAAAAAAGCTACTTATAGGATGGTAATAAGAGTTCTGTATCCTTGTAGCACAAATGATTTGAATCAGAATATTATGTTGGCAATACATTTAAAATTCATTCAACTACCTTAGAGGGATGGAAATCACGCTGTACAAATAATAAAGGAGAGGCACCAATTACTTGGCCTGAATCCTGGCCTTTTTTCGCAGCAGAAGCATGAGCCAATAATATTGCTTCTTGTTCTTCTGTACGTGCCATGTATATTGATCGATTTATTTTTAATCTGGCGAGGTTGGAACAGCAAATGGCACCGGACATAAGCGTGGAACTAAGATACAGGCATCGGCCTTCGAGGAGAGGCCATGTATTATTTTTATTTATCATTCTCGGGGAGTGAAATTGACTCCAGGTTTCAGATTCCCTCTGACTTAGAGAATTCTCACAAATCGGTGTCCAAGAGTTGGGCGATTGGCACCCTCTCTCCTGGTCCGTTGTTTTATGAATCTGCTTTGGCTTTGACTCCAGGCTTGTTTATTGGTTGTTGTTGGATTTTAGATTGATAGCCTGCACACTGGTCACTAGCGTTTCAAAGCCGGATAGTAAATTGCTTGTTGGATACAAACTGATGATTTAATGGAACTAGATCTTTAGGCACAATCAGGATAGCAACATTTGCCAATTGACTATGTTGAAAGAGATAGGACGGCTGGATTAGCAGTACATCAGCCTTGACCTGAAAGAAAGACCAACTTGAACTACAAAGTCCATGAGAAATTATCATTAATTGAAGAAAATTTTTGATTGCTTCTGAAAATAAATAGGAGTTACTAGAAGTTTTAAGCGATTGTTACCTATGATTGTAGCCAAAGCATTATAGATATAAAAGCAAATGTTATTTGCAAGACTTCTTCAAGCAGATCAAAATTCAGGCATCTTTGAAATAATTCATTATATCTTAAGAATAGCTAATAACTTATCTTAGAAATAATATGTGTAATTTAGCCTATCTTATCATTTTCATCTCCTCTATCCTTTCTAACTTTTTATACCTTACTCCTATATCTAAGTAAGATTGGAAATCAAGTCAGTCTAATTATCTGGCCATGCTAATTTATGTTATATTTAATAAAGTTTCATTTGGCATACCTCAATCCCATCCTTATTATTCTCGGCATGGTTTGAAACGAGGCCAAACTTATATATATATATAAAGAGAGAGATTTGGGTACATTTAAATATAGTCATGTTTAGGATTCGATCATCTCTTTCATCCCTAAATTTGTATGGATCCTGGATCCATCCCATCTTTTTCATCTTGAGGATCCATAAAGAAAGATTTCGCTACATTTGAATGTAGCCAAATTTACCCCCCCCTCTCTCTCTCTATATATATATATATATATATATTCATTTGGAGTTTGAGAAAAAAGACAGCATTATTTTTTCAAAGTATAATTAATGGGTTATGATGCATCTTCCATCAAATAAATAATTAAAAGTATACCAACTGATTCTAATTTAATTAGATCAGTCATCCAAAACTTTGAAGCCCAAAGTCCAATTCTCGATCTAGAGCTAGCTTTGTGTGAAGGCCCAAAACATTCCGGTCCAATAAATCATTGGTCCACTTCAAATTTGTCAACTACATTCTAAAGAGATACGTGAGTTCAGCAAAGCTTAACCCTTAAAAACACTTGTGTACATATATATATATATATATATATATATATATATAGAGAGAGAGAGAGAGAGAGAGAGACTAAAAAAACATTATTAAGATAATAAGAGAATGCACGAAATAAATCAAGGGAAAGAGGAGGAAGATGTTACCTAATTATCTGGTTTTGATACCTTCCATCTTCTAAAATTTTTTGATTTACATTAATTTTTTTAGTAGGAAGGATGGGATTGGACCTGAACCTCAAGTAATTTTTTTTAAAAAAAAAAATCAGTTGTCCTACATGAGGATCAGGGTCCGATCCCATCTTACCCCCCAAAAAAAATCCCAATTAGTTATGAGAGAGAGAGAGAGAGAGAGAGAGAGAGAGAAGTGATGAGTTCCAAAAAGTATCTGAGAATTTAAAGAGTTAAGTGTTGATGCATTAGGCTGGAAAATTCATGCACCAACAGCTAATCAATCTTCTAGAAGATTTATAGATTGATAATGCTTATCTTTTGGATGATTATATATGGAATAATATCATGAGAGATGATTCACTAGATCCAATGAATTAAAGTCACAAAGAACAAGTAATACCATGGTAGCCATTTATGAAAAGCATTATATACATTGATATGCCCACAAAAAAGAATGGCAAGTTGGAAACAAACCCTATGAACCATACATGTGAATCACAAACATGGCATGTCATGCTGCCACATTAATGTGCACACCTATACTTTTAAGTGGCCAAATATGGATATAAGAGCCCTAAATTCCGTAAGGATAGAGTTGAGAAAAAAGAAACAAGGAAAAAAAGAAACTATGTACCATCAATCTTGCAATTGGCTTATTGTAGGATAAATTTTAATTAGATCACATTAGAGTGATTGATTCTAGAAGCATTTGATGAATTTTATAATCTCATCAACATAATAAAATGTCTTAGATTTGTTATTTTACCCTAATTTTTCCCATGCAAATCAATATTTTTTTTCATTTTTTTTTTCCTTTTTCTGTTACAAGCTTTATAAACGATAAGTTTACACTCTATAGGTGATTAAATTTCAAAATAAAAATTATAGGAATACTAAGATGTGCTTTTCAAGCAATGCCCAACCAATGTGATTCCATGTTTATCAAGCCTTGCTTTCATTATAATTTTGTTGCGGTCGACTATCTTTAAACCCTAGCCTCTAAGTGCCATTATCTAACATAATTTACAAGAAACTAGGTCAACTATTAGCTTAAAGAATGTTAATTATATCAAGGAAGAGAAACTGTAGAGGCTCTCAAAAGAAGCAACTAGTTACTAACTTGTGGTTTTTTAGAAGGGATGATCGTGAGTTGGTTTTAGTTTGGTTCTATAGTGTCCATGGATGCAATTGATAATATCTCCATTCAGGTAGTATATATATAAATATATATGATTGAAAGAGCTAAGACAAGCAATGAAATGAGACCATTTCTCCAAGCTTCTTTGGATCCTTGCCAATCATTCTTAGTTCTTGCATAATTCAAAGCCAAGATATGGACCATTCTGTTTCCAATGAATATAAGTAAAAGGAAATAAAAGGGTAATCAAAGATTAAAATAAAGAGAAAATCATAGAACCACATCTCCCTCCTCTTCTTCTTCCAACGTTTATACATTTCAATGCCTAAAGAGAATAGTTGAAAGTCCTTTAAATTGCATTGCTACTAACAAAAAAGCTGTTAGAATTTTTTGTGCATGCCTAAGAGTGCAGTGAAAGCACATAGATTTCATAAATTTTTTAATGAGATATATTTACATGAAACCCTTAATAGTCAAGATCTCCTTAATGATAACAATCAAATGAATAAATAGTAAATGTAGGATAAGAAGAGTCAAGATCTCCTTAATGATAACAATCAAATGAATAAATAGTAAATATAGGATAAGAAGAGTACCTGTAACGCTAAATTCAATATGTTGGAATATGGACAAGGTGCCCAAGTGTTCACCCTCCAACGTTGATCCACACAAGAACTGGGTTCAAGACTCTAGCTCCTTCAAAACTTTGATCCTTGATGCTTAATCCTTCTAAAGGATTTGGTTGGCCTACTTTCTTTTCCTTCTAATTTTCTTTCTCTTACAAAAAAACCCTTCAAAGCCTCTTGTCCTAAAGAAGGCCTCCTTATCCTGGTTTAGGTCTTGTCCTAAAGAAGACCTCCTTATCTTGGTTTAAGACAAGATAGTCTCTTGTCCTGAAGAAGACCTTCTTGTCTTGGTTTAGGTCTTGTTCTGAAGAAGACCTTCTTATCTTGGTTTAGGACAAGACAACCTCTTATCTTAAAGAAAACCTTCTTGTCTTGGTTTAAGACAAGGCAGCCTCTTGTCCTGAAGAAGACCTCTTTGTCTTGGTTCAAGACAAGACATATAAGAGAAATAAAATAAGAAAGAGAGAAAATTAATTTCTCTTTGGATGGATTCATATCCCTTTGAACTCCAGACGCACTTCTATTTATAAGAGGCGGACGGATGCATCACCAAGGGATGCATCCCATCCACACGCCCTATCATGATGAGGCGTGTCTCAAGAATAGCGCCTCATCATGATAAGGCGCTAAGGGGAGGGGCGTATCTCAGAGAGAGCGGAAAGACGTATCTCAAAAAATTATTTGATATGCTTTATCCATGGGCCATCTCATGCTGATAACCTTACCCCACACTTATTTCATGATAATCCAATAGTCCAATTAAGGTGCCATCCAATGATCCAAAAGCAAGGCGCCATCACTAATGGTTCAGATTCAGGCGTCAACCAATAGTCCAGATTCATGCAACAACCAATGGTCTAGGTCCTTCATCCAAGGAGCCATCCAATGGTCCAAATTGAGCCGTTGATCAATGGTCTAGATCCATTATTCAAAGAGCCATCCAATGGTCCAAATAAAGCCAATTGGGTTCCAACTCTTGGCTAACCCATATTAGGTCATGATCTAATCATATTAGATTAACCTAATATAAAAATTAGATTCGAATCCAATTTGAATCAGGAGCTAGAGTTTGTAACACGTGCTAGCATGTTTATTCTGCAAACATGATCTAATCCAATTAGACCCTTGATCAGTTTCTTTTGTGTGTGACCCATTGGGTTCCACGTCTAGCCAGCAGTAGGTGTGGGTGTAAGTTGATCTATCATAATTAGAACATTTCTAATCCTTATAGGTCCAATCATTGCGATCCCAAACTTGATAATTAGAACCCTTTCTAATTGTTGATCAAATTAAACTCTTTAATTCACTCAAACCTCAAGACAAGATTGACGTCTAGCAACATATCATGTCTTTCCGGAAGATATGGAATTTGGTGGATATACCAAACATATCCTTCAGTGGCAAGTTACCGTGCAATTCAATCCTTCAATCATACTGCATCCCGAATAAGTATATGAGTTTGGATTAATGTCAAACTCAATTACTTATTCATGTCTCTTTTAATCTTCTAATGATAATTCAATTAACGAAACATTAGAAACTCTTTCTAATTTTTAATTCTGCTTTGATCAAAGACTTCCTGAATCATCGTAAGATTAGAGCAAATAGGATGTGGTCTTCTCTTACTAGAAGTGATTGATTCCTTGTTGATCTACTCACAATCTTCATACACAATCCATCATATCCAGAATACCTCATACACAACTTAATGTCGTGAATAAGCGTAAACCAAAACATGGATTTATGTGCATAAGATACTATGGTGATCTCAGGTCTAAGGATCACTTGCACAACTCCCACTTAGAGATCATCTTTTGATAAATAAGTAAGCATCCATAAGATGTTCTCTTGGTAGGTCAATTCAGTGAATTCATTCCTCTAATGAGCACCCACATCTTTGTATTAGTGTCTCACACAAGTGATTGTGAGATCAATTATCCCCTGCATCGAGCATACATAAGATATGTCAATCTTTCCGGTAACATTGATCCCCGACTCAATGAACCAATAACTGAGAATATTTTAGATTAGGGTTTTAGGTCTCACTGATATGATCTCATCATAGCCCTAAAACCATTGCCCTAATCTATGGGGTTCATCATAATTATAAAAAGTAGCAAATGATGAAACATAATGCCTTTTATTTATAACCAAAATGTCAGATACATAATTTGAAAGAACAAAAGAAATCCTATCGCAATACAAATTGTGATTGATTTTTAGGGCACAACTCTTTCAGAAGCTACATAAATCATAACCATCTATGCATGCAAGGGCATGGAAAAGAAAGAAAGAAAGATTAATCATAGCCACCATTACTCTTTTCTCTTCTCCCTTTTTCTTCTTATAACCTTTCTTCCACTGGTCACAAGCTTTTATTAGAAAATGTAAAATAATGATGAGGGCAATTTTTTCATGAATTAGATGACATTTTTAAGGCTTTGGGTGTCATTTTAATGAATTTTAGGATCCACATTGAAGTTTTAAAAACTGAATGATCATAAGCGAAGCTGACTCTTTTTTTTTTTTTTTTTTTTGAAAGGAAAGAAAAAAGAGTCAAAATTATTTATAAGGAGGAGGGAAGAGAGTAAATTAAAAAATTTTCGTGAGATTTTTGTCACTTATGGGGGCTAAGATTAGTTCATCGAGAAAATGTGATAATAATCTTAAGAAGAACCAAGCAAGCAATACATTTTAACAAAAAATTTAAAATTTCTTTCATTTCATTCATGCTACCTATATACTATGGTTAGTTGGTCATAGAAAATTATCTCCAAGTTAAAATGATGTTTTAATAATTTTATTAATATAAAAAATAAAATGCAGACTTTGAGATATTTGCAGAAAGTCATTGTTCAACTTTCTAACTTTCTATATTGATTCATATATAAATTTTGTTAGTAAGATTGAACTAGTAGCTAGCAAGAGCCAGCTCAAACTTAACATACAAGGCAAAATTAAGAATTTTGCACCATAGGGGAAGTTTAAAGGCAGAATTAGTTTGAATTATTCTCGGCACTCAGGCTGCCGAGAATAGCTGAACCCCCACACGCGGTTCTCATAGATAAAAACCTCGTCAAGTTTGAACAAACTTCTATTTTTTTTAAAAAAAAAATAAAAAGTTCTTGAACCAGTTTCTGTCACGCTACCTGACGGCAATGGTTTAATTTCAAGAAGGTGTGAAACTTCTCTGTAGATTTTATATTATTTAAGGGGTTATTTGTAAAATTCTCTAACTCAACTTTCTAACTTCGTTCAAGTTTGTTTGGCGTCATTTTTTGTTTACGAGCCCCTGCCGAACGGAAAATATTAATTGCAGTCCTCATCGGTCCCACTCCATCCCCATGCAATACCGGCCTCGGCTCCAACCCCGAGTTCTCTCTGCGTCCGACTCTTACCTCCGGCGGTGTCCACCGGAGCACCGACTAGCTCAGTCCACTTCCTCACAGATGACCGGGATTTTCCGGCAACGCCCTCATCAGCTCCAACTCCATGAACTCGATCCAGCCCCTCTCCCAAGCCTTGGAAGCCATCCAGGAATCAAACTCTAAGCTCTCACCATATTTAAAGCATTTGGTGGCGATTTGCTTGGATTCTCCTCTTAGTTCATGCAAGTATATTTAAATGCAAATTTAGTTTTAAGTAGTTCCTTCCTTCAATCCATGGTGGTAATAACAGGCTTGTTCTTATTAAAAGTTCCAGTCTACAGTGGAAAATATAGTTGACCTACAGCCCCCCTCTATTGTACGGCTGCAAGTCTAAGTCTATTAGGATTATAGATACAATTACAATGATCCTTGAGCACCCAACACCTCCTTGATGCACGCTAAAAGCAAATTTGATGCGGCACTCAATGCAGAGACATCAAAGTATCCTTATATAGATTGATTTGAAAAATCGGCTAGAGTCATGGCTATTTTATGTTTGTCTAAATGATTTATTTTATCTATGATGACCTTTCTAAAGCTAGGCAAATGCCTTTTGTTGTTGGTTATCACTGATTAACCTGGAACGTTCAGCTAAAACCTTCTTCTTCCATGAGTAATCTAAAAGTTGTTCAATCTTTGCAGTACTTCTCTGTTCCTGATGCCACCGCATCCACTTTGCAAGAAAGTTCTCCTTCTTCAAATCTTTGCTCGTTTCCCCATGAAGCCAATTTTACCAACCTGAACTCGGCGGGTAGCCTTCTACCAAATTTCACTTTGAAATGATATTGATTTATGCCTTCATCCATCCTTCATAATTTTGATCTGCACAAATTTTCCTCCTAGATATATATATATATATATATATATATATATATATTATTTTTTAAATTCAAAAATTAATTAAAGATTTACTTCCCTAAAACAAAACCTTATGTAATGTATTACACTCTAACCTAGCTCCTGATTAGATAGCCAGTTGTATCTTCTTTAGTATATGTTTATAAAATCATAGAATTTTTATTGAAAATAATAGTAAAATCATTCAATTATAATATTCTTTATTCATTTGGTATCAAAATACTTTAATTATTCTATTTCTCACTGTAATCCCAATCGAGGTAGCCCGCTGCTAAACATCTTGTGAATTTAAAAAAGACAAGTAAAATATAATTCAAGCTTACAACTTAATAAGAATCGCTGCATGCACATTCATCAATCAATATGACCATATAAAAGTTTTTAGATTGCAAATAAACCAAAGTATACATATCTCAATATAATTAATGCTCAAATACTTTTCTCGATTACTCGATAAATTTGACATATCAAAATAAATAATTAAGCAGACATTTCTATAAATAAGAGTATCAAATCATATATGATTTTGATATGAATTGGATTCTATATTCCAAAGTATGCTCAATAATTTAAGTTATTATTTCGATATAGGATTAGCTTTGTTTATGATTCAGCCCATCGCTTACAAACTAATAGTACCATAATTCAATCTTTAACCAGCAAACTATATATAATATTATAATTTAGTCTATGACTAGCAATCCAAATATAGCGTCATAATTTAGTCATTGATTAGTAATCTATAAATAATGCCACAATTCAGCTTGTGACCTGTAAAACATATATAGTGCTATAATTCGATTCCTAATTGACAATCTACCCATAATGTTGTGATTTGGCTCGTAATTGGCAAACTATATGTAGTGTCATAATTTAGCTCATGATAATAATTAACATATAGTGCTACAATTTGATCATCAATCCACGAATAAGGTTTATGCATATCATGATCAAAATATTTTATTTAAAATATCATATGCCATTGCAACTCATGCACAAATATATGCTCATCAACGCTATCACTTTCATGCATACACTAGGAATGAACATTGTAATATAAAGAAACATGCAAGATATACTTTACCTTTATCGCTAGTATTGTCTCAATTTTAGTTATAGATTGAGAGAGACATCACGCTAGTCCCCTTCGAATATAGGTTGTTCGCCTCTATAAATTAACCCTAGTTAGAAAAATAATTTTGAAACAAGAGAGCATCAATAATGTCGGTTGCAGTCTATAAATATTTTAACATGCTCTTTATGAGGTCAGATCAAGAAAACCAAGAGACTTTCCTTGCAATCCATAGAAAGAGATGGGTTGTGGTCCACCTTCCCACGAATAATGTCCACTTTGCTCTTTTTTCTTTTTCTCTATAAAGAGAAAAAGGGGAAAGAGAGAGAAAATAGGGGAAGAGAGAGGGAAAAAAAAATAAATCAAGATATATTGAGAGAGGGGAAGAAAGAAGAAGAGAAGAGAGAAGAGAGAGAGAGAGAGAGGAAGGGAAGAAGAAGAAGAAAATGGTAGCATTAGCTAGCTTGCACCGTAGTTTGGTCAATTAGGCAATGCTATCAATAGTGAGGCCGCAGGATCCTTTTTGGACAACTCTTAAGCTACGAATAGAAGAAATCCTTAAAATTGGGTAAGACATAGTGTTAACTCTTTAACAGCTAGCAGTAATTGTATGCCATAGGCTTATCAAGTCCTTCTTATTGTTATTAGTAATTAGTAAGCTCCAATGATGATAGAGTTTGAACTAGCCATCAGAAAGGAAATAAATTAAAAGAAAACAAAGATTCAATGGGAGTTGATGATTTCATGACGATGTAGTAATCTAATGAGGAAAGAAGTTTAAATAGAAGATTGATCTCTAACCTTCTCTTAGAGTCTTCTTTGAAGTTAGATTTCAACTTTAGTAATAAAATTTATGGTTTCGACCACCCTTCCCTATTGCCACCAAGCCTTAATTCACTAAGTTGACTTTGAATCAACTTGGCTGAGCTACATCCAATTCCTTTTCTTTTCTTTCTTTCTTTTTTTTTTCATAACCCAATAGGGCAAGTTGAATATACCATACCTTTGACGCTAAAAGAGTTGGGCCTTGCACAATGAAATAGGGTTCCTTAATAATCTTTCTCATGCTTTTATGACAATTGGTAGAATGTATCTTGAGGCAAGTATAAGATCATGAACATCTTGTGAAGCTCAACATATAAGTTATATAAAATAATGTTAGATAAACTCAAAAAAGAGAGACTTAAAGACAAATTATATGTCTAGCATCTTTTTATTAGCATGGCGCCAATTTATGAATTCAACTGATGTCATCATAATAAAAAAGGTCAACAATACATTAATTATCCCTGATGGTTCTCACATTCATAAGGTGTTACTTATCTTTTTTTTTGTCGCAACATTATCTTGCTATAAATATACTAGTATAATAATAACAATGAGTCATAAAGCATTAGAGGTTAAAAGTGGTGTCGACCATAATTCATGTAGTTTTAAATTCAACTCCAAAATAGACCTCATATGAGATATTAATGTATGCAAAATAATATGAAAAATAAAATACTTTTCCTTATTTTTATTCAAAAGCATCCAATCTCATCATAAAAATTTATTGCCAAAGATTTCCCATCTCACTTTAAAGGACTGAAAATAAATTTGTACCTCCAATATATATTTTTTTAAAATGTTTTTCTTAAAAAAATATATAAAATATATCTAATTAGAAGCACCTAAAATCACTTTAATCTCTAAAAAGTTTTTGGGAGTGCAATACTTAAAAAATCTCTAAAAATATTTAGATGGGAGAAACGGCAACGCTGACCGCATGAAGCTGTGTTTAAATACTCTGTCCAAGAAATATCCTGGAGAGAGAATAAAAGAGAAATAATAATAATAAAAAAAAACGAAAAATATTAGCCAATTAATTCGCTAAGCTCTTCACCAGGCCTTCCCTCTTCTATGTTTGAACTCTAATCACGGACATTAAAATGGCGAAAGGAGAGGGAGACGGCAGAAGAAAACAAACGAGGGATACAGCGATGGTGATGTAAAGCTCTCTCTCTTTCTCTCTCTCTCTCTCTCTCTCTCGTTCGGCGTCGCGGTTCGCCGCTCTCTCTCTCTCTCTCTCTTTTTCTCTCTCTCGCTCGTTCTCTCGTTCTATTGTGTGCGCTCATCACATCTCTGAGACAAGAAGCTGGGAATACGGCGTCCCCTTGAGATGGATCAGGGAATCCTGCTCTCCGGCTAGGGTTTCATCGCCGGGGCTCCGCCACGCGGCCGCTGCTCCACCCTCTGCTCCGGCAGAAGCGGCGGCGGAGGAGAATGCAGGCAATGTGGTTCGACAGAGAGGGGAACGGGGGGCTTCTTGAACTTTTCTGGTGATTTTGTGGCAGCGTTCCTGGGCCCCGCTCGATTTGAAGGGAAGGGAGGAGAAGATGCGCTTTTTTGTGATGCTGGTGCCTTTGCTCTTTTTGTTTCACTCTGGTTCTCTCGCTTTTGGTACTTTCTTGAGCCTTTCTTTGATTCGGTTCTTACTTTGATAGTTGGATTATTGATGGTTCTTTAAGTAATGTGCTAAAATTCTGATTCTTGGAACTTCGTGTGAATTCTATTGGATACTTTTTGCTTTGTTTCGTCCACTTGGGTTCTCTATTCTGGTTCTGGTGGTGCCTTTATTTGATTTGCTTCCTGTTGGTTTGATTCTTGAAGGGTGTTTTTTTTTTTTTTTTTTTTGGCGTAATATGCTTAATTCTGATTCTTGAAGCTTGGTTCTTGACTGTTTTATTCGATAATTTTTGGGCATGCGGAGATTTTTTTTGGGATCGTGAGCAGCGGACTCTATCCGAACTTGGAAAGCGCAAATGGTTATTAGGAGAGGAGGATGCGTCTGTGACAGGCGTTCTGTTTTCTGCAAAAATCGAGCTTGTTTTTGAAAAACAAAAGCTATTGATAGCTTTTTGGTGAATGTCTTTGTTGTCTTGATGGCGGAATTTTTTAGAAACCGATTTTTTGTAACGAGAAGGCTATAATTCTTTGAGAGATGGATGGGTGAATGAGCCGTTGGATCAACTAAATACTTGTTGAGACGGCAACACCCCTGCTCTCTGGGGATACTGTAAAATAATGATATGTTAGTTAAAAGACCAGAAGGCTGATCAATCATTCAATTAGAAGGACAATATTATTTATATAAGTAATTTGTAGTTCTTTAGTCAAAATCAACATTTCTTTTTGTGCCTCTAATTCTCTGTTTTGTTTACATTCATAATCTTTTCGAAAAAAATCCTTAAATTTGGCCCATCAATTGCTTTAATATCTTCACTTATTAATTGGAACCAGAATTAGAATGTGGATTATCAGTTATAACCAAGTTCTATGTCAAACGATACACATCTGATCATTCATTTACTTCATTTTATAAGTTATGGTAGTGCAAACACTGCATTCTGAGTGCTTAGACAAAACCCCTACTGCATTGTAATAGAAGATCGTCTGTTCTTTTGATTTGCAAGAATTGAATCAGATTAAACCCCATAAGTCCATAATCACAACAACCAAGGCTTTAATTTGTGTCGGTTTTATATATCTTCATTTTCAAAACATTTGAGCATTTTTATATTTTTGTCACAACTTCCATCCCTGTTGCCTTAGGTCTTCCACTCCTTTTTCCTACATCATCCAACAAAAACTAAATTACCCCTCTTTATCAAAGTCCCCATGTATCTTTGTCATACATTGACATATCATCTTTAGTCCATTCTCCATTTTTTTGTTCTTGATCAACGCAACTCCTTTAGCTTCTCTAAGGTACTCATCCTCACTCTATCATTTTTTGGTTTTATGACACTTCTATATCACAGTTTTCATCTCTACTGCGCTTGATATGATTCATTGGACCCTCTTTATTGCTCAATATCCTGAGCCATACAACACTGTGGACCTTATTACTGTTCTATAAAATTTCCTTTAAGTTGCAGTGTTATGCATCAATCACTTAATATCCAAGACACAATTTTCTAATATATCTAGCTAGCTATAGTTCTACTACATATGTCTGGATCTATCTCTCCAGTATTTTGCATAAGAAATCCTAGATAACCATAATCATAAACATCAAGACTCATCCCAACTGATTGGGGTTAATAGATCCTGAACAATGAAACCTACCATTCTATGGTATTTGATCAATCTTGATTGGATTCTCGTCTTTGCCTTTATTTTCACTAAAATTGCATTTTATGAACTCTAAGATGGTGACTTGATATTTGGTGTATGTTGAAACTCATTGAATAGATTGCTTAATCAAACCTGTTTAGGAATGGATATTGTATTACAGTACAGTAAATAGGGATGAAGATCATATTACAGTACACTGAATTTCTGCTGGTTTTATTAAATGTTTCACCTATGGAAATGTGCTCTCGACTTCATTTTTCTTTCTTCATGTTTGTTAGCAATGATGCCACTCAGTTTCGTTACATCTTCTGATGTACATACATTTGTGCTTGCCGTCATAATTCATGATCAGTTTCTAACCTTGTCAACATACTGTTCAGCAGCAAGAACACCAAGTCAAGCATCAAGTCCATCGAACCCACCGGAAATGTGGACCATAGCACCCTCACCTTTGGGACCAACACATGCTCGATTCACTCCAAAATATCATGGTAGTTGATGTATTCATTACTGTAGAGCTTTCTTTCTTTCTTTTGGTTTTTTGGAATCTGATCAATTTTTCTCTTGCAGGCCCCATACCCAGTCCACATGTGAGGAAACATCACCAAATAATACCTAATGTGGTTTCACCAACATCAGTTGTCCCATCACAAAGCCAAGGTTTATGACTTTTATAAATTCATGTGTGTTCATTATCATGTTACATAAATGGAGATATTCTTAATGTACTTCATATATATATAATATAACTTGACAATATATCAGACAAGTGGGGATGCTGCTGCTATTTTTATTCATGTTCATCCGTTTTTATTTGTTGTCTAATCTTGAACATTCCTGTTATTGTTCATTAACCTTTTTTTTTTTTAAATAATTTCAGATTGTGATGGAATCTCCTGTTCTGAACCACTCACTCCCACAGTATTTGGGTCCCCATGTGGTTGTGTATTTCCTATACGTGTGGTTCTTGATCTAAGCATACCTCCATATCTATTTTTCACACATGTAGCAGAACTTGAAGTTGATGTTGCAGCTGGCACATTTCTGAAACAAAGCCAGGTGAAAATCATGAACGCCCTTGGTAGCAGCGAAGATCAGCAAAAGACAAGAGTTACTATATACTTGGTGCCTCTTGGAGAGAATTTTGACCATATGACCACTTTATTAATTTTTGAGAGGTTTTGGCAAAAGAAGGTGCCAATAAACATGTCCATTTTCAGTGATTATGAAGTGATTGATGTTAATTATCCAGGTAATATCATTTACCTCATTTCTTGCTTTCTGCTTGCAACCATATGCATCTGTTGTAATCCATGTGTGCAAACACCATTGCAGGATTTCCCTCCCCTCCAATATCTGTGGTTGGTGGACCCCCTGGGTCTGGCCCTGGTGACACTGGAAGTCATCAGTATCCTTTTACAGCAGATGTTCCCACCGAGAAGACACAAAAATTGAGTGCTGGAATCATTGCTGTGATTGTTGTTGTATCTGTAACAATGGTCTTGGGATGCTTTGTAACAATTATTTGTTACTGCAAAGTGATTGAACTCAGTCAACCACCCCCTGCTGAGGGCCCTACAAATACCTCATCAACCACTAAAAGATCTGGTAAGATAATTTTTAAGCTTATTTGACTTCCGTTAACATTATGCTTGTTTTCACTGTTAATTAGCCTTGCTGCATGCAACTGCAATGCTACCATTGGATACACTTTAAACAAATTTGGAAGACATGCTTATGCTATCATAACTAGGTTAGACTACCAGGAGAAGCTCTAAGTTACAGCAATTGGTAAAAAAATCAGATTGTGCTGTTACTTGAATTATGTTTGCAGATTTGGAGTTACATTGACGACTGGTATATGACTAGGATTACACTTGCAACCTTAAAATTTTGCAGAGCTGGATCAAAATATGAAAGATTGATTTTAGTCTTAATATTAACCACAGGTACTGGTTGCATGTTTTTCAACCCATGTTCTAAATATGTATGGGGATGGCAATTTCAATCCGTAATACACTAACCTGTCTCGCCCCATCCCGTTCGCAGTGGGGATTTCCTATCTTTTGCAGGAACAGGGATGGGGATTATTTTTGTCCCCTTAGTGAGGATGGGGTAGGGATGGGGATACATATATCCCAGCCTTGCCCCACAGGTCGCCCTGCCCCATTTCTGCCCTGTTGGTTCCATATAGTACTCTCATATATTTTTATATCTACAAAATTACTCTCATAATTTTTATTAAAAATTCGATATGTTGTTAGGAGAGGAGTGGGGTGGAGCAGGGATGGAGATGAAAAAAATCCCCATTTACTGGGATGGGATGGGGATTGTTTTTTTAAATGGGGATAGGGATAGGGATAGGGACGAGGGTCGGGATCCCCAGCCCCACCTTGCCTCATTGCCATCCCTAGATATGTAAGTTAACAATACCCAATTTTTTTCTATTTGCAGGGGCAATACAAGTCATTTCTTATAGCTCAGGTCCATCGATGGCACATGTACGCTTGGATAGAGGTTTACATGGGTAAACATGGCTGGGGATTGGCGCCTGGTGCCTGACGCCTGGTTAGGATGTATGAGGGTTAGTTGCATGCACACAAAAAGCAATGTAGACAACGATTGCCTTTTCTTCTCCCTCTCATGTGGTGGGGAAATGGAGTGGACCACATGTTTGATGTTATTACCTAGTGTCAAAATGCAATTTTTGCCAATACTCACTGTAGTTCATCATGAGTGGTGCCCATGAGGACAAATCAAAACACCTGGAATGTAGTTCCTGGAAAATCCCTAAAACAGCTTTCTACCTCTAGGCATCAACAACTTATTCCACTTATTATAGCAGCTTTATGTCTCACTAGAAAAATGAAATTACCTTCTTTCCAGCTTTATGGTAAGGTTTTTCAGCCATATAATTTAGTGGCCTATCAAGTTTGGATTTGGCAAGGATTCGGTCTGAAGCTGACCCAAAAAAAGGAAACATGTCCAGTTAGCTAAATCAGTGTCTGGATCCGATTTCTATTGATCTAGTTATGAAATTCAAGCCTAATTATTGCAGGTAATTAAATGCATTAGAGCTCAGATTTGTACATGTGCATGATCTGATAGGTTCACAATTTGAACTGTAAATCAATTAATGCAGAGACAGAATTTCAAGAAAATTAATGCTAATATATGATTTATAATGATCCCGGCTACATGACAAAAACCTTGAGTCAAACCGTGAAACAGCTTTATGTCTAACAATCTAAAATCATATTTCTTCAGCTTAAAATTCATTCATCAAAGCCTTATGCACTCCACCATATCAAATTGCAAATTCTTTGGAGGGTTCTCCAATTGCCTGATGTTGCACTGTATACCCGATTCGCAGGTTTCTGGTCTCCCTATTGGCCAATGGGACTAGCAAAATTTTGTTGTTTTGATTTGCACATCAGCCCTGAATTGGAGTACTTAGTGAATAAGGATCCATAAGGCTGATTCCAAACAGTTGGGACATGCTTGATAGTTACGGTTATGGGATTTGTTCTGGAATTATGTCTGCTTTGCTTCTCATTGCTCGTCTGCACCATGACATTTCTATGTTATGTACTTGTGCATGTTAAAGGCTATATGTTTGATATATTATAAATGAAATTAATCTTTTGATGCATTGTCTTTCTTTTATAATGCAGGTATTAAATCCATGACATCAAACAGCATTGCAGGCTCGTCATCAGTGTTGTGTGCTTCCCCAGAGGCTACTTGTCCACCATCGGTGAAGACATTTTCATTAGCGGAGCTTGAGAAAGCCACAGATGGGTTCAGCTCGAAGAAAATTTTGGGTGAAGGTGGGTTTGGATGTGTTTACCATGGGATCATGGAGGATGGAAGCGAGGTTGCTATTAAGCTGCTCACAAGGGAGGACCAAGATGGCAACTATGAGTTCATTGCAGAAGTAGAGATGCTTAGTCGACTGCATCACCGTAATCTTGTCAAACTGATTGGCATATGCATTGAAGGGGACAAACGATGTCTAGTTTATGAGCTCGTTCGCAATGGAAGTGTTGAGTCCCATCTGCATGGTATGTTTCTCAGAATGTTGCTTTTGTTCCACAGTCATGGCATTTTCATACATCCCTCAGTTCCGAAAAGGTTTCACTTTTAGCAATTTCAGTACATTCTTAGTTTTTGGTGTCTCATTATACCTTGAGTGGGTTCGAACAATGCTTTCCTCTTCTCCACAGGTCTCATGCTGGATGTTGAGCAATTCTCCGTTGAAAGAACTGTGATAGCTATCACAGACATTTTTATATCATGCTTTTATAAATTCAGCTCCCTGATTTGTTGAATCTGTTGCTGCTTGTGTAAATTCATATGCATTAGTTGGGATATTCTTTATGTATGTTTAGTTGAATACCGATCATGCTAGTTTTATGAGAAGCAAACTATTTATAATTCACAATTCTCATTAGTCATCCATTTATAGATAAAATGAATGTTTATTATTGAATAGAAATTACTTTTTGCTGCTGATCTGACTGATGCACCGCATTCTTTTTTTGCCACTCTTTTGCTTGTTTTGTTATACATTATTAGATGCATATAACATTTTTTTGTTTTCTTTTTTTAAAAAAAAATATTTTCTTGAAATTTTCATCATGTTTCAGCAAATATTTCATGCCATTCAACAACTGTAATAAAGCCCTAATTCCAAACTAGTTGGGTTGGCTAATTCCATGCTGCTCAACAACTAACCAAATTATCCCCAGATAACAGCCACTAACAGTAGGTGGATTAACAGTAGGTGGATGCTGATGTTTCAGGTGCAGATAAGAAGAATGGACCTCTGGACTGGGATGCTCGGATGAAAATTGCCCTTGGTGCAGCTAGAGGCCTGGCATATCTGCATGAAGAATCCAACCCTTCTGTTATACATCGTGATTTTAAGGCCAGTAATATTCTATTGGAGGAAGATTACACCCCTAAGGTCACAGATTTTGGGCTGGCAAGGGAAGCATCAGAAGAAAATGACCATATTTCTACTCAAGTTGTGGGAACTTTTGGGTATGGATTACTTCTCACTTGTACATTATGTGCCAGATAATTTTCTTATAAACTAACATGAAATCACTAAGGACCTGGGCCCAGACAGGCCTTGACTGCAGTGCCATCATAAATGATGTATAGGGCACTGATGTGTTACATACCGCTCATTATTATTATTATTATTATTATTTTTTGGGTGTGTGTGTGTGTGTGTGTGTGTGTGTGTGTTTGTTATGCTTTTGAGTGAAAATGCTAGTAGAATTCTGGTTGGGAGATTCATTTTTCATGTCACTATAACAGTTATCAGAATGCATTTACAATCTTATTTCTAAATTTAGGGTTCTATGATGACTAGTAAAGTGGACTTAAAGTATCTAATAATTCTGATTGTGTGCATAACACTAACATGTCTCAACTCAACTCAAGGTGAGTGATTTGTGATAAATTGCATGTCTTAGTCGAGGTTTGCAATCTCAGTACCAAACCCTATACCGGTACTGTATTGGTATAGTATCGGTACATTTGGTACGAGATCGGTTTGGTGCATTGAGACTTGGTATGTCTCCCATACTGTGTATCAATTCAGTAGCAGTATAGTATGCTCGAGACACATCTTATGGACAGTACAGCATACCATGGTCTTATAGACTTGTGATAATCAATTCAATGCACAAGCATAATTTTGTATATTATTTTTCCAATAAAATTCAAACAGATCTGACAATGATTAAAGTGGACGTATGGAATATTACTTGTTGCTCCTATGATATTGGTGAGATGCATGTTTCTTGTCACATTGTCCTGCATGTTATGGCTATGTACAGCACATCATGAAGGCATATTAGACATGCATACGCTACTATATAATCTTTTAATATTTTTTACACTTTTCATCATGGTGTTAATCTTGGTTGAGATATCAATTGGTATTGTTATCGGACCATTAGATATGGACAATATAGAATATTGGCTATTATTTCAAACTGATGTAACCTAAGAATATCAGCCTATACAATGTTAATAAATTGGAAAGTAATTTGCATCGAATTATCAAAGTTGTCATGTTTTTAAATATGGTAAGTTTTCATTATTCATATCAATTTTAGTCTCCGTGCATGACAGAAAGCTGATTTTAACCTTATATCTAAGATAAACTACAAAAGTGCCACTCACCTATATGACATCTATGATTATGGTAAATGTTGAATTTACCCTCTTTATAATAGTGTTACCTAACTAGAGAGAGCTAGTGGACTAGAGCAAACCAACGACTTTAATGCGAAGATTTTCGTCAAATAATAGAAAACATAACATGTTAGAACGAAATAATAAAATAATATTTTAAATTAAAAGATCATTGATTAATAATCATTATAATCTGTTATAACTAAAAATAGTAAAAATTAATTTGTTTATTTGTATGGACCATAACTTACTAAATAAATTATTATTTTGAATCAAGAAAAAAATTATCGATTCAAAATAAACTAATAATTTTTACAACTCAACATATTTTTTTCGTTGAGATGGTAAAATTTTTATGGAACTAAATCTTTGTTCTACTCCATGTCGGGACACAACCTTGTATGCCCCTTGAAATCCTTTCACTGCCCCCATTGTTGGTGAGAGGTAACTTTGATAATGCTGAGAGAGCTGTCGATGAGGTGGGAGGTGTGGTAGAGGAAGCCCTTGATGGCTAACCGGACATTGCCGCTCTCGATATAGGCAAAGTTGTCAAGGCTAGTGTATTGGTTGGTGATGGTGGTGGAGAGTGTTGTTGAGATGTTCCTCACGTCAGCGGAGGCGTTGTTGCCAACGAGATTGGCACCAATGACATGGAGATCATCAAGTGTCCAGTCAAGGACCTTGAGGTAGTCATTATGGAGTAGTAAAATTTTTGCTAGCTTTAATTTAAATCTACCCCATGCCAATGGAATGGAAAAATGGTGTTTCTTACATGTTAATTCCATGTGGGGCCATAACTTGGGAGCCTAGGTTTGACATTTTATACCAACTTAATAGGGCGTTAAAGTAAAAAGCAAGAACTACTAAAAAATAATATGGCTATATATTTGTGACTTTTAACATTGGGCAGGGATATAGCACTCCCCTCGAGTCAGAACTCGAAGTTGTTGATGCAGAGAGTCACCAAAGGACAGTGGCTGATTTGTGAGATGAGAAACCCGCGAAAGAGGATGGGATAGTGTCAGAACCCTTTCCTTCCATCTTTTGGTCAACTACCTAAGCAGTGATCCATTCTTTCAAGTGGATTCCCCTCTTTAGAATGTAGGATGTCCACTGGAAAGAAGGTAACAAAGTAGCATAGCCAAAAAAGCCGGTTTCAGCCGCAAGCAAGTAGTCCAGTAGCTAGAAAGCTAGCAGCAGCAAGGGCAGTGAGCAAGCAAGCAGTAGCCAAGGATAGAGCTTTGAAGCGGTAAGTTGCAGGGTAGCCAGGCCCAGTAGGCAGAACGGTCCAATCAAGCCAGTTAAAAAAGAGTCCCGGTCTTTGGATTGACCCACAAGTGGGAGCGCTTTTGCCTTTCCCTTTTCTAACGCAACTGAACGAGCGTATTCAAAGCGTACCACGTCTTGCTTTTGGAAGTTAAGGATTTTCCGTGGTGCAACAGTTTTTTCATACCAACTTAGCTGCTCGGTGCTACTATTGGCATAACAACCGGTACACCATAGGTTGATCCAACCCAGTCCGCTCGTACTAGGGTTGGCTCCTCAGTTCTTCCTTTAACACCAACGATAGATAGGAACTGAATATCGGATCAAAAAGGGTAATGCTATAGAGCTCAATTTTGTTACCTAAAAAAAAAGGTTCCATACCATGTGGCATAAGAAGATTGTACAAACACAAGAGGTTGATGTGCTCCTCATTAGGGTTGGGATATGAAACACCCTGCTATGATTGAAATGTGGTAGAGGTTCTTATTTTTTGGTATCATGGATGGGCCTTAAAGCATTCTTCAAAACATTATATTTTTATCAGTTTGTGTGAGCAATACGCTGTGTATCATATTACCATCCATCTCTGTGTGTGTGTGTGTGTGTGTGTGTGTGTGTGTGTGAATATAGTGTAGAAAGATGTATCATCTCTCATTACTAAGGCTTTTTATATTATGTATTTATTTATTATCTTTGATGACCATCTTTGAGTGTATTATTCATTTGACAAGTATCATCTTTCTTTTATATACTCAAAAAATAAAAAGGGTTTTTATATTTCAGTCAAAACCTTTTTATATTTTAGAGTATATACCAGAGTGATGGCCATTTTTGAAAATATTATCTAATGTCTTCTTGATTGCTTCTTATTCGTTTTTATTTGCTGAACATTAAGTTAATGGATGAAATGAAAGTCAATTTCATTTTTATTATATGAATTGATACTTTGATATCATGGTTGTATATCAACAAGATATTTGGATAGCCATATCTATTCAATAGTTTTTCCACTTTCCATCTTGGCTGAGATGTATTGGTATCTTAGTTATTCTTTATATGCTTCTCATGTATAATGCTGAAATATTGGCATTTATAACCTTTCTTTCCATGTGATATAAGCCTATGCTCATTTATTTGGTTTTTGCTATGCGACTATATATTTGTCCATTAATATATACTCCCACTTTTAGCTGATATACTTGCCTTGTTTTTCTTTTTGTTAAGAGAGGTAATATTTACTAAACTTGAATATATTTATAGGTGGGTGTTGGACTTGAGTTTGATCGGTTGGGCTAAGTTTGGGATAGACCAAATCCTAGAATCAAGCCACAATGTTCTTGCTTGAGCGGAGCTTAGCTTGGCATTAGGCTTAATTTTGACAATTCAAGCCCAACTTAGAGGAAAAAGGTTGAGGCCCAAGGTTGGCTGGCCTAATTTGATCCAAACTTAGCACCCGAACCCTATTGTCAACTATACAAGAGAGATGGAGAGATGTGGATATTGATGGTTTGGAGATGTCAATTTTGAAGGACACTCTTGCCTTCAATGTTGATCTCGATGAAGAGGTTGGATCAAAAGGGGAAGGATGGTCTAGCTTGATTTGGTCCAATGTAAAACTTATTTGAGAGAGATGGATTGGAAGATTAGTGGCTTGGGAATGGATTGGAAGATTAGTGGCTTGGGAATGTGCAAATTTTGGACGTATTAAAGATTATTTTCTTATTTGATGGTGGCAATTTTAGTGAAGAAATTTGATCAAGAAAGTGAAGGGAGGGATAACTTATCCCATGGCTCCCATTGATATGAACTCTAAAATAACTCGAGCAGTAGACCTTGACAGTGGGAGGTAAGCTTTCTTGAGCAGTAGGTGACTGCGAGGATAAGTCAAAAGAGAGGTCCAGGGATTGCAGCGGAGCGGGGTGGGGCCGAAGGCCCCAATCCCCATCCTTGTCCCTACCAAATAGAATAATTCATCCCCATTCTCTCATTATAGACAGAGATTTTTTTATTCCTATCTCTGCCCTATGGGAAATGATAAATCCGTCCCTGCTCCATCCCCCTCGTATCCCTGCCTCACCCTTCCCCTGACAACATATGCAAAATATTAGTAAAAATTATGAAGATAATTTTATAGATATGAAAATATATAAGGGCATATATTACTTAAACATGGAGCCAGCGAGATAGGGGTGGGATAGAGCGGGGATATATTTATTTCCATCCCCACCCCCTCTCCACTAGCAGGGACAAAAATAATACCTGTCCTTGTCTCCATCCCTATAAAAAGTGAGAAATTCCTATCTTGAACGGGGTGGATCCCCATTTTATTGGTTGAAATTACCATCCCTAACAGAAATAGAAAGACTATAAGGGCATTGAGGCTGACGGCATAGCTTTTCAATTAGGGTAGGAAAAAAAGGGACCTGAAAATCATACACACACATCTATATTCTATGTAACTAATGAATTAATTACTTATTCCAGTTAGGTTGGGTTGGGCTAATACATGTTTAACCAATCATTGGCCTGAACTTTAATCAGGCTAGAAAATCTAAGCCTAGTCTGGCTCAACTAGCCAAAAATTCCTACCTAAGCCCTATTGGAAATAGGCAAGGCAAATTGCAATTAGAAAAGGATAGGAAAGGTTTGGCTTATTTTGCATTGGTCTAGTAGATGCCTCGTATAGTCCATTTATAATTTCAAGTTTATAAGGAAACTTAATGGGAAATCATGATCCAAAAAAAAATGTAAAGTCTAGCAATTTAGGCCATCATTCAATGTTGTATGTTTGAAACTAATTATTAGACACCATATTTTTCTAAAAAAACTGTCAAATTGCTATAAATCACATGGTATAAGAGTATGTTTATTAAAAGAGACTAGTTAGTAGTTTTTTAAGGTGAAACTTGTTGTGATACCCTTATCTCTTTTTCTTTAATACTTAGAACTGGCCATGTCGACCAAAAGGTGCATCTAACTAAGGTTTTAAATCTTGTGCAATAGGGCTGTCTCAATTTTTTCATAGAATTTCTTTTCTGTTTCTTTTTTAATATTTAGAGTTGGTCATGCCAACCAAGATGTGCATCTAATTGAGGTTTTAAATATTATGGAATGAGGTTGTCTCAATTTTCTCACGGAATAGGTTGCATCACCGCCTTGCTTCTTCTCGTCCCAACATTTGGGATAGGGGTTGCCCTAAGACACACTAATTAGGATGCTAGGACAGTCCCATCTCGACACTTGGGACAATGACTTATTCTTGCATCCCATGGGATGTTCCGTTAAGATTTGAAACCATGCATCTAATGAATACGTTTAGTTCCCATCAATGAAAAAGAATTGACATGGAATGATAATGGAAAGCATGGAATGATAATCAATATTTCCATTCCATTATTTGGAAGCGAAACAAAGAAATGCATGAAAAACGAATAGCAATTGAATTCCATTATTTAATTTAACTAGTCATATATGAGAACACAATTGATTTTGTATATTTTTTTAAAATAGATTATTAACTAAGTAATAAAGCTAATTTTATAATAATGATATCTATAATTCTTAAGGGCATTCCATTTTCCAATATTTTCTTTAATTATTATGACTTATAATTTATACTCTTTATTTTCTATTATCTATATTTGTGCATATTTATTTATTTATATTTTTTAATTTTGAATTTAATATTTTAAATTTTATTTTATTTCTTTGTATGTGATCATACTTTTTATTTCTATTCATATCCATATTTTGTTTTTAATATATTTTATTATTATTTTGTTTTCATTATTATTTCTTTTATTTAATTTTAATATTCATCTAATATGTTTTATCTTTTTTTATTTAATACCATTTAATAATTTATATTCATTTTTTTGTTTAACATGCTTTTGTCGGTTCTCATTTGCTAGTATATGATACATAGTAAACCTATAAGTAATAGTGAATATGATATTATAATGTATGCATGCTACTTGTTAGTTTCACTATTTTAATAAAATAATATTTTAATTAAATTATTTATTTGATATGATATTCTTTGATATTTCCTGCCATGTATCTAAGCCTGGAATTACCATTCCTTCAAATGAAGGAATTATGATTCCATTGGAAATGTATTTCTGTCCGCTGGCCATACCAAGCATTAGAATGGGGCCCAAGTTGGAATCCCTATCCAATTCCTATGTCCACTCCGCTGAACCAAATGTAGTGTGGGGTTTTTCTTATTGCTTCCTTTTGGGACAAGCAAGTAGTAAAAGAAAGGCCCAATGACCCTTTCCAGCATTTATAAAGGGCACATGTCATCCCATATATCTAGTCAAGGGCTTAGTCCAACCCATCATATGATGACACACACCCATAAAACATAACATGAAAAATATCCTTGTGAGTCTGGTATGTCAGCACCCTAGATGTCAAAACTACTCCATCTCCATCTTCTCTAACCTATTCTCCAAAATCACATCATCAATCTCACACTTTGAGCATAGATTTGAAGCACCAATCAGCCTGTTTCTTTCAGGCTGGTAGACCAATAAAACTTGGTGAATGGATATCATGTTCAGTCTGTGTCAGAGTGAAGGCCAGTTGGAATGCTGAAAACTTACTCTTATTTTTATAAGTACAAGTCTGGACAATCCAAAATTGGGCAAGCAAAGCTGTTGGCCAAGTGGTAGAAGCCCTTTTCTCTCTGGAAGGCACTAAAGCACCTAAAAGAGAGACCCACTATAGAAATCAATACCTTTCGCCAATGATTCAAATCTCGATCGGATGGAGGCTGTTTCAATCATCCCGCCCCATTCCAGAGACATTTCGGGATCGTTTTCGGTCATCTTGTTCTGTTCTATTTTGGCAATAATATATTTTGGTATCAATTTTAAATATATCTAATTTATCATATAAATATAATTTTTGAAGTTGAAATATATTTAAAAATCAAATAAAACACTAAAGCTTCATATATAATTTTTTTTTAAGAAAAAAAATCTCAAGCGAGTATCGGGATGCCTGACTGGATCAGGGATCGGAATGTGAAGGGATGCGGGGCACCTCGTTCGGTGAAAAAATTGGGATACCTCTATTTCATGAGATTTAAAACATTGCCCTTCACTAAGGGTGGCATTTTAAACATAATCCGTTACTTAAACCTAACCTAGAACCAACTCTTCTAACTTGAACTGTTGGGCCCATTGATTGAGTTTAGGTCAATCATGTGTGATCCATTGGTAATCAATGGATTGTAACCTTTCACGTCATCATAATATACACTGCTAATTCAATAAGAAAATTTATTTTGGTTGGAGGACAAACAAGAGATGACTACAAACTAAATCGAGGCGCATTTATCATGCACATTGACTTGATGAGTTGTCATTCCTATCCTTCATGGCCTTAAAAGGAGTCTTGGCTATATGTAGCAGGCAATATTTGGAGCTAGCAACATTTCTTGACTTTCTTTTTGTTGAACTTGTACATGGAGGGTGAAAGTATCCACTACTTGCATCACCTTATGATCCTAGGTTATGTTTGTGGCATGGCTTCAAGTGCCAGCTATGCCTGTTGGCACATACTAGTGCTGGCACTTGACATGGGTTCATATTGACTGGCTCAAAACCTATATAATTTTAAAGATACGTTTTTCTATTAGAAAGGATTTTAAATCTTTCCTGGTTTTGGAATGGTGTGGCACAATAAAACACAGCATGTACTATGCTGAGAGGTGATCAGTCCACTGGAACCAATATTCATTGGTTTGTGATAGGCCATATGTCAGAGATAATGTTAATCAGACATTTAAAATGCTGATAATCTTGACATATTGGGCCTTATGACACTTGGGGCACTCTATGGTCTTTTGTGTTGCTCTTACATTTTTCGTATTTTCATTCATGATTATCGTTTATATCTTAAAAGGTGCCAACTCTTAACATTTGCATCAAATGAGCATCTTATTTATTGTATTGAGCTGTGTAGCTGCTCTAATCAGCTATGCAACACATAGGCATGCATATTGTACAGACTTGTTTCTTATTAATTATGCAGAGCTGTGTGAGCAGCTGGTCTAGTTTGCCATTCAATATGCCGATAAATTGCTGTATGAACTCATGCACTACATAGAGACATGTTACCTTATTGGGGTCTGTGGTATTTGTCTTATTATAATTATTTGGATATTCTAACTTTTAACACTTATGTTGCATGTTATGATGACATTCCAAGGGAGTTGCATAGCCTTGAAAGGAATAACAACTTTGTAATATGGTAATAAGTTGGATTGTTAAGAAGGCGCGTTTTAATCTTTGTTGTCTTGAGTGCCACAAGAATACTGTCGTATGTCATTGCTGAGAGACTATGGTTATGGTTACAAGAAGCCTGTTGTTGAGAATAACTTTCTGTTATTTTGAACTGTGGTTCACTCTGAAATTTTATTCATTTAGTGCCTCCGATCCTTGTCTTTCCAAATTCTTACTGGTTTCTAAACGCTGGATGGTTTTTCTCTCCTGATGTTGCATGCTATGAAATAAGTTACAAGCCTATGCTATGTGCTTGGAAGGTTTTGAAGGGCTGTCCTGATTTTTTTTATGAAATGGGACATGCCACCATCCAACCTTGTCCTGACACTTGAGACAGGATATGTCTCAAGATGTGCTAACTAAAATGCTGGGATGACAGCAGGATGGTCTTGTTCTGACACTCGGGATGGCAATCCATCCCGACATCTCACAGAACATCCCTCCAGAATCTGAAACCATATTTGAGGTTGATCTAATGAATCATATCTTCTAGTGGTTGAATGTCCTATGCATGTTGATCTTTGAGCAACTATTAATTATTATGGATGCTGATATATTTAATCTGTGAATTTGCAGTTATGTTGCTCCTGAGTACGCAATGATAGGGCATCTGACCGTAAAGAGTGATGTCTACAGCTATGGCGTCGTTTTGTTGGAGCTTTTATCAGGTCGGAAGCCTATATATAGTTCCGAATCTCAGGTACCAGAGAGCCTAGTGACATGGGCACGCGCTCTGCTGACCAGCAGGGAAGGGCTAGAGCAATTAATAGATCCTTCCTTGCATGGAAACTCTGACTTCAATGATGTGGCCAGAGTTGCAGCTGTAGCTTCAAAGTGTATACGTGTAGAGCCATGTCAGAGGCCATTCATGGGAGAAGTTGTGCAGGCACTGAAACTGGTATACAAAGACATGGATGAGACCTGCGGAGATTCTTACAGTGAGAGAGGGTCATCCTCTTGCCGAGCTTATGGCTATATGGAAGAATTTGGCTCTGAGTTCAGCTGGTGGAGAAATGGGTACTCACCGAACCTGGCTTACGGGCATGCTTCTACTTTCATGTCCATGGAGTACAGTTTGGATTCGATGGATGAAATGCAGAGGCCCCATTCTACATCTTCTTTGGTTGGGAGGGTGGAATCCATGTCCAGGCACAATAGGTCTGGTCCTTTGAGAACCAAGAGGAAGAGGACTGCATTATACAGATTGAGAAGGAGAATGCATGAACTTGGGCATCACTCGTGGCATGCTGGTAGCGATGGGCACTATGTTTCTAGCTTGTGAAAGAAGATTCTGTTTATCTAATTTAACCTTTTTTTTTTTTTTCTTTCCCGTTAAAATGTACAGTCTTAAGAGTTCTTATGGTTAATGATGTGCTTTACCATTATAGTTGGTTATTCTATGGGCTATTTTATGATATTTCAAATTTAGTCTCATGTTGGATGGGAAAGAAATGTGTTATGTGCTTATACTCAAGTCCATCTGCTATCAATTAACTTCCACTCAAATTTTGAGACAGGTGGTTTCAGTCTGCTAATAGGTTAATTGGGCTAGCAAATGGGCTTGAAGCGTTACAAATGGTATCAAAACTGATTCGAGTGTGCGAAAGTTGGTGGGCATAAGAAAAGGGTTACCCATTTCTACATTGGATGGGAAAGAAATGTATTATGTGTTTAAATTCAAGTCCATTTGCTAATAATTAACTGAACCAGGTGGTTTCGGTCCGCTAACGGAATTAATTGGGTTAGTAGATGGGTTTGAACCATTACACCTGTGTTAATGAAATGGGTTAGCATATGGCTTCTAATTTTGGAATGATGATTCATTCTCATGCCTCTGATGAGTAATTTGGAATGTTTTGCAGATGTCTCTGCAATTTCGTGTATTGCCATGCTAATGCCATGATCATTCTTGTACAGCATTGCAAGGTTCATGTTGTAACTGCTTCAGTTCTTTGAACCTGTCAAGTTTGCTGCATGGCAGGTGGAAGTCTCGGTGGCCGTGTGTAATATGGTTCTTGGATACACATAAAAAAAAACTGAACCTCAGACCTCCTCCATGAAGAGGGAACTGAACCATACTGGGTTCACATCAATTGTCTGTCAATTTAGAGTATGATTTGGTTACATCAAGAAGAAATCATGGTCCGGTCACTTGATATTTGAATGGAAAATTAGTTTATCACTCACCATGACTTAACCACCACTATCAGAACTAAGTACTTGATTCCAGCAAGTATGCTGATGTAACAATTAACTAAGAACACTGATGAAGGAATCAGTTACGTAAAATTAACTAAGAACGTTCATTTACATAAACAACTTTTGCATAGATCCATAAAATTTTATTAACAGAGAGCATGAAGGGGCCAGGTGAAGCAGTGCATGAGAGGAGAGACCTGGAATTAGAGAACAATCTATTGATAAAAAAATAAAAAAAAATGATCTTTCGCTTGCCCTTGATCTAAACAAAGGTCTTCCTAATCCCAGGTCCAAGAGAATCTACTGGTACATTGAGATATATATGGAATTGAGAAGCCGAAGACAGCAGAGATGTGGAGCTGAAGGGCCAATGATAAGGCTATCTTCCATTGACCAAGAAATTAAAACCAAAAATCATAACTTTTGCATTATCATAAAGAAATATCAGGAATTCGAGTAGAGAAATCTAGTTAGCAGATCCATGAAATCATCCATGAATGCTCGATTGGATTTAGACGGGAATGCAAATTTGCAATTGTGTGGGCCAGTGCCACCAGGATCACAGCTTTCTTCTCCTCCTTTGGTGTATCTCTTAAGAAAGTAATATTTATCTGGAATAATAACGTAAGCGTAGGTAGGAAGGGCAAGGGAGGAGGGGAAAAAAAAAAAAAAAAAAAAAAAAAAGCTCATTATTTGACATTAACCCAAGTTAAACAAAATATTTTTTAGAGAACATTTTGCTATTCACCATGTGGACAATTATTACTAGCTTTCTGTTGATTACTCTATCAGACCCCAAATTGCAAATCAAATATAAAGGCGTCAGTTTGTGGCCGACTTTATGCGATATATAATCCAATTCTTTTTAGTCCTCGAGTGGATATTTAATTAGTTACCAGGTCCGAATTGAAGGTGCCATTAGGTGAACCAAAATTAATCTTAGGTCCCTAAACAAAAATAATTATTCATTAACCGAGTTGCGAACCCATGCACCGAGTTACTCTACCAGAGGGTATATAGTATGAAAGTTTTATAATTGTTCACTGAGTTGGTACATTATTACTTTCCGGTGCCTAAGTTGCAAACAGAGACTAGTGAAGCATTTGTGAAATTATGAGTCGCAGACTTTGTGAAGTATGTATAGAAAAATTACTTCTAGCTTTCTAAATGGACTCAAAATTATTCATCACTCCTGAATTGCAAATTCCATGCAAGAAAAATATTTCATCTCATTCAAAACCTTTAAATATTTCTAAACCTTGAAGTTTATTAGAAAGACATTGATGTCTTTAGAAAAACTAAATGCAAGAATAAGGCATAATTTGGCACAAGCGTTGACATGATTCTAAGGCATAATAAGCCTCTCGAATACCTGATCCAAATATTTCCAACTCGTTCTAGTGATATTTGGCAAAAGCCTCATGGCTATTTCATAACAACATTTGTTTTCATCATAAGCTTGAGGCAGTAGCTAACCCAATGTCATCCAAGACTGCTATATTTATTTTATTTTACTTACATCTATATATATATATATATATTATATATATATTTCATATTATTAAACATTATTTTTTTAAAAAAAATAAATCTTTTCTTTAATAAAGATGAAAAATAAATATATTTTATTTTATTATTTATGATAATTTATTGTTAAAAAATTTTAAAGTACTAATATAATATTTTGTAATGTATTCGTATGTTTATATATAAGTAGATAATTCATGATTATTATTATTATTTATTTATAATATAATTAAAGAATAATGATGATATTTGATACAAAAATTATAAATATTTTTATATTCTAATATAAATTCAGTTGGCCTCCTTTGGAAAAGATTGACAAACATTAGATTTAATGACTATATGAAAATAATATTTTGGACCTTTATATTTAGATAATTGATATTTATATCCCTAAAAATAATGTGGATGCAAAGCTTGGTAACAATTTAATATCCTATCTATTTTCATATTTATTACAAATATTTAAATACAAGCATTGGATATCATTCGATAGCCCATCTTTATTCGATCCCTTTTTTAAATTGGGCATGAGGAGGGGACCAATGAATAATGAATCTCGTCGTCGCCACCTAAAGATGCCATTTATGGTTGGTTTATTTATGGCTCGGTTTCGATCCTTTTTTTGGAGCTCGCCAGTTGAATCACAATCTTTTCTCCGAGTTCCAACCCCCCTCCACCCAGTCGTTCGTCGAGATTTGAATCACATCTTGTTCGAGTTCCAACCCCAACCCAATCATCCGCCACGATACAGAGGGCTGTTCTTGGAAGCGAACCTAATCGGAAACTCTGTGTTCCTTCCATCCTTCCTTCCATCCTTCCTTCCTTCCTTCTTGTGGGAGAAGGGATGGAGATTGATCGAGCGATAAAAGAGAGCAGCGATCGGAGGCTTCAGACCAAGTATCACAACGCCGTATACGTGATCCAGAGAACTTTCGCGCTCTACGAGTAAGAGGATTCTTCCGCCCTTTTCTTTCGATTCGCTCCTCTATTCTCGGTCTTTTCTTGAGGTTTCGAAATTTTAATTAGGATTTCGTTTGGGGTTTATGGCCTTCTTGTCATTCGGTGATTGTGTGGGGGTTTTCTTTTTTTTAAAAAAAAAAAAAAAAAAAAAATCTTGTTCGTTTTGGCGATTCTCGATTCATGCATCGTTAAGACTTTTCCTTTTCTTCTTCTTCTTCTTCTTCTTAAAAACTTTTTTCGCTCTTTTTGGCATGAATTTATATGCATTTCTTGAATTGGGATCAACTCCTGATGCTATTATTGCTTTCTACAGATCAATCTTCTGGGATTTCTGTATAACGCTGCCAACTTGATTTATTGATATAATTTATCGATTTCTTAAACATCAAGCGTATAGATGAACCTTTCGTGTTAGGGTTTTCTAAAAAATTACTAAACTCTTCAATGGTCTCCTCATGGAGATTGGGGAGGTATTTTTTGGGACAGAAATGAGATCTCTTTTGTTTGGATGACTTCTTTTTGCTTCATCCTCAGTAACTAGTTGCTTTGTCATGTATCAATCACTCCATAGTCCTTTCGCATCCTGTGGTTAGGCCAAGCTTTGGGGCACTTTGTTCTCTTTAACCTTTATTCAGATAAAAATTCTGCATTGCATGTTCCTGCGTTCAACTAATGCGGTATTTCTCTTTTGGCGGTTTTAATTTGCTTTCTTTGTCATATGTTGTCAGCTCTGAGATATGCTGAAGGCAACTTTGTATAGATCTTGGGAGTTTTCGTTCTTTGTCGTATATTCGTGGTTCTTGAGTTATGCTGAAGGCAATGTTGTGTCAACCCTGGCAGTTTTCATTAGTCTTCTGGTTTGTATATCATCAATTTTGAGTCATGGCTAAGTCTATCCCGTCACTATCTTCTAATCCAGTTGTCATTTTCTTTTATAGGGTAATCATTAATTCCATTAATAAAAGCTAACTAGCATGAACTGGCCTCAATTTATCTCAAGCTATTCTTGGTACAGGGTTCTAGTTTACTGATTATGCTTGAATATCTTACGTGATCATGAATCATCATGTCATATTCATGTAGAAGTCCCTGAAATAGTTTGACAGATCTTTATGGAAAATTTCCGTATGAGTTTTAAACCTTAATCCATGTAAAAATGAGCAGTTCCGTTATGTTGCTTCGGATATCTTATCAGAAGTAGGGGCTGATTCTTGTCTAGTGAACTACTAGAAAAGATACTGTTTCAAATCTTCATATTCTATTGGCACAAATGAGAAGGTGCTGATAGATTTCTCCCTCATAGTGAAAAATACAATTTCAGCACAAATGACAGATCTTAGTTGTTGTTCTTTAAGTCATTTCAAGATGCCTACCATTGATGCAAGAGCATGTGCGAGATGCCTACAATTGGTGCAAGGGCATGTTTACACATGCACATGCACAGACATAGAGAAGTGGGGAGGGGGTGCGATACAGAGATGAGCACACAAGCTTATCAATTCCAGCTGAATCCACGCACATCATATCTTTGTCTTGTTAGTTGCTGTTCTTTAAGTCATTTCGAGTGCCTGCAATTGATGCAAGAGCACATACACATGCACAAACATGGAGATGTGGGGAGGGGGTGAGAGGTGTGCACATGCACAGACATGGAGTGGTGGAGAGGTGGAGAGGAGCACACAGCTTATCAATTCCAGCTGAATCCATGCATATCATGCTGATGAGAAGTTCGGTGAAAAGCTGCACGTGTTCACCACAATTTTGTATCAGATTTATGTTGGAATAACTTAACATGTTATGTTTTTCCTTTAACATTATTTATTAAATATCAAATCAATTAAATTCTCAACCATCAAAAATTGCTTCTGGACAGGTTTGAACAGGTTGCCTTCAGCTTTAATGGGGGAAAGGACTCAACTGTAATTATTTTTACTTGTTTATTTCTGTTAACTCCTGAATGATTTGGAAGGGCAGACTTTGACATTTCAGCATTTATCATGATATTGGTATGGCAGGTTTTACTACATTTGCTTCGGGCTGGATATTATCTGCATGAAGGGAAAACAAATTATTCCAATGGGAACCAACCAGACTGCATGCTGAAGTGTCCAATACGAACTATCTATTTTGAGAGTCCTTGTGCTTTCCCTGAAATAAATTCATTCACTTATGAAACTGCTGCTATGTAAGAATACTCCTTCCTTTGGTTTGCTTCTTTTCCCCTCCCTAACAAGTAACTTGTTCAAATTTTGCTTTTATCATGGAATATGTCTTTAAGCATGTTTATTATCCAGGCTTGTAACATTAAATCTATCTATCTTCTTTGATCCTTTTGTGCAGTTATGACTTGCAACTGGAAATTATGCGCTCAGATTTCAAGTCAGGTTTAGAATCACTGCTAAAGGAAAAACCTATCAAAGCCATTTTTCTTGGTACTCGAATTGGAGATCCTAATGCGGTATTTCTCTAGCTTCTTATAACAATTTTTTTACCCTGCAAAGAAAAATGATGATTGCTATGATTCAATAGCATGATTATATCTTGAAAATTTGACCAAATGTGCGAGATTTCAACATCACAGCAGTGTAGTTTCTACTTGCATCTTACTGTATTGCTCTTTCAGGTTGGTCAGGAACAGTTCTCCCCTAGTTCAACCGGATGGCCTCCTTTTATGAGGGTGAATCCTATCTTGGATTGGTCATACAGGTTTTCCTTTTGGTCATATGATGGAATCCTATCAGGTGTTGTTTTTCATTCCACCCCCCTTATATTAAAAAAGGGTCTTAACTTCATTATTTTTTTTTCCAACAGGGATGTATGGGCTTTCATTTTAACCTGCAAGGTTAAGTACTGCAGTCTTTATGATCATGGGTAAAAATTTTCTTTTGTTTGACTTTTAAGTTTCAAATTTTGGATTCATGACTAAATAATTTCTTGCTTTTACTGTTTTAGGTTCTGCTCCTTGTATATAAACCATGTGCAAATGTTATTCTGTGTGTATTGTTGGGATCTTATGAATTCCCTTTTTTTTTCATTGCTTCATTATTATAAGTTTTCTCAACTCATTTTCAGAATCTTCATCCTTATATTTATTATAGATTTATAACCATATCATTGCTCTCTCTCTCTCTCTCTCTCTCTCTCTCTGCAATAGGGCCATCTTTGCACTAAGTGACATTGAACAATCCTTCATCAGTTATCATCTAATAATACAGATATCTCAACATCTTCCAAGCATCCTAATGAGCTTAGTACCAACTCTGTCCTAGGTTTAACATGTTTGTGCACTCTTCTGAGGAGTTGGCAATTTGATAGTGGATAGATAATGCTGAGAAAAGGAATATGGCATCCGCATGTGTGATCTTGTTCACAATCTGCAATCTAGATATATTTATTGAGAGCTAACCTAAAATTTTGTCCTAAGGACAAAAATTCTGGAATTGTTACCATATATTTCTTTTCCTATTTGAATAACTTGCCTGTTATATCGTATCAGAACCTTATACTTCCTTTGTTTAGATATACTTCCATTGGGAGCATACATGATACGGTTCCAAATGCTTTGTTGAGCACTGCTGATTCTTCAAGCACAAAAGAAAATTTTAAACCTGCATATATGCTGTCGGATGGAAGACTAGAAAGGGCTGGGAGAGCAAAGAAGATTTCTTCAAAGTGTGAAAGCACTCCTGTTCTAAGCAATGGCCTGAATAATACTGGTGCACGTAAGAGCAGCTCTGTCACAGCATCAATTATTGCTGTAGGCGATGAGATTCTGTAAGTTATTTTCCATGTTATGCATGGTAATTTTTCATGTAACTTGCTTTTTTTTTCATGCTTTAAAAAAATTCTAATTGAGCTTCTGTTGCGAATAATTGCAATATTTTGTCGTTAGCTTACTTTCTAAATTTTCTGTTTGGTTACTGAAACTCTGGGTACTACTTATGTTTGTTGAGCGGACTTAAACTAAATTTAATTAGTCAAATAAGACCATTCAAGTTTACCAAACAATTACATGCTTTGCTGAAACGGCAATGTAGATTGAATTCTTCATAAGCGATGAGTTTTTTATATTTTTATTAAAAAATATGTATATTAAAGCATTCTCCATTGGAATGGCACAGATGGACCCTGCTTCTTCATAAGTAGAAGTGCCTTGCCCTTTTACTAATATATCAAGACATCGAAAGAGTGAGGATTTCTCCATTGGGATAGCATGAGTATGCTTCAATTAATAGAGATATTACATGTACTTAGTTGACATGCTGCGCTATGTCTAAGTTGACTCCATATTTTACTGATCTGTTACGTTCTTTTAATGGTGAGAATAGTCCATTTATTGTATAGATAAATGGATGACAGGTGCTTAGACACCTTTGAAAATTTATAAGTAGTTGCCCTGTGATACCCTAAATTTAGTCCCACATTGGATGGGAGAGAAATGTGCTATGTGCTTATAACTTAAGTCTACTTGCTACCCATTAACTTCCCCTCGAGTTTTTGGGCTACGTGGTTTCGGCCCGCTAGAAGCTAATTGGGCTAGCGAATGGGCTTGGGGCGTTACAAATGGTATCAGAGCCGACCTGAGTGTGCGGAAGTTGGTGGGCATGAGGAAAGGGCTACTCATGGGGCGGTGGTAGAGTCCCACCATGGCGTGGAGCCACCCTTGCAGCACTAATGACCCGAATCGGGATAGATTTTGGCTAGCTTGTGGTGTGCGACGAGGACGTCACATTATAAGGTGGGAAGATTGTGATACCCCAAATTTAGTCCCACATTGGATGGGAGAGAAATGTGCTACGTGCTTATAACTCAAGTCTACTTGCTCGGCTCATTAGAAGTTAATTGAGCCAGCAAGTGGGCTTGAAGCGTTACAAATGGTATCAGAGCCGACCCGAGTGTGCGGAAGTTGGTGGGCATGAGGAAAGGGCTACCCATGGGGCGATGGTAGAGTCCCGCCATGGCGTGGAGCCACCCTTGCAGCACCAATGACCCGACTCAGGATAGATTCTGGCTAGCTTGTGGCGTGCGACGAGGACGTCGCATTATAAGGTGGGGAGATTGTGATACCCCAAATTTAGTCGCATATTGGATGGGAGAGAAATGTGCTATGTGCTTATAACTTAAGTCTACTTACTACCCATTAACTTCCACTCGAATTTTTGGGCCATGTGGTTTCGGCCCGCTAGAAGTTAATTGGGATAGCGGGTGGGCTTGGGGCGTTACATGCCCAGTCCTGAGTAAAACATCAAGATATTTTTGCCAAAACAAAGCTTGGGATGGAACAAATCATTTCTACCATGCATCATATGCATTCAAAGTTATGTAAGTACGCAAATACATATATGTACCAACATGTATATATATGCATGTATGCAAGTGCATCCATGCATCTCTCTCTCTCTCTCTCTCTCTCTCTCTCTCTCTCTATATATATATATATATATATTCTATCTTTTTGGTCTTTTTTTTTTTTTTTTAGTAAAAGACATTTGGACAAATTTTAGTTCATACAATTTTCAGGTTTGGGACTGCTGAGGACCATCTAGGAGCAGCATTGTGCAAAAAGCTTCATGCCATCGGGTGGCAAGTTGCCTATATAACAGTTGTCCAGAACAATGTAAGATGACTGGTGTAATGACCACTTCTGCTCCTAAATTCTTGAGCTGTTTCTTCTCTTGCTAGTTTCTTTATATACATGCAATTCCCCAATTGTTTGCTCGTTCTTTAGTTTCTTCTTCAGCATGTAACTAAGATTTTGCAGGAACTGTTATCAGTTTTCTTTTATATATTGCAATATGCAACCCAAAGAGAAAAACTAAGACTTGCTTTATGCTTTATATTTCAAAATCCCTTTTTGCTATATGAACAGATATCACCCACAGAACTTTCTTTGTGAACAAAGAAAAAAAGGAAAAATTCAAATTACATGTATAACTCACTACCACATCCTGCAAAGGATTTGCGGTTCACTAATCTTTTTTGATATTGTACAATTTCTAGTATTAAACTGCAACAATGAGTGCCCTAGCATTTCGTTAATTGCTTATATCAAATCAGTTTTCTTATCTAGATACACATTCAGAAGAATTTTGCATGTTGTCATAGTATTGATACTGCATAATTACTTCCAACACTTGGTCTTTGCTTCCCAGCACATAGCTGAGTAGCAGGCCTTCAGTAAGACTTATTTGCATGTACCATTGTTTATGTGAAAAACAGGTTGATTGTGTTGCTGAAGTAGTTGAGCAGCGGAACTCTAGAGATGACATGGTGAGGATTTTGCAGATCTTGTTTCTTAGTAACTATTATCTAAAGGTCTAATGAAATTTCAGTTTTGGCCCTTTTGGGTTTTTCATAAACTAATATTTAGTTGTTAATTGCAGATATTCCTGTTTGGAGGACTTGGCCCTTTGCATTCAGATGTTTCAGTAGCCGGTGTTGCAAAGGCATTTGGAGTTCGTCTGGTTGGTTACTAAACTGAAGGCTGCATAGCAAACTGTTGTGTGTGCATGCGCGTGCGTGTTAACACACTCCCCTGACTAATTGATCATACCAAACTGCTATATATTCACAAAAATCTTTGAAAAGTTTTCCCCTCTGTGTGTGTGGAGCTGCTTTCAATCACAACTGAAGCTTGTAAGCACAATAGGGTGCAAAATGTGGCACAAAAATTGCCATAGTTAGTTTCTTATAAGCCTCCATGAATAGGCCATGGCATCTTGCTTTTGGTCCAGCTGTGAAATATACGTAAAGAGTAATGAGGTTTTTTATTTTGGTGGTGGTAGGTGGTGTTTGAGGCAAGGGGGGGGGGGGGTGTGTGTTGATTGGTAGAGGTTTTCTAGTCATGCATTATCGGAAAATTTGTTAGATGCAGAAGGTTATGATCTGTGTTCTTTAGGAGGCATGGGTAGCGTCCAGTGAATGGTCAAAGCTTGCAAGTGGTGTCTTCTTTTCTTTGAACAATATACAGTTTTGAGAAGTGGTGCTTGTAAGTGGTGTCTTCTTTTCTTTGAACAATATACAGTTTTGAGAAGTGGTGTATGTACAAATACCATACTATTTATTTTATTGTTTTAATTGCTATTTAGTTTCCATTGAAAGATTTTTATTTGGTAATAACAATTTTGAATGATCATCCACCTTTCCTAAGACAAAAACCATCCACTAAGGCAAAACATAATTCTAAATCCCATTAATCTTAACTTTTGCATTTTTCTTCATCGAGTTAGTCAATTTTTCTATTTGACAAAGTTGTTGATTTTCAGGCTCCTGATGAAGAGTTTGAGGAGTATCTTAGGCATCTTATAGGAGAGCATTGCACTGGTGACCGAAATGAGGTGATGTGATTTTCAGGCATTATGTACTATTTGATATTGCTGCCCTTTAAAATAGTTACAAAGATTATTATGCAAATTTAGTTTCAATATCAGAACTATGTCTCAATTTTATATTCCTTTAGTAATATTTCCAAGTCTAGCAGAACCTTTAGAGGGTCGCTTTGTAGTTGCATGAATTTAAATTGTTCAAACTATGCAAAATCTAAGTTCATGGCAGGTCATCTCTTGCTAAATGTTGCCTTGGCCTCGAATTCAACACTTTTTTCTAGAGTTTTGACATTAGGTTGAGGGCTTTTTATAAGACGTTCTCACAATTTGGTGGACCTTACCTTGATGGATTCATAAAATTTACACAACATAGACAGGATATATTTTTCCATAAGTAAATCGATTTTTTTTAGCAATAAGTAAATCTGAAGTAATTGAATATCGAATCTCAGGATGGCCGCCAATTCTTATTATAAACTTTGGTTGTGATCAAGTTAAATCCTTTTCTGAATTTATAATGCTATCTCAAGTCTTTCCATTATTGTATTAAAAAAAGAAAGGAAAAATAGTACGTGCGAAACATTAAATAAAATGTTGGAGCTACCTGTTAAATTGTCTTATTAGATCTCTTCCATTTTTTGGACATTAAAAATATTGCCATTGTCTGTTGTGAAATGCCACCTAGACCATCTTTTTGCAATCTGGCATGTATAACAATGATTTCTTGAAATCTCATTGTGTTCACATGAAGAATATTATATGTAGACATATAATATCCTAATAGTCTTGATTATTTTTAACCTATCAGAGAAAAGATATTGTAACCACCATCTTTATTATGAGAAACACTTTTTTTTTGAGTCAGTTGGCATATAATCGATAGAATTGAATAGTATATTTCTGCCAATTTCTTCCCTAAAGTAGAAATACTACACAGTGCTTTAAAATTAAAACAAGGAAAATAAAAACCTGGAGTATATTAGGATAAGTAACTATTGTTGTGTTAGCATATTGAACAGTTTCCTCAGTTAGTTATTCTTCTTTTCCTTTGAAGACAAAGCTACTCATACTGTTTCTGTTTATTAGACGACAGAGACATACGGACCAATTTTTAGCTTTTATGATATCTGGAATACTGACATACACATGCATGTAACAGGTTTTTGAAAGTATTCATGGATCTCATATGCACAGATACATAAGATTGTGCTTAGTAATTGATCATTTTTGCTGACATATATTTGTTGCATGGGCAGACAACACAGCAAAGTTTTATGTTTTTTTTGGTCAATGCATATTAAATATCCTCAGCTTGTTCTATCTAAACATTCATGTGTTGTCAATACTTTGTTGGCTTAGACATTAATATCTCTATTATTTGCAAAATTAGGTGTTTACTTCATTAACCATGTTGGGTACCTCAAGCTAATGAGACTAGTAACATACACTTTAAAGTATTATAAATGGAACATGCTAAAAGATTGTCATTCTGATCTCAAGCTTGCTTTACTTTCCAGATGGCTTTACTGCCTGAAGGCATAACTGAATTACTGCACCATGAAAAACTACCTGTGCCATTGGTATGTCTTTTGACCTGGGTATGTTATATTTTTCTTTAATAAAAACTGTGGATGGAATGCATGATTTTTCTTTTCATTTATCTTTTTCATTTGGGTGAATTTCATGCCTGTTCTATTTGACGGTCAAAACAAGCTCTACCATTGTTTACAAATAGACATGCAGGGAGTCTGCACCACAAATAATAATGGGATTCATCATCAGTGTTTCTCTCAAAAAGCTTTGTAATGTGAATTATTATAAGTAAAATACCTTGTAATAGTTATGACGGGCATCCATAATAGAGGGTGTCAACCAGTGCAGTTGGTCAGGTCTTTAGGGTTGGTACCAAAGATCTGGTTGGAGTCCCATCCTCATCTGTATTTCTACTGGGATTTCTCTTGTCCTAGTTCTTTAAGAAAAAAGAAAAATTAAAAAAAAAAAGAGGGAGAAGAAGAAGAAGAAGAAGACAAGGGCATCCATAATGATTATGTCAGTCTGGATATATTAGGCTTCATATTTGAATTCAGGTCAGTTCCAGCAGAAGATAGAATGTTTGGGTGTCCATGTTCCAGATGAAGCTTACAATTGTGTGAGCTTATGTATTTGAAGTTAACAAATTGAAAATCCCATGTCTCGTCATAGACATCTGCATAGACATTACTGGCAAGCCTAAATAAGCAGAAACATATCCAGACCAGTATGACAATTATTAGAAAATTGAATTAATTCCACATAGCTCCCTCCCCCTCCTTTCCGGAATTGACCCCTTAATTGCTATTTAATTTGTACTTCACCATTATTATTTAAATAGCTGTTAAAGTTAACAGAAAAATGATCACAGTTATGTGACTACTCTTTAGTAGCCTTAGATAGGTTTTGATTAAATCAGCTTTGATTAATCGGCATATGTTGTTTTATGTTATTTTTGACATCTATTGATTCACTTTCTGGTGGTTACGTGACAGCTACATCATCACTTTTCTATTAACTTTAACTCTTATTTAAATGGCAGTGGTGAAGTGCAAATTAAATCTCAATTAGAGGGTCAATTGCAAATTTTTTTAGTTTGAGAGGAAGTGCAAATACACCAATGTTCAGGGGGGGCTAAATGGAATTAACTCAAGAAAATTTTTTCTAGAACTACGTTGAACATGATTCTCTATTAGAAGATCTAAGAATTCCTAGAAAAAGATGATTTAATTTGTTTAGATTATTTATTGCTACCTTGAAAAATGGACTCGAAGGCTGGATACTTAAAATAACATCAAAATGCTACTTGTACATGTTTTTATAGTTTTAGGATGTTTCATTTGGTGCTTAATAGACCTTGGACTATTCTCTTTTCAGTTGTAGTGTGAACTGAGTAAAAATTTTGCTTTTGCCACTATGCTATTCAAATTTAGTTATCATTTACAATTTATTATTTTAGGATCTATAATTCTATTATTTTAGGAATATCATATGTCAGCGTTGTTGGCATTTAATATTTTTCTACAGCTCTTCTGTTTGAGCAGCAGTTTGTGTGTCTGATCATGCAGTGTCCTTTTATTGCAGATTAAATGCCGAAATGTAGTTATTCTTGCCGCAACAAATGTATGTGAGCTGGAAATACAATGGGAGTGTCTTCTAGAATTATCAAGTACCCCCTTAGTGCAGATGGCACCATTCATATCAAAGCATCTTAGCACCATGCTTTCTGATGTACATTACTGTGCTCACTTTTCTTTCATAGATGGGCTGTCATTTTTATTAGTTTCATGTGCTACATTCCTTTTATAATCAGTAATTTAGTGCAGCTTTGCTTGAAAGTTCCCTGCACTGATGAAACCTTGATATCTTCAGCTTTTACCATTAAATTTGCACAGGGGTTTTCAAAGTCTGCTATATAACTAATAGTTAAATATGCTGTTATATAGCTCTTTTAGCATTAAAACTGGTTTCTTATATAGTTAAGTTTGAAATATAGATTCAGTTGATTTTGGCTTTTTGGACTTCATTCAGTTGATTTGCTGCCTTAATTTTAACTTTCATGCAATTCTGATACTTGTCTTTAGGGCCATTCTTCTAGTTGGTTCTGCAGTCTTATTTTAGGTAAGATTAGCATATATTAATCATAGCCTAGATCTAGGTTCAGAAATGGTTTAGGTTGTTATGACAAGGAATCCCATTTTGTAAGTCTTAATATTACTTGAGCTATTGCAGGGGAGAAGAATGGTTTAAATTAAGTTTTGGTGATAAATAATAGATTATTTTTCTCAAAAATATAAATAATATATGTTATCATTTTGTTCTTCCTCCTGACTCTCTTCTTGTCTCTAATCTTCCTCTATTTGGGCTTGAGGGATAATTTTTTTCCTTGTGTAGATTTTCTGGACAGAAATATCATACTTTTTTCAGATGTCATACTTGTCATGTCAAATTCCTGCCTCATGGGTTTCACTTTGAGTTTCTGGATTTGGGTCTACATCATTTTGTTGAGCAAATGGGAGACTTTTAGAAATGACAATGGACACGATATCTAAAGTTGTTTGGTTGGAAGTTTGCATCAGCTTTGTTCCACAGCTATTGAAAATGAAGCACAGATTAGGGTTTTTTTAAAAAAAAAAAAATTATTTTTGGGTACAAGTCCAGAATAATTTATTTGAATGTTGCTTGCTAACCTGTGATTCTGCCTAGTGGCTAATGTTTTCCCCTATCCATAAACCATGTACTCCTTTCCAGAATGTTAGGTATTTGGCACGGTAATAAACTGTATATTCGATATTCACTTACTTTTATATCAGAGATTATTGTTCCTACATCAGCAAATATTTATTTTGCTTTGTCTCATAATTCATCAACTCTTTCCATGTGGAACTTAGCTGAATATCCTAATAGCCTGTTAATTAACATAACCTGCAATTTCTTGTGACCAATAGCCATGTTACAAATGAAATTACTGGATTCCAATTCCCCTTAGAACCTGTTTGGCAACATCCCTGCTGGATCTGGCGGGATCAGCAGTGCAGAGAGCACAGATGGAGGAGAGAGGGAGGTAGCACAAGAATAGACGAGATCGCAAGGTTCACCGGAACGGTCTCAATGGGAATTTTTTAAAAAAAATCTTGCAAGGTCTTTTCTTAATCTGGCCATGTTCAGGGCCTGCAACCCTCTTCCATCTCCCTTGCCCTCTCAACTCACTATTCCCCCCTTCCGTGCTCTCTTCCTGCCGATCCCATAGGAACCAGCAGGGATGTTGCCAAACAGGCCTTCAGAGGGGGGAAAAAAGAAAACTTGAGTTCTGATTAGATATCTAAATTATCTGATTTTTCTTCACCCCTTGTGCAGACTGAAACTGCTTCGGTCATATCCAAGTTATGCATGGATTTTCCAGATATTTATATAGGTAGGTTTTTTCAGCATTCTTGTATGGTAGAGATAATCAAGTAGTTTCTGTTTTTCTTTAAATCTTTTTCTTTTGTGTCTGTTTGTGCTGTCCCTTTTTTTTGTGCACTCACGTGCATGCAAATATACATATTTATGATCCGTTGATTTACATTATGAATTTGGTTATAAAAATGGTCATTCTGTTTGATGATTTTCTATTCTCTAACAAGCAGGATGCCATCGTAAGTCTAGAGCTGGCCCTCTGATAATAAGTTTTGTCGGGAAGGTACCTATTCCAAGATCTCCGTTTGAGTTCCATCTTAATTTTCAATCTTCTTTTTACTACCAAAATGAGAATAAAAATGATATCATATTTTCCATACCCATAAACAAGCAAATTTGTGGTTTCTTTTTACCTTCTTAGTTGATGAAGATATTGTTCATGAAACTTCATATTTGCCTCAGGAGAAGACAAGGGTAGAACTGGCTGCTGAGAAACTGTCTCAAAGTTTCCATGCTGGAGCATTCTGTGAAGTTTACCGTGGCTGATATGAGACTTGTCAAAATTTTTCTGGGCAACTTTTTGTTCACCATCCAAGGGTGGTGGAAAGAGAAGCCAACCCATCCTGAGCCTGTGATTGGAATAAAGCTGTGCTTTTCCAAGGCCTTAGCTGAACTGCCCAAATATTTTTGAAGAAAGTATATTTCAGTAATTTCATCCGTAAAAGATGAATTGAACTGCTTGGAGAGCATCAAAGGTCTGCAACCTTTTGTATTCAATTACAGGCATTCTCATAAGTTGATGTGATGGAAGCTCATGACTCATATTTTACATGTTTCTAGGAAAAAATGGGAGGTATAGACGTACGATTGGTTTAGTGTAATGACATGCAGAATCTAGTTGCCTCCCTTTTGCTAACATGCATGTGTATTGGTTCTTTCTACAGTTCAATTAATAAATGAAAGGATATATGCAATTCTTCCAAAAAATGTACATGTGATGAGCTGTCCTATTAGCAGTTGTGCAGTTCATAGAATTTTGCTTCTTGTGATCATGCTTTTGCTAGCGTCCATGCAAGTTTTCAGGTGGGGGTTGAGCACCACTCCGAAGCTTGAAAGTTCGCTACAGGGATGGCACAGGTGGGTTTGGGTTTGGTTGGGCTACTAGACACCTGGCCCAAGCTCAGGCCAGACCGGACTCAATTCAAGATGGGTTCAAGGTTAGCCCAATAAGCTGATGAGCTCAGGTTGAAATCAGGTTTATCCCATGTCAATATCTCTTTTCATTTACTTAGAAGTGCTGTTTTGGCTCTTGAACCATATATGGCATTCATATGAGTATTTTAATGCAAATATCTTTTAAATTAAGTGGATTTTATGCTAGAAACGTTGATTATGAAATTCTTTTTTTATAATATACAGAGAAGAGATAACATCTGCAGATAATATGTGGTGATATATTATTTTAATTATAAATAAATTTAATTTTTATTTAAAATTTATGAGTATGATTTGTTATTATAGGATACGTTTACTGATATTATTTTTAATTATCATTATATTATTCATGTTAAAGCTTGATATGCTTTTAAGATTTGTTTTAAAAATATAATAAAATTTAATTTAATAAATTTATATTCGAATACAATTAAATTTAAAATTCATTCGTCTCCTTGCCTTGAGATTCTAAAGCCATTCATCTCACTTTTATGAAGCCATCCATCCATCTCACCTCTGAAGCCATCCATCCATGCCTTTGCTTCGACAAGACAAATATGGCCTTTGATTGGACAAATCAGGGCAATACACTGCTAAACAGTGATTACCGGGTCCCTTGATTGAACAAATGCACAGGATTCTTAATTAAGATGGTATGATGATATCACTGGCTAGACCGCTAGCACAAGCTTTGTTGCGATCCCAAATGGTTTCAGTAAGGGCCATACAAGCTTCGTAGCAAGCTTCACATGAAATGTCAAATAACGACCTCAAATGGTTTCTTCACATGAAATATGATTTGCTACATCTAATCTAAGCTACATATTAAAGAAATAAGGGATCCTCAACAGAAAAGAAAAAAAATAAAATAAAAAAATAAACCAACCAAAGTATCTTTAGGAATTTTTCTTTTTAAACGTATCATCATAATGCTCAAAACAAACAGCATCCCACCCACAACTACTAGCACTAAAAATTCCAAACATAAATTTGTGCGAGACTATCTTAGTAACCACCCTTGAGATCATTGACCACATCATAGGGTATGGGAGTGACAGTCTCCAATGTGGCAACTTCAAGCATAAAACCCGGCTTGGGACCCTCAGGTTGCCGCTTTGTGCTGATGATCTCACCACATGCCTTTGCCTCCGCCTTCAGCTGGTCGTTCTTTTTCTTCCTCAAGCGGAACTCCTCTGTGCACCTGGACGGCTGCACATGCTCCACACGCACATGGATCCTCTTCCTTATGATTCGGTTACCAACCTGGTCATGGATAAGAATCAATGTAAGAAAAAAATAAGCCAGCAAACAAAGAATTCCTGCAACATGGCAGAAGACATTTCCTACGCTCAAGTCATCATGATTAATGAAAATTCACCAAGCAACTCTGCACAACCTACAAAATATCTTGCAAAAATTATTTTCACAACGTTTCAGCCACAGAAGATTGGAAATTTCTTCAATACCTCAAATATACCTTGATCAGCTTAAGCAAAAATTTAATTCCTTCCGACTTCTCATAAATATGTCTGCGTGTGTATATTCATTAGCTGGTTACAATTAACCCTAGTTACATACACCCAAATACAATACCTGCTCCCTTCTCTAAGGGATATGTCTCTTCCCATCCATTACTTTCACAATAAGACCTCCCTTGTTTGTTTTAGTCTATTATTGATGCAATATATAACCTCACAGATTCATTTTTACAAAAAAAAAAATCTACATATTTATGAGTATATTTGCATCAACTTTTACGAAGCAATTTTATACAATTGATTGATCCAAACTGTGTATTAGCTCGTTAACTTGAGGGGGCATCCTGCTTGGAGCATCTACTTGGAGTCATTGATATCACGTACCACTTTTTCACTGTATTGATAGAAAGTTCGAGCACAGATACATGGTCATTTGATAAAGGCCTATACATATGGCAACCCACTATATTCTAAAGGGATTAAGAGGATGTAGATGATAATTAGATTGTAGAATAGAAACTAAATGAGAACACTGATATGAATGTGATATATAAGAAATAATAGAATAAGAAATAAAATCATTCCTAAAAAGATGAAGGTAACAATAATTATAGACAAATTAAAAGAGGAGAACCTAAATGATTTCGGCATTTACAATATACACCTAGGGATGTACAAATATGAATCTGAATTTCATTTCCGTAGAAAGAGAAGAGTTAGAAATAAACCAAAAATTATATGAAAGGAAATTATAAAGAAAAACTTGATATACTTATATCTCATAAAAAGCATGGCTTTAAATTTACATCATTGGGATTAAGGTTATGTTGTTGCTGTAGAAGAGAAACTCCAGATAAAGTATTGCAAACCTCAACTAATATAACATTTGGTAAAAAGATTTTTTGAAAGGCTATAATGAGATTGAAATGATAAAGGTACAGCTTAAATAAATTATTAGAGAGAAAAGGATGGAGATTGCAAGAGACGGTTCACCAGGTACTGAGTTTGACAATGGAGGCCAAACAAATAAAAAGAATGAACATAAAACAAGGATCATTATAATATTTACTCAATATGCCATTTTAAGATACATTTTACTCAAAGAGATTCTGCCTGTCAATTTTTTCCTAATTGACAAAAGATTTCTAACTTAACTCTCTAAATATTTGCAATGGCTAGTTTTAGCAAATATTTAGAAATACATGTCCTCCTTCCATATCATCCAAACACTGCATTGGATGGTCCTCTCTCTATTGCAGTGTTCAACTATTTCATCTTTCACTTGATTTGTCATCATTATTGATCAAAGATGAACAACATGAGTCCTATACTATTTGATTTATTTATTATTCTTGTATAGCATATTAGAAGACTCCTCAACACCCACCCTTCTTCTTTGCTATGCATCTTTCCTATAAAGTTGTTCTATTTTTATGCCTTTTGCCTTTAAGGTCTTATATGTGTGGGGAAGAAAGTTACATCTTTTGATAATGAAGTTTTCCTGATGCTATCTCCAATTTTATTACTCTTATATTTTATTATACATATTCTTATCAATTAAAAGGATGGATAAACGAACTCAATTGCTATTTATCATCGACAGCATCACAATACTAATCATATGAATGCTCAATGAAAGAAAGATCATAAAGGGCCTGTTTTGCTGCAAGTAATTGGAGTTTTCATGTAGTTGGGATTACATGCTGCCAATATGACATATAGGCAACTGGTTAATGTAACTCGATTTATAGTGTCTGAGCAATCATGATGCAGCTCAACCAGCACCACTGCAGCCTCAGGCTGTTTCAAGCCATCTTACAGCCAAAATGGCTAGAAGACAGGTAAACGCACCTTAGGAGGGTTTTTGAAAGACACGTTACCTGGTCCCCAAAGGCTTGCATTGCATCAAACCAAACAGGAAAGCTTGTTCACTTATTGTAACTAGCCACACCAGTTACTTGGAACCAAAACAGGCCCAAATGATCACAAGAAAAGCCTATCAAGATGCACCCTAAAATCATCTCTTATAACAAAAGATTGTCCAATTTTAGAATTGCATTTTATGTAGGCATTACAAAATTTGTACGCAATAAAACATTAGGAAATAATCGGAAGCCATGCACAAGAAAGAAATGCTAAAACTATCATCTCTAGATTCAATGATTTAATCATTGGAACTTAACCACTCTTCACTTCTCTACTAAACAAACTGTAACCCCAAATCTATAGATGGGAATTCCCTGATTCTTCAATTAGAAATCCCTGATCTCCCAGAAGGGAATTCCCTGATACTTCAATTAGAAATCCCTGATCTCCCAGAAACTACGAACCCAAAATCACTTTTTTTGAAACCAAGACAACAAATATTTTTGAAACCGAAACAACAAATGAAATCTTCCCTAGAACAAAGAGAACGATAATCTAACGTGCCATAAAACTACAAAACTAAATCCAAAAGAATTATCACTAACAACAGTCTCTGCTAAGCCAAGAGTAAAAGAAGCATCGTTAATTACCACCGGCAAAAATTGCCTTAGACAAAAGAACTGCTCTACCGCAAAAGCATCAAAAGAAATCACTAAACTACAAGCAGAACTAAGATTAGAAGCCTCTTATGCATCGATAAGAATGGATCTAACTTCAACCTAATATCTTAAACCATAGAAACTAATGAAACACAACAAAAACTCGAAAGAAATCATTCCGATCCACGAACCAAATCAACAAGAGACCTGGGCTAGGGCTATCAGTCTAACAACAGAGATCGAGAGAAAGATGCGGGAGAGGGACCGAGTGGACCTGTTTGTTGATCTCGACGCCGATGGCGCGCTTGGTGACGTTCCAGACGCGGCCGGTGCGGCCGTGGTAGAACTTGTGGGGCATCCCCTTGTGCACGGCGCCGTTCACCTTGACGTCGACGTAGTCGCCGATCTTGTATGTCCGGAGGTACGTCGTCAGGGGGATGTACCCCTTCTTCCTGAACGGACGCGAGAAGAGATCCCTCGTCCGCGATCGGAGCCCATGGCCGGCCGGCATCCCTCCTCTCCTCCCCTCCTGCGGCTACGCTTCGAGGCAAGAGCAAATGAAGACCCTAGCTAGGGTTTGGGACACGAGCAATTTATAGTGAGAGGGATACGGTTCATTGCTCCGGTCGAATCGGGAAAAGTGAACCGCTTCGGGCCGGGCACAAATTTAGATTCCTCTGGTCGAGCCGGAATCGGAGATGCTATAAGTTCCGGTCTAGTCGGGCGGACCCGGTTTGGTATTGAACAACGTCAAAATTACGAGGGAATGGCATCAAACGCCCCATTTAGTGTCGCTTGGGTAGTTTTAGCACTCTTATTTCTTGAGATATTAGACTAGGAATTTCTCTAATTCTCACAAAGAGGTTCGGTATCAATTGTGCTCATGCTTGTTCCTCAATCATAGATCATGAGATATTTGGTATAATTCTAAATTTAAAAATGCACTTTGATTTTGAGGATTGTAAATAAATTGGTAGCACTTCGTATTTATATAAATGCAAGAATTGAATCCTTTTCTTGGCTTGGCTTTGCTTTGCTGACGTAGTTATGGATATAGGAAGAAGAGTCATGCATACTGTTTGGCTTGCTTGAATATCTCTTAAAATTAATATTTCTAATACAATTACGTAGCTTGTTATTGTATTTCTTACTGGCCTCATTGCGGTGTGAAACAGGCTATTTGGAAATCAAATATTAGTTTAAGAAAAATAACTGACTAACTAACTAACTATTATATTAAGGATGGATTCATGGCAACCAAGGGTTGATGTATGTTCATCCGCCACCATATAAAGTCGTTGAATGGCCGTAACCTCAACCACAGCCAGCCTTCCTCTTCGTCCTCTTGTTCTTCTCGTCTTCTCTTCCTTTTTTTTCGTTTTCTCCCAAAGCTCTACCCTCCCGTTGTTACTACGGCCAAGTTTATTCGTTCAGAGCTGTGTCACTATAGTCGAGCCCTGTTCAACCTAAGAGCGCTGCTGCAGTGACGTCGTCTCCCCTGTTTAAATCTCTGTTTTGTCTGGATTGTTGGTTGCCTCTCTGTTCAAGGATTGGGAAACTGATTGATTTAGGTCGTTGCAGATCGATCGCCTAACACCGTCATGAGCCTCACCCTCCCCTTTAGCCGACGGCTAGTTGCTTTACCATTTTTGGCTGATCGCATGGCGCCTCTGGCCATGATCGGCCAGCCCGTCCTCCACCCTCGCCGTCGACCGCGATTCGAAGCCTTCGGCCAACATCGGGCCAGTTCCATCATGGCCTTCGGTCAAGCCGATTGGGTGAAATCGCCCTGTGGCGGCCCTAATTGATAAGAAGGAAGCATCAGGGCATCTCGCCCTTTTAGCAAAGGTAATGGCCCAGCCCAATTGAGTCAGGTTTTTCAAGTTGGCTTTAGTCCAGGAGCCCTGATGGATTGGGCCAATTTTATCTTTAATTGATTGGATCCTCTGACCTGATTGAACTAGTTTGGGTCTTGATGTGACTCTAATTGATTGGTTTGTCTTCATTTGATCAGCAAGATTAAAGTGCATGCATCAAGATCGGGTCTAAACCCCTCGTTTGATTAAAATAATACTAATAGTTAATAAACACTAATAATGGTAAATAACAATAATAATAATAGTAAATAATAACCTATGTAAAGTATTTATTAAGTGACAATCACTAAATCAATTTAAATTTTGCTTGAGGACGGACATTCATCTTGGATGAGTATCGATATTTATGCTATGGTTAGACCAAAATTAGGAATTATTAGGAATTAGGTTAAAAAAGGTAGAAGATAGGGATAAAATTATATTTCGAAGGTGATTAATTTATTAATTATTAAAATCAAGATTATTGATCGTATCAAGAGTTCCTGCGGATGGTTGGCACATTTTATTATATTAATTAGTGAATTGAGATAAGAATCCTTAGCTTATACTTTTATATGGTGTATAGGAATTATTTGTGTATACTTTTTTTTGTAAGCATGCATCTTGTTTTCATAACCATTAGCATGATTTTGGCTATGTATGAATATGGGTTATTTTATACTATAATAGTATGGTTTTGGTTTTGTTGATGGATTTCAAACATATTTTGAATATTGGAAGATGGGCAAATGAACTAATTACAAGGATATTGGTATGGTGATAGCTTGTTTTAACCTATGATGATAGTCAGACTCAACTTATAATATGTGATATTGGTGATAGTTTGTCTCGGCCTACGGTGATGGTCGAATTGGGCATATCATACATGGCACTAATGATAGCAAAGCAACTGGCATGAGAACTAGTTTCGACCTAAGATGATGGCCAAACTAAATTTATAATGCGTGGCATTGGTGCAAAAACCAATCTCAGTCTAAGATGATGGTCAGACTAAATTTATAACATGTGGTATTGATGTAAGAACCAGTTTCAGTAGCATCGATGTGAGAACCAGCATCGATATAAGACGATAGTTAGACTAAGTTTGTAACACATGGTATTAATGTTAAACTAATTTTGACCTAAGGTGATGGTCAAATTCGGTTTATAATACGTAGTATTGGTAAGGTGATGCCTATATATGACATTGATGTGCACATGGTGATCTAGTGTGATATTGATGTGGTTAGTCCAATGCCACAAATAATAAAGATGAAGTTGTTTTTAAAAAGTTGCTTATCATTGATATGTGGTTAGTTTTGTGGCATGATATTGAAGTTATTTTAATATATGTAATATTTAATTATTATTTAAATAATCAATGCCTATCCATATGTATATATATGTAAGGACTCGCATCATATTTATCATGCTATACAAAGTCTCGGAGCTTGAAGAGGGGGAGTGAGTGGATAACCTGTAAAAATTTTGATTATAGCATGCAGAAGTGTAATAAATAATTTCTCTTTCAATGGTGATGCAATATATGGTCCATTTTAATGGAGTCATAATTTATTTAATTATGATGATTATTAGGTTCTTAGGATTCCACTCTTAAGGAAGGAATCAGATGGTGGATACGGGGGGGTGTGACAAGATAGAGAATAATATATATCAAACTATCCAATAATTGGCTATATGAGGAGCGTGGTCTTGTCAATCAGTGAGAGCTAATCTTTTGTCGATTTAATGCCTTGATGGCGATAGGGTGGGGATGAATTTGGACTGAAGTAACATCTGGCGCTGTTGCCTGGAGAGAGCGGTGCCAGATGGCTTCACATGTCATGCCTGTTGAGATAGGCTTGGAGGATGAAGCAAAATGCTGCCAGATCGCCTGCTCCTCCTCTGAGTTAAATATATCTTTGCATCAGAGAGGTAGAAAGAAGAATTAGAGATACAGAAGTGATCTCAAATTTCCAAATGGCGATTTTAGCTCAGTTAGCACCCGGCCGAGAACCTCTTGAGAACCAAAAGAAAAATAGTTGCTGGAGGCAACTCAAAAGATAATTGTATTTGTACTTCAGGGAAGACAGATTACAATCTCATCATATATGGCTCAGTAATCACTTTGCATGGAACCAATGCAGTCTTTATCCTGATATTTCTGGCTGCTAATATGTGAAAGATGTTGAATTTCTCATGTTTCTAATATAGATTTATGCTTGATTACAGCCCACCACAGCTTTTTCATCTTTCCACTCGAAAACCAATTGCACCGTTTCAGTCTCGAAGCACCAGTACTTAGATAAGATCACTGTGGATTTATGGAACCCAGGTAAGTTGCTGTGTGCGTCCCTCTGCACTTCAAAATGTCAATTTTGTGTGGATTCTTTCTGATGCGATTCCTTTTAGTGTGGTTGAGAATTCTCAGGCTCTGCCTCAAAATGTCAATCTCCCTGTCTCTTTTAATTCCCTCATTTTCCATTGCTGCCAAGCGAGATCTCAGTGTTTCCAGGTTCTCCTCCTTGGTCTTCAACTCCATGTGGAGCTCTTCAATCATGCCTTCTTTGACTCCCCGGCAGAATCCTTCCCTTACAAAAGAAGATCATATCAATGATATCTAACAATGATCTGGATCTTTATACGATTGCAGATGAAATAGAGAACTGGTGTTAAATAGGAGAGTGAAATGATAAAAGTGAAACTAGAAGTAGAGGACTGAAACTCAAGATCACTTTATTGTGATAAAATTTGATAATTAACTCATCTAAGAAAGGAAATATGAACATAAACACTTTTAAGAAGTTAGGATTAATCCCTGCTGACTCTAATAAGAAGTCTTTAATCTTTGTATGGAAAGATTATCTGAATGTTCTGGCTTGGATCCACAACATGACATTGTTGTTGGATGACATTGACCTAAAACCAACCACCTAAGCCAGGCATGGAATTGAAGCCATTGGGTTGAAAAGTAAACTTGTATTAACTAGTGTTACAACTTATTTAGCCTAGTTAAGTTCATTTCAAACCCAAAATGGCCTTGTCAGAAACCAATCCGGATGCAACTCTGGATCAACAGCAGTTTCTCACGGCAGTAGACCATGTTGATTCTCCACTAAGTTTAAGTATAGAGTGGTAGGCTAGTTAAGTTATCTCAAACTTAAATGGAGAAAAGAAGTTTCAAGTGTTGTTACGAAATTTAGAAGAGCACTCAAGAGCTGTCAGAGGCTTGGTTTCTTCCAGAGGGTTGTAGTTGGAAGGGGGAATGTGTGGACACAAAGGTAAAACAAGGAAAGGATGAGTGATGTCCCATGTAGCCTGTCGGTGATCAATAGATGTACACTGTAGTTCAAATTGATGTCTACCTTTTAGAGACAAGTGGACAAAGAGAGTGCTAGTCAACATATTCATTCATGTGAAAAATGGGCAGAAACCTGTCATGCTTAGGAAACAATTTATGAACGAAGCTGTATACTTTGTTCTTCTTTTTCTTATGGGAGTTGTCTAGGTGAAACAAGTTTCATACTACGGAGATGGAAATGACAGTGCATCCATCCATCACTGCAGGCACTCAAAATGTAAAAACTTAGATGAACTAGGGGGTCCCTAGTTTTCTGTTTGTTACTGGTGCCTGCATGGAAGTTAGATGCCTTATTGATTCCAGGAATATGAGCTTAAATCAATTCACTATTTTTTTTTTTATTATTATTGTTTCCAGCTATTATTGAAAGGAGAATACTAACAGATGAAAGTCAAGTCAGGGTGAGGTTTGGTTTAAGGTTAAACAGTGTTTTTAAAAAGAATTAAAGGCATAAATTATGGTTTGATTTTTCTCTCAGAAAGTTAATGCATGATGAATACAACTTATTTTGAGTTCAGAAATGTTCTTCTATCTTGCTCTTTTTTTCTTCTGGCGTATTTCTGAGAGTTGATTTATATTTAAAGCAGCATTTCAAGTTGTACTTCCACAACAGAGAATTAAACAATAACTGCAGGATTCTGCACAGCGAAATGGGTGTTTTGACAGAATATGGTTTCTGACAATGATGTATATGTATATAACAATTGCATATTTTTTTTTAAGATATACTCAGCCTTCAAGTGTATCCAGATGTATACTCACTCATTTTTTTCTTTCAATTTTTAGTTACCATCATATAATTATATTCCTCTTGGATCTCATTATTCTTTACACAGATCAGAGATGCATCAAAAAATTCCACTTGTTAGATTGTTAGGACCTATTCTTTCTGAATAAATTTATAGCTAAAGTTGATCATGGATAAGGCTTGTGGATTAAAGGTGTGAATGTACTTTCCCTCTTCATACTAATCCTCTGCCGTCTCTGTTTCGGGCGAAGTTATCATGAAACAAGCACAAGAGACTAATGCGATCGAGTTTGTACCCAAGAGACCGATGTCAAATTAGCAGGGTTATGTTTTGAAAACTTGTATGCTAAAAAGGCAAAGCAGAGGATAATTAGTTCAGATCTCAGAAGTACTCCAGCAAAATGTGGCTACGTTACCTTGTCGAGTCCTCTGGATGAGGTCGTCGAGCTCGGCCTTAATGGCGAGGTAGAGCTGCTTCCACTTCTCCACCGCCTCGTCCCTCCGCGCTTGCTCCTCCTTCATGCGCTCCATAAGGTAATCAGTGCCTGCACCATTGGACTCCTTGTTGCCTCTGCTTGCGGCGGCCACCTCATCCTCCAAACTTCTCATCCTATCCTTCTCCTCCTTGAGCCTCTTCCTCAGCTTTGCGACCTCCTCCCTGTGCTTCTTCCTCTCTCGCTTCCACTCCCCCTCCTTGCTCGCGAAGACCACCACCTTTTGCTCATAGACACGAGCCTCCTGCTCCCTCCGATGCTTCACCTCCTTGATCTCTTCCTCTAGGACTAGGATTCTGGCTTGGAGTTCTCTGCACTTTTCATGGTATTTGGTGTAACTCTTGCTGGTGACAAGGCCCATTTTCTTCTCGATATTTCTTCGGTCCTCCTCCCTTCCTCTCTATTCTTTCTCTTTCTTTAATAAGCTTCCTTCCTTGATCTTCTTAGTGTGGTGATAAGAAGGGGCCGTGGCATGGGGCCATGGGGGCTGTGGTGGAGGTTTTGTGTTGGTTTGGATGATGATGATGATGGGCAACCGATATAAATAAGGAGGAGGGAGAATCTCGTGGAGGAAATGCCATCCCGGGCATTCTACGGTTGTCGCTACCCTTCAATAAGTCTGGTGATAAATGTAGGTGACAGAGTGTGTGAAGGGTCGCGCTCCCTTCCCTCTCTGTCTCTGGAGTCAGAGGCTAGAGAAGACAAAAGGGAGAATGGTAGAGAGAAGTTTTCTTTTTACTGATACTGAACCATTTTGGTCATCCCTCTTTCCTGTCTTCATTTTAGTTTTGGCAGTAAACATTCTCATGACGGTTACTAGGAAACTTTTGTCTCTTGTAACACCTTTAATTTCTTTCTTCCAAAAAAAAAAAAAAAATTTGTTGAAAAACTGTTTCTATATCTATTTTAGCTTCTTTGTTTGCCACATTCTATTTCTGCTTTTTGGATGGTTAATGTGATGAGATTTATTTCTTCTCACAAAAAAAAAAAAAAGATAAGATATTTTGGATGCACATTTCTTAAGGAAGTATCAACCTTCAGTGAATATTGTTTTTCAGCATCTTTGCAAAGCTTATTTTCTTTGGTTAAAAAATCAAAAAAAAAAAAAAGAAAGAAAAAAAGCCAGTTGGGATGTCAATTATTATCTTCAAACAGAGTAAAAAATGGCAGGGTGTGATCAATCATATTTGATCACTATTGGCCATAGTAATTTATGTTGAAGCATAGTGATGATAAGCATAATTGTGACAGATATAAATATTTCGAAAAAATTTTCTCTGTACTATTTGAGCAGTTCCATCCCTTGTTCTACGAAAATAGAAGAAAAATGCACATAATCCATATGTTTTTTCTTTATTTTTCTCTCTATATACTTTCTTTCTTTTGTCTTTTAGATGGATGTTCTCTCAACAAAGCGGTCCATAAGACAGTGGAAGATATCAAAGGACAGTGCAGAAACCTTTCAGGTGATGACACCTTTTCCTAGACAATTATATCATTCCGAGTCGGACACTCCCAATGAATTTTTTTAACAGCTCTCTGGCAGCTAATGGAGTAAAGGGTGCTATTAAATTGGTTCTCTTTGGATGAAAGACGGCTCCCATTCGTTGACAGCATTAAGCCATGCCAATGGTGCCTCCCCTCGGCATCAAGAGTCCATAGGGATCCAGTTAATTCCCTTTATGTTTTTTTAAACAAAGTAAGCAAAGCGTGTACGGTCGGTCGATTTGTTTGCAGCAACGATCGCTCCTTGGGATTCCTCAAGTGAAAGTGACTCATGCCTGTGTCTCATCGCAAAGCCGTGTCCATGGCTGGTAGCGGAGTCTGCCATCCCATTGGATGGAAGTCTATATTGGATAGGAATGCAAACAACTTGAACCGGGTTCGTAGTTGGGTTCAGCTTTTGGACCGAGAGCTGGCCCAATCACTGATTCATGATGTTAAATGGGCTTCATGGTTCAGAAGTGTTATACTTCGGAACCTCATCCAAAAATATTAATAACAAAAAATTATTTAATATTTTTTAATTCTAAACACATGTTTAAAATCTTTTCAATACATAGTTGATATGAAACTAAATATTCGTCGGTATAAGCTCTTATATACTTCTTTTCTTCTATACTAAGGATTCATGTCCAAATCAAAAATACACCGCATTATTTGAGCTCGATTTTTAATCTTATGTTTAAGTAAATTTTTTTCGATATGAAATTAGTATGAAACTAAATATTCGTTAGCATGAGTTCCCATAAAATCTCATTCAAAAATGTTAGCCATAAAGTATTATTTAAGCTTTTTAATTCTGAATAAGCATTCAGAATCTTTTCGATGCATAATTGATGTAAAGAGTTCATGTAAGCATCTCTGCCATTTTTCTTAGTTTATGTAGGTTATATGCTAGAACTTTTCTGGTATCATTTGTTACGACTCAGGATCTAATTCAAAACAATAAGTTAAAAGGTATTATTTGAGCTCGATTTTTGATCTTTTTCTAGTATATAATTGATATGAAACTAAATATTCGCTAGCACGAGCTTTCATAGAATCCGAATGTTTTAAGCTACTTAATTTAGACCATGCTTGGCTTTGTCGGGCAATCTAATTCGGACCGAGGGGGTCCGGCTTTGGGTACGTGAAGGGTTCAAATTGGGTTTGGTTCAGGGACACCAAAAGCAAATTATACGGGCTGCTGCTAGGTGGCGAAGCTGTTGTAACATCAGCACGATGATTGCCATGTGACCGATTGCGAGAGGGCTAGCTGTGTGGTCCCGATGGTCCCTCCCTCTAACCGTGCGGTATAAACTCACTGTGATTGCCTTTGTAATGGCTATTAGCAGCAGTGATATTAGATCCGAAGATCACAGAGGTCAGGGCCGATGAAGATGGTGGGTCGACGACTGCACGCGGGTGATCTGATTTTCTTGTCCCTTGCGAGAGAAAATTCTGAAACGTAATCGTTTTTGCATGAGTTAAAGGCTGATCACATCGATTAGATGGCCGACACAGAGACATGATTCATTGCGGAGTTGTATCCGTTCAAGCAAGCGCTGGAAATCCCCTCGCCAGTGCAATTATTGGCGAGACACATGCGAGAGAAAAAGAAAGAGAGAGAGAGATGACAGTGATACCACCTGTGACCGGCCGAAACCTTTTAGCCTGGCCAAAATCTTTGCGGAGCCCTGCGTGCTAACAGCAAATGAATAGCAATTGGTTAAAGGCAACGCTTTCCAAAATGGAACTGTGAATATAAAATTTTTATTAAATGAAGACTACAATAGATAGAGTTTAAGAACCAAGAGGGATGGGTATGGCAATAAACATCAGACTCAACAAATTCTAATCAACACGCTTTTCATGATGATTTAACAAGAGACATGGTGGTTTTAGCCCAATCCTTGTATGCTATATATATATATATATATATATATATATATATATATATATGTATATATATAGAGGAAAGTAAGTATTCAACTGAAAATTTTGGCATAGAGCATATCCATGTGTCACTAAATATGGCATTTTTGGCTCATCCATGGTCACATCATGAACCTTTATGTTGGATTAAATATGATTTGCAATTAAACATTTTGATCAGAAATAAAAATGGAACTTGATTTCTTAAAAAGAAGTTTTTGATGTTTTTCTATGGATAAAAGGTTATTGAAAGAGAGGTCAGCATGAGTTAGACTAAATTGAGCTCAGAACAAGGTAAGGGAAAAAAAAAAAAAAAAAAGTAGATCAATGCATCGAGCTAGGCCCAAAGTTGGGTCAATTAAGGCTAACTTGAGCCTGGCCAATAACAATCTTTAAGAATTAAATCCCAATTTAAGCCATCCTCTTATATATATATATATATATTATAATTCTATAATATATATAATAGATGTATGAATATCATTTGCATAGTACTAACTATTCATTTGAACATGAAAAAGTTTAGAAAATGAAGCTCCCGTGATACATTCTATCATAGAGGTTTTTTCACCCCCTCCTCTCTCTCTCTCTCCCTCTCTCTCTCTCTCTCTAATGGAATTACATATAAACAATATATTCATCTTAAACTCATCGCCATCTAGCATAAATTGAAGTAAAAAATCAATAGCACCTCTAAAAAACTTCAATAGCATCCTTTATGAAACTTGTTATGAGTTCAATGATAGAATTAGAACTTTTGATCAAGCAGCATTCATTTAATTTTATAATTATTTTTAATTTTTTTATTTTAAAAAATAAATTTTATAAAAAATTAAAAATTAATAATATTTAAATATATTTTTTAAGATATTGATTTACGTAGCATTAATAAAATTAAATCATACTACATATCCCATCATAAAACCAACAAAAAGGTTGGATTGGCATAATTTAATGGATATGTACCATATTTGATAAAGTACATACGTGGCAATTGAACCCTTTTAGTATTATATAACGAATGATAAGTAAAATAATTTCCAATCCTCCACGTCCAACTCATTTCAATGTTTGACAACATTTTCGAACATGAAATTGCTAGGACAACGCCATAGCCCAAATCATGACTTCTAGTAGTAAAATATATATATATATATATATATATATATATATAATATTTAATATTATTAATAAAATACAATCAAGTATATATTATTATATTAACGTTAAAAATTAATCAACGATAATATTATCAATATATACAATGCCATAAGATGTTTAAAAGCATAAGTGTCGCGAGAATTTGTTTACTTTGCGTTCAATTTTTTTAAATTAAAAACCAGCAAAAAGCCTGGTCCATGTTTGTGATAAGTCCTGTTCCAACTTCCATGGATGTTGTGCGATGTACGCCACAGAGTTGATGGAGCCAGCCAGCCGATGAGCTCTTGATGATTTTTCAATTCAAGTCAGCCCGTCTCCAAAGGCCAACTCCAAAACCTTCAACTCCAATGCAGTAGTCTTCACTGACTTCCAATTAATTTTTTTTTTTTTTCTTTTTTAAAGCAAAAGAGAGCAGTGATGAAGCTCAGCCCCACCCTCTCCTCCAGCGCCCCCCATACCCCCTGCCTCCCCCTCCCCTTCTCTTCTCTCCGCCGCCCCAACCTCCCTTCCCTTCGACCTCGCATCCCGAGGTATACTCCCAATCTATCATCATTATCGTATCTGTCTCGCTCGCTCCCCTCTTCTCATTCGTCTTTCTCTCTCTCTCTCTCTTTCTCTGTGTCTGTGTGTGAAGGGCGGAGATGTCGTCGTCCTCCTCCTCGTCCCAAAGGGAGCAGGCCGCCGCCGCCGCGTCCTCTGTCCAACCCCTCCCGACCAACCGAATCGTGGTGCGTTTCCCTTGCTCTCAATCAAGAAAACCCTGAACAAAACCGTGCACCGCGCTTTGTTGTTCAGCGATCTTGTGAATCTTTCTTTGCCGTCAGTTGGGTTGCGGGGCGGCGTCGGTGGATTACTTGGCTACGGTGGCTGCCTTCCCAAAGCCTGATGATAAGATCCGAAGCACGAGCTTGAAGGTGCGTTTTAACCTTCACTTTAGGTTAGGTCATGGGTCTATACTGGATTATCCGGTGCTCATACCCTTCTCTCTCTTTTTTTCCCCGGGTGGGAGGGATTGTTCCCTTGGGGTTTCACCACCTTTTTGCTTAGAAAAGATCGAAACTTTGACTGGTTTTGGTATTGGTCAAATGCATTAATACTAATCTCTAGTAGAACTAACGTTATATTGTTCCAAAGTATACCTACAACTTGGGTTTCTAACTTATCATCTACAATTACAGGTAGAAGGAGGTGGAAATACAGGAAATGCTTTAACTAGTGCAGCTCGTCTGGGTTTGAAACCTAGGATAATCTCTAAGGTTTAACACCACTTTCCCTCTTTTAAAATTTCCGATTTTGTCAAACTTTATATTTCCAGTTAATGGAGAATTTAATTCGCAGCATATTTGCTTATGTGCAATATGCTTGTGCTCTTTATACGTAAAACACAACCAATGTGCTACAGCTTTAAATCTTTGGGTCATATTCGATTGCTGCATTCTGTTCTCCACTTCTCCTCAAGCTATGTTTCCATTTTAATTTAAGGCTCAACTGCAATCCAGTTTCTGGACAAATGGCTTTTCCTGTTATTGACTGATATCCTTAATCATGTCATCATCTGCTTATTGGCGTTAGGTAGCTAATGATGCACAAGGTAGAAATGCCCTTGCAGAGCTTGAAGCTGATGGAGTTGATACATCCTTCATGGTGGTATGTTCAGTATGACTTTCTTTTTCATCACAGCCTATTGAAGCATTTATTTGGATGTCCTGTGCCAAACTGTTCTTCTTCATGTCCTTGTTTAGATGTATGCTCTGTGTCTTGTTTCTGTAACACTCATGAAATACTGCTGACTGAATTAGTTATCAAATAGATTTTCACTGTTTATATGAGTTATTCCATCCACCTATTGGTGCATTCTGTTGTAGCGTTCATGGAAGGAGAGATGAAATTTTAAATGTAAATGGGGTACTTGTATCGGTCTGCACCGCTTATTTCAGTGAAAGGTCTTTCCATAATTGTCATTTTAGGCTTCCAAAAGAAAAGATAACACATCCAAGCGTTTCTTGACAGTTCACCATGCTTTTTGATTTTTTTATCTTTTTCTTTTTCCATGTTTCCTACATATGCACTGAAATGGTGCATGGATGCAAATCTAATCATCTTCTTTGAAACTCTCTCTCTCTCTCTCTCTCTCTCTATATATATATATATATATATATATATATATATATATCCATCAAACAGACACTCTTTAGTTTTTTTAAATTCATCTTATGATTCAATTCATCTAACATGTATTTCTTATTTTTCTTTTTTTTTAATTTCATCAAAATTGGGTATCAAGTAGTTGCATTACCCCTATCAGTTGTTGCTTGGATAATATAGGTATTTAAATGATTTCATGCTACCCTAAAATAAGTCTTTTGTGCTTTTTGTGACATGAGCCATTTCTTTTTCAGGTTTCAGAAAATGGAAATTCACCATTTACCTATATAATAGTCGACAATCAAACGTAAGAACTTTTCTGCCATTTCACTGTCAAGCTCAAAATATGTATTTCCCTAATGATGTTGACAGATACAATATTCTTGGTCATCTTTATCAAGAATTCATTATTGGAGTTAATATTAGTCCGCTTGGTTTGGTTTGTAATTGAAGCTTTTTCTAACCATGCATACTTTGATATCAAACTTTGGTTGAAAAGGCTTATGAATCTGGCAAAACCTCACTCCTTGAGGCTAGTCTCTTACGAAATGCCCTGAAGCTCATGGATGAGTCCATATGAATTATTGGATTTGCATCACATAAGACTTATGTCAGTTGCATGCCTTGCAAAATTTGGTTGTTTGACTACTTTTAGTTAATTCCACATCTATACAGGCACTGCAAGGTATAATTGGTTGGGCAGTAAATCTTCAAGCCTAGCTAGAGAAAACTTAGAAAAGTTTGATTGAATATGAAAAGTTACTAATATTCATTTTCTTCATACGAAGCTACTACTGTGATGCCTCTATGAAAACTACTTAGAGCTCAGAAATTTTTGCACTCTTGTGTCCATTTATGACATTTTATTTCTTAAAAAAGGTAGCATGAAAATGATTTTTAAAATAAAAATATACTTTATGTCAAACAGCTGTGTGTTCCTACTTTTTTTTTTTTTTTTTTTTCTCCTAGTTATTTGTTCCCTTTCCAGCTCCAGTTGCCACTTTGTAAACAATAACTTATATGATTACAGCATGTGAAAGAGAAAAATGATAGAAGGGGAGATAATGCTGTTCAACTATACATGTTACCATATTGACCTTTGGGTCTTCTCAACTCAGTCTATGTGAAATAGAATTTGTCACTTGATCTTTCTAAGGAGAAGAATTAATGTGTAATCAGTTGAATTTCTGAAGCAGTGGTGATGGTAGATTAAATTTTCTAATCGTGTTTTCAGGAAAACTCGCACCTGTATTCACACCCCTGGATACCCTGGATTGGTGCCAGAAGATCTTTCACAGTCTAGCTTGTGTTCTGCTTTAGATGGTGTAAGCCTTGCATACTTTGATGGAAGATTTCCTGAAACTGCTTTGGTTGTTGCAGAAGAGGTAATAATCACTTCATTCTGGTTGCATCTATTGATTTGCATTTTTACCCGATGTGGGAAGCAGCATATGTTGATGAGTGGTTAGTAAGTTATAAATACTGTTTCTTACTTTTGTAGTTCTGAAAATCCTGAAGAATATATTAATATGTTTTCTTTGGGTATATTTTATGCTAACTTGCTGAACTGTTTCCTTCTTTTACCAATTCAACCAATCGATACTCAAGGAATCCCTCAGTGCAGGCAAGCCGGAGGAAAATCTCTATTCTAATTGATGTGGAAAGAAAGAGGGAGGGACTAGATGATCTTCTTAACCTGGCAACTTACATTGTATGCTCAGAAAAATTTCCCCGGGCAAGTAATCTTTTTAGATGAATCTAAGTGGATGTTAGTGTATCCTTTTTTAACCTCGTTTTCTGAAGTATTTTAAATTATTTTATCTTATGAAGCCAGATTTTCTTTAGGATATTAATTTCTTTGATTGATCAAAAATTATATGGAAGTAATAAAGAAAGATTTGATATCTTTGCATCTTATATAAAGTATGACTAAACCGAGCAAAATGGAGAAAAAGGATTAATGTAGTCAACCTCAACTAATTTAGGATTAATGCTTTGTTCTAGTCATAGTAGTAGTAATAGTTTATATAAATATCTCTGAATGCATGTGGCTTATCAGTTGTGGTGATAGTCTATTCGCTAAATCACAATATGAGGATATGGTTCAAACTGTATCAATCCCTAATGCAGCTTAATCAGCTTGTTAAATGGTTTACGGTTTGGCTGCTCCTATTTTTAATGTCAGCATACTGTTTTTGTTTTTTGAGTTGAACTTTTCTGGCCTATTTTGTCGTAAACATTCCTCTCATGGAAGTTTACTCCAATTCTGGGGCTGGCTGGACCACAAATTCTTGAGCAGCTCTGCAAGGTGCTTCTTTGTTGAACATGGCCTGGTTGGGCAACATTAGCAACATTTTGATGGCGTTTTCTTTTGAAATTTGACCTGGATGACTCTGCATTCAGAGTGAGAAGCACCTTAATGGGTGTTAACTCCTCAGATCTAGGTTGGTTGGGTGCAGATATGCTTGAGCAGTTCCTTCTAGGTATTGGCTTCCTGTACTAGGACTTCTTGATCCAAGGCAGACCTTGTCCTGGCCCAATCAATTCTGGAAGTCCACTTGGCTCGTCTTATTGTTGTTCCATCTTACATGCCCTCGACATGTTAAACATATTATCTATATACCTTCACTAGTTTATTTTCTCCGACAGTGTCAGCACAAAAGTAACCCATATTATTGGTCTTCTTTAGATACCTAACACAATGTCAATTAACTTAAATACATGTTAAAAAATATCTTTGTGTAAATTTTATATGAACCTCTTTACAAGATTTGATGTGTGTTTTGGATGTAAAGTTGCAAATCATCTATAGGCTAATAGGAACCAACTATTATGAATGATTAACAATTCTGGCCTTACTGGTTTAATGATTTTACTTGACAGGCATGGACAAATGCACCATCTATTCCCACTGCACTAGTATCCATTCTTCTGAGACTACCTCACATCAAATTTGTAATTGTGACCCTTGGAGATAAAGGTTGCATAATGCTTGAGAGAAGCATAAATGGTGAGTATCTAATCTAGTATTTTCCTGCGGAATGCTGTTGATTAATATATTTTTAGTCTGAACAATGAGAATGAGTGCACCAGGCTTGATCGGGTTGCGCTCATGTTATCTGCCTTCTTCGTTTTGCTATCTTAAACTGTCTTCAACAGAGGCTCCTGAGACAGAGGAAACGGAGGTAGAAAGTTTACTTGAGTCACTGAGGCAGAAAGTTGATAGAAGCACTACCATTCCAGCATGTATTTCTTCCAAGGTATATTCAGACGGCATAAATCTCTCCAATGTATTTTCTTTCTCCAAATTATTTTGGTCGAGTTGAGATAGGGAGTCTGCATTCCAAGGCTTCATCCAAGATAAATGGACCATGATGTTCCATGATCTGTTGCCTCAAACTCATGTACCATAATGCAATAGCTCAAACTAATTAGCTGAATAATTCTATATTACCAAGCAATCCACTTAAATAAATATAGTTCCGGAACCTCCACTATCTGGCATTGTATTTCTCCACTTGTTATATTATTTGATAACTTTATGATTCTTTTATATCATTTCAGTCAAGCTTGAGAGTTAGTGCAGATGCAATAGGTGCAATAAGTGGAAGGTTACTTATGTGTACAGCAGAGGTGGTACCTCCTTCAGAGCTGATTGACACCACTGGTGCTGGAGATGCATTCATTGGAGCAGTTCTCTATGGTGTGTTGAACATACGTTTTCATCTTCTTTTTTGTTGCATGATTTGGTGGAAATTTAATCTTTGCCATCCTGATTAGTCATTCATTCCTCTGAAGTTGGAGTGTTGAACAAAATCCAGAACTGCCTTTTTCTCTCTGTCATTCCCCATAAGTCATATGATTGAGGTTTTGAATTTAATTTTGATTCTGAATGTGGATAGTAAAAAGAACACGTGGTGTCTTCTCTGTCCAGCTGACATCATCTTCTGGCTTGAAAGCTGTGGTGGAAATTTTCTGTACGAAACCACAGTATCATGTCCATATTCTGATGTGCATTAAGAGATCAAATCAATAATTCTAGGTTGAGATCTCGGGGTGATGTTATCGGATCTGTCTTGTGCTTGGGCGGATATATTTGGTGTTTTATCCTCGGTTCTATTTTGTGTAATTCATTATCCCCTCTGGTTAGCTTTATGTGCAGGAATGCCTCCAGAAAAGATGCTGCCTTTTGCGTCCCAAGTGGTATGCTGCCGCCGCCTTTCTTTTGTCCACACCACCATCTACCATCTGGTGGTTGATGTATATGTTTCTGTTCCTGTTTTTCCTCTTTGTTTGCTTCAAGGCAGCTTTGATTCGGGATCTCTCATCTGTCATCCCAAATATTTTTGTTTTTTCATAATATATGTTTTCTGGTGAATGACTCTCGGTCACAATCTTTGGGCATCGGTTGCAGGCCGCCATTGGATGCAGGGCTTTGGGTGCTCGGAGCGGTCTGCCGCGGCGCACGGATCCTCGATTGACTCCATTTTGGCGCGACCTTGCGGATACCAGTCTGCCGCAAACGCTGCCATGATCAGCTGGTGGTGTAATAATATAAGAAGCTATATAGTAGCCTTTTGCTTTTGTTGCTGCCTGAATCGCTTAGAGGCATTTTGTCTCTATGTGGATGGATCATTTCAGAGAGTAAAAATGATCATGAAACATTGTTTTGGGGATCAGCTCGTCTACTCTCTATTGATGGGCTTTGATTATTATTGTATATGAATTTCACTACTCTTGTTACGAGAGAGGAACCCGAAACACCACCACCACCACTCTTCACAGCTCTTATTGACGCCTGGCGAATAAAAAAATCACCTCCTTTGTTATGGTCTCGGTAAACATTGATCATCTGTCAAGTTGTTGTGTTTGGTTATACGCTGAAGCTTTCGGTCTGGATGAAAGCTTATTATTTACGAAAGTCGGCAATCTTAGTCCGCCATGATTGCCGACTTCATGTTACGCCTTCCTTCTTCCGCCTATAAAAATGGAACCGTAGGAGCAACGACGGCAGTGGAAGCGGGAGACGATGGAGGAGGCGGGCGTCGTTGGTGGGGTCGGTATGGAGGTGGACGACGCCGACCCCATCGATGTTCTCCCCGACTTCGACAAGCAGCTCTTTCCCGTCGACGCCGACTTCTTCAACTCTTTCGAGGACGACTTCGACGACCAAGACCTCGCCTGATCAACGACAATTCCTTTCTCTCTCTCTCTCTCTCTCTCTCTCTCTTTGTCCCTCCCTCTCCGGTACTTTCCTTCTGCTCCTCTTGACCTTTATTACTCCTTTCCTTCCTCGTCTAGGGTTTACGGTCTTCTTGATTCCTCGTGTGGAAATTACGTTTCGTGCAGCAAACCTTTGATGGGTGTTCATGTGTTTTTGTTAGGGAATCTTTTTTAGCTTCTCTTTCGGATTTGGCGCATGATTGTGAAAGGAGTTTTCTTTCTTTGTGTCTCTTCGGGGTTAAGGTTTCTTTATTTTCGCATGCTTGTGGAAATTAGGGTTTGAGGAAGAATCTTTGATTGATGTGAATGTTTTTTATTGGCCCGTGCTGTTTGTTTGTGTCTGATTGCAGCCTTCTATCTTCTTTGTTTGCGGCCGTGGAAGTTGTGAGAATGTTCCTGTAAGAGAGATAGCCCGTTCTTTTGATGGTGGGATGTGTTAAATGGTTTATAGAAAATTCAGTGACCTTTTATTATTATATGAAGTTGCAATACAATTTGATTCCAAATATTTCACAATTTCTTTTTTCTTTTTTCTTTTTTCTTTTTTCTTTTTTTTAATAAAGAAATGTCAAGCTAATCCTGTAGATAACATTGCCCTGAAATCGGATTTACTTCATAATACATGTGTTCTGTTATGGCAGTTTGATTTGATGCAAGCCTGTTGCAGTTCATTAGCTAATATTAACTGTAGATGTTGTTGGGCTGTTAATTGCCATCACTACGTATAGTGATTGCTCATGAGCCGAAATTGGTTTTAAAATTTAATCCCTAGACCTGGACAAATGCTTTTCTATATCAATTAATCATGGGGCATAATTAGATTGAGAATTAACTAAGACCAATAAGTTGTTTGGTGAATGGGAAATGGAAAACCAATCTGAATATGTTTCTTGGTATTCCTGTCTTAGGGGGCCCCATGTGAAGGTTATAAATACTTGGTATCAAAGATGAAATTGCCATATTGGCTAATGTATAACAAATGCCTCTGTTTGTCTATGATATTATTAGATATGAAAGTCAGATGATTTATACTTTGTTGCAGTACCTGGAAGCCATAGATTGGACATGAGCCAAGATTGGCCTGTGGAACACGAAATAGGAAAGCAACTCTTGAAAAAGGGCTGGATACAAACATTAAGCTACGTATAATGAACAAAAGGTCTATGAATTTATAGACTTCAATACCAACAATAAAACTAAAGACTTGTAAAATTCAGCTGATGGCCTAGAGTTTGATGATGTATGTTATAAGGAAATAAAATTTATCTATTGATCTTCCTAGAATTGATTGTATAATCCATGAATGCTGGTTTCCTTACATGTAAAGATGCTGAAGCAATTTGTAATCTTTCTAACTTGAAATTAATTTTTTTTTTTAAAAAATAAAGTATAGCGACTAAGGGATTTAGTAATTCTAGAGCATTTGATGCAGGTGGTAAAGGTAAAAGCTTGTAAAATTCAGCTTGCCCAGTCATAAGCACTTTATTTTGTGGTGGTGGGGGGTGTGTGGAGTGTTATGAAACTGATGGTAAATTTCATGTTGTGGTTGTCCTTTCATGTAAAGATGCAAAAGCAATTTTGGAACTCACACTGTTACTTGCTACTTTGGTTTTATATTAAGTTCATCCACGTTCATAGCCTAATCATGCTACTAAACTCTCACCTGGCTTTGAGGATTACATTATTTATACTTGGTTAAATCTGGAGATCAGAAGATGTGGGCTCTTATAGTCTTTAGACAAGTATTTACATTCCGAAAATGGATGTGTTTGTTGAATTCTTGCTAATTTTCATAGGGTTTGTCATTAACAATGATCCTCCTCAGAGGATGTCCTTTTGGTAATTTCTTGACTACATCTCTAGAGCCTAGTCTTCTTTGCGTGAGTATTTCTGCATACTAATTTTGAAAGATCGGAGACTTTACCCCCTTAAGCTTTGAATAATCAATTCACAGATCTGAATAGTTTTAAGTTCTGCGGTATTTGTTGAGACATTCTTTCTTACAAAGCTGAGTATTGCATGTAGTTTATGCTCATCCAATGTACCAAGGGTCAATCTTTTTCTTTTGTTTTTCTTTTCCTTTGATCAATGTTTGAAATTGTTTGTTAGACACCCAACACTTTAGACATTCCCAATTTTTCATACCCTGTAATGGTGGATACAATAGTGCTTATTAGATGATTAGTGTTTATCTTGCAGCTATGATTTATGAAACGTGCATTTTCTTGGCTGTTGTGTGATGGGTTGGGGAAGTATCTTGTACCTCGTCTTTCCACCTGTTTGGACTGATTTCTTTGGTTCTTATAGAAAAGGAAAAGACAAAACTATGTCGCATTGAAACACAAAATGCTTGATGTACTTGCATTTTACAACCATCACTGACTATGGTTTTATGCATGAAGACATGCATTCTAAGAACTTTCATGGGTAAGGTGTATTTCCCATATCACTACCTTTAGGGTTCCTTCATCTGATTCTTAACTATGCTTGTTTTCTTTCTGTGGAACCCAAGGGCTGCTAGTGAGGTAGTAATGTCTAAGTGCATATTTATGCTCGGTACATATTGATCAGCGGCAAACAAAAGGCCTCAGAAACTCGTCAAAGGGTAAAAAACATTATGCGCTTGAAGTTAACGTTGACGTTGGCTGTTTACCATGACATGGTCGTTGATGGTAGAACTTTTGCTCAAAGCTATTCTATGGCCTAAATAACTTCCCTCTTTCCTTTTCCATGGGCATTTAGGTCATATTTTAAATTAGCAATATGGCATTGATATTTTAATCTGGTCCTTGAAATGTTTCTTGGCATGGTTTATGGATTCCGCATGCTAGATGACTGATGGTTTCACATTGTCATGAGTATTATTGTTCATGTGTTATGTTGAGACTGGTGATGTTGCTGCATCTTCATGGCTTTTTTAATATAAAAATTTTCGGATGCATTTCCTTCTCACCCTTTTGGTTTGGTATCTGTTGGACCTTTTCTTAACCCGTGTTTTTGTGTTTTCCTTTTTGGCTAGCTGGAGATCGGACTTCTTCCTGTGTCAGTGGATGTAGAAATATATAGGTTTTTTTATGTTGAGCAGAGCTTCCATCCTGGTGTTAAATTGCTCGTTACTTTGTAGATGTATCAGTCTGAGTTGAAACAGTCACTGTGCTATGATGGAAGGTAGAAGGTGTTAACTAAACGCGTGTAAATAATCTGAACATCCATCCAATTCAGTACACATTGGATTCTGAGCTGAGCAATTAAGCTTTCTGTCGTCTTCAAGGTGTTATCATTTATTTCCCTAAAATGAGCTTTCAATGTTCTTTTGACCATTCCCTTTTTGTCTTGTAATCGGTGGGCTCCCCTATATTTTTAATAAGAATGCGTTGGCATTCGGGAATGGTAGGTTATATATCCACTTGGAACTTCAGTGATGCTGGATGGCAACTCTTTTTGATAGGGGGATTAGAATTGGCCTTATCCATTGCGGTAGCAGACTTGATTTTGCTCCCTCAATAAATAAAATAATGCCGAGCCGAACCAGCTTTATTTTGAAACCATTCATTCCCATAGTCTCCTTATCTAATTAATTAATGAATCTCTTATGGATGATGATGCTGACTTAGATCACCTCTCTTTCATCAATGCCAAAACAAGCCACGTCGTGCTCACTTGTGATCCATGAGAATAAATTTACCATCAATTGAACGAACCAATTTTCAGAAAAAAAAAAAAAAAAAAAGCTACTAAAGAGTAAATTAGGTAGCAGCAATGATTGGCACGTACGACCTTAGCCACGTGTCTTTCTCAGGTAGGTTAATATGATCAATCAAAATATGCATAACAACAACGTACATGCAATAAACAATGAAGTGATGAACCATAACATGACATCTCTCAATATGGATGGTTAACTTGAGTCCAAAAATGCATTTTGTGCACTTTTGACTCACAGCCAAAAAGAAAAAAAGGGTTACAGTTTTTGAGATTAAAATTTGACGGGAAAGATACAGCGGGACCCTACATTGATGAGCACTCCCAGAAAGTATGATGAACATTCTTCAGCAATGAAGAGCACGTTCCTGTGAGCCAGCGAACAAATAAGATTTAAATAATGTTTAACAACTTTGAAATATTATACCTACTAAAAAGCATCCAGCAAATACAAAAGAAAAATGCAGGCAGCAATCAAACAAAATTTAAACCTAGAACCGATCCAACTTCCAAACAGATCTGGCCACGAGTTATAGACACATGAGAAAATCATCTTTCCACTTAGAACAAACGCCAACACTATCTCTTTTTTTTTTTTTGGGGGAAAGGAATTCTCATGCCGGATTATGAAAAGCATAACACTCCAGCAATAGCATAAACTAGTGAGAATGATGAAAGCTACATTACATTTTAATTTAATGCATGACCATAATCAGCAAGTTTGTGTGTGGGGCCACCATCTCTGTTGACGCCAAAAGGTAGAATCCCTCCCCCCTCCATTTTTGGAGTTTCAGCTAGCTAATTATCGATACAGCTCCAAAGCATGCTCATCAGCATGAATGAATATGGCCAGGGTATTTTACCATAGATTACTAAGCCTAATACATATTGTATCTTAACCTTCTTACATCAACAAGGACTCCTAGCATATCGATTCTCCTGTACATTATCTTGTAAATGTACTGATAGAGCAGATCAGCACAGCATTCTCCCATTTCATAGAAACAGCCTAATCTCATGCTGCCTTCAATCTCTTTAATTGGTATCAAGCTTTAATGGCACAGCAACTGCAATGCTTTTTATCTTTTATAAAGAACTTTCGTTCTTACAATTAGATTGTCACATAAGCTTACCAAATTCCAAATCCGCCTGAACAAGCTCCCAGTGCATTATCTGCCTTGAGTTAGTTGAAGAGTCAAGATAACTACCACACCGTATGTCTTGGAGGCACTTCTATACAAGGTCATCAGCCTGCATATGCACCAATATTTCTTTAATAGGTTATCGCCAATAACCCAGCACAAAATCTATCATAAAATTATCACAAGTGAAAAGGGTGGGAAAAAACTCATATCTAATCAACATTAACAGATACTATGAAGGACGGTTCACGAATTGTGACCGTAACCATATGCATGTTGATCAGAATCACTGATGACTCATTCCAGCACATACACTCCAAGCTTCGATTAACTTACAAATGATTTGAAATCACTGCTGCTCAGAGGTACTTATGGAAGAAGAAAAATGATAAAAATCAATCAGAAATATTCATGCAAAATGGTCAGCGTACTTAAGAAGTCTCAGTAGGTGCTGGAAATGACACGTCAATAGTAATGATGTTCAATTGGGAAGTGGGCACACTAATTGAAAATAGAGAACAAGGTAACAAAGAAGCAAAGAGTAAGCAGCAGTACCAAGCAAAATGAGCAACAACTCTTGAATTAAAAGCGTTCAGTATTTTTCAACATTCTAAGGCATACTGCTGGATCTGCCACACAAGAAATGTAAAAATAAATTAAAATTTAAATAACCATGGAAGCAAATTGACTCTTCCCAATAGTGCTGCAATTGTTTTTTAAACCAGTACCAAAATTGTAAAAATAAGATTCAATCAAAGTCTCAGGGATCTGTATATGAAAGCTCATGATAGGTAAAATAAACTTCATAAATGGAATAAAGCACAGCAATTATTTAGTTTTGGGCAATGGTGCTAAAAATATCTTATAAGGTCGAGGAGAACTATTCCAACTTTAAAGGTAAATAGGACAAGAAAGAATCATAAACAGAAAAGAAAATAAAATGGCACAGTCCCACTGCTTGAAAAATTCTAAAGCATCTTGTTTCTGTTCACCTTACCTCACACCTCAAGGCAAACTTTCTAAAGAATCATAATCATAACATTTTCCCATCTTGTTTCTGTTCGCAACCAATGCCTTGTGGTTAGAATATATGCATTGGGTACCTAGTGTATTCTATATGCCCATAGCATACACAGAATCAATTGTTCTACAAAAATAGGTACACATTAAAAAACCAAGATGGCACCAACAACATAAACAATACCAACTGTATTGTTAAGCCTGACACTGTTAAATTGTTTCCTCCTTTGAATGTTTAGAAGTATTGATATTAAAAACAGTGCTTAGGGACCAACTGTAGATTTATATCATACCATGATGTACAATACATGAAGTAGACAGTTAACAACATGAAAAAAAGGGTAGACTTGCCCATATTGGTATGAATTGACACATACTGACCTGCACAATGGTGTGCTGCAATAATATGCTATACACAATCTAATATAGCTCAAGCACAGGGTCAGTTCGTACATAGACATGACTGAACCTACCTAAACTCAAACATTTCACCTAGTTTGGTCTGACTTCTCATTTGCCTCTCTTCATACTTCCAGTATGTCTTTCTCAAGCCAACAAGTCAAATTACAGTAGGATGTAAAATACCTGTGATTATTAGTATCAATCCCATCAATTCAGTATATCTTCCTGAGACGATGTCGGGAGAAATACAATCAGTTGATGAGTCAGGAGTAATAATGCCAGTCCATCTCTAGGGATGTATCTATCTGGTTTTCATGGAAAGATAATATGGCCCTCTCAGCGCTCAATGTAAAATGTGCATAGGTATGCATTTTTTTAAGCTTACTTGTCAAATCTTCTTTAATTAAATGATTTCTGCCCATATTTGCACCTTTATTTGTATCTTTGCATACCAAAGCCTTTACTCGATGACTGGGTACTTTCACCTAAATGCCTCTGTGTTTGATATTGTTGCATATCCTTGGACAACAATGGCCAAGATGGGCATGATACCAAAGCTTAAATCCTTAATAAAGAACACATGGGAAAATGTTATGGCAATATGGTTTCCTGAGTTCATGTAAGCTCCTGCCATGATCATTAAGAATGACACAAAAGAGTTTTGAAATCACTCAAAAGCATGCCTTATGTGATCCAAATCCATACACTTTAAAAAGCAAAATGAGGCTCCTATGGACACAAACAATAAATCCTACATCTACAAATTTCAAACCATGAGCAGATCTCTATAATCAATAGAGAGAAGGTTAAGAATCTGCTAGATTTCTCCAATGGTCAGTAATAAGCATTCCTTTACACACCTCTAATAACTGTTATATAAGATTGCTCATCTTAACCTTGCATGGATCAAATTAGCTTCAAAAAAAAAAAAAAAAAAGAAAAAAAAAAGAGGTTAAATCAGGTTTTGCATGGATCAAAACTGACATAACATTCAAGGAGCAAATCAACAGTATTAAGTTTTGTAAATAGGGTTTTGCTGATACATGCATGCATATACAGGGAGGAAATGAAAGGAGAGCGGTGTGTGTGTGCGTGCGCACGCACGCGCGTGAGAGAGAGAGAGAGAGAGGTTCAATAAAGATCGTAAGATCATGAAAAGATCATCGGAATATGAGGAATATTAAAGAGAGTGCAAGGTAAATATTGCAAGGATGGATAAACAAAATAGCAGGGAACCCGAAATTATTACCTCAAGCATATTTTCCTCAACAAAGAAATTTGGTCCTGTAGAAGTTGTGTCATGTCGGCCATCATACTGAAGAATCCTGAGCTTGCCTTCCTGCATGCGGTCATAGGATTATCAGAGTTTGTATTGAAAGCTAAAATTCCTAAAAAAATGATCATCAAATTCTTAAACCATCACCTTGGTTCCATAAACAAGACCTCCTCCAACTGAAGGATGAAAGCATGCAACATTAACCTCATCTTCTGCACTAGGAAGAACTCTTACAAGCTCCATATCTGAAACTCTATAAACCTGCAATCAATAATCAAAAACAGTATTGCATGAAAATGCCAAAAGGTGTGCCAGTATTTAGTATCTCTTTCGTAGAAAAAATGTGTATAAATAGCTTTGAGAAAGAGAAAATTATGCAAGAATGACAAAAAATACTTAAAAAATAAAGAAGAAGAAGGAAAAACAAGAAAGATGCAAAAAGCAATAGCATTGACTAAATAAAAGAATTCACATGATAGGGGATCCTTGAATCACTATGTGGAAAATAATGGACAGAGTGAAACTAAAATAATACGGGCAACCGAATCATCTACCTCCAATATCGTGTATATAGGTATTGCAGTCTCGCCATCAACAACAATGCTCCTAAGAAGTGAACTATGGCGACGACCATATGCTAATAATATGTGTTCTGATGTAGGAGAGAACTGCAAAAGAAAACATCAAAGAAATACATTTCAAAAACATCAGTGAGATAGTACAGGTTTCTAGATATTTTACAGTGCAAACCAATATAAACATTCATAATAAGAACAGACCAAAAAGTGGTAAAAAGGTACTAATACTCTATGCCATGTCTCTTTTAATACTATGTGAAAGCGAATAGCATATTGCACTCGTATTCAAGTTCATTTCCGCCCAACAATTAATTCATGCATTATCACCTACATTCCTGCTTCCCAAGTCTCATGATACAAAGCTTAGGACAATCTTCTGGGACTTGTCCAACATCAATGACAACAGCTTGGCCTGTTTTACAACAGGTTACCACCATTAGATGCAGGTCATAGAGAGATACCAAACTATCTGGTTGGGCTGTCGTCAGAATCCAATGACTTGATTCTCAGCAACAAAGAAAAGTCATGAGATCCTCCATTAATTGAGGGCTTCATCCAACATCCCATTTTCTTGCAACCTTCTTTTTATTCTTGTTACCTTCACTTCTACTGCATTTTTCCCCCCTCACACAATGCCTGCAGGCAATGAGCAACATAGTGGGAGCAGGCAGAATTTGATCTCAGGTCACTTGGTCCAACTGCCAAGGATTTTACCAGCTTGATAAGATGTCACCTTCACTGCTAATCTTCCTTTAAACAAAGAAGCATATAATTGCCCATTTCTGATCAATTGAGATGGGACAACCTCTGTTAATTGATTTGCTCCCTTTCCTTAATAAAATTCTTTTGCCCCAAGATCCATCCTGCTCTCCTTTCCAGCCTGACTGAAGTTGGATGAGACAGTGTGAAATGGAGTATTGGATGTGATGACATGACTTCTTTTCCCAAGTCCAGCATTGGTGATGTGTGGATAAAAATTATAATTTTTACATATAATATTTACAATATCCAATTGCAGAAGATGCACTGTCCTTCCACAACTGGGACGGCTGCCTGTTCTCAGATATCTAGACATAGGAGGAGTATATGGGGTTGTTCAGATTGGCCAAGAGTTCTCAGGATTTCCATCATCAAGTGAACTGGTACTCGAAGACATGACTGAGTTGGAGGAATGGAGTTACCCTGAAGATGATGAGTCCCTCCCTTGCCTCACTGCTCTTGAAGTGGTTGACTGTCCTAAGCTGAGGAAATTGCCATGTCTCCCACCAACCCTGACAAGTTTCCGAATTTATGAAACTAAGCTAAGAATTCTTCCAGAAGTGCGACCATCCATCTCTCAGCCCTCACCATCGCTGTCAAGTTTGTATATTCACCAGTGTCCAAACCTGGAATCCCTGCAGCAAGGCCTGTTGAGCCAGCAGCTGAGGGCTCTTCAGGAATTGACAGTCACAGACTGTGAGGAGCTTGTATCACTTCCAGTGCAAGGCTTCCAGTCACTTATCTCGCTTAAGAGTATCCTCATTTACAACAGCCACAGACTTGCTCCATGGGGACAGGAGGGTTTTCTATTGCTGCCCAGCCAGCTGGAAAAGCTCCAAATCAACTCGTGCTCCAAACTGATTAACCCACTGCTCGGTGAGCTCAAGAGCCTCCCCTTGCTCGCACATTTAATTATTGCCGACTGCACCGTCCTCTACCATTTTACAGATGATGGGCTGCCTGCTGCACTCATTCTTGGGAATCTTGGATTGTGAAAATCTGCAGTCCTTGCCTTCTCAGCTGCAGGAACTCCTCTCCCTCACAATTCTAAAGATCAGCAACTGTCCTCAGATCCCATCCCTGCCGACGCGTTGCCTGCCCACTGTGTTGCAAGAATTGTACATCAAAGGATGCCGGCTAGGAACCTCGATGTATGCATGACTTAGACACTTCATTAAATATTACCACCATTAGAAAAAAGAGACATCCTATATTAGTTAGTGGCTATGAGTCTAGGACAGGAGCATAACAACTTAACAAGAGTACTTCATCTTCAATGGGCAATAATCCACAAACAGAGAATTGATGACATCCACTGAGTTGAGGGACACCTTTAGGGTTAGTGAAAGGAGGTGACAACTTAACAACTTGAAGTTTCAGTAAGTTCATTAATATGAAAGAAATATACACTAAGAGCTGCAATGCCAGTCTTTTACATGAATACTATGGTATACTTGTGACACCAAAAAACAAGTTTTATTCATAGAATAAGAGAATCCCGTGGGTCTAGGAAATTTGGGGAATGGATTAAACAAACAACACCACCACCACCACCCAAGCCTAACATACTAAAACAAAATATGATTTCTATACTTCTCTTCCATGTCAGCTAGGATATTAAAGGACAATGCCATATAATGTGTTTCCAGTCCTTGAAATGGCTTAGTTCTCTATCAAAACAATAATATGGTATTCTTCAGATCTAAAAGGCATTGCACTTAAAGAATATATGCATTTGGTTACTTATTCCAAACTCATCATATTTATTTTATACTCTTAATATGTACTTGCATATCTTAAAAATAGTTAATCATCTTCATTAGTCTCCCAGTTGCACCACCTTTAAATCAATTTTTGGGCTAATTTTCTCAATTTTTTGGCTGCAGTCAAGGTGTTTCTAAGAACATCATCGGTAGGGGTCATCAAAGTTAAGGCATGTTATTTATCTAAGAATATCTGCTGATGAAATATATTTCTATAAATATGGCTTTACTCATTGACATGTATCCAATAAGCACAAATAGAGAGCAATGGCATGAGTTGCTGACCCAAAATTCATAATTGTTTATTTTATCTCAAAATAAATACTCAAGGAAACAAGATAAATAAACACAAGATTTGGATTAAAACTGCTGCTAACCTGAATAGAAGTCAAGCAATGAGCAGCTCTGATTGCTCTTGAAGCTAGCACCATGCCGAAGCTGCAGCAAAAACAGAAAACCAAACCATGACACATATATAAAGCCTTTTTCAGGAAAAAAATGGTTACAGAACATGAATACCAAAAAGCAAGAGGTTTCAGTCTTACGTTGCCTCTTCGAGAGAATAGATGCGGAGCTCATACATAACTTGGTGAGCTGAAATTGGGTGGCGTGTCGGGGATGTTGCAGCCCCTGTAGCATCATGTTGCATCTGTGACTGAACTCCGGTATCACCTTCCACATGGGGCAGCAAACATGCGACACAAGCGACCAAAAATCGGCCACAAGGAGAAAAATGGGCACCCATTTCACTGTCATTATTACATGCATCTATTTTAATTAAATAGAATGTTATGACCAAAAAGAACAACAAGAGTCTAAAGCTAATTTGGTCGGCTATATAAATTCAGCTGGCTATATAGATTCAGAGTTATAGTTCATTCCTATCCAAGGCCATACTGCTGTAACATGAACATATAAGAAGATGCAGCCTTCATTTCATAAAGTTGAGATAAAAAGACTAATAGAAATAGAAGTAAATTTGTATCGAGATTATCATGGTAAACCTTCATAAAATGTTTCAACAATTATACTTTCTAAGCACATCAAATGAATTATTTTGATAGATGAATAAGTTTGCCTAGATTTATAATTCCAACATGGTACTCATGCTACAAGACTTCAGTGAGCAAAAGTTGGGGAATGAAAGAAAAACCAGAAAATCATGATTTAATTGAATTGCAAAAAGGAACTTCACCTGCAAAGGACAGCATGTGGTATAGTTAAACGGCATGTATCTGGATCTAAAGAGGCACATGGATCTTGTATATCATGTGGCCATATTCTTAGCTTCACTGTACAAGGTAGTTCAGCAGCTGCTGCTGCAGTCAATGATGAGGGAATTTCAGATTCAATACCACCGGGGCCAGGATGAGGCTCAGCTCCATCATTGTGGACATTAGGAAATGAGGCACCTTCTCCAGCAGCTGTAGAAGCCATCAAACGGGGGCGTGACCGATGACGAGAACCAGCTCGTCCAGATACCCTAGCATGGCTGTTAGTGGTTGCCATTGAAGAAGAAGCCACTAGAGCTTCCACACTACGGGTATATAATAATTCAGGTGTCAAGAAGTCGGCTCCTGTTCCACGAACTATAGGTAAATTTCCTTGGAGCGCACTGTTGACGGGCATTGCTGTATGCAGGCCCGCATGAGTCTGACCCATTAACCAGCCCTGCAAAAAAGGCAACTCCCAGCATGCTGGATCACTAAAAGGAATAAACTGATGAAGCTGTCCACCCTCTACGCTTCTTAATAGCAAATGAAGATCAGAAGTTCCAGAATAGTTTGAGGGATTGAAGGGTGAAGCGCCCTCTACACCTGGCCTAGATTGCCTAACAGGTATTCTTATAGCCACCCCATTACAATGGAAAGTAGTTGATGGCCCATTGTTGAAGGCATCCATGCCAGTAGAACTTCTTTGCTGAAATCCCATGGTAGTCTGCCCTTCAGTGTTTTCTGCACTTCCCATGGCAGAATCACATGCTGCTGCTTCCATTCCTGTCAGCATAGAATTAGCAACTGCATCTTCTGTCATAATATTTGAGCTAGAAGGTTCTCCAGGAGATATATCCATCAGGGTCATTAAGTTCTCATCTTGGTTTCCAACATCCGCATTTTGTCTTTGCTGCCCATTAACTGGGCTATTAGCTCTGCCACCCTGTTGAAAAGGCATTCTTTCATCATCCTTTACAAATGTTGGCCAGAACAAATAGGAAGAAGGTATAAGAGGCACCTTAGCCTCCAGACGTGGACGCAGAGTTGAATTAATGCCTGCTAAAAAGACAGCTGGAGGAGGATAATGCAAATAGCCAGAAGAAGTTGCAAGCGTCAGGGGTGAGTCCGGCGAATCGAGATCATTAACCTGCAAGCCAAGCTGCTTGGGTCAGCAACACGGTAAAAGGAAGCAAACAATAATGCAAATGCGAAGCTATCAAAAATTCCACCTCAGCTGTCAATAGAAGTGGAGCAGCATGGGGATGAAAATGCACTGCCCTTAGAGAACGCCGAGTCTTCAGCACAATCACAGGGGATGAAGCTTCTCCTCTCTTGTTATAGTTCCACATGTACAGCTGCCAAATGATTATCATTTTAGATTTAAACATGAGAGATTTAAGTCTCCTGACAGCAGCAAAACCAAAACTAATATGGGGAAGATAAGATTTGAGCAAGATGAAACACTATGCATACTTCCAACTTCCAAGGTTAGGAATAACACACCTTGTGACCTGACGCTACAGCAAGAAGTTCTCCTTGGGCATGAAAAGCAATAGAGGCAATTGGACGATCTGCATGTAGAACAGAACGCGGGATCATGTCTTATAATGCCTCCGAGAAATGTTAACAGTAATCAAGCATACTATTAAGGTACAAAAACAATAAAATGTCCTATTTCTTTAACTTGTTATATCACAAAAGAAATTTTGTAAGAGATATTACAGAAATCGCGTGACCCAATACAGTCTGCAGTATGAGCATCCCAGAGACGAACTTCATGGTCCAAGCTACCACTTGCAAGTATTTCTGAATACAGTGGATGGAACCTGACCTGCAGATGATCAACTAGATAATAAAAAATACGGTGGATGGGAAACAAAAGCATAGGTTATCGAACCAATTTGTAAAACAAGGACACAAAACTAACCAGTAGATAATAGTGCTCTGCAGGTTTAACCATCTTCCATGGAAAAACATTTTGGAAAGCTTAAAAAACCAAATACACACACACACACACACACACACACACACACACACACACACACGTGGAAAGGACATATAAAACTAAAAGACCCACAACAAAAGCTGAAAAATGAAGTGTCAGTAGTTGTTATGTCCAGGAAGCATTGGTAGAAAAGCAATATATAAAACTAACATGATAGCCACCCTCCGACACTTTTATATGTGAAAGTCTAGCAATTTTACTAATAAAGTGTGCATAGATAATTTATAGGATAAATAGTATAACAGACATATGTAACAGGAGGTTATGGAATATGATAGTCAAATAAGATTCATTCTAGAATCTAGATTCACATGCAGATTGGAAACTTCAGAAAAGAAGTGCAGGCAAGCAACCATGACACCATAAAAAAGAAGACTCAGGATACTAACTTTCACAATCACGGTTAGTTTCTCATCTCTAGCAACATTTGCACTGCAACTTAGCTAAAATTATAGTGAAACTCAAACAGATATGGCAACCATTTTCTCACACAAGTATATGCTAGAAGTTGGATAGGTTTCACTTCATAAAATAATTGAATTTGTCAATATATTAAGGCAAATAAAGAGCAAACCAAGGGAAAAGAATATAGGGTAGACATACCACCCAAGGTGTACGTCGATGGCCGCTCAACACCTTCAAACAGTTTCCAGTTTGGCAGTCAATTATCTTAACAGTGTGGTCACCACTGGAAACAGATTCAGTCAGCACAATTGTTAACCACAATATAGAGCTAAAGCAGGGCATCCACTTACTGTGTGGAAGCAAGTGTTTTTCCATCAGAACTAAATGCTGCTGCAATTGTGGACCTTGGAGGTGGCAAAAGAGGACAATACTTGGCTGACAAGTTACGCAAAGACTCTGCTTCTACCCTGCAAAAGAGATACCTTGCCATTAGGATATAATTCTTGATAACAGTGGAGAACTTAAAGAAACTATAATCAGATTAACAAGTACACAATGCGGTTATAAAAGTGATATCACTCTAATCTTTACAGAAAAATTCTGAAATCATCCATTAATGATATGTCAAGAATGATGGCACTTTACCAAGAAATAAGAGCACGCCGTGCATCACTTGTCTCACATCTTAGCCCGATGCAATCAGCTCTCCCATTTGAAGTTTCACCCCACAGCCTTTTCCTGTAATGTTTTGCTCGAGGAGAGATCTCCCTCCATGCTAACAACTGATAAACATTTCCATAACTAGGAGGGAAAAAAAAAATAAGTGATTGATGCAAACAGAACATATATATATATATATATATATATAATCCCAATATTAGCAAGTCATTGTGCAATGGCAAATAACCCAATCAACACTGACAAACAATTTGAAAATCAAAGAAAAAGGTGCAAACGAAGCAGAAAAAACAAGTTTCATATATATACATTAATGTATGCATAATGTGTGTATATATATATATATGTATGTATGTAATCCCAATATTAGCAAGTCATTGTACAATGGCAAATAACCCAATCAACACTGACAAACAATTTGAAAATCAAAGAAAAAGGTGCAAACGAAGCAGAAAAAACAAGTTTCATATATATACATTAATGTATGCATAATGTGTAAGGATATAAAAGCAAATGAAGGACAAGTTTACAGGAATTCATAATGATCAAACATCTATATTAGCAAGCATCCAAAAAAAAAAAAAAAAAAGATCAACAAGGACATCTTAGGAGGCAGGAGGCAGTCAACAACCCATTTCATTGACAAAATGCAGTCTGAAACCATAGAATTTCCCTACAATTCCACTGGATTTTAACTTGACGACTTAATTCAAGAAGTTGCATGCTTTATAGAGCTTCCTTTCCTCTTTGTCATGCTTCTTCAATACGATTCACATCACACAGTAATGGGGCATGTCAGTTAGCTATTCATCCATCATCATGGATGTGTCTGCATGTGTAAAGTGAGAGAGCTTTGGCCGCATTTAGATGTAGTTTGACATGCTCCTTCCTCCTGCCACTTCTCGTTGGTGAAAAATTATTTCCATTCTTTGTTATTATAAATTCAAATCATTGACTCCTTCCTTCCTCCAACTATAACATTTTCCATGATTTAACAGGTTTAAACAGAAAAGACTGAATGATTAAACTAAAATTTGATTGGTATCCATCTAAAGATTCTAAACCCAAAGCCTTAGTCTCTTCATAATAGCTAAAGCCACTTAAACATTTTCTTCACTAATTACAATAATCTCTGGTATAGTTCCTATCAAATAAATGAACGCATGGAAACAAAGATCAGTCCAAAGCTAGGGAAAATGTAAAGAGAAGAATAATATGGAAATGTCAAAAAATATGCTAATTTAAACTAAAGTAGCTCAAGAAAAGCAATGTGTCAGCAGATATCATATTCCAAGTGCCCTCTAAGCGAGAACATCTTAGAAGAAAGCTAATTCATAACTGCAGCCCACCCATGTGTTGAAGCCAGATTCCAGAGCTCATAAGTCATCTTGTTTTCTGAAATTGTATGGCTTTACGTCCATAATTTATGGCCCCTGTTGGGGTTGTATAATCCCATTTCAGGCAACTCACTTTATGGTCCAGGGCTTGTACAACATGGAGGATTCAAGGAAGCAATCTAATCCCTTGGCCAAATCATTATTCTTTCAAGCTCCTGTTATCAAGTCCTCAAGGTAGTAGCTTGAAGTACTGCATGAGCAGACCCCTCTAAATGTTTATATTCTCATTGCACAGCATGGTGAGGACAATGAGGCATGGTATCAAGTCTAACATTGCTGAACTTCTGTGTTGAATGACTGCTCATCACTAACTCCAACTATTGCTAGTTGCAAATCTCATGGCAAATGATCCCAGATGGCACTCTTTCCACCAGAGAGGATCATTTTTTGCCGGTGGCAATCATGACACAAACATAATGGTATAGCCCTACAGTATGGTTGGCCTGGCTGGTGATATAACCTTTGTGGCCGTTTATTGATGGATTTGTGCAATTCTACTCTCACAAGCTGCTTGCACATTAGCCCAAGGCTGTGATGGATTGGTCAGGCCTAACTTGTAACATTATCCTGACAACCAGCCATACCAGATCTAAGGACTGTCTAGATTGATAAGTTTCACCATAGTTGACTTTCATGAAGTTGTCTTTTCAAAGTCATAGTACTCAGTTATACAATTAATCATGCAGCATACGCACAGAACAAAAAATATTTATATCAGACATTGTCAATAGCAGCTCTACTGTGTCTGTATGAAGTAGCTAGCACCAAAGAAGCCATCATCAAAGACAAAGGACCAGATCAAATAAATTCATAACATTACATTCTTTTACCTGCGCTTTAAGCTGGAATATGATGAAGATTGAAGAAATGCAGGATGTGAACTAGACGATGAAGTAGATGCCGAGAAAAATTTTGCATCATCTACCCAGGGTTGAGACATTTCATTCTTTTAACATGCTGTTCCTGAAAATGATTACAAAGAATGCCACTGTCAAGGTGCATGCTTCAATTAAAAAACTCAATTTAGAAAAGTTCACAAAGAGGAAATGAAGGCATTGGTACAGGAGGAGGTTAGTTTTGTGCCACCACACTCTCAACCTGGTAAGTTATTCATGTGAATAACAAACATAGCAAGTAGCTCAAGCGCAAATGCTTCATGCCATTCAAATGCAACATTTCTCAAACTAGTCCCTATTCAGTTAGTGCCATTTCCAGCTCTATTTTTGAGACGTTGGGCATTATTTCAAGCACAATTATCAAATTAAAAAAAGGGATTCCCCAATTCTAACAGGTTGCACAAAAAAAGAAATTGAATTTTCCATAATACATAATGAGATAATTTGATATGTATAGTCTCAAGCCTTACAATTACCACTTTAACCATCTCTGAGGAAGAGGAGGAGCAGGAGGAAGTCCAAATATGATTATTTTTTTTTAAAAAAAAGGTACGTTTCAAGTTCAAACATGCTCTAAATATAAACCAGAGTTTTCTAGCATATCAATTATCAAATGAAGATCTTGATGGAAAAAGGGTTGAAATAAAACTACAGAGATAAATCTAATTTTCCTAACATCATAAATCATCATCTTAAATAATGTGGATTAATTTCTGTGACAGTCTCAAGCCTTGAAACAGATGCAAGATGAGCGTGCTAAGAAATAAGAAGGGTCAGAATAGTTGGTCAAACAAAAAGTCAGAAGAAAACCAAAGAAAATGAGTCAACCTAGGTATAATTCGAGAATACAGGAGTTATAGGTGGTATTAGGCTTGAAGGACCAAGATCATGAGTTGAGAAATCTGCAGAATATGAATTCATTTATGCATCTTTCTTGAATTACAAGCAGTCATGTCATGATGATTCATTTTGAATGAAGAGTTCAATCATGAGATAGTGATCTATCATGTCTGCTGTAACGAGCACCTATTTTATCAACGGGAATATATCAATTTTCATTAAAAAATCCATTTATAATTAGCTGGCAAGGAAATTAGAACTCTGGACACAATTGTAAGTTTCTATCATGCAATCCACTCTATCACTGCTAGCCCTAACCTTATGCTCTCCTCAAACCTAATAACTCAATTTAGACAGTGCAGCAAGTCCTGTGATTGTCTTTATATTAATAAATGACCCCATAACAGCCCAAAGGCACATGTCCACTCCATTCCTTGTACTTCAATTATAATTAAGAGACCACCATAAAACCCTCAGTCCACTAGAATAATATAAATAAAATTTCCAAATAATTTGATTCAATAATTTCTACTTCCTTAGATCAAGTTTCAAGTACAACCTTAACTCTGCATCCCACTAAAGTTGCATATCATGTATGTTTTTCCAAAACGAATCGAGAGTTCCTATCATAGTTCTTATTGAGTGTTCAGCATTTCCCTGATCTCACCATCATTTCATCTACCAATAAAATTGTTTCAATAATTTCTACTTCCTTAGTTGAAGTACAACCTTAACTCTGCATCCCACTAAAGTTGCATACCATGCATGTTTTTCCAAAACGAATTGAGAGTTCCTATCATAGTTCTTATTAAGTGTTCAGCATTTCCCTGATCTCGCCATCATTTCGTCTACCAATAAAATGCAACCAAAGCCTTCACTTGTATAACTGAAATTTCTAAAAACAAGCATAGAAGGCTAAGGAGTTTAAATTGTCCCTTTCCTGTGGTAATAGAAACTCTGTAGCCTCTTGATGAGCTCTTCATAAACATTCCTGCTCTGCATATCTTCATTAACAAAGCTGACAAGCATTTCTTCCACATTACCTATCAGATAAGCCCCTTTGGTACTTTATCATATGTGTTTTCAGGAAATAAGGGAAATGATGTTGTTATGAATTAGCTTCAAGAATATGCGTTTGGACACTAAAAACACCCCATAAAACCCCTTACAACTTCCATAACAAAAGGCCAAGACTAATAAGATACGGAATTGCCATCTCCGTGTTCAGATATTCTTGAAACAAGAAGAAATAACACAATCAGAGGGGAAAAAATACCTCTTTAACCTACCAACAGAAACTTCTGTTAGATTAAGAGTGATTAATAAAGAATAAAAAGAAGAGCATGGTGGCAGGAAAGTAAATCACTTATTCACGCAAACCCAAGAATGAGAACTTATAGAAGAATGATGCAATGAGATAGAAGGGGATTTTAAGACATTGCGGACCACCAGATGAAATGTTGACGTCCAAAAGTTCGGTTGCGTAATCTCTCGTCGAGATATGCCATGTCCCTCACCATTAGCACCTTCCTAACCATCAAAAGATCTCAACTTCTATCAATTCTTCCACATTAAATAAGTTCGTTAAGGAATCGGACCTATCCTTTGACAAATTATTCACCAAGATTCAATCTTTCCTCATGTTTCCGCAAAAATCTAATAAAATAACGCAAAATCCGATCTAAAATTAATGAAACGACCAAATTACACATAGAAACACGAATCCGAACAACGATCGAGAAGAAAAGGAAGCGGACGCAAAGGACTTACCCAAGAAACGGCTGAAATACATCAGATCGGAGGCAAGAAGCACCGAATTCCAACCCTTTTGTTGGCCCGCAGAAGATTCAAAAAAAAACCGTGGTGACCCAGCGGCTTCTCGACGAAATTCGGAAGGTGCTAGGGATTTTCCTGAGGAACTAGGGCTTGGGTGTCCGGCGGAGGAGGACGGGGGATTCCTAGGATTTCTTCGTGCGGCGGAGGGACCCGTTTCGGCCTTGCACTCTCTCCGGCCACCGCCACGGCCTCGGTCGAATTCAAACGGGCGGAAGAGAGAGAGAGAGAGAGAGAGAGAGAGAGGAAAACCTAATAGAAAGCCTCAAGAGGAGAAAAATAAAAAATAAAAAAAAGAAAACCTAAAACCGGGAGATCGTTGTATTATGGTCGGCCGTCGGATCCGGATCGGAAGGGGGGGGGGGGGAGGCGGTGGCCCACGAGGGAGAAGCGCGGGCCCACCTGGAGGAGCCGCGGCCTTAGAAAGGAGGACGGCTGACGAGCCCCGCTCCTCCGAACACGTGTGGCGTCACAGGTTACGTCCCCCTCGCGGGGAACGCTGGAGGTCTGGTCACCGGTGTGCGTAGAAGAGGTTTGACCGGTCGGCAATGGATGGCGGTGGTTTCTCGATTGCATCTTCGACTGGAACTGACGGCCTGGTCTTCGGTAGATAAAAACAAAGGAGGAAAAAAAAGGATAAATTGACCGCGGTCGCCCCTTGGGACATGGTTGAGGATTTTGTCAGGAAGAACGCTGATTTGATCCATATCTTTCCTATTCTGAGACCAATCAATCTCCTTGTGCCAGCCCGGCGCGTGAAGTGCCTGTTCCCTTGAAGAAAAAATAAAAATAAAAATAAAAATAAAATAAAATAAATACCGAGTTGCTGTTGAATTGATCATGGAGCTGATCTTAATTTAGACCGTGGCGCATCGACACGAATATTCGACCACAAATTCTATTCACTGATCCTCTCCATTAATGGAGGCCATGATGCTAGCTAGCAATGACGAGCCTCTTGTTAAGTTACGTATATATATATATATAATTTTAAGGTGCGGTTCATCCAATTTTCCCCTTGTTAAGTTACATATATATATATATATATATATATATATATATATATATATATATATATATATATATATATAATTTTATTTTATTTTAAAAAAATACATATAGATCATAATTTTTTAATAAAGTTTAAAAAGTGATAGTAAACATGTAGCTCAAGAAAAACCATTTTTACTAAATTAAGAGCATCTAAAAAGAAAGTAAGGATGATAAATCTGAACCAATTCATAACTCACTTTAAATGAAAAAAAGTTATATAATACCTCAAAAATTGTAATGCCCCGCGTTACAAAGAGATATCATAAGAAATGAAATTTTAATATTTTAAAATTAATTCTATATCAAATAAAAAAAATAAAAAATAAAAAAATTATAGTTTAAGTCCATATTCTACCAATTAACTAACTTACGCTTGATATGAAAACGTTGCTCTCTTAGATTCTTAGTCTTCATCAAATACTACGATTAGAATACCCAAAGAGCTACCCAAGTCTTCATCAAATTCTACTATTAGAATACCCAAAGAGCTACCCAACACCAAGTCATATGCAAGTCTGAAACCTTCCAGTATCTTGTCTGCTTGATCCAACATTCATCTCAATAGCAAAGCTACCTTCTGATGATCAGCCTACATGGAAAGAAGCTCCAGAGCCATCATTTACGTAAACAGAGCTTCAATAAAGGCATTGATATGATTGAATCATCACCTCCTTTATCATCATCATTCAAAACAATAGAAATAAATCACGCATGTACTTGACCCACGTTTTGAGCTCTCAAGATTAACGTCATGAAGATCCGTCTCGAACCTCCTCAAGCGCTCAAATTCCTTTGCATTCAGAGGACTACGTTCTTGAAACGCCATGGTTACAATGAAGCAAGATATCTAAACTCTCTGAATTAGCTGTGCGCCATTGCATATAAGGAATCTTGGTAAACCAGAACCAGCAAGAATGACACATCCGTACTACCAATATAATATAGTCAAAAACACTTCACGCCAAAATAAAAAATATGTATAGAGTGAAAAACAACTGGCTACTCCTAGTTGCACTTGATTAACTAAACCACTTTAGAATGTCTTATGCAAAGCTGCAACGTTTAACCTCGGAAGAGACAAAATCCAACACATGAAATGAAGAAAAACAAAGCATTTGGGAACATGCTCACTAATAACTCTCCTACATAAAGAGATTGGGGCGGGAGGCCTTGTAGGTGGTCTTCAGCTTCCTGGTAGGGGGCCTGACTTTCTTGAAGACAAGCGGGAATTTGATCTTCGAATCATGGAACTGCTTGGTGCTCTCACGCTTGCAGAGTTTGGCAGGGATTGTGGCAGTCTTGATGATCTGAATGCAATGGTACCTGACACGGTGACGGGATGCCATCTCATTGTACATCTGCTCAACGGCACCATTCAGTGTGGTGTCCCTGTATTCCTTGTACATGTTGTGGTAACCGGTCCTGCTCTGGTACCTCAGCCAGATGCCATAGTTCTTGATCTTTGTTGGTTTCCTCTCAAATATCTGGCCTCAGAGCATAAAGCAACTTCAAATTAGTTTCTCCATACCAATACAAACTAGAATAACTAAGGGAATTGCCGGAATCCACCAAGAAAACTGCTCAAGTAACAGACCACCAAAGCATATTTGACCACCAAAAATTGTAAGTTAACATTATATATATATATATATATATATATATATATATATACATACATATATATATATATTTGTTTTCTTTGTGGTGAGTATTTGATTGGAACACAGGTCCATGCTCTGGCGTCTGACTATATATATATATATTAGAGCAAGTACCCACGTTGCATGGCAAGCACAGGACACTTACACTATAATCACATATATCTACTCTGGATGTAAGTTTTATTCCTCCAAAAAAATAAAGAAAAAGATGTCACTCTTCAAGACAGGACAGCCTTTTCTATTTAAAAAATGTTCTCAGTGGGTGACTATCAGAAACTGTCTACGGTGATAAACAAGAACGGAACCTCCTACCTCACTTTCATTCACACAAAGCACCAATGGTACATCAGAATAGCACAGCCACAGGAGCATTACACAGAAAAGAACTAATGAACTATCACTAACAAAAGCACATATATATAACCCAAGAATATGTTTTTGTCAAGGTACTCTATGTCATCATTTATTACTGATTCATTCATGGTCAAGACTTTTATCGTTATTAGTAGATTACCTCTTTTGGCAAACTTATTAAGAAAATGATGGCTTGAATCCTCGGTTCTGAGCTTCACTCAGGAGAGGGACGAACTTCAGCTCACCAGTTGGACTGGATTTTAGTTGGCACGTCTGTGACAAAGTGTGGACAGGTTTGCAGCTATTTTACTTTGATGAACCAATCTTGAAAGTAAAAAATGAACACTATAGAATGACAATGGACAAACATCAAAAAGTTTCAGAATAATGATGTCTAAGACACGCCTAATGCTTTCGCCTACAATAATGAATAACATATGAATATAATCTATAAAGCATTCGTTATCGTTGAACACTTGCTTACATGGTGTCACCTCTTGCAACTTGGGCAAGAGGTCGGGGGTTTAATTCCGATTAAAATCAGCCACTAGGGTTGGGGCATGCATAGGGTAGAAAAGATGGAGATCAGTCCCCTCTTATTCAGCCAGCCAGTACCCCCCAGCTCAAATCAGTAAAGGAGGAATGCAAGCAAAAAAAAAAGGCATAGAAAGCATCTAGATTGGAGCCCATGTTCTTGTCATGAACACAAATTCATGATCCAAACAATATATATATATATAAGGATGTGATCAAGCAAAAGAAATAACAAAGCAAATGCCCATGTTTAGCAATTATAATGGAGCAATTCTTGCAACATTCAACATTCCTCCAAACATCATAGACACAAGTGAACCACAGCAAGCAACACCAACTTATGCCAAAATAAGGAAACATAAGTAGGATGATTCCAAACATATCATAGTTTAAGTACTGAAGATGTATCCAGTTGAAGCTTTAAAGCCACAGGGATGCGCCAATATTTCAATTGACTCACGTTACTACATAATTTTCAGCAAATTACAAATCACAAGATACAGCACAGTCACCAAAAATTCAATGAGCATACTGAAAGACAATAAGAAGAGAGCAGAGAGCAAAAACAAACTAACCTCGTTAATGGCGAGCACTTGGCCATTGCTCTTTTTCACCTTCTTCAGCTTGCTCAAGAAATACCTGAAATTTTTAAAATGTGCTAGAAGATTATAAAAAAAAATCTAAAACGTGATAAAAAAAAAAATAGAGAGCTAGCAAAAAGGGGAGAATTGAAAGATAGCGTCTCTACGTACCAGAACTTGGATTTAGCTCGGACTTCGTTGGTAGCCCAAAGCTTCATGCGGTAAATCTTGGGGTGCTCATCCGACGGGGTCGGGAGGGCTCGACCCACTACCTGGTACTGATGAAACTGCCCCCCCAAATCCCATCAATCAAAAAGATCAATATTTAGCTAACAACAAGAAAATTAACAACTAAAACAACGGAAAAAGGAAAAAGACAATCCCATTTTTTTGGGGAAAGAAAAGCCAGCGAATCCAATTCCACACAAGCAAAAGAAAAAAAAAAGATGGTGTTTGGAGATGAGTTTCGCTAATCATTCTTTCATTCTTGCTGCTATCATTATGCGGTAAGATTAAACTAAATCTCAAATGAAATCCTAACGAAGACCAATTACATCCGATGCAAAGTTCGGTAGCCTTGGAAGCCGGAGATTCTTCAGGGCATTAACGGCGAATAAAGCCTGAGATCCAGCGATCCACCAAGAGCTACCATCGCGCGATCGCGTCTGGTTTGATCTCCATTATTTCGGAGGAGGTGAGAAGAAGAAGTTGAGGTTATTTTACCCTGAAGTTACCCATCGTTCTCCCGACCTCCGATGCTGCTGCTCCAACGCACCGCCTCCACCCTCGGAGAAAGTATGGTTCCTTGGAGACGAGGAGATTAAAGTACCACGAGAAACCCTAGAGGCAAACCCTAGTTTTGCGTTTTCTCTGTTTTATTCCAGCCTTCTGGATGGAATAACGAGAATGCCAGCAGAGCCAATTGGGCCGATAAATTTGGGCCGGACTACTTTGAACCTTGTGTCAGGCTTTATGGAGAACCAAATCCATCACGAGTCTATTTGGGCCCAATTCCTAACATCCACAGATAGTTTGGATCGAATTCAAGTACTATTCTGTGATCGGGCCTAAAAGAACAGATTTTATTTTGAATTGTAGCTGAACCATTCGATTTGATTGGAGAGAGAAGATAAATTTTGTTGGAATGAAACTCATCCTACTTCTTTATTAATATTGTCTTTTATCACATTGCCTAACTCCTCCTAAGTGTAAGCTAAAGTGCCATCCGAAATGAAGATTAATATTTGACCATCCTGAGGCCCTCAATATTGCCAAATACTCATACTAAAAGGATAAAATAAACTCCTAATAAATAGTTTCATTTCTGTATTATTTGGCAATAACTTTATATTATCATCTCACTCAAAATGGGCATTATGTATGAAAGTTATGATCTTCAATAGCTGAGATCTTCTTGCTCTAAAACCTTATTTAAACAATTCAAAATGATTAAAATAATTTTGCAATATGTCCAATGATTTTACTACATCACCACTCCATAATGTAAAACTTGGTGCGCCACACTTCACTTTTAATAGAGGAGTATGTGATGCTCTAACTTTGGTTTTGATCTCTATTTCACCAAAATTGGGTGATTGCCACCATCTAACCATTGGCCAGGGAGTATGTGATGCTCTAACTTTGGTTTCAATCTCTATTCCACCAAAATTGGATGATTGTCACCATCTAACCATTGGCCAATCAAATGCCTTATTAATATTATTCATGAAAGTTTGTTATAAGTTCCTCCTTATTAGGTCTGTTGCCCAGCTAAGCAACTCAAGAGGGGGGTAAATTAGGTTCTTTGAAAATTTTTAATAAGTATGTGCAATTTTGCAAAACAGTAAATTCTGTGTGAGTGTGGAGTGTAGATAGCAAGAACAAGTAATAATAATAAGAGACAAACACACAAACACAGTAATTTATAGTGGTTTGGTGCTACTCCTTGCACCTACGTCTACTCTCCAAGAATCCCTTGGAAATTTTCTCCACTAATCGTTCTTCAAACGATTACAAACCTAGCTAACCTAGCTAGCTTCTTATTTTACAGGCACAAGGGAGCCTTTCCTTAGCTTTCTCAGCTAACTTCTTGTTTTCGGGCATAAGGGAGCCTTATAAATCACCAATTAAGGGTTTGGCATACCCTACACAAGTTTCAACCAAGTTGAAACTCAAACAACTCATAATAAAAAAAAGTTTCAGAAATTACAGCTTCTTAATGAGCAAATTCAGCAATAAAAGTACTTTACACTTTTTGAAGACCTCCTCCTTTGAATGAGCTTTTCCTCTTTAAATGTTGGAGTTATGAGCACTTGAAGAAGCCTCTTGAGTAGTTGGAAGGAGCTTTGAATGAGCTTTGAAGGAGTTTTAAACTCAACAACACACTTTCATTTCAAAAACTGGAAGGCTGAAATCTTTCTTGATTTTCTCTTTGTTTTCCTTTCTTTTTCTCACTTGTAATCCCTCAAAAATGCTCCCAATCACTTGCTAATCAATCTCATTTACGAGTATGTATAGTTTACTAAATGATTGAAATGTTAAACTAGTCGTTTGTGATCGTTGGAGACGCAGAACTAGTCGTTATAACAATTCTGAGCAAGTTAGTCGACTACTTTTGAAAACCTTCTGTTCTGATCACAGTAGTCGACTCCAAAGTCGACTAACTTGATAACCTTCACTGTCTTGGCTATAATAGCCGACTCCAGAGTCGGCTAACTTCAGGATGTTTACTGTTTTGCCACAGTAGCCGACTGGTTAGTCGGCTAACATGAATTTTCTCACTGTTTTGCCACAATAGCTGACTAGTTAGTCGGCTAACTTGGAAAAACTTGTTGTTAGCTCTCTTGTGGCACAATTTTAACTTGATAGCTTGCAAGGTAGTTGACTAAATACTTCAATCTTCCATTCTAAGTGCTGGTAGCTGTTGTAGGAGTTGACCAATTCCTCCAAAACTTGAAAACTCATTCCATAAACAATAGAACTCATTGAAATGAAGAAGATAATTATTCTAGCTCTCATAGTTTTGAACTTTATTTATTTGAAAACCTTCCAACCATCTGAATTTCACTGAATTGAGGCTTGAATCATCCTTAGTTGATCTTGGTCTTCTACAAAAATTTCTCTCTTGAATCATAAACTCATTTAGGAGCTTAAAATCATTTTTAATCATCTTGATGATTCATGTATGCCTGCATTTTATCATGGTTCTCCACAAAACTCATTAGTAACTTACTTAATTGTTTTGTAATCATCAAAATCAATGTGAGGTCAACAATCTCTCCCTTTTTGATGATGACAAAACCATTAAGTATACAATTAAAATAATGAATTCAACAAGATAAAGCAGTGCAATATTGAACTTGATTATAGGGTTGAGACAATTTAGCTCATATTAGGAAAGGATTCAGAAATCAGTTTCATGTGTAAGTTTTATACCAAAAACTTTAAAATATGTGCCAAAAGTTTGAATTTTGTATCAGAATCTTTGAAAACAATGTGACAAGCATTTTTCATGTTCAACTTCAAAGAAATCAGATTTTTGAAGAAATTTAAGGAGGGTTTCATGCCAAAAATCTGAATTTTGTGCTGAAATTCTGAATTTTATGATAACAAGTTGAATTTTGTGCTAAAATGCTGAATTTAGTGCCAAAGACAAAAGTTATATTCTATAAATGAAGTATTATACCAATGAACTGAGTCTTTGTGCTGAAACGACAGTTTTGGCTTTAAAAATGTAAACTTTCAGTCCGTGCCAAAGATGTGCTAAAAGCGTGCCAAAAGCGTGCATAGTGTACTGAAACTTTGATTTTTAATACCAAAAGTTTCACTTTAAAGAATAGATTTCAAGTAGAGCTTGTTTGTTTGAAATGCAAGTAAAACTTAAGTGAAAAACAACAAGTTTCTTTTCCTCCTTTTGTTGCAAAATCAATCTTACTCTCAAAAACTTTTTTCTTTCATTTGAAAAGTTAAAATTTGCTGAAACATTTATATAAATTACAATTTTTTTTTTCTTAAACATATGCTTACATTATTCTCATTTAGAAATACTGAACTTTTGAAAACTTTACTGAAACATGCTGAAACATTTTAAGAATTTTACTGAAATATTTTTGGAACATGATAAAACTTTTGAAAACTTTCTGAATTTTTGAAAAACTTCCTGAAATATGATGAATAAGAATTCTTCTCCTTTTAAATGTGTGCTTAACCTCTTTAGCCTCTTTTCTTTGGTCTCTTTTCTCTTAGGTCTCTTCTCTTAGGTTTCTTCTCCCTCTTTTCTCTTAGGTCTCTTTTCTTAGGTTTCTTCTCCCCCTTTTTGTCATCAATCAAAAAGGAAGTGAAAAGTCAAGCACTTAATTTTGAATGTCTCGCCCTTGATAGTTCAATTTTAAGATATTCATGATACATAAATTGAAGTAAATAGAATTTATACAAGTGATATTTGAATTGAAAAACAGAATCCACAAAATTTCATAAAAATGAACATTTCATTAAGTAGATAATTTCATACACAAGATTTCATACAAAGCAACACAAGTTTTCATTCATAACACAAGATTTCATAACAGGATAAAATATACAGCAAAGTGCTATTACAAACATTCAAATGCATAGAAAAACCTAGTACATTCTAATCAAAACAAAGCAATCTAAACTATGCCTCATCAGATGAAACAACAAAGGGCTGAGTGGATGTCCCAGTGCACGTCCTCCTGAAGAAGGGCGGTAAGATGCATGAGGTGGCCTGGCACGAGGGTGAGTAGACTGTGGAGGAGGCTGAAATGGCTGAGATAGAGGTCTAAATGCTACGGGGGTCAGCTGATCACTAATAGTTGAGACTAGATGATGAAGAAGGCCAATGGACATCTCTAGTCTCTCAGATTTTTCACCAAAGGCCATGATCTGAGCTCGCAACTGTCTCAACTCCTCAGACATGCAAGCAATCTCTCCTAAGTCATGGCTCAATCCTTTCCCATGGTCTCTCATCTCCTGCATCATCAGTCTTCCATTCAGAATACTCATTGAGTGCTCCAACCTCTCCAGTCTCATTATCATCTGGGACAATGTCTTATTCACTATTATTGACCGTGCATTGATTTTGATGATCACAAAATAATTAAGTAGGTTACTGATGATTTTGGTGCAGATCAATGTGACTTGCAAGTATACAAGAGTCACCAAGAATATCTAAACGGATTCCAAACGTCAAAATCAGTATGTAGTTCAAGAGAGAGAATCTCAGTATCTAAGAAGAAGGACTCAAGGTCAGATTAAGTAAAATTCAGATCTTTGGCAAAATTACCAAGTGTACGAAGTTCAAGATTCAATGGTTTTCCAAGTATGTGAAATAATTTTTCAAGTTTTGGAGACATTAGTCAACTCTCACGGCAACTACTGAAACTTGGAATGGAAGAAGGAAGCCCTAAGCCGACCCACATGTGAGTTAACAAGCCAAAAATATGTCACATAAGTGTTTACAGAAGAAAACTATGTGTTAGTCGGCTCTAGAGCCGACTACTGTGGCCATACAGAGACTTTCCCCAGGTTAGTCGGCTCTAAAGCCGACTTTTGGTAGAAAAATAGTGGGTTTACCCACGTTAGTCGGCTCTAAAGCCGACTACTATGGTGTTAGTCGGCTTTAGAGTCGACTAACCTTGCCTAGGAAGAAGAAATTCTCAGGTTAGTCGGCTCTGGAGCCGACTAACGCCCTGTAAACTTGCCCAACGGCTAGTTCTAACATTTCAACGTTCGGAAACGGTCATTCCAACGGTCCAATCCCTCAACCAACTATAAATCCAAGTTAATGGGATGGATTAGAAAGAAGAAAAGTGGATTTTTGAAGGATTACAAGTGAGAAAAAGAGAGATTTATCAAGCCAAATCCAAAGAAAATTCAGCCTGCTCCAGTTTTCAAAAATCACTATAGCTAAAGTTTGAAAATCCATTGAAGCCCATTCAAAGCTCCCACCAATCACTCCTAAAGCTTCATCAAGTGCTCTTAACTCAAACATTCAAAGAAGAGAAGCTCATTCAAGGAAAAAAGGCTTCAAATCTGTAAAGTGCTCTTTATTATATTTATTTGCTCATTAAGAAGCTATTCTTGCTGAAATTATTTCTTATTATATCTTGTTGAGTTTCAACTTGGTTGAAACTTATGAGGGGTGTGCCAAACCCTTAATTGGTGGTTGTAAAGGCTCCCTTGTGCCTGGAAACAAGAAGCTAGCTAAGTAAGCTAGGTTGTAATCGTTGGAGAACGATTAGTGGTGAAAATTCTGAAGGGGTTCTTGCGGAGTGGATGTAGGTGCAAGGGTTAGCACCGAACCACTATAAACCTTTATGTTTCTGTGTGCCTTCCACTGTTCTTACTGTGTGTTTTAATTTTGTCGCTGCACTTACACTCACACTTATAACTTTGCAAGCATTGCACATCATTGTTTAAAATTCTAAAAGGAACCCAATTCACCACCCCTCTTGGGTTGCTTAGCTGGGCAACAAGTGGTATCAGAGCATTGGTTCTCTTGCTTGCATTTGTCTTAACCGACAAAGAGTCCAAGATCTATGGCAGCCCAAATGAGTTCCTTGTTGACTGAGGGACAATCCACAAACAGACCACCCTTATTCAATGGCACAAATTACACTTATTGGAAGGCTAGGATGAAAATTTTCATTCAAGCACTTGACTATGATCTATGGAGTATCATTGTCAATGGCCCTCACACACTCATTCTTAGAACAAATGGTCTTGAAATACCCAAACCGAAAGCGGATTGGGATGAGCATGATAAAAAAATGGCTCAACTGAATGCTAAAGCCATGAATGTTTTATATTGTTCACTTGATGCAAATGAATTTAATAGAATTTTTACTTGTATTTCTGCCAAAGAAATTTGGGATAGACTTGAGGTCACCCATGAAGGCACAAATTAAGTGAAAGAATCCAAAATCAACATGCTTGTACATAGATATGAACTGTTTAAAATGGAACCAAATGAATGCATTGCTGATATGTTCACTAGATTTACTGATATTGTAAATAGCCTTAAAAGTCTTGGAAAGTCTTATACTAACAGTGATCTAGTGAGAAAAATTTTGAGATCTTTGCCTAGGTCATGGGAAGCTAAGTTGACTGTAATTCAAGAGGCAAAAGACCTCAACATCCATCCTCTAGAAGAGCTCATGGGATCACTGATGACCCATGAAATTCAAGTCAAATAACATCTTGATGAGGAGGAGTCCAAGAAGAGAAGAACCATTGCCTTAAAGTGTTCAGATCAAAAGGATGAATGTGATGAATCTTCAGAAGAGAGTGAAGGGGATGATGAGCTTGCTCTCATCACAAGAAAATTTAGAAGATTCATGAGGAAGAAGAAACAAGGAGTGAAGAGAAGGCCACTGTTGAAAGAAGATTTCAGCAAGGAAAAGGATAAGGAGCAACTTCTCACATGCTATGAGTGTAAGAAGCCTGGATATTTCAAAGCTGATTGCCCACTACTAAAGAAAGGTCCTAAAAAGGCTAAGAAGAAAGCCTTGATGGCAACTTGGAGTGACAGCAATGAAACAAGTTCAGAGGATGAGAAGCAAGAAACTACAAATCTGTCTCATGGCTTGTGAAGAAAAGGTAATCTCTAACTCCCAAACTGAATTTATATTTGATGAATTACAAGATGCATTCTATGATTTACTTGCTGAATTCAAAAAGTTAGGCAATAAAAATAAAGATTTGAAAAATCAAATCCAAAAATTGGTTTTTGAAAAAGAGAAACTTTTAAATGAGAATTCTATTTTAACCTAAGAAAATCTGAATTTAAAAAATGAAGTTAACAAACTGAAACCCATTGTGGACAAATTTACTTTAAGTTCCATGAAATTGCAAATGATTCTTGACAACCAAAGGGCTGTTTTTAATAAAGTTGGACTAGGTTATAACCCTTTGAAGAAGCAAAAATTTTTGAAAAATATTTTTGTTCCCTCAAACAACGTTTCAAAAATTACTTGTTTCAAATACGGAAAATCATGACATAAAGCCTATGCATGTAACTATCATATCAATAAGAATATCAAGAAGATTTGGGTTCCTAAAGGAACCATTCATGCTAACCCCAAAGGACCCAAGAAAACTTGGGTACCTAAGAACATAACTTGATATTGTGGTTGCAGATGTATCTTGTGTCCCGAAATGCAAAAAGAAGATGGTACTTGGATAACGGGTGCTCAAGACACATGATGGGTGATGAATCTCAATTCATCATTTGAAAGCTAAGGATGGAGGAGTGGTTACTTTTGGAAACAATGCTCAAGGAAGGATCATTGGCATTGGCAAAATTGGTATCACTTCTCATACTTTTATTGATAATGTTCTTCTTGTTGATGGATTAAAGCATAATTTGTTAAGCATTAGTCAATTATGTGACAAAGGCTTTAAAGTCATTTTTGAATCATCTGTTTGCTTGGTTACAAATCCTGCTGATGATAGCATGAAATTTATTGGTCATAGGCATGGAAATGTTTATATGGTAGATCTAAATGAGCTTAATGACCAAAATGTTGAATGTCTAGTTGCCATGAATTCTAAATTTAATGATTCTAGCTGGTTATGGCATCGTAGACTTGCTCATGTTAGCATGGATTTACTTTTCAAACTAATTAAAAGGGATTTAGTAAATGGTTTGCCAAATTAAGTTTTGAAAAGGACAAAATTTGTGATGCATGCCAGTTTGAAAAACAAACTAGAGTTTCATTCAAATCCAAAAATGTGGTTTCAACTTCTAGACCCTTAAAACTTTTACATATAGATTTATTTGGACCAACTAGGACCACAAGTCTAGGTGGCAAACGTTATGGTTTTGTAATCATTGATGATTTCTCTCGTTTCACTTGGGTTTTATTCTTAGCAAGCAAAGATGAAGCTTTTTCTGCATTTCTAAAATTTTTCAGAAAAGCAACTAATGAAAAAGGTCTTCAAGTTGCATCCATTCGAAGTGATCATGGAAAAGAATTTGAAAATCAACATTTTGAAAGTTTTTGTAATGAAAAAGAAATTAACCACAACTTCTCTGCACCTAGAACCCCTCAATAAAATGGTGTAGTTGAAAGAAAAAATAGAATCTTTGAAGAGATGGCCCGAACCATGTTTTGTGAAAGTAATCTCCCAAAATACTTTTGGGCCGAAACAATCAATACAGCGTGTTATGTTTTGAATCGAGCTCTAATAAGACCTTTTTTGAAAAAGACCCCATATGAACTTTGGAAAGGTAGAAAATCAAACATTGGATATTTTCATGTTTTTGGATGTAAATGATTTATTCTAGATAATGGCAAAACAAATCTTGATAAATTTGATGCAAAATCTGATGAAGGAATTTTTCTTGAATATTCTACCAATAGTAGAGCTTATAGAGTATTTAATAAAAAAACATTAGTGGTAGAAGAATCTATTCATGTGGTATTTGATGAAACTAATGAATTTCCATCAAGGAAGAAGGATGTAGTTGATGATGTAGGTTTGCTTGAAGAAAGAATGCAAAACATTACTCTAAAGGAGAAAGAAGGATCAAATGAACAAAGTATTTAGGAAGATAACATTGAAACACTCCAACAAGATGAACCTCAAGGTACACATGAATTGGAAAAGGAGTGGAGATATGTTCACAATCACCCCAAAGAACTTATAATTGGTAGTCCATCTCAAGGGGTAAGAACTAGGTCCTCATATAGAGATGCATGTAATCATTTAGCATTTGTTTCACAAATTGAACCAAAATGCTTTGATGAAGCTAAAAATGACCTTGATTGGATAAATGCAATGCATGAAGAATTAAATCAATTTGAAAGAAATAATGTATAGATCTTAGTTGATAGACCAATAAATTATCCCATAATTGGCACTAAATGGGTTTTCAGAAATAAATTGGATGAGCATGGAAACATAATGAGAAATAAAGCAGGATTGGTAGCTAAAGGTTATAATCAGGAAGAAGGCATTGATTTTGATGAAACCTTTGCTCCTATTGCAAGACTAGAAGCTATCAGATTATTACTTACTCTTGCATGCTTCATAAACTTCAAATTATTTCAAATGGATGTTAAAAGTACTTTCCTAAATGGATATATTGCTGAGGAAGTCTATGTAGAACAACCACCCGATTTTAAAAATAATAAACATCCAAATTATGTGTTTAAGTTGAACAAAGCTTTATATGGTTTGAAACAAGCACCCCGGGCATGGTATGATAGATTAAGCAAATTCTTGATAAGCAACAATTTTATTAGAGAAAATGTGGACACAACATTATTTATAAAAAGAGAAAATGATGATATGCTTATTGTGCAAATTTATGTGGATGACATCATTTTCGGTGCTACTAATGAAATTTTGTGCCAAGATTTTGCTAAGCTCATGCAGGGAGAGTTCGAGATGAGCATGATGGGTGAACTCAACTATTTTTTCGGACTTCAAATAAAGCAAAATGTAGAAGGAATCTTCATTAGCCAAAGCAAATATACAAGAGAAATTCTGAAGAAATTTGGCATGGAGAATTCTAAATGTGTCGGTACCCCTATGAGCTCATCTTGCAAACTTGATTTGAGTGATAATAGTAAATCAGTAGATTTAAAGCTTTATAGAGGCATGATAGGATCACTTTTATATCTAACTGCTAATAGGCCTGATATTTTATTCAGTATATGCATGTGTGCTAGATTTCAAGCTAATCCTAGAGAAACACATTTAAATGCTGTGAAAAGAATCTTAAAATATTTAAATGGTACTAAAAATCTTGGTCTTTGGTATGCTAAGCAATCCACTGTTAATCTTACTGGTTACTTAGACTCTGATTTTGCTGGTTGTAAAATTGATAGAAAATCAACTAGTGGAACTTGCCAATTTCTAGGAGTTAATTTAATCTCATGGTTTAGAAAGAAACAAACTTCAGTTGCTTTGTCTATAGCTGAGGCTGAATATATAGCTACTGAAAGTTGTTGTGCTCAAATCTTATGGATTAAGCAATAACTAGAGGATTATGACATTAAACTTAAAGACATTCCCATAAGATGTGACAATACTAGTGCCATCAATTTGACTAAAAATCCAATTCAGCACTCTAGGACCAAACACATTGAAATTAGACATTATTTCATTAGAGATCATGTTTAAAATAGAGATATAATCCTTGAATTTGTTAGTACTGATAAGCAATTAGCTGATATTTTCACAAAACCCCTTGATAAAAACAAATTTTATGAAATTAGAAGAGAACTTGGCATGTTTGACCCCCTGTCAGAATGAGTCAGCTACATAGATTGATTTTTTAAATTTTTTCTGGACATGCTTTTAAATATTAAAAATCATGACAATTAGCCCAACTGACCCCTCTTCAAAATCACATAACATGCGTAGCTTGTAAAAATCATTTTCAGTGGAGATTCTTGAATTTTCTGGAGGCCTGGCGTCTTGCTCCCCAGTCGACTAACATGGAGTTAGTCGGCATGGGAGCCGACTAACTCCAAGAGATGCTCGGTTTAAAAGAAAACCGAACGCCTCTTGGACTCCCACTTCCTCATTTCTTTCCCATCTTCTTCCAACTCTTCCCCCTAGCCTAAAACCCTCTAAACCCCTTCCTCCACCCTCTCTAGATCCCTTCTTCCCCTCAGATCTAGCGCCCCAACTCCATGGCTCCACGGATGAGGATCCCCCGCGTGCGGCAAGAAGAAGCCCCGGAGAGCTCCCGCAAGAGAGGCGCACAAGCTCCTGTCGTGCCCTCTCCCTCAAGGTTCTCTGGCATCCAATCCTTGTCCACAAGAGCTATTTCAAATGGAAGGATCGTGGACTTTGGATTCCTTATCCGGGAACGGTTCACTATTGGGCGGATGCTTCAACAAAAGGGATGGAGCTTCATGTGCAAGACAGATGTTGCAATCTACCCAAAATTGGTAAGAGAGTTTTACCAGAATCTCTCTGTTGATTTCACCTCTGCTTTTTCCATAGTAAAAGGGGTTAGTATTGAGCTGGACCGTACCTCCATTGAAAATATCTTAAGAGTCTCTGTTGGTGGAGTTTGTGAGGATTCTCCTGAGGATAGAGCTCATAGGATTGAGACTATCCTAGGAATTAAGGATAGAGAGGGTGTAGACCGTTTGGAGGCCAACACCTTAAATATGGAAATGAGACTTCTTCATCACATCATCTCTAGGATTTTCATCTCTAGAACTGGTAGCTTCAACCTGGTCACTGAGAAGGATCTGACCCTCATATATCACATTGTCAGTGACATCCCCTATGATCTCCCTGATTTGATGTTGACTGTGTGGAGAGAAATAGTCAACAGAGCCAGATTTGCTCTTTCCTATGGTATGCTTCTCACCCATTTCTTTAAGCACTTTGGAATAAGACTGAAGGGTGAAGAATCTACCAAGCTGCATCATTCGGACTTCTACAATGAATACTCTCTGTGCCGAATGGGTTTTGTAAAGATTAATGGGCAGTGGACCAGAAGAAGAGGAAGAGAGGCAGAGGCAGATGAGCCAGCTGAGACTGAGGGTCCATCTTCTTCCTCATATGAGAAGGCTGGACCAAGTACTAAGCAGCAGCCTGAGGAGCCCACAGCACCCCAGAGGATATTTATTGAGCTCAGTCATGATCAGCTGCAGTACATTGTCAGAGAGGTATCATCTGCTCTCTCCAGCAGAAGTTTAGGGGATAATGGCTCATCTACAGATGATTTTACTATGGTACCTCATATTTTTACTCTAAATGAGAACATGACTCAGATGATGATGAGATTGGATAGGCTGGAGCACTCTGTAAATGTTATTAGTGGAAGGCTGATGATGCATGAGATGAGAAGTCACGAATCTGGATCTAGCCATGACTCTGAGGAGTTAACCCGTGTGGCTGAAGAAGTGAGACAGCTGAGAGCTCAGATTGTGACCTTTGATGAAAAATCTGAGAGACTGGAGATGTTCATTGGTCTCCTTCACCATTTGGTCTCCACCATCAGCGACCAGCTTGCTCCAGTTGCATTTCAGCCACCTACCCATCCTGCTCAGCCACCTCCCCAGTCTGGCTTCACATCTGCTTACCCCCGCTCCAGGCCACCACATGCTTCTTATCGTCCTCCTCCACAAGGATGTGGTGCTGAATCTTCTGCTCGGCCATCTGTTGTATCCTCAGATGAGGAATAGATTGGGTTATCTTGTTGTGTCTAGAATGTATTAGGATCTCTATGTATTGTATTGTTTGTATTAGAATGTAATGTTTGTAATGCTTGTATTAGAATATCATTTTATGAATCTAGTCATGTATGAAATCTTATGTATGAAATCTTATGCTTAATGAAATGTTTCTTTTTATATAATTCTGTGTATAAAATTTCCTTCTTGTGAAATGTTTCATGTTAATCTTCCATTATGAATTTGTCATAAAAATTTCCATATAAGGTCTTTCATTTGTCATGAAAATTTTTAATATTAAACTATCAAGGATGAGATATATAAAATTAAGTACTTAATCTTTCACTTCCTTTTTGATTGATGACAAAAAGGGGGAGAATAGACCCATAAAAAGATCAAAGAGGGTAAGCATACATTTAAAAATGAGAAGGATCTTCTTGTCAAGTTTCAGAACATTTTTTTAAACTTTTTCATCATGTTTCAGCAAGTTTCAAAAATTTTTCATTATGTTTCTATAAGTTTTCCAAGTTTTCAAAAATGATACATCATGTTTTAGCAAGTTTTTCAAAAAGTTTCAACATGTTTTATAATTTCAAAATGGAACAATGAGAGCATATGTTTAGGGGGAGTAGAATTGAAAATAAGATAATCTTTTTGAAATTTTTCAAAAAGGGGGAGACAAAACTTGTTAGTTTCATCTTACTTCTCTTTAAAATAATTAAGTTTCGTTTGAAAACTTTTCTTGCAATTTTTAACATCAAAAATCAAAGTTTCGACACACTATGCAGATTTTTGGCACGTTTTTGGCACATTCTGGTTTAACTGCCGAAACTCTGAATTTTTTGGTTCAAAATTACGATTTCAGCATAAAGACAAAGTTTATTAGCATAAATCTTCATTCCCAGCACATAACTTTTGAATTTGGCACTGAAATTAATCATTTTGGCACAAAACTCAATTTTTTCATGAAAAATTCAGATTTTTGCTGAAAATTCAGCTTTTGGGTTAAAATTCACTATAAATCCCACCAAAAATCTGATTTCTCTGAGTTCAAAACATGAAAAATGAATGTCATATTGCTTTTGAAGTACTCGGATGAAAATTTTTAATTTTTGACTCATAATTCTTACTTTTAACACTCTTTTTGAGATTTTTAGTATAAAACGTACATATGAAACTGACTTAGAAGTCTCTCCTGACATAAGCCAAATAATATCAACCTTGTGCTAAGTTCAATGTTGCATTGCTTTAAATTATTATTTTTATCTTATACTTAATGATTTTGTCATCATCAAAAAGGGAAAGATTGTTGACCCTACATTGATTTTGATGATCACAAAACAATTAAGTAGGTTACTAATAATTTTGGTGTAGATCAATGTGACTTGCAGGTATACAAGAGTCGCCAAGAATATCTAAACGGATTCCAAACATCAAAATCAGTATGTAGTTCAAGAGAGAGAATCCCAGTATTTGAGAAGAAGGACTCAAGGTCAGATTAAGTAAAACTCAAATCTTTGGCAAAATTACCAAGTGTAGGAAGTTCAAGATTCAATGGTTTTCCAAGTCTGTAGAACAATTTTTCAAGTTTTGAAGACATTAGTTAACTCCCACGGTAACTACTGGAACTTGGAATGGAAGAAGGAAGCCCTAAGCTGACCCACATGTGAGTTAGCAAGCCAAAAATGTGTCACAGAAGTGTTTATAGAAGAAAACTGTGTTAGTCGGCTCTAGAGCCGACTACTGTGGCCATACAGAGACTTTCCCCAGGTTAGTCGGCTCTAGAACCGACTTTTGGTGAAAAAACAGTGGGTTTACCCACGTTAATCGGCTCTAGAGCCAACTACTGTGGTGTTAGTCAGCTATAGAGTCGACTAACCTTGCCTGGAAAGAAGAAATTCCCAGGTTAGTCGGCTCTGGAGCCGACTAACACCCTGTAAACTTGCCCAACGGCTAGTTCTGACATTCCAACGTTCGAAATAAGTCATTCCAATAGTCCAATCCCTCAATCAACTATAAATCCAAGTTAATGGGATGGATTAGAAAGAAGAAAAGTGGATTTTTGAAGGATTACAAGTGAGAAAAAGAGAGATTTATCAAGCCAAATCCAAAGAAAATTCAGCCTGCTCTAGTTTTCAAAAATCACTGTAGCTGAAGTTTGAAAATCCATTGAAGCCCATTCAAAGCTCCCACCAACCACTCCTGAAGCTTCATCAAGTGCTCTTAACTCAAAGCATTCAAAGAAGAAAAGCTCATTCAAGGGAAAAAGGCTTCAAATCTATAAAGTGCTCTTTATTGTATTTATTTGCTCATTAAGGAGCTATTCTTGCTGAAATTATTTCTTATTGTATCTTGTTGAGTTTCAACTTGGTTGAAACTTGTGAGGAGTGTGCCAAACCCTTAATTGGTGGTTGTAAAGCCTCCCTTGTGCCTGAAAATAAGAAACTAGCTAAGTAAGCTAGGTTATAATCGTTGGAGAATGATTAGTGGTGAAAATTCTCAAGGGATTCTTGGGGAGTGGATGTAGGTGTAAGGGTTAGCACCGAACCACTATAAACCTTTGTGTTTGTATGTGCCTTCCACTGTTCTTGCTGTGTGTTTCAATTTTATCACTGCACTTACACTCACACTTATAACTTTGCAAGCATTGCACATCATTGTTTAAAATTCTAAAAGGAACCCAATTCACCCCCCCTCTTGGGTTGTTTAGCTGGGCAGCAACTATAGAAATATATGATACCATCATGAACTCACCAGTAGATGAACCACTGTTCCCTGAACTTCTACTGGAGATAGCTGAGGTCACCTCCCTCACAATGTACTGTAGTTGATCCTGATTAAGCTCAACTGATGTCCTCTGTGGTGCAGAGGACTCCTCAGGATGCTGCTCAGATCTGGGTCTAGCTCCCTCATAAGAAGATGAAGATGGTCCTTCAGCAGACACCTCAATCTCATCCTCTCTACCTCTCTCTCTGGACCATCTGCCACCAACCTTCACAAATCCCATTCGGCGAAGAGAATGCTCATTGTAGACTTCCGAATGATGCAATTTGGTTGTCTCTTCACCCCTTAGTCTTACTCCAAAGTGTTTAAAGAAGTGGGTGAGGAGCATATCATATGGCAAGGCAGTCCTAAGTCTGTTAACTGTCTCTCTCAATACAGTCAACATTAGCTCAGGAAAGTCAAAAGGGGTATCACTGATAAGATGATACATCAAACATAGGTCTCTCTTAGTGACCAAGTAGAAGCTTCCAGCACGAGGAATGAAGATCCTAGATATAATGTGGTGGAAGAGCCTCATTTCAACACTCACTGAGTTGACAAGGACTCTGTCAATCCCTTCCCCATCATCAATACTAAGAACGGCTTCAATCCGTCGTGCCCTTCCCTCAGAGAGATCATCCCGAAAACCACCGACCGGCACTCTTAAAATATTTTCAATAAGGTCACGGTCTAAATTTATCCTGACTCCCTTTACCATGGATGAGGCAGGCATGAAATCAATAGAGAGATTTTGGTAAAACTCTCTTACCAAGGATGGATAGATAAGGACTTCCGTCTTGCACATGTAGGACCATCCTCTCTGTTGAAGCATTCTCCCAATGTCAAACCCTTCACAAGCAAGGAAGCCGAAGTCGACTACCCACCCGTTGGAGATGGGTCTCGTAGACAAAGAATGAACCCCGGAGACACGGGAGGAAGAGGGCAAGGCCAGAAGAGGCGTGGCTCTCTCTTGTGGGTCCTCCGAACTTTCTCCTTGCCACGTGCAAGGGATTCTCGCCCGTGGAGCCATCCGCTAGGGTGGACGAATGGAAGAGAAGATCTAGGGAAGGAGAGAAGGATTTGGAGGGATTTAAGCTTGAGAAAAATCTGGAGTCAAAATGGATGGAGATTTGGGAGAGAGGGAGACAGATGGTCGCTCGGGTGCTCTTATAAACCGAGCGATCGGGCGATTTAGTTGGCTCACGAGCTAACTAATTCCCATTAGCCGACTGCCCAAACGGCTCAAAAATATGGAAAATGACGCCTAGGGTCCAAATTCTTCAGGAATTTTCATGCAAAATGATTTTTAAAGGTTATGCATGTTATGGAATCATCTAGGGGGGTCAGTTGGACTAATTATCATAATTTTTAATCATTAAAAACATACCCAGAAAAAATTTAAAAAATCAATTTATCTAGCTAACTCATTTAATCAAGGGGTCAATCATGCCAAGTTCTCTTCTAATTTCATAAAATCTATTTTGATCAAGGGGTTTTGTGAAAATGTCAGTTATTTGTCTATCAGTACTAATAAAATCAAGAATTATATCGCTACTTTGAATATGATATCTAATAAAATGATGTCTAATTTCAATGTGTTTGGTCCTAAAGTGCTGAATTAGATTTTTAGTTAAGTTTATGGCACTAGTATTATCACATTTTATGGGAATATCTTTAAGTTTGATGTCATAATCTTCTAGTTGCTGCTTAATCCATAAGATTTGATCACAACAACTCCCAGCAGCTATGTATTCAGCCTCAGCTGTAGACAAAGCTACTGAAGTTTGTTTCTTGCTAAACCAGGAGATTAAATTAACTCCTAAAAATTGACAAGTTCCACTAGTTAATTTTCTATCAATTTTACAACCAGCAAAGTCAGAATCAGAATATCCAATCAAATCAATGAAAGAGTATTTATGATACTAAAGTCTAAGATTTTTAGTGTCATTTAAATATCTCAAAATTCTTTTAACAGCATTTAAATGTGCTTCTTTAGGATTTGCTTCAAATCTAGCATACATGCATACACTAAATAGAATATCAGGTCTACTTGCAGTTAAATACAAAAGAGAACCTATCATGCCTCTATAAAGCTTTAAATCTACATTTTTGCTACTATTATTTAAGTCAAGTTTGCATAAAGAGCTCATAGGAGTACCGGCACATTTGGAATTCTTCATATTAAACTTATTTAGAATCTCTCTTGTATATTTGCTTTGGCTAATAAAGATTTCATCTTCAGCTTGTTTAATTTGGTGTCTAAGAAAATAGTTGAGTTCTTCCATCATGCTCATCTCGAACTCCCCCTACATGAGCTTAACAAAGTCTTAACACAAGAGATCATTAGTAACACCAAAAATGATGTCATCTACATAAATTTGCACAATGAGCATATCATCATTTTTTCTTTTTATAAATAATGTAGTATCTACATTTCCTCTAACAAAATTATTATTTATCAAGAATTTGCTCAATCTATCATACCATGCCCGGGGTGCTTGTTTCAAACCATATAATGCTTTGTTTAATTTAGAAACATGGTTTGGATGTTCATGATTTTCAAAACCGGGTGGTTGTTCAACATACACCTCTTCAGCAATATATCCATTTCAAAAATACACTCTTAACATCCATTTGAAATAATTTAAAGTTTATGAAATATGCAAAGGCAAGCAATAATCTAATGGCTTCCAATCTAGCAACTGGAGCAAAGGTTTCATCAAAATCAATGCCTTCTTCTTAATTATAACCTTTAGCTACCAATCTTATCTTGTTTCTAATGATATTTTCATGTTCATTCAATTTATTTCTGAAAATCCATTTTGTGCTAATTATGGGGTAATCTATTGGTCTACTTACTAAAGTCCAAACATTATTTCTTTCAAATTGATTTAATTCTTCATGCTTACCATTTATCCAATCAGGGTCATCTTTAGCATCATCAAAACATTTAGGTTCAATTTATGAAACAAAGGCTAAATGATTGCATGCATCTCTATAAGAAGATTTGTTCTTACCCCTTGTAATGGACTACCAATGATAAGTTCTTTGGGGTGATTATGAGCATACCTCCACTCTTTTTCTAATTCTTGAGTACCTTGTGGTTCACCTTGTTGGAGTGTTTCAATAGCGTCTTCTTGATTAATTTGATCATTTGTATCTTCTTTGTCCTTCAATATGATCTCTTGCACTCTTTCTTCAAGTAATCCTGCATCATCAATAACTTCTTTCTTCCTTGATGAAAGGACATTAGTTTCATCAAATACTATATGAATGGATTCTTTTACCACTAAGGTTTTTTTATTAAAAAATCTATATGCTTTACTGTTAGTGGAGTAGCCAAGAAAAATTCCTTCATCAGATTTGGCATCAAATTTATCAAGATTAGATTAGTCATTGTTTAGAATAAAACATCGACACCCAAAAACATGAAATTACCCTCCAAAGCTCATATGGGGTCTTTTTCAAAATGGATCTTATCAAGGCTCTATTTAAAACATAACATGTTGTGTTAATTGTTTCAGCCCAAAAATATTTTGGGAGATTACTTTCACACAATATGGTTCTTACCATTTCTTCAAGAGTCATATTCTTTCTCTCAACTACTCCATTTTGTTGAGGGGTTTTTGGTGCAGAAAAATTATGGTTGATTCCTTTTTCATTGCAAAAACTTTTAAAATTCTAATTTTCAAATTCTTTTCAATGATCACTACGAATAGATAAAACTTGAAGACCTTTTTCATCTATGGTTTTTCTGAAAAACTTTAAAAATGCAGAAAAAGCTTCATCTTTGCTTGCTAAAAATGAAACCCATGTAAAACATGAAAAATCATCTATAATTACAAAATCATAGTGTTTACCACCTAAACTTGTAGTTTTAGTAGGTACAAACAAGTCCATGTGCAAAAATTCCAAAGGCCTAGAAGTTGAAACCACATTTTTGGATTTGAATGAAACTATAGTTTATTTTCCAAATTAGCAAGCATCACAGATTTTATCTTTTTCAAAACTTAATTTTGACAAACCATTTACTAAATCTCTTTTGATTAGTTTGGTAAGCAAATCTATGCTAACATGAGCAAGTCTACGATGCCATAACTAGTTGGATTCATTAAACTTAGAATTCATGACAACTAGACATTCCATATTTTGGTCATTTAACTCATTTAGATCTACAATATAAACATTTTTATGCCTATGAAAATTTCATGCTCTCATCAGCAGGATTTGTAACCATGCAAATAGATAATTCAAAGATAACTTTAAAACCTTTATCACATAATTGACTAATGCTTAATAAATTATGTTTCAAACCATCAACAAGAAGAACATTATCTATGAAGGTATGGGAAGTGATACCAATTTTACCAATGCCAATGATTCTTCCTTGAGCATTGTCTCCAAAAGTGACCACTCCTCCATCCTTAGCTTCTAAAGTGATGAATTGAGATTCATCACCCATCACGTGTCTTGAGCACCCGCTATTCAAGTACCATTTTCTTTTTGCATTTCAGGTCACAAGACACACCTGCACCCATAAATTTAAGTCATGTTTTTATGTACCCAAGCTTTCTTGGGTCCTTTGGGGTTAGCATGAATGGTTCCTTTAGGAACCTAAATCTTCTTAATATTCTTGTTGATGTGAGAGTTACATGCATAGGCCTTATGTCCAGGTTTGCTACATTTGAAACAAGTAATTTTAGGTAGATCATTTGGGGAAACAAATATATTTTTTAAAAACTTTTGTTTCTTTAAGGAATTATAGCCTAATCCAGCTTTATTGAAAATAGCCATTTGGTTTTCAAGAATCATTTGTAGTTTTGTAGAGCTTAAGGTGAATTTATCAACAATGGGCTTAAGTTTGTTCACCTTATTTTTCAAATTCAGATTTTCCTGGGTTAAAACAGAATTTTCATTTGAAAGCTCCTCCTTTTGAAAAATCAATTTTTGGACTTGATTTTTCAAATATTTATTTTTGGTGCCCAACTTTTTGAATTCAGTAAGTAAATCATAAAATGCATCTTGCAATTCATCAAATGTAAATTCAGTTTGAGAGTTAGAAATTACCTCTTCTTCACAGGCCATAAGACACAAGTTTGTTGTTTCTTGTTTCTTATCATCTGAACTTGTATCATCGCATCACTCCAAGTTGCCATCATAGCCTTCTTTTTAACCTTCTTGGGACCTTTTTTTAGTTGTGGACAATCAGCTTTAAAGTGTTCCGGTTTCTTACATTCATAACAAATAAGAGGCTGCTCTTTTTTTTTTCTTTGCTAAATTCTCCTTTTACAAAAGGCCTCCTCTTTACTCCTTGTTTCTTCTTCCTCATAAATCTTCTAAATTTTCTTATGATGAGAGCTAGCTCATCATCTTCTTCACTCTCAGAAAATTCAACACATTCTTCCTTTTGATCTGAGCACTTCAAGGCCATGGTTCTTCTCTTTTTAGACTCCTCCTCATCTAGATGCTGCTTGACTTGAATTTCATGGGTCATCAGTGATTCCATGAGCTCTTCTAGAGGAAGGATGTTGAGGTCTTTTGCCTCTTAAATTGCAGTCATCTTGGCTTCCCATGACCTAGGCAAAGATCTCAGAATTTTTCTTACTAGATCACTGTTAGTATAAGATTTGCCAAGGCTTTTAAGACCATTCACAATATCAGTAAATCTAGTAAACATATCAATAATGGATTCAGTTGGTTCCATTTTAAATAGTTCATATTTATGCACAAGCATATTGATTTTCAATTCCTTCACTTGATTAGTGCCTTCATGGGTGACTTCAAGTCTATCCCAAATCTCTTTAGCAGAAATACAAGTAGATATTCTATTAAACTCATTTGCATCAAGAGAACAATATAAAACATTCATGGCTTTAGCATTCAGCTGTGCCATTTTCTTATCATGCTCATCCCAATCCGCTTCTGATTTGGGAACATCAAAACCATTTGTTCTAAGAGTGGGTGTGTGAGGGCCATTAACTATGATACTCCAAAGATCATAGTCAAGTGCTTGAATAAAAATTTTCATCCTAGCCTTCTAATATGTGTAATTTGTGCCATTGAATAAAGGGGGTTTGTTTGTGGATTGACCTCAGTCAACATAGAACTCACTTAGGCTGCCATTGATCTTTAACTCTTTGTCAGTTAAGACAAATAGGAACAAGAGCACTAGCTCTGATACCACTTGTTGCCCAGCTAAGCAATCTAAGAGGGGGGGTGAATTGGGTTCTTTGAAAATTTTGAACAAGTATGTGCAATTTTGCAAAACAGTAAATTCTGTGTGAGTATGGAATGTAGATAGCAAGAACAAGTAATAACAATAAGAGACAAACACACAAACACAGTAGTAATTTATAGTGGTTTGGTGCTACTCCTTGCACCTACGTCCACTCCTTAAGAATCCCTTGGAAATTTTCTCTACTAATCATTTTTCACACGATTACAAACCTAGCTAACCCAGCTAGCTTCTTGTTTTACAGGCACAAGGGAGCCTTTCCTTAGCTTTCTCAGCTAACTTCTTATTTTTGGGCACAAGAGAACCTTACAAATCACCAATTAAGGGTTTGACACACCCTACATAAGTTTCAACCAAGTTGAAACTCAAACAACTCACAATGAAAAAGAGTTTCAGAAATTATAGCTCCTTAATAAGCAAATTTAGCAATAAAAGCACTTTACACTTTTTGAAGACCTCCTCCTTTGAATGAGCTTCTCCTCTTTAAATGTTGGAGTTATGAGCACTTGAAGAAGCCTCTTAAGTAGTTGGAAGGAGCCTTGAATGAGCCTTGAAGGGTTTTAAACTCAGCAACACACTTTCATTTCAAAAACTGGAAGGCTAAAATCTTTCTTGATTTTCTCTTTGTTTTCCTCTCTTTTTCTCACTTGTAATCCCTCAAAAATGCTCCCAATCACTTGCTAATCAACCCCATTTATGAGTATTTATAATTTACTAAGGGATTGAAACGTTAAACTAGCCGTTACAGCAATTCTGGGCAAGTTAGTCGACTCTAGAGTCGACTACTTTCAAAAAACCTTCTGTTCTGACCACAGTAGCCAACTCCAGAGTCGGCTAACTTGATAACCTTCACTGTCTTGGCCACAGTAGCCGACTCCAGAGTCGGCTAACTTCAGGATGTTCACTGTTTTGCCACAATAGCCGGCTGGTTAGTTGGCTAACATGAATTTTCTCATTGTTTTGTCATAGTAGCTGACTAGTTAGTCAGCTAACTTGGAAAAACTTGCTGTTAACTCTCTTGTAGCATAATTTTGACTTGATAGCTTGCAAGGTAATTGACTAAATGCTTCAATCTTCCATTCTAAGTGCTGGTAGCTGCTGTAGGAGTTGACCAATTCCTCCAAAACTTGAAAACTCATTCCATAAACAATAGAACTCATTGAAATGAAGAAGATAATTGTTCTAACTCTCATAGTTTTGAACTTTCTTCATTTAAAAACCTCCCAACCATCTGAATTTTACTGAATTGAGGCTTGAATCATCCTTAGTTGATCTTGGTCTTCTACAAAAATTCCTCTCTTGAACCATAAACCCATTTAGGAGCTTGAAATCATTTTTAATCATCTTGGTGATTCATGTATGCCTGCATTTTATCATGGTTCTCCGCAAAACTCATTAGTAATTTACTTAATTATTTTGTGATCATCAAAATCAATGTGAGGTCAACAAGGTCAAAGCATGCTTAGCCTAAGGAAATTCATGGTAGACAATGACGAAAAAGGAAAATGAGATTCAAGATTAAACTTATGAGAATATAATATCTTAATCAATATATATATTCATACGTGGTAAAACTATTAATCAATCTGCACATGAGAGGATAGTGAGGGAGGAATGGAGTGTCATGCTCTCTCCTTCCCTTGGTAAAAACACCTTAATACCTATCCTTAGTGCATACATGGGAGGCATAAATAATGAGTGCATGTGTAAAAGTAAGAATGAGAAAGAGAGAAAGAGTGGCCCTAATGTAGTAGAATCTTGAATGTCTTTCTATAATATGCCTTCTCTAGTTCCACTCTCTTCATGGTTCAGCATAATTTTGATAGCCTCCTATCATTCAAACAAACAATGATTTTTTTTTAATGAATTTATATTCATAGAGTGTGATAATAGTTTTATGCTAGCCGTCAACCTACCGTAATCCTCATCCTTTATTCAGACTAAGAACTAGCTATATATATATATAACTTTATATATATATATATATAACTTTATATATAGATAGAGTTTCTCTTATCATTCAATGATTAGAATTTTATGTGAGTGGCTATTCATGACTTGAGAAAGGATGAAAGAGGCATATTTATGCCCTAATTAAGTGGATAAGATTTAAATTCAAAATTCTAACGTACTAGAATCACATACTAGAAAAGTGCTTTTGATGATAGAGACTTGTTGCTAGAAATTCTTGACAACAAAAACTTACCATCATGATACCAACATGTGGTTAGGTCATTATGTGATATCATGCATGTTTTCAAGGGCAATAAAATTTAAAATTTATATCCAAAGTTAAGGATATATCGTTAAAAATTCTAAATACTAAAAATGTACCATTATAACTTAAAAGCTAAGAAATTTAGAAATAGTATTTGATAGCAAAACTATACCATCGAAGATGGAAACCTATAATAGAATGATGTTATTATCAATATTATTTTGATGGTAAATCTCTACTATCAGAACATCTAAGACCATGATAAATTTATGATGATACATAATGCGTGAATTAATGATGACCCACAAAAGTAAAGTAGGCTTAAATTTTGTGGCATTACATACAATGAGACCATTGAATGATGTAGGGGGCACAAAAAGTGGGGTGTTTACATATGATACTCATCATTCAACATGTTATGAATCAGTAGCTCAATAATTATCTTATATTATTATTTTGCTTCAATTACAATTTGAGAAGTACATGTGATTCATTATATATCTTTTATTATAGATTCTGACCTTCTTCAATCCTATTTCTTTTCTCTATCACAGGCAAGATATAGTGATGTTCTGGTCACTATAGTTATTATCAATGCACATGGCCATGTAATGTGGTATAAGTCAAGTTTCATGTGACCACATCATGCAACATCAATGTAATATGTATATATATGGAGGCATTCTGGCTAGGCCTTCAAATTGAAATAAAAAGGCTATAAGTTGGGCTAATTAAATTTAAACTAAAATTAATCAAAAGTTTAGTTTGGATGCAATCAAAGCACAGCTCATGTCACATTTAAATAAGAGAACGCCTACTTAATTTAAGTGGGATTGATATTAAGAATTGTAAGAATATGTAATAATAATACATCTACTAAATATGAATCCAAATCAAGTTATAAAACTTACTCAAACACAAGTCCGTGCAATACATGCAAAGATATAACATAGCATCCTAATTGATAATTAATTTTAACCGTACAATGTATTTGATAATTAATCATATCTACTTGATTGGTTGGCATTATCTCATCCAAAAATTTCAAATGATGGTAACGGTTGGTTATGCAAAGAAAAAATCATTAAATATATCGGAAAACAATGTTTACAAAAAATATCCGTTGTTTCATATAAAAATAAAAAATAAAAATAAACTTTTTGCGGTGAGCGTGGATCGAACACGCGACCTTCAGATCTTCAGTCTGACGCTCTCCCAACTGAGCTATCCCCGCATTGTTAGGATGTTTAATAAAGAGGTTAAAGTAAGAAAATAACTGATCGCAGATGGGATTTTTTTTTTTTTTTTTTTAACGGATTGTAAGAGCTCTTAGGTTTAAAGAAAAGTTCTACCAGCAGAGGCACAGGTAAAGAATTTATATATTAACGTCTTAAAATAACTTATGTACATGCATGTTCAATTTATTTTATTTTTGTTCATGAGTTAGATGATAAAATTCCTAATCCAGTAACCTCGATGAAAACCATACGTATTCAAGTGTGTGAGTATGATGTGCTAAGATTGGCGATTTGGATATCTATTCAACTGCCTCTTACAGTCATCAGTTACAAAATTGACGGTGCCTAGTAGAAAAATATGATTGGTTTTGGTATATCACATAGAAGAAATATGGGTTGGAAAGAACACAAAGAGGATACTGAATTTTACTTCATAAAGTTGAGATAAAGAAAGAAATAGATAATCTCTACTCGCAGTTGTATTATCAAAATGATTCCTTCCCTTCCTTTCATTAGATGCAAGCTATTTATAAACTCTCACATTTCACAAAGAAACATAAATAAATACATAAAACTATTCACTAGAAACTATAGCTTTCAAGATATTACTTTGAAACTTCAGAACTCTTCATATACTTAGAATATAATCAAGATTTATAACTTGTTGGAAAGATAAAGAAGTCTAGTTTCCAATGCCACCAACAATATACAAATTAGATATTTCTAGAGAACGTTATGATGGAAATACTAAATACTGCTCAGTTCAGCATACAGTTTCCAAGGCATCACTTTGGAACTCTAGAACTCTTCATATGCTTAGAATCTGATCAAGATTTATAGCTTGTTGAAAAGGTAAAGAAGTCTAGTTTCCAATGCTACCAACCATGCACAAATTAAATATTTTTAGAGAAAGTTATGATGGAAATACTAAACACTACTCAGTTCAGCATACAATTTCCAAGGCGTCACTTTGGAACTCCAGAACTCTTCATATGCTTGGAACTGATTAAGATTTATAGCTTGTTAGAAATATAAAGGAGTCTAGTTTCCAATGCCACCAATCATGTGCAAATTAGATATTTATAGAGAAAGTTATGATAAAAATACTAAATATTGCTTAGTTTAATAAATCTGCACTACATCATTCTTCCTGGGTGGAAAAGAACTCATCCCTGAGTTTAAATCATTCTCTCCATGGTAAGGGGTCAAATCACGAACATTGAATGTAGGATGAGTATGTATATGGGCTAGAAGCTCAATTTTATAAGCATTATCATTACTCTTTTTCAAAAACTGATAAGGACCAATCTTGTTCTCTTTAAGCTTGTTATATGTACCAGCAGAAAACCTTTCCTTCTTTAAATAAGCCCAAACAAGATCACCTTCTTTGAAAGTTTGAATCCTTCGATGGGCATTTGCAATATATTTATAAGACTTATTACTTTCCTCAAGCTTCTTCTTTACTTTTTCTTGAATCCTTGCCATGGTGGTTGTAAAATCTTCAACCTTTTTGCTTGATGTAGGAGATGTTGGAATTTTAGCAAGGTCAAGATAATGATTAGGAGTGCGCCCATGCACAACTTCAAATGGACATTTTCCTGTAAAGCGGTTCACAATAGAATTATAAGCAAATTTAGCTCTAGAAAGAATGGTATCCCATTGCTTTGGCCTCCTTGAAGCAAAACTTCGCAGCAAATTTCTCAATATACGGTTGACAACCTTTGTTTGCCCATCTGTTTGAGGATGATAAGCACTACTATAAAATAAAGTAGTGTCCATTCTGTTCCATAGATTCCTCTAAAAATGGCTAAGAAATTTTGTATCACGATCCAAAGTAATAGACTTTGGAAACCCATGAAGTTTGACAACTTCGTTAAAATAAAGATCAGCAATGTATGAAGCATCCATAGTCTTCTTGCATGGAATAAAATGAGCCATCTTGGAAAATCGATCAACAACTACAAAAATGGAATCAATACCTCTTTGTGTCTTTGGCAATCCAACAACAAAGTCCATGCTAATGTCTTCCTAAGGAACATTAGGAATAGGTAATGGAGTGTAAGTACCAGAATTTTGGCTTTGGCCCTTGCAAGTTTGACATACACGGCATCTTCTCACAAACTTTACCACATCACGATAAATAGTAGGCCAAAAATATTTTTCTTTGATCAACAAGAGAGTTTTATCTCTCCCAAAATGCCCACCAAGTCCTCCACAATGAAGCTTTTTGATGATGTACTATCTAAGAGAACATTTAGAAATGCACAAACGTGTTCCCTTAAAAAAAAAATCATCAAGAAGAAAATAATCTTCATATCTACCTTCTTTGCATCTTTGATAAATTTTCTTGAACTCAGAATCTTCTGCATATAATTTTTGAATGGCATCAAAACCTTCCAGCTTAACTGTCATAGTGTTCAATAATGTAATTCTTCTACTAAGTGCATCAACCACTTTATTAAGTTTTCCACTCTTATGTCTCAACATAAAAGTATATTCTTGTAAGAATGAAACCCAACTAGCATGCCTTCTATTCAAATTTGTTTGAGAATAAATATGCTTGAGAGCTTCATGATCCGAATTAAGGATGAACTCCCTTTGAATGAGATATGGCCGCCAATGACGAAGAGCTTGAACAATGGCATAGAGCTCAACATCATAAGTAGAATATTTCTTCCTTGTCTCATCACTGTAGAAGGCAAATTGGATGCCCTTCTTGGCTAAGCACTCCTCCAATCTCCACATGAGATGCATCGCAATCAACTTCAAAGATTTTTTCAAAATTTGGAAGTGCAAGGACAGGTGCAGAGCATAGCTTTTCCTTGATAAGGTCGAAGCTTTTCTCCACCTCCGGAGTCCACATAAAGTCTCTTTTCTTCAAGCAACCTGTCAATGGTGCTGCAATGGTGCTGAAGTTTCTAATGAATCGATGGTAAAATGAGGCCAATCCATGGAAACTTCGTGCTTCATGTAGATTCTTGGGAATAGGCCACTCTTGGACAGCTTTGATCATATCTTCCTCCACCATAACACCTGAAGGGGTCAAGACGAAGCCTAGAAAAACTAGGCGAGTGGTCATAAAAGAATATTTCTTGAAATTTATATAAAGCTTTTCTTTTCTCAAAGTCACTAGAACAACCCTCAAGTGTTCCATATGGTCACAAGGGTTTTGGCTATAAACAAGAATATCATCAAAATAAACAACAACAAATTTTTCAATGAAAGGGTGAAGAGCTTGATTCATTACCCTCATGAAGGTGCTTGGAGCATTGAAAAGACCAAATGGCATAATAAGCCATTCATACAAGCCTTCTCTTGTTTTGAATGTCATTTTCCATTCTAATTTGATGATAGCCACTTCTAAGATCAATCTTAGATAATACTTGAGCATCAGTCAACATATCAAACATATCATCAATTCTTGGTATGAGAAACCGGTACTTGATGGTAATTCGATTGAGTGCTCGGCTATCAACACACATACGCCAAGAACCATCCTTCTTTAGAGTCAAGAGGGCAGGGATAGCACAAGAACTTAAGCTTTCCTTGATGTACCCTTTGTTTAACAAGTCTAGCACTTGATGGTTAAGCTCTTCATGCTCCTTTGGACTCATCCGGTAGTGTGCTTTGTTGGGTAGAACAGCACCTGGAATTAAATCAATTTGGTGCTGAATTTCCCTCAAAGGAGGGAGACCACTAGGCAGCTCTTCGGGAGTGATATCACTGAATTTTTCTAAAAGAGTTTCGACATCTCTAGGAACCTCCATAGGCTGTATTTCTCCTTTGACCACCAAAACATAGATAACTCCATCTTTTTCGACCTCCTTCTCAAGCTGTGACAAAGTAAGCAATGCATTTTCCTCCTCTTTTGTAGAAGATTTGAGATTATAAATATCTTTACATGGCAAAAGAATAATTTCAGTTTTTCCCACAACAAATGTATAAGTATTTTTTCTACCATCATGAATAGCACCCTTATCATATTGCCAAGGTCTACCCAAGAGTATGTGCCCAACATCCATAGGGGTTACATCACACCAAACCTTATCATGATAATTTTTACCCATAGAAAAAGAAATAAGGCACTTCTTGTCAATCTTTACCTCATTGTCTTTCTTTATCCATGAGACAGCATATGGTTGAGGATGTAGCACCATTTTGAGCTTGAGTTTGTCTACCATCTCTTGAGAAACAAAGTTCTCAAAGCTACCTCCATCAATGACTAGGGAACACACTTTTCCATAAGATTTGCATCTTGTTCTAAAGATGTTGTGTCGCAACCACTCTTGATTATTGTCTTGCTTAGGGGCTGCAAAAACTCTTTGAATCACCAAACATTCTCCATCTTCTGATTCAATCTCCTCACGCTTATGATTGCCATCATCATCATATTTTGGCTCAACTTCTTCAAATGGTTGCTTTTCATCTTCTTCATCCATAAGTCCCACACGAGCATCACCCCTCCGCTTTGGGCACTCATTCATGTAATGGCCAGGTTGGCCACACCTGAAACAAGTGTGAGATTTAGTTTTATTAGAAATTGAATTGTTCTCACCTTTACCATCTCCTCTCTTAGGAACATTCTTGCTAGAGGATTCAGCTTTTGATGGATAGAAATTTTGAACATCAGCAAACTTCTTTGCTTCTCGCCTTGTTAATTTTGACTCAACCTTCAAGGTTAATTGATAAGCATCATTCAACCTCCATAGTTGTTGCATCTCCACCTCATCTCTTATAGTCAATTTCAGCCCATTGACATATCTTGCAACAAATTGATCTTCTGATTCTTGAGTGTTGCTTCTAACCATCAACTTGTAAAAATCCTCTGTATAGTCAATCACACTTTCGTTTCCTTGCTGCAAAGTATTAAATTGCATAAAAATACTTTGAGCAAAATTTAAAGGAAGAAAATTCTCACGTAACCTTGCCTTCATCTTCTCCCAAGAAGCAATCTTAGGCTTTCTTTTTCGCAGTCTCAACTCTTGCATCTTATCCTACCAAGTAGATGCATAACCACAAAGTCTTGTCGCAACAAGCTTTACTTTCTGATTTTCAGAAATGTCTTTGTATTCAAAGAACTTCTCCACGGCACTAAGCCAATCTAGAAACTCCTCTGGTTATAGACGACCATGAAACTCTGGTAAATCAACCTTAATAGTTTCTGATGATCGTATGAACCTCTCAAAGAGATTTTTGGTTTGCCAATTGGCAAAAGGATTCACATGCTCCGAATCATCACTGGAATAACCATGGTTGAAAACTCGTTCACTCCTGCCTTCCTGACGTTCAAGACGCATAGTCAGCTCCTCAACTTGTCTCCGAAGCACCTGAATTTCAGCATCACATTCATCACCCAAATTTTCTATCATTGGGTTACCTCTTCCACGACCACCTCTTCCTCTTCTTGCTGCCATAGAAAAAAAAAAGGAACAAGGGCCAAGAGCATAACTCAAGCTCTGATACCAAATGATGTAAGAAGAAAAAATATGGGTTAGAAAGAAAACAAAGAGGATACCAAATTTCACTTCACAAAGTTGGGATAAAGAAAGAAATAGATAATCTCTATTCTCAGTTGTATTATCAAAATGATTCCTTCCCTTCCTTTCATTGGATGCAAGCTATTTATATACTCACACATTTCACAAAGAAACATAAATAAATACATAAAACTATTAATTAGAAACTACAGCTTCTAAGGCACTACTTTGGAACTTTAGAACTCTTCATATACTTAGAATCTGATCAAGATTTATAGCTTGTTGGAAAGGTAAAGAAGTCTAATTTCCAATGCCACCAACCATGCATAAATTAGATATTTCTAGAGAAAGTTATGATGGAAATACTAAGCACTGCTCAGTTCAGCATATAGTTTCTAAGGCATTACTTTGGAACTCCAGAACTCTTCATATGCTTAGAATCTGATCAAGATTTATAGCTTGTTGGAAAGATAAAGGAGTCTAGTTTCCAATACCACCAACCATGCACAAATTGAATATTTATAGAGAAAGTTATGATAGAAATACTAAATATTGCTCAGTTTAATAAATCTGCACTACATCAGATTCCTTCCGAAATTTGAAGCCTTACACCATCAACTCTTGTTAAAGGAGTAATCTAAGGTGCATAAGGTGCTTATTCTTAAGTTGATGTTGTATTTCGTATACTCTGTATAAGTTCAGTTGATTCTAAACTCAATTTAATGCAACTTTATGTGCAACTTAGCATTTGATCTTATTTTTGTCTCAGCCAATTAACACAATATGTGCAAATTACTCAGACCATGGAACGTCCTCTGGAAACTTTAGGTAATCTATCACAAATCAAAGAGTTAGCTCAGGGTCAATCCTTAGTATAAGCCGGTGATGATAGACAAGTCAATTGTATGGCCACAACCACTTTTTTGTGCCTTTAGAAATTTCGTGAGGTGTTGTACCTTTTGTTCTTAAATGCCCACTAAACTCTCTTATGGTACTCTTGTTCATTGGATTCATCCACCATGCATAGATTCTCTCGTTACTATTTGATAGGGGAGCTGAAAATCTAAACATCTCTTGATTGCTGTCTTTTACATCATAATTCAATTAGTTTGGGGTTAAGGCTATTATATTCAACTACAATGGCATCCTTGTCACAAGGACCACTAAACTGGTGTTTGTAGGGAGGGACATATGTAATGGCAGTACAAGCTGTGTAGGGTCGAGGAAGTGAAAGGAGGAGAAGGTTGGTGTTATTACATGTCAATATTGGGGTGTTCAGCTGATCTGTTCTTTATCTAGATGCAGGCCAGGACAAGCACCAGTAGATAGATTACCACCATGGAACATAAATAACTAGTATGTAGATAACAAGGGTTGAAGGGCTTATACATGTGAAAGCTAATACATTTCAGTCTGCGAAAAATACCATGTTGCTATCTCTTATATTTTCCTTCCATCAACTCCTTTTCCTTCAGTCTGATCATTTTGCAGATGCCATCTGGTGTATAGATTTATAGCTTAATTTTGGAGACTAACTTGAAAATTCTCTCACCAATATTTATCGGCAAGATTTCTAAAACTATTGGCTTGAAGGCTTACTTTGATAGTTTTTAGATATCTGGTATGAAGATGGCCAAAATATTGCCTCAGGACTTCTGAAAACAACTGTTTTCTTCTTCTTCTTCTTCTTCTTCTTCTTCTTCTTCTTCTTTTTTTTAAAAAAAAAAAAAAGAATATTGGCTTTAGCTTTACGCTTTTCCTGCATTTCTAATCATAGTTTTCATTTATATTGCTCAGGTTGAGGTAAAAATGGTGAAACAACAGAACAGTATATCCGGTCTGCTGAGTGGGCTCAGAGCAGTATTAAAAAGGCCAGCGGAGAGATGGTCGAGGATAGCTGGAAAGAGAGCTTGGTAAGTCGAGAAAAATCCTAGTGGATCCTATCCCCTCTTTCACTGCGATCATGATGGGATCTGAAAACCAATTCATTTATTTCAGAATCACTTTCGTATGCTATAACCAACTGTACCTCAAAACTAAGCCCTAGAAAATGCTCTGTGGATGGAAGATCCAATGTTTGTCATACAAGGCCTCGCGTTTACAATGGAGCCAGTTAAGTGTATTCTTGAATTTTTCTAAAATTGTGTACGTATTTTTGAGCATCTCGGTATCGACTTCACAGATTTATCCTCCTTACTAAAGCTTGTGATTGGAAATGAAAACTAGAGTGGTGCATGGGACGCAAGGGGTATGCATCATAGCATCCTAACCTGCTCTTGAAATAAGGAAGAAACCGCACTGCCTTCAGATCAGAAGATGGAAGACATTCACTTGGTTAAGGGAACTTCAGATCACATGGAATCGAATATTTTCTGGACATTATTTTGCCAGTAATAGGTAAGCACTTGCGTTGTGCTTTATATCCTTGCTTCAATTATCACATCACTGATATTTTGATCATTTTTTGTTTTTTGAAAGTCAGGCCTCCGTTCAAAGCCTCACTTGAATGCCTTACAGCCCCTTTAACGGGCTTGAACTCCCCTTCAGCACCACTGAAGCATGGTAGAAAAGGCATGGACGGTAACCGAGAGATGGCGAATAAAACAATCTGGGGTTCAAGAAATAAATTTTTACAGTAAAAGCATAACAAGTCTAACAAATCATCCATCACCATTATTAAGTTTGATGATTCCAGATTAATGGAAAATTCGTGTTTATAGCAATGCACATGCACCATCCATCCGTCTATGAATTACCAGATCCATTATTCCCTTATTTATTGTTGACTGAAGTGTATATTCATTAACATAAAATTTTCTCCTGTTTTCTTATTCAAGACGGTCATCTCCAGGATAAGCAGCTTACGAGTGTATGCTCAAATGCCAGATAGCTCACAAATAAAAAAGACAAGAAATACCAGTTAACATGGTTCATTACAACAAGATCCACGCACATATCAAAACATGAGAATATTGTGGCAATGACTTCATTATCCCTCTAAAATTCTTTGTCTATCTCATTGCCATAAAAACAGGAGGCACAAATGTCCAACACTGACGGTGATATTATCATAATCTTAGGTCCTTGCTTAGAAGCTGTACGGGGTTTCACTTTATGCATCCATTGCAAGCACGCATCGCAAGCACCCCCCTTCATGCATCAGATCAAAGGACTTATTGATATCCGCCAGTGTTAACGTGTGGGTGATGTATTCGTCCACCTTAATTTCCTGCAACAGTTACAGAAGTTTAGGTCACTGCATATGCCGTGTGCACCAAATTGACCCAATGATCAATATCTAGTCAAATTCTGTTGTAATGTTTATCCATAACCATTAAAAATAAGACGTAGAAAGAACTGTTATCCTGTCAAGCATGGTGGAGACTAATAATGTTTATGTATGACACCTTCTTCATGTACTTGTCAACAAGCCATGGTACTTGAGAGCGGCTCTTGAAGCCACCAAAAGCAGTTCCTTTCCAGACACGCCCTGTGACCAGCTGGAAAGGCCGAGTAGATATCTCCTGACCAGAAGCTGCTACACCCACAATGACTGATGTCCCCCAACCCTGCAGGCATCCACATATACCGTCACAGAAAGGATTCACATGAACGTAGTTGGAAGATAAATTGCAATCTGGATAAAGATGACTCAATGTGGAACTTGTCAGAGATTATAGGACTTAGAAACAACAGGCTGTAAAAACTTAAAATTTTACAAAAAAAAAAAAGTTCAGATGTGATTTAGGCAAATCACAATTGCTTCAGAAATATTCATTACTTACCAAAATAAAAAAGCATACATAATTTATTTTTTTTAAGACACGAGATTGGTTCCTCAGAGGAAGATCTTTAATGGAATATGAAGTTTCAGTGCAAAGATTCTGGCACAACTTAGATCAGGAAATAGAATGAAGTAGCAAGCCTGCCAGTAACTTGTACAGGACTTTTTGATCTGAGGTCTTATAAGAACATCCAGCTAAACTAATAATCAAAATCACTTGCACAGCACCTGATAAAAGAGCAGGGGTAATCACAAAGCATAGCAGAACCATACTCACCTTATGACAACATTCCAGAGCAGACCTCATGACCGAAACATTTCCAATGCATTCAAAGCTGTAATCAACACCACCATCAGTAAGGTCAACGATGACTTGCTGTATTGGTTTCTCATGGTCTTTTGGGTTCACAAATTCAGTGACCCCAAAATTCTTAGCTGCAAACAGTTTGCACACAATTAATTGGACTGCCAAAGGATCGAGTCAGGAATGCTAGTTTAGTAGTAAAAGATCTTTAAAATAAAATTCTCAATCAACTATTATATCACAATTTTAATTATATCACAAAGGATTACCACAACTATTAATCAACTATTATACAAGATTTTATTGATATAGTCAACATTCTAGTCCTTCGACTAATTTTGGATAAGTTGAGCTGCATATCATTTTCATACTAGGAAGAGTTAATGATGATATATCCAAAAGAAAGTTTAGTATTTTTTTAATAAAAACATGCCCCTGTTTGCAGCTAAAAGTATGATGCAGCCAGATACATGGGCTAATTCAAAAGGATAAAAATCAGTAGTAGGCTGATTTCACATTTATCATCCTTGCTATGACAAATTAGTTGGAAGCATTAATATTGCTATTTGCCTTATAATTTGCAGCTCAGAGACTACAGTTTTTTTTCTACAATAATCACTGTCTGCTAGACTCTTTTTGGCCCGGTTTGGATGCCAAAGCATCTTATCCAGTCTTTAAGATATGATCTAACCTATATATAGCCAAAAATGCAGTAGTTCGAGGAGTTATGCAACAGGGAGTATTTGACCACAACGAGGAACTTTGATTCATCAGTCCATATATGGAAAATCACATTTCTTCTAAAAGGGACACGGCATCCTATATTTTTGGCAGATATCCTTCTCTGATGACGATGCCCAGTCTGCCATGGACAGCTTGTTGGGGCTTCCAAACAGGGCCTAAAAGCTTCTACTTTTCAGATTCCTTTTGCAGGAAAGTGGTAGAAATCTAGATGTCCGCACATTACTATAGATTTTAAATGATAGAAATCAGCTTGATTAAGTTGACCGACAGAGTTGCCAAAATCTAGAACATGACCATAGCTTTAACCATTGCAGCATGTGTCCAAAGTAGCAGATTAATTGGAAAATTACCCTATATTACAGAAAAGCTAACAACAACTATATTTTTTCAAGGATGGATAGAAATTACCAACATCAAACTTCTTGCTGTCGATATCTATACCAATAATTCTAGAAGCACCTGCTGTTTTTGCCCCTTCAGCAACCTACCGAAAAGAAGATTTTGTCATGACTTGTCAAAAGATGGCCAGGCTTATTACTGTATAAAGCAGTTAAGATACATTTATTTTGACAACTTACTGCAAGCCCCACAGTGCCAAGGCCAAAAATTGCAACAATGGAACCTGGTTCCACCTTTGCTGTATTCCATACTGCTCCAAGACCTTTTAAGGAAAATAAAGGAAAAGAATTAAAAAGAATGATGACAAAGAAAAGCAACAATTTTTTTCTCGTGAAAACAGTAAGCACATGATCAAAGTCACCAAATTGGAACCACTCACGGTGGACTTAGCCATGACCCATGCCTCATTAGGGGACCATGCCTCATCTGGAGGACATCATGGGTTTCAAACCCTAGAGATGGTTTCAAAGATTTTACCACTACAATGGGATGGATGTCAGATTAGCAGCACAGGGAATATATGGCACCAATGTATCGAGATAAGCATGCAGAAGGGGCAATGGCAGCAGTCAGCGCAAATTATACAACGATGTGGCAGTGCGGGTGCAGCATGGAATGCACAGTTGGGTTTGGAGGCATGTCCGTTGCATGGTGCTGATTTCCCTACTAAAAAATAAAAGAATAAAAAATGTAGGAATAAAATCAAAGTAGCAGAATAGCATTAGGTATCTCAAGTTGTCAGCCATCATGTAAAGGTTTTTGCCTGTCCCCAAAAACCACAGATGCCTGCATAAAATTATAAATTGCATATTGCAATCAACAAGCATTAGGAAAACTTCAAAGGTATATTATACTTTTAGTCAGATTTGTGAATGTTTCTCCATAAAAAGGAGCTACCAGCAGAAAATAAGAAATACTGATAAGAAAGAAGAAATACTATCCATATTCATTGCATAACCCTTCCTTTCCATCAGCATGCAACCAAAATGAACCTTAGTGTAATTATTTAAAGCAAAAATTAAGAGTCTGAACTTTATGGTAACTTTAAAATTAGAAGTCATTCAAAATCTAAATTATTTTTTCTTTTTTTAAAAAAAAAAAAAAAAACTCCAACCATCATACTATTATGACCTTTCCCCTTTTGAATGTCAGCATGCTCGCTTCCTTTTCAATGTCACCATACTCACTTAGTACTGTCAGAAGTTCAGATCACAAACCAAACCTACACGAAAGGTATATTACTAATATAAAGAGGAAAAAATGTTCATTAAAATTCCCCTGATAACTACAGAAATAATAAAGATAGCAGCATTCACAGTGATGCCAGCACCACCTATTTACTGTCTAATGACTCTTATCTAATTGTGCAACATATATATTCGGGAGGCATAAAGAAGAGTGAAAGCATAACGTTGCTATGGAATTATGGAAGGCATGCATCATTATATCAAGTATTAAATATCAAAAATGAGCTAGATCATGATATCAAGGGAGAAGAAAAGCTATCTAGTTGAAAAATTGTTGAAGCTGAAATAGAAATGGCAGCCGCAAAAACTAGATAATCAGAATTGTTGATCTGAATATGCAGTATGCAGCATGTATATTGCATAAACACTTTACCTGTAGGAACACCACAGCCAAGCAGACAGACCTTCTCCAGAGGTGCCTGGGGATCAATTTTTGCAACACTAACATCATGTACAACTGTATATTGGCTGAATGTTGATGTTCCCATGAAATGATAAATAGGTTTCCCATTTATAGAGAAACGACTCTTGCGGTCATTCATCATAATACCAACACCAGTAGCTGCGCGAACTTTACCACAGAGATTCGTCTTTCCAGATTTACAGAATTTGCATTCTCTGCATTCTGCTTGGTAACAAGGTATAACATGATCTCCAGGTTGAACTTCAGTTACTCCTTCACCAACACTCTCAACAATCCTGTATGTGGGAATGTTGATAAGAAGTCGTTCTGTTATAACAAGTTTAAAGCTTACTATCATTTTTATGGCATGACTAGCATTTACCCTGCAGCCTCATGGCCAAGGATGCAAGGAAAGAGACCCTCGGGATCCTGCAAAGCCAATAAGCTAAACATCAGGCCAACTAGAGATAAGTTTGAATTACAGTAGTTCAGAAGCAAGGTTTTTTAAATCTCAACATATTGGGTATCTCAGTGGGTGGCCAAGACTGAGATGAACTAAGATCTCGGTTTACTTGGCCAACATGGTAAAGGGAAAATCTGGAGGGAAATGGAAATCTCTGAGATCTCGGTTGATAAGGTAAATTCATGTTAAAAACTATATTTAAAAGTTGATTTCAAGATTTCTTTTTTTTTTAAAATCTAGTTAAAGAAGTAAAAAGGTGATTAAAAAATACCAGCCTATATAAATATACTGCATCAGCTGGTATCTCATAATTTCTCAGTTTATATTTTTAGATATATCGAATCGGGAGGTGCTTGACGATGATACAAACTGAGATCTCAGCAAAGATGAAAACCTTGTGCAAAAGGTAATGAAGAAATATGATTAGATACAGTACGGCTTCAGCAAATGGAGTCCAAAACATATATATCAATCTCTAATGTTTTAGCACAAATTTAAGCAAGCTGATCAATCCATTATAGAAAGTGTACAACTTTTCTTCTTAAGCATCCAAGAGATATTTAAAGCACTCATAAAAGAGAAACGAGAAATGGAAATCTTTATAGTTGTCACATTAAACTACTGCTTATAGTGCTCTTTTTACACTGACTCCAAAGATGAAGTTCAAGTTCTTGATGGGCTTTAGTAAGTTCAAGTTCTTATTTATGCGCTTAATACTGAAGCCAAAACCGCGAATTCCAGAAACTAGAATATAAAAACAAAAATTTAAACACAAATATGCAAATCACAAACAGCACATAAGACGCCCCCAATTCCTGAGAAGAGAAGAGCGGTAGAGCCGTATGAGCTCTGGCGATCTAAAAATCCACCAATCATTGTCGAAACATAAAATAAAATAAAATAAAGAAAGAGGACAGCCTAATCATTAGCAGGAGTGCCAGCCAGCCATTGAAGACAACATCAGATGGCGAAAAAGAAATGGTGATAATAATAAACCCTAGCCAATCGAACGACCGGCAAATCTGGTGAAAACCAAGATGAAAAATGAATAAGAAAAAACAAAGAAATAAAAGCGAAATAAGAGGATTAAATAATAATAATAATAATAAACCTTGCCGCTCCAGGTGTAGGCGTCGGTGTGGCAGAGGGCGGTGAAGAGGATCTTGATCCTGACCTCCCCGGCCTGCGGCGGCGCCACCTGCACGTCCTCGATCGACAGCGGCTTGTTCGCCTCCCACGCCACCGCCGCTGTTGTTTTCCGTTCCCGTCGTTATTATCACAAACATTCAAAATAGAAATTAAAAGGAAAAAAAAAAAGGGGGAAAACAAACGATGCATCATCAAAATAATCAATCTGAAGAAGAACAAGAAATTCGACACAAATAGATCTGAAATCCAGATTGATTGAGAAATGCGACATTTCTCGATCTTGATCACCTTTGCAGGTGATGACCAGACCCCGAGTCGCCATGGGAGAGACGGATGGATGATGAGCTATCAACCAATCTCTTCAGTGAGGGGTACCATGAAAGCTGAGCCGGGCCAGGGATCGTGTGATGTTAACACCGCCCGGTGAACGGTGAACTAATCCATTCTGGATAATGTTTCGCTCATGGAAGACACCATACCAGCGATGCCGCAACTGTGGACCCTGGACCCAATTTATCTATTTATAGATTTAATTGTAATTTAAAAAATTTTAAAATCTAAAAAATCGGCTTGATTTTAGTTTAAATTTTTAAAAATTTAATATAAACCAAACCATATTGTATGTACACATATGTGTGTATATATATATTTATTTATTTATTTATATTATAGTTAAAATTAACTCATCAAATATTTATAAAGTAATTATGCTATATAAAAATCATAATTTTTATAAAACATTAGATTATTATTTAATTATATAAATTTTTTAGTTTAAAAAAAGTTAGGTTCAGACACATCGATAAATTAAATTAAAATTAAATCAAATTTTTTAATTCACTTTTTTTGATTTCAGTACGAAGGAACGGATGCCAACCGGCATCGGCTGCTCGCTTTTCCCCGTCAACCGCGCAGATCCTCTTGAGTTGAGGAGGCCGCAACCGCCTGTTTACTAAGCTGAGGACCGTATGCATCTTGCTCTCTTGGCTATCACAATTAACGACTGGCTGCCCGTGTATTTTAATTGGGTTGCGTGTAGATTAGAAAAACGTTTTCCGATAATCTTTTGCTATTTTGTATTTTTAAATGATTACAATCCTATCATTTTCTTATTTACGAAATATAATTACCATTCCATCATTAGATTCTACGATCTCTTCCATTTTTATTTTTTTTTTTTTTTTTTTTTCAATCTTTACCAGGTTGACAATTAAGTCTTGCAATGATTACCATTTTTACACTAATTTTATTTAATAGCTGGCATTATATGACAATAACTTGCAAGGCAGTGCATTTCTAGTCATGAAAATGGTATTTGAATTTAGGAGTTCCGTTACTGCTGACAGAATCGGAGCCCAAAATTTAAAAATAACGATTTTAAATTTTCAATTTAGATAATATAAATAAAATAAAAAATTATGTAAATAGATGCTTTCTATTCACCTTATTGATAATACATAGTAACTTCCGCATATGGGAGTATACATAGTAGGCAAAAATAAAAGGTAAAAACAAGCTTCTATGGCATTTAGTTTCACAAATATTGAAGTAGGTAGGTCTTCCATTTTACGGTCCACACTGCATGCAAAGCCGAGAGAGGGCTTCGAGAGAGCCACAACGTTCTCCCATCTGCACCAAGGCTTCCCGTTCAGGGAAGCACCGTTTCGCAAGTGCCGCGAGGAAACCGAACAGCGATTGCCAGGGCCTTCGAAGCAATGGCATCGAAGGAACCATGCAGAGAACATAGGCAAACCATCGGAATTCTTCATGGATCATCACCGAAACGAGCGAAGCGAAAGCCAACCCCAGGAAGACTACGGGAACGTCCTCGAAGACGTCAGCGATCGCGGGCAGGCTACGGCGGAACGTGATGCTGGAAAGAGCAGAAGCGAAGGCACCAACAACGGAGAAGGCGAAGACGTCCATGTGGACGAAATGGTGGGATCCTGCCGAAGTATTATTCCTCATCGCCACCCGGCCACCCTCGATGGTAATGCAGGGCGACACCACCGTGAACACCAAACCGAGAGCGAGTACCGGCGTGTCTTCGACCAAGCGACGAAGCACATGCGAACCACTCTCCCTGCCATCTGCATCTCTTGCCCTATCACTTGGGCTAGCCTGGCATTCCATCCACGGCACGAGCTCGAAAGAGAAGAAGAAAGGGTGTTTTGGCGACTGGAGTGGGATTGGAGCTCAGTGGACCCAGTCAAAAGACGGACGAAGAGCAATTAAGGGGAGTGCCCCCCCCCTTTATATAGGGAGGAGTAGGTTGGGTCGTCATTGTAACAGGAAGATGCGCATAAATTATGAGCAGCAGAAGGAATGCTGTTCCACTACCACCCGAAAGGAGGAAGTGGCAAGGAGGAAGGGGGAAGGCTTGCGGTATATAACTTTTGGTACCCACTCATTCCGTATGAAGTCAATTGAAAGAAAAGGACGTGAAGGAAGGGGAAGGATGGAACGTGGCTCTGGCTCACCTGTCTCCTTTCACATATGATACAGCTCTCCGAGTCCACGTGGCGGCATCCCATGAGATGGAGCCCATGTGCACGCACGGCAGGGCAGGAGCGTTGTTGATGTGTCTACGTTTTGCGGCCTCGTAAAGCTGTGCGCTGCTGTAGGAGGAGCAAGAAGAGCCACCACGGCGTTCCCCCTCCTTCCGGGAGGGGGAAAAGGGTGCTGGCTTTGTGTTGGGGAAAGCCATTTCCTCATTTTGTGTTGGGTCCCTTTCCACGACCACCGTTCATTCCAAATTCAAAATAAACAAGGATTGAGAGAAGAGAGTTGGCGCCCCCGCCCCGCGGGGAGGTGGGGGGCGCGGAGGGGGTTGCGTGGAGTTCTTCTGGATGCGGTTATTTGCTGCAGACCCGTCCTTGTAGCGACTGGACTGGAAAGAAGGAGAAGAAAGTTAATTAGAGTTATTATTATATATATATATTCAAAAAAGAAGAAGAAGAAGAAGAAGCAATTGTGTAGCAACTCTTTCTTCTCTCTCCGAATCTCTCTACTAAAAATACAAAAGAAAAGAAAAATCTCCTCATTAATCTCTTCTCTTCTCTCACCATCCAAGCCAGAAGTGAGTTCTGCGCTCACTTTCTTTTCCTCCCCAAAACTCTCATAGTCCATGGCGACTTGAGGCAGATACATCAAAGATGGCCCGGCCATAAATCACGCAGTTGTAGGTACCTGACAGATTCAACTGCTTCAGAAGTCAGCCACAAATTTTTTTTATACACAATAGCAACAATAACAAAATCTTTAACCTAAATTAATTGGAATCAGCCACAATGTTGTATATGAAAAAAGATAATCCATCATGCTGCTAGTACACAACAACAGCCATCCGCTACACCATTGTCTACCGAATATGTGTGTTTTAAGCAGACCAACAGACAAGGATCCAGTAACTTGTTGGATTGATGGGAGGACTAACTACTCTGTTCTAGATTATGAAATGTATCCATACCATTCTAGGTGGAGATCTACCAATTAGACTTACCATACATTTCTGCCACTAAGAGCCCTGTGGTGCGCTTTCCATTGGGATAATCTAACAACTGCACCACACTTAGTACAACGCTAAGTTCCGAACGAACCAGCAAGCAACTTTCATGCGGATCCTGATCTGCTATTGGACTAACCATGTCTGAACCCAGCAAGGTGATAATGAACTTAACAGTGGAAGAAGTGACACAAACAGATAGGTGGGGGCCTGTTTAAAAGCAGTCATATGATCGTATGCCACATGAAACATGTCATCCATGATAGATATACTGGCAATCAAGGTCACAATAGATTGCACAATGCATTATTACAGCCAGAGTTCCTCGGAAACCTCCGATGAGACCAATGCCCATCCTAGAATTGGAAGGGCATTTGATATAGGAGGAGGAGGCTAAGGAAGATTCAGAAATCAGGACAAGACAAAATTCGCCAATTCCAAACAAGCATCTGTTAAGGCGTGATCCCTAAATTTTCAGTTCTAATGATCCCAAACTTACTGCAGGAGATATAAAATACCCCTTAAAATCCATCTTAAACTCAAAAATATTTTAAGAGGCACAGTGATCAACCAGTCTGCTCTAGTAAATGTGAATAATAAAGTATCCGAAACTAATGTACTTCTAGGTCCTTCTCTAAAATTTACGCACATTCTACATAAAAATAGCTACAAATTAGTTCCCACCATGACTATAATATCCTTGTGTATCACAAGTATTCTCTTCTATTAGGATGAGCTGATTAGTGTACCAACCATAAATTCTTTCAAGCATCCAACTCAATGATTTGCTTCACCAAAACTACAGAATCAGATAGATTGCACACAACTTCTGGTCAGCCAGAGCAATACTCGAGAGTCGAATAGTTACATGCCTGGAGTAGCTGAAAATGACAACAAACTTGCGCACAGGTTTCATAGGTGAATTTCATTTACATGCTTTAAACAAAAATGTTAAAAGTTCAACCATCAATATATGGTCACAACAAAGTGCAGAGTTTGTTTCCCACTTTGAAAAAAAAAAAGAAGGTAGCCAAGCTTCAGACAGTTCCCGAGTTCTCTTAAGCAATTGATATTAATATTATCATTACCTGGTTGCATAGCTATTATTTGCTGATAGCACTCATGCATCAAAAGAATTATGAATAGTTGTGATATTATAATGTATAACAACAAAGCAGAAATAAATTACAAAAATGTTTTCTTTTTTGACAAATTATGCTGCTATGGATTTGCACAAAGGCTACTTTCCAGTGTGAAGTTAGATAGACCTTTCATAGAAGGTTGTTACCAGCCTGTATTGACAATGTATGATGGTTCCCAAATGCCCAATGGAGAGTCTATATCATTTTCACAATAATATTAGCAGTACATTTGTTTAACAGGTAATGGAGTTGGAGCAAGACCTTCACAACAGTATGGAGGTCACTGTCCAAAATCATTATTTAGACCAACATTCATCTCCCTTGACATCACAATTCATGACATCTCAATCCAATTTCTGCTTATTCCTTCAGAGTTTGCATTTTTGATGTAAAATTCTCAACAGCAAAAATTGCAGTTTTAAAAAGACAAAAATATGATCATCCAACAAACAACTAAGAAAACCACTATTATTGCAGCAGGAGCAACGAAGGTAATAAAAGTAACAGCAGCACTAGCAGAGTAAATGGCATAAAGCAACTCGCCATGTAAACAATAATATGACAGCAAAAGCAGCAGTTGCAGTGATATTAAATATATATATATATATATATATACATAGAGTTAGACTTGACTACATTCAAATATAACCAAATATAGGATCCAATCATTTTCTTTACCTTTGAATCCATACGGATCCCAGAGTCACCCCATCTTTTCCACCTTTTTCATTTTTGGGATCCGTAAACTGTGTAGATGTAAGGGTGGGAGAGGTGACTGAATTCAGGCTTGGCTACATTCGAATGTAGCAAAATCTACCTCTATATATATATATATATATATATATATATATATAGAGAGAGAGAGAGAGAGAGAGAGAGAGAGAGAGACCTCAAAATCACTAAGGCAAAAGCTCAAGGCAATAAAGATAAAAGTGGCGAGATCAAAGAATCTGAAAATTACAGGACATTTATGGCGGAACGTGATAGACAAGAGAGAATTAAAGGCTAAGAACAGGAAAGGTATAGTGTTTGGTTGAGCTGAGATAGTTACCGTCAACATGAATCAAAGCTTGCCTGCTTTCTGTGGTGATACAGGATGAGAAGACAGCAAAACCACAAGAAATTATGGGCATACCATGAATCAGAACCTCTATTAGTGATGGGTTGCCTTCCTCTGGTTGACTTCTGCACGGTGAGTTTGTGAAGGAGACTGAGACTGCATAATTAGGAAGCTTTCATCTCTCGTACAAGCAGAAGCCTACAGAGGTGAGGGGACTTAGAGAAGTGGGAGGCCTGCAGGAGTATAACAAGGAAACACAAAAGGGAGAAGGGTAGAGCAAACAATAAGTTGGACCAGGAGGTGATGAAAGGTTCTGAAAGGTTCTGAGTTTTATAGAAGCTAGGTCATGTGCTCCGCGAAGAAGAGGGAATTAAGCTCTTCCCTTTCCTCAAGGAATGGGAAAGCAGAGGTTGCGAGCTAGTTAACAAGGGATTAGGAAAAAGGATTGATGTTCTGCTGGCCCACCTTGGTCATATGCCCAATAATATGGAAAAATATGAAGGCAAAATATAAAACTCCAACAAGAATAGGAATATATATTGCAGTAAATAACTAAAAGAGAGAACAAAGATGGGCCACTCCTTTTTCCATCTATTATAGACCACCAATCATCTTATCATGATACATAAGGACAAAGACTTGTCAATTGAGGCTGTAAAAAAGACCCACCAACCATTTATAAGATGTGGGTGACAATCATATACAAGCTAAAAGCCTGAACTTAGAGAAGTGACAAGGAAAACATGTGGCTGTCATCTTTCTGAACTGCCATGAAAGCATTTTCGTGCAACAGAACCCAAAAGAAGTCAGCAAAAGCAGGAACGACCCGGCTAAGTCCTGGATCCATATTGCTGGCTCCTCTTTACTGAAAAAAATCAAGGGAATCACTCCACTAGCAACAGGGCATAGACATGAAATGGATCATAAGCCAAAGCAACATAATAGAACCACCCTGGGGCCTACATATTTAATTGATAACAGACATGGGGGATAAATCAAACCATCAGATACAAAAGAACATGGCAGATGACAGGACTGGTATATGACTTAAGTGATGGAAGGCAAATAAACAATGGCAAAGACAAGAACACCTTGCCTAAGGGAATTTGAAGTATGATTTGTGATTCAAAGTTGGGACATAAATAATTTACTTTTTACCCAGCACGCAACACTCACTATGATGAGAGATGCTCTGCCTGTCGTCCCCAATTTATGACAGCAAATCATTTTGTCTTCTCTAGCATGACACAGTTACCACAATATGCAGTCCTCTCCAAACATGAACCACACATTTAGGGGTCTGCGCGTGTGCATTTTTGGTGGAATGAGTCAATAGGATACTTATTCAAATATTCAACAATGCCCTGTATGAAAGAGCAGGCATGTGGCATGAGGTCTCAAGCAGCAAAAAGAAATGGTTTCAACAATAAAATAATAAACTAGATGCTGTTCCAATACTTTTAAGGAATGAAAGAGGCTTCTCTGAGAGCATGAAGCGAGTGACAAACAGCTGTCCTTTTGAGTCTGTCTTCACACAGAAGATGGAAATGCTTATTATGAACAGGGAAGGAAAGCTACAGAAATTCAGTCTTTACAGATGCCCAAAAAACTAAATGAAGGTAGATGGATTTGAACTTCTTCTATTTTATAAATTTTCTGCACTGTGTTGATAGAGTTTCTGATGTACCACAGAAGATCTCTTTGAAATTCATATCAGAATATTGAAAAGTAAGGATTTTGTAAAGATTACTATATACCAGGAAGTCTCCAAACATCTATAGGCCTACTTCAACTTTTGAGTGTTTTATGTCACTTCCAGTTTTAATGTAAGCTTTACTTGTTCTTTGGAATATATATTTTATATTCACATGAGTTGTTAAACAATTGTGATATGATCAGGATGTTTTTGCCTAGAAATCAATATCTGAAAAGAGAAAAATATACCCATGCCCTACAACAACTAAACTCCATGGAGATTCACAACTCATATAAAATAGTTAACAGTGAAGCACAACCCTGAGGAAAAAATCATGATTAATCTGACAGTAATGTACAGCTGAAACCAAGACAGCTATCCAGAAATAAACCGATGATGAAAACAAATACAATAGCCATCCAGAAATAAACCAAGACATCCCTACGGCAGACAGTCTCAGCTTCATTGACTTCATATCTTCTCTCAATCTTTTGGACTTGGATCTTAAAGGAAGAGATTTCACAGAGTAATGGAAGGGACTCACCTTCTCTTACAAAGCTTGATAGAATCCTCTTATCCTTGGAAAGGATTGATTTGTTCCCTGCCTCAACTTAGGTTGCTTTAGTTAGTTCGGCTTCAGACCACATTCCATTGGCTAGAGATTGCCATGTTAAGTTTCCTAAAAGAAATCGGTTTATATTCAAAAATTAACAGCTTTCCAAACCGGACATAAAAGATATTGTGATCAGCAATTGGAAAAGGATCTCGCTGGATAGGGATGTCACTTCTCGATAAGTCTCCAACTTAAGAGCGCTAAGGAAGGCACCAAAGAGCTGGGCCTCCAACAAGCGACTCACAAATTACAATCTCAAGCAAAAATTATTGCATAACATAGAGATCCTAAACAAAAAGAGGAGAAGTTTATCCCTTCTAAACAAGAGAGTTTAACCAGAAGCATTCTTAAAAAGTCTCTGAAGGATATTTTTGATAAAAAAGAAGCTTATTGGAGACAAAGGTCCAAAGTAACTTGGTTAAAGGAGGGTGACAAGAACGCAACTTACTTCCACAGACTTGCTCTTTCGAGAAAAGAAGGAACTTTATATGATCTATTGCTCATGATGGGGATGTCTTATCAGATCCCAAAGCTCTTGCAAACGCATTTCATCCATTCCTTTTATCATGATCTTTTTGGTGTAGCGTCGGATCCTTTGGTATCAATTGACTTGCCATCTCTTTATGGTAAGAGGCCAAACCTCAATTCTTTATGTGGTGCTTTTACCATAGAGAATCTCAAGTACGCAGTTTTCTCTATTGGAGGATCTAAAGCTTCGGAGTGAGATGGCTTCAACTTTAAATTCTTCCACTGATTCTAGATCTTTCTCAAGGATGATCTATGGATACTAATGAGTAGCTTTTTTCTCGGGATCATTGGACCTTTCTTGTCTCGGTTATGCATATATTACTCTTATTCCAAAAGAGGGGTTACTTATTGTAAAAAAAACTTCCAACCCATCAATCTTCTAAATAGCTTGTACAAGAAGATGTTAGTAGCCAGACTACCAACTTTCTTTCCTCTTCTCATTGAGGGCTCCCAATCGGCTTTTATGAAATATAAATCTATCATTGAAAGTTTCATTCTAGCTCATTAAATGCTAGCCTACTGCAAAAGATCTAGGGTAAAGGGAGTGATATGTAAAATTGATTTTGAAAAAGCTTTTGATAAGGTTAATCGGGACTTCCTACTCTCTCTTCTCCAAGCAAGGAAGTTTCCTAGCAGATGGATTGCATGGGTCTGATCCCTAATATCCTTAGCTTCCATAGCCCCTCTGTGAATGACTCCATAGAGAAGTGGATCAAGTGCAAGCAAGGCCTTCGTCCAGGTGACACCTTTATCCATTTTTATTCATTTTGGTTACTGATGTTCTCTCCCAGCTACTCTCTAGAGCAAGATCTTTTGGGCTCATCAAAAGGCATTGGTCCAAATCCTCTATTTAACAACCTTCGAAGCCTTCAATTTGTGGATGACACTTTATTCTTTTGTGATGCCAATGTCTCCAACCTGATTGCTTTAAAAGCAACTATTTTGGGATTCGAAGGTGCTTCCAGACTAAAGGTTAACACCTCTAAAAGCTTCATAGTAGGTATCAACTTGGAGAAAGAGAAAATCGATCTCTTTGCTTCATATTTGCTTCAAAATAAGGTGACAGATCACTTACCTTGATCTCCCTCTACATGACAAGAAGCTTTCAAAGCAAGCATGACTTCTTATTGTGAAAGTTAATTCTAGATTGACCACATAAAAAGGGAAGTGTCTCTCCATTGGAGGTAGGCTCATCCTAGTAAATTCTATCCTTTCAGCTCTCCCCTCCTATCCGATGTCTATTTTTAAATTGCCCAATTGGGTGTTGGCAAAGATTGACAGAATTAGGATAGCTTTTTAAGAAAAGGCAAGGAAAATATTGGCATATTCAATTGTCTAGTAAATTGGGATTCAATTTGCAAATCGCAAGAAGAGAGCGAGCTGGATATCAGGAATCTAAAAATCATAAACAAAGCTCTTTTTGTAAAATTAAGCATAGAGACTTATTGGTGAGCCTCCATCACTATAGAAGGACCTCATAAATCAAGCATACTACTCTGAAAGGAAGCTAGGCATAAGAGTTAAAAATTTCTCTTGATCTTTCTCTTTGGTCTGGAAGGGAGTGAACCAATCCCTTCAAGGATTTTGGAGCTGCACAGCATTCAGACCTGGCAATGGAGAGGACATCCATTTTTGGGAGGAGTCCTAGTTTGAGCCCACCTCTCTTTGCTTTCTTTTCCTTGATCTTTTCTCAAAGGCTGTCAAACCAAATATCATGGTGAGAGATTACTAGAGTGGGAGATCCTTGAAATGGATCATCAAAATATGGGGGCCACTTACCTCTTTAGAGCATCATCAGTTCGCTGAGTTTCTACAGGTTATCTCTCCAGTTAGACCGAATAGAATGGTAGATTCTCCAACTTAAAAACTCAACAGTGGCAGATCATTTTCTATCGGATTCTTTTATGGTTTTCTGAACTAAGGGGTGTACTTTGACCTTATCACAATATGGTGTGGAAAGCAACAATAGTAGAGAAGTTGAAAGTGTTTGTTTGGCTTGCCCTTAACAATAGACTCAACACAGGAGAGGTGCTTGCTAAAAAAGGATGGGCTATCAATTCCAATCGTTCCCTTTGTGGAGTTCAGTTGTAACCCATCGCACACTTATTTCTTCAATGCCCCTTCACAAAGAAGGCCTGTGTCAAACTTTGTAACCATTTTCAGTTTCACAGAAGTCCCCAAAACATTCATGATCTTTGGACCTCTAGAGGAAAAGTGCATCTCTTCAGCTTATGGACTAGCTCATTATAGCATTATGGAAAGAAAGAAATTCAAGAATGTTGACCTCCAAATCTTCCTCAATGACGGCAATTTATGCCAAGATATTGCATTGCTTCAACTTATGGAAGACAATCTCCCTCAGAAAGGTGGAAACCTTGAGAAACTAGATAAGTTCTCTCTTCTCCTGCTGACCAACTCTTGTACTCTCTTTGGCTACCTCCATCTTCCTTCTTGTTCTTCCACATTAATATCTAGTTAGCAATGTACCTTGTCTTTTATTTCTCCTAATCTGTAACTTTGTAAATTTGCTTTCTCCCTAATTTTTTTTTTTTTTTTTTTTTTTTTTTTGGGAGGGGGGGGGAAATTACATACCCATTTTACATCAAAAAAAAAAAAAAAAAAAAAAATTGCCCTTATAGTACATGAGCCCAAATTTTATGCACAAACAACCTTGCAGAAGAAAGAATTGAGTCATTCTAAGTAGTTAGCATTACCAAGAAGAAGCAAATTTTATATCATGGAAATAAATTTAAAAACTTTCTTTCCAGATTTCAAGAGAATAATATAGGAAGGTCAATTGCATACCTCAAACCATTTGATAGCTTTCAAAGAGCAGTTGTCCGTGTAGTAGCAACACAAGGCAAAGCGAATGGTAACAAAATGTCAGACAAGTGGCTGAATACGAGAAGAGCAACCCCTAGTGATACTATTTAAAACATGCACCAAATAAATTCAAGAGAATTAACAGTTTCAATATGTGAAAACAAAGCAGAAAATCTTCATGATTGTCCAAAGCACCTTTGCCAATAGCACTACATTTTCACTTACATATTCAAGAGAATTAACAGTTTCAATATGTGAAAACAAAGCAGAAAATCTTCATGATTGTCCAAAGCACCTTTGCCAATAGCACTACATTTTCACTTACATACCACAATGTTTTGGGCATGCTAAGGATGCCTTGACTTGTTCTTTGGAGAGAATTCTAACCTTCAAAGTCCAGAGATAAGTAACACAATCTTCAAGCTAATTGATGGAGATGAAATCAGACTGCACACCACGATGCAATTTTAAGTCTCACTCATATGTACAAGGTTGTCTAATTAAAATTTGGAGCCAAGGATCTGGTGGCCTCAAACGCTCCTTTGTCACCTAGCGGTGACAATGATTGGTCATGGTCATGCGAGGAGGGCCGCATGAGTCCAACATGAGACATTGTTGCAAGAACAAAAAAAAAAAAAAAAAAAAGTACTAGATAGGGACCAGCATGGCCGTCAAGTTTATTAAACAACAGATAACATCTTTGAAGCACTCAAAAAAGTACTAGATAGGGACCAGCATGGCCATCAAGTTTATTAAACAACAGATAACATCTTTGAAGCACTCAACTTGCTAATTGGCTGTAAGCATTTTAAAGATTGCCAAGGAAAGTAAAAATATAGGAAGAGACCAAGCATGCTGGTCGATTTTTATAATCTTTCTCTCTTACCTTCGCTATAATTAATTAATCGGACTCCATCCAAGTCAACATCTCGCGTAACACCAAATAATCTTCCATTCAAACCGTGGAGAAATCCTCAAGCATTTGCATGCAAATCCCAGATGTCCTCGTATCATTCTTGCCAATCGACTATATTTCTCCAAAATCATCATCGATCAATCGAAATTCCACATTATCCAGAACCTCCCAGCAGAATTCAACCACATTCTACAGAAACCCTCATCCAAACCCTGGAAATCAAATCTCGAGGCAGATCCAAAGAGCAAAATCCAACCCTAACCCTAACCGTAACCCTTAGCCTAACCATATCCATAGAAGAAATCCACTAGAGAAAGGGACGGAGGAGGGCCTTGTCATCGTGAGATCCACCGGAGGGAACTTGACGCGGAGCTTGGTCGCCGGCGCGGATCTTGGCACTCACGACGACGGCCGGGAGACCGAGGAGCAACCAGCGGAGAGGCCGAAAGCGACTTGAGGACGAGATGACCAAATGGCAGGCGGTTACAGGCGCGGTCATTTGCATCGGTGTGCGTCTCAGCGTGTGTTATTTAGCTCTTAACTAAACTATACCATTTTAAATAACACGATCTCTGTTCAAAAAGCTCAAATTCAAACCCCTCTGCACTGTCTTATAATATCTTTATGCTCTTATTCTTATAATTTAAAAGTTTATGTTATTTTAAACATTATCCTACAAATGAGTAAACATATAATAAAATTTTTCATAAATTAAAAGTTTTTAAATTCATATAATTTTTTAAATATATGATAATTTTAATGAAGTAAAACATATTCGATGACTAATGACAACATCAACGGCCTTCTAATTTTTTATTCAAATAAATAAATATATATATGATGCTTAGAAATTACACAAAACCTTTCTTATGCTATTATCACACATTTAAGTTGCTTATAAATTTATATATATATATATATATATATATATATATATATATATATATATATAGTAAAAATGGTACGCTTGAGAACCCTCACCTATCGGTCACGAGGTATTCCGGCTTTGTTTTACAACAAAGTTTAGATATTTTTTAAAAAGGACATATATAAATAATATCTTTGGGCTGCGCATCGGCCCTCGACACCAAAACTTGAGTGGAAGTCACTTTCAAACTCATCTGTCAGCACCAATCTAACTCCATTGTACTGACATCGATCCAAACTTTAGTGAAAATTAATTAAAAAAATTTTAATAAAAATAATATATAATATTTTTTTATTTAATATAAAATTAAATTTAGGTTGTCACACCCTTTCTTCTTTATAATATGAAAAAAAATTTAGATTATCATAATTTAATCAAAATTTATCTTCGAGTCGGATCGTTGATGCGGTAAAAATAGCTCTACATCATGATCGAACTCTACACCGAATAACTCTTTTCTTATGCCTATTAATTTTTGTGCACTTGAGTCCTATGAGTAACTTTTTCTTTATACTCATCAACCTTGATACATTAGAATCGATTCTGATATCATGAATCGATTCTGATATCATCAATTAATTTTGTTAGCAGCTTAAAATTTATTAATTTTTAATAAATAATAAATAATTTAAATTATAAGTATATAATATTTTTATTATTATTATTTTTATACAATGTGACATTAAATTTAAAGCACGACAATCCTCTCTTCAATAATTATAAGCCTGTCAAAGGCTCCATAAGCCGCGGTGAATTTGGATTAAAGACGTGATCACATCGCACGCCATGTACATCAGTGAAAGAAAATTCATCGGGAACATCTTTTGATCCGTGGGTCACGCCAAGCCTAGAACTGACGGCAAGCGCTAGCAGAAGGCAAACGCACCCTACCATGGCTTATGACGAGTCGTCCACGCTGGATCCTTCTGTTGAAATAGCGAAGGCTCCAACTCCACGGGCTTGGAACGAGAGGCAGCAAAGAGGCGACGCGTGAGGGGAAGACAAGCCAGTGATGATGCTTTGGGGTGAAGGATGACAAAAACCAGCGATAAATTATTTTAATAATAAAAATTATTTTTTATAAATTATTAATTAATAATATAAATAATTATATTATTTATATAAATAATAATAATAATAATAATTTAATTATATTAATTATATTATTATAATATCATAATATATATTATAATAATTAATAATATAATAATAATGATGATTATGATAATGATGCTATAAATAATATTATTTTTCATCAAAAATTATAGGCCTAAGGGTAATTTTATCAAAAAAAAAAAAAAAAAGTTTGAAAAACTACACCAAGAAGTTAATTTGACTAGCTTAGTTTATTTTCAAGGCATGAATTACATGCCATCCTACATGATTTGATGATGCTATCTCCATATAAAAGCAACTAATTGGATAAGATATTACTTCAATTATTGACATATGTCTGACAAAATTTAGAAAATTAGGATTACAAGCTCAAACCCTGAAAGAATTATGAAAGAATTAAAGTCCCCACTCCTCTGCTCCATACAAGAAACAAAGACTTTGAGTGAATAGAAGTTCTTTCAGATCCTCTGACCCATTTCTTCAAATAACCGCAGAACGAATTAAAACCAAACCAAGCCATCCAGCTGACCAGGAGATGACAACGAGATATTACTTCAATTATTGACATACATCTGACAAAATTTAGAAAATTATGATTATAAACTCAAACCCTAAAAGAATTAAAGTCCCCACTCCTCTGCTCCATATGAGAAATAAAGACTTTGAATGAATAGAAGTTCTTTCAGATCCTCTAACCCATTTCTTCAGATAACCGCAAAATGAATTAAAACCAAACCAACCCATCCAGCTGACCAGAAAATGACAACAAGATATTACTTCAATTATTGACATATATCTGACAAAATTTAGAAAATTATGATTAGAAACTTAAACCCTGAAAGAATTAAAGTCCTAACTCCTCTGCTCCATATGAGAAACAAAGACTTTTGAGTGAATAGAAGTTCTTTCAGATCCTCTAACCCATTTCTTCATATAATCGCAAAATGAATTAAAACCAAACCAACCCATCCAGCTGATCAGGAAATGACAACAAGATATTACTTCAATTATTGACATATATCTGACAAAATTTAGAAAATTATGATTACAAACTTAAACCCTGAAAGAATTAAAGTCCTAACTCCTCTGCTCCATATGAGAAACAAAGACTTTTGAGTGAATAGAAGTTCTTTCCGATCCTCTGATCCATTTCTTCATATAACTGCAGAACGAATTAAAACCAAAGCAAGCCATCCAGCTGACCAGGAGATGACTAGAAGTCGGAAGAACCGATACAGGCTATACATTTGCATTGTTTTTCAAAAAAAATTATACACTGCTTGTAATATCTTTAACATACTCTGTAACCACAATAAATATAACCATGACATTACTAAGAAACTGGCAGCGTCTACCCAGTGTCTGAGTAATTCCTGTCTTCAGACCTCGCATGACCAGCATACAACAAACAACAAATTAAGAAACTAAATCTAGAGATTAGGGATAAAAGGAAAAAAAAAAAAATACATATCAAGAGGATAACTTATAAGAACAAGCACCACAAATGGTCCAGCACAGGCGTCAAGTTTATTAAACAGCAATAACATCTTTGACTTTGATGTAAGCATTTCAGAGGGAAAAGCTGCAGCTCTGATCGTCCATTTTATAATCTTTCTATGTTCCTTTGGGTATAATTAATCACTTTGCCATTAGATATGCATTCAAGTCAACATCTCGGCTCATATCATTCGAGTCAACAGTAATAACTTGCAAGGCTGTGCGCTTCTAGTCATGTAAATAGTATTTGAATTTTGGAGCTCCGTTACTACCGAGAGAATCGGAGCCCAAATTTTATCATCGGAGAATAACGGATTCATACAATCTTACATAATATGGTAGACTTTAGAAGGTTGGCCCTTTTGTTGCCACCTTATTTAATACTTTTAAGGGTTTTTATTCATATGTCATCAGGATTTGAATATTTTTTCATAATTGAGAATAATATGATTTTTTTAAAAAATAAATCAAAAATTATTTTAATGAAATTTAAACTAATGCATATATATTTTTATTTTATTTATCTCATCTTTAATTGCTAATTTAAAAATAACAATTTTAGATTTTAAATTTTAAATTGAATAATATAAAAATTAAATAAAATTATATGAATATATGTTTTTTATATACTTTTTTATTCATCTTATTGATCATACTAACGGCCGCATACGGGCGTATACATGGGTAAATAGGTAGGCAAAAAGGTAAAAAAGAAGCCACATGGCGGTGAGTTTCACAAATATTGAAGTAGGTCCTCCATTTTTTACGGTCTCCATTGTTATCGATCGCTTCCCCTGAATGCAAAGCCGAGAGAGGGCTTCGAGAGAGCCACCATCTTCTCCCGTCTGCACCGAGACTTCCCGTTCATGGAACCACCGCGCCGCGAGAAAATCGGACAGCGATTGCCAGGGCCTTCGAAGCAATGGTATCGCTGGAACCGTGCAGAGAACGTAAGCAAGCCATCGGAATTCTTCATGGATTATCACCGAAACGAGCGAAGCGAAGGCCAACCCCAGGAAGACAACGAGAACGTCCTCGAAGACATCAGCGATCGCGGGCAGGCTACGGCGGAACGTGATGCTGGAAAGAGCAGAAGCGAAGGCACCAACGACGGAGAAGGCGAAGACGTCCATGTGGACGAAGTGGTCGGATCCTAGCGAAGTATTCTTCTTTATCGCCAGCCGGCCACTCCCGGTGGTGAAGCAAGGCGACACCACCGTGAGCACCAAACCGAGAGCGAGTACCGGCGTGCCATCGACCACGCGACGAAGCATCTGCGAGCCACTCTCCCTCCCATCTGCATCGCTAGCACTATTACTTGCGCTAGCCTGAAGTGCCATCCACGGTACGAGCTCGAAAGAAAAAGAAAGGGTGTCTTGGAGAATGGAGTGGGATTGGAGCTCAGTCAAGGGATGAAGAGCACTTGTTTAAGAGGGATGGAGGAAGTGCCTGTTTATATAGGAAGAAGGGGGTTGGGTCCTCCTCATTCTAACAGGAAGATGTGGATAATTATGAGGAGCAGAAGGAAAGTTGCTCCCTTTCCCGAAGGGAGGAAGCGGCAAGGAAGGGGAAGGCTTGCGGTGTAACTTTCGGTGCAACAAGAGAGGCCATGTCCAGAGACCCAGTCATTCCCTGTTGTTGATTGAAAGAAAAGAAGGCTCGAAGAAGGGGAAGGATGGGGCGTGGGTCTGGCTCTGGCTCTGGCTCGCCCGTCTCCTTTCGCTGCAGCGCTCCGAGTCCATCTGGCCTTCCCGGTCCTTCGGGTAGGGGGAAAAGAGCGACGCCAACAAGTCATCATGGTCGGGTCAAACTAAAGGCAAAGCCATTCCGCGCTTTGGGTCTCTTTCCACGCCGAAGTTCAAAATAAACAGGAAGAAGGAAGGGCTGGGAGGCGAGAGTTGGAGGGCTCTTTCCAAACGCGTCCGCCGTTACTTTTTTAATAATAAGAGAGAAAAAAAAAAAAGATACATATAAGATGGCCCGGCCATAAATCACGCAGTGATTCAACTGCTTCAACTCAAAAATATTTTAAGAGGCACAGTGATCAACTAGTCTTCTCTAGTAAATGTAAATTAGTCTACTAACCAGAAATTCTTTCAAGCATCCAACTCAATGATTTGCTTCACCCAAACTACAGAACCAGATAGATTGCACACAACTTCTGGTCAGCCAGAGCAATTCTTGAGAGTCGAATGGTTACATGCCTGGAGTAGGCTGAAAATGACAATAAACTTGCCCACAGGTTGCATAGGTGAATTTCATTTACACATTTTAAACGAATGTGTTAAAGAGTCCAACTATCAATGTATGGTCACAACAAAGTGCAGAGTTTGTTTCCCACTTTGAAAAAAAAAAAAAAGCAATTGATATTAATATCATCATTACCTGGTTGCATAGCAATTATTTGCTGATAGCACTCATGCATCAAAAGCATTATGAATAGTTGTGATAATATAATTTATAAAAACAAAGCAGAAATAAATTACAAAGATGTTTTCTTTTTTGACATATTATGCTGTTATGAATTACAAAGTTAGATAAACCTTTCATAGAAGATTGTTGCCAGCCTCTATTGACAATGTATGATGGTTCCCAAATGCCCATTGGAGAGTCTATATCATACTCACAATAATATAAATATTAGCAGTACATATGTTTAACAGGTAATGGAGCTGGGGCAAGACCTTCACAACAGTATGGAGGTCACTGTCCAAAACCATTATTTAGACCATCTCCCTTGACATCACAACAATAATTTGTCAGCAGAAGCAGCAGCAGTAGCAGTGATATTATATATGTATATATATATATATATAGAGAGAGAGAGAGAGAGAGAGAGAGAGAGAGAGAGAGACCTCAAAATCACTAAGGCAAAAGCTCGGGCAATAAAGATAAAAGTGGCAAGATCAAAGAATCTGAAAATTACAGGACATTAATGGCGGAATGTGATAGATGAGAGAGAATTAAAGGCCAAGAACAGGAAAGGTATAGTGTTTGGTTGGGCTGAGATAGTTGCCATCAACATGAATCAAAGCTTGCCTGCTTTCTGTGGTGATACAGGATGAGAAGACAGCAAAACCACAAGAAATTATGGGCATATACTTCAACAAGTCTACAGAGGTGAGTTTGTGAAGGAGACTGTGACTGCATAATTAGGAAGTTTTTCATCTCTCATGCAATCAGAAGCCTACAGAGGTGAGGGGACTTAGAGAAGTGGGAGGCCTGCAGGAGTACGACAAGGAAACACAAAAGGGAGAAGGGTAGAGCAAACAATAAGTTGGACCAGGAGGTGACGAAAGGTTCGAGTTTTATAGAAGCAAGGTCTTGTACTCCACGAAGGAAGAAGAGGGAATTAAGCTGTTCCCTTTCTTTCCTCCAAGGAATGGGAAAGCAGAGGTCGCGAGCTAGTCAACAAGGGATTAGGAAAAAGGATTGATGCTCTGCTGGCCCACCTTGGTCATATGCCCAATAATATGGAAAAATATGAAGGCAAAATATAAAAATCCAACAAGCTTAGGAATATATACTGCAGTAAATAACTAAAAGAAAAGAACAAAAGATGGACCACTCCTTTTTCAGGATATATAAAGGACAAAGGTGTTAATTGTTTTATTATTTTTTAAAAAAAATTTAATGCTTCGTTGGCTTTCGTGAGTGCTACGCTCGCGAACGCTGCGCGAAAGTTCGAGTTCGAGCGCTCGTAAGCGAGCGGCGGATCACCCGTTCGCAGGCACCGAGCGTAAATGTACGCGAGCGTGTGCGAGCGTTCACGATCGTACCATGAGTGTGATAACACCTCTGAGCGGCCAAAAATGATCTGAATAATTTGATTTTAGAGTCGTTTCTCACGTGAATTGAAGGTAACATCTATTAAGCTTTTTAAAGCCATAATGAACTAAATCATTAAAAATATTTTACATTGAATTTATAAATAAACTTAAAGATTTAGAATCGTAAGCATTTCAATCAAATTTAAATTTTTTTCATTGTCATCAAAGTTTTTTTTTTTTTTAAGATTATGATGTGAGAAGAAAGTATCTGTCTCGGAAGCCTGGCTGGAAACGCCCGTTCGTTAGAAATCCTATTTAAAAAAAAAACTTTTTTATTTCTTTTTTATTATTATTTTATTTTTTATTTTTTATTATTATTAATTTTATTTTTTGACATATGAAGATATCATTGGGTTGCACTTTTATGCGATTATGCTCGTGATATGAGGTTCGAATCAAACCAAATCGTTATACTTTATGGATAAATCGTTTATAACCGATATAAAGGAGCAAAAATTAATTTTTAGGACAATGTTTAATACGCTTCTATTCAAACGGTACCTAATAGATTGCAACACCAACCATGATGAGAGATGGTCTGCCTTTCATCCTCAATTTATGACAGCACTAATATTGTCTTCTCCAGCATGACACGGTTACCACAATACGCAGTCCTCTCCAAACATGAACCACACATTTAGGGGTCTGCGTGCGTGCAGTTTTGGTGGAATGAGTCAATAGGATACTTAAATTCAAATATTCAACAATGCCTTGTATGAAAGCGCAGCATGTAGCATGTGGTCTCAAGCAGCAAAAGAAATGGTTTCAACAATACAATAATAAACTAGATGCTGCTCCAATGCTTTAAGGAATGAAAAAGGCTTTTCTGGGAGCCTGAAGCGAGTGACAAACAGCTGCCCTCTTAAGTCAGTCTTCACCCAGAAGATAGAAATGCTTAAAAAAGAGACTTATTATGAACAGGGAAGGCAAGCTACAGAAATTCAGTCTTTACAGATGCCCAAAAAACTAAATGATGGTAGATGGATTTGAACTACTTCTATTTTATTGATTTTCTGCACTGTGTTGATGGAGTTTCTGATGTACCACAGAAGATCTCTTTGAAATTCATATCAGAATATTGAAAAGTAAGGATTTTGTAAAGATTACTCTATGCCAGGAAGTCTCCAAACATCTGTAGGCCTACTTCCAACTTTTTGAGTGTTTTATATCACTTCCAGTTTTAATGTATTTTATATATTCACATGAGTTGTTAAACAATTGTGATATGATCAGGATGTCTTTGCCCAGAAATCAATATCTGAAAGGAGATAAATATACCCATGCCCTACAACAACTAAACTCCATGGAGATTCACAACTCATATAAAATAGTTAATAGTGAAGCACAACCCTGAGGAAAAAATCATGATTAATCTCATAGTAATGTACAGCTGAAGCCAAGACAGCTATTCAGAAATAAACCAATGGTGAAAACAAATACGATAGCCATCCAGAAATAAACCAAGGCATCCCTACCGCAGACAGTCTCAGCTTTCATTGACTTCATATCTTCTCTCAATCTTTTGGATTTGGATCTTAGAGGAAGAGATTTCCCCTAGAATAATGGAAAGGACTCATCTTCTCTTACAAAGCTTGACAAATTCCTCTTATCCTTAGAGAGGATTGATTTGTTCCCTGCCTCAACTCAGGATTGATTTGTCATGATAAGTTTTCTAAAGGAAATCGATTTATATGACACAAAAGATATTGCGATCAATAATTGAAAAAGAATCTCGATGAATAAAAATATCTCTTCTTAATAATTTATAAATTAATAATTAATAATATAAATAATTATATTATTGTTATAAATTACAATAATATTATCAGTATAAAATAATGTTATAATTATATAAATGATATTATAATATTATTATTATAATGTATTATAATTTATCATAATATTATAATATCATGATATTATAAATATATTATAATTAATATAGTATAAATTATATACTATTCTAATATTATAATAATTAATAATATAATCTCGCTTCATATCATTCTCTTTATATTCCACATTATCTAGAACCTCGCAGAAGTATTCCACCACATTCATCAAAAACCCTCATCCCAACCCTAGAAATCAAATCTGGAGGCAGATCTAAGGAGCAGACTCCAACCTTAACTCTAGCTCTAGAAGAAATCCATGAGAGATAAGAGGTCAAGGGAAAGCGGAAACAAGTTATTTATATTTTAACATCCAACTAATTAGTGATATTCAAATTATATAATTTTTACTGTACGTATAATATATGCAAATGACCTGATATAATATTATAAAAATGAGATATTTTAATCAAAAAGTAAAATAAGTAAAATCATATGAATATGATTCAAAGAAGGGATGTTTAATAACTTTTTATTTAATTCAATAAAATTTTAAAGGAGAATAAAAAAGGTGTACCATATACTTATGCCTTCTTTGATTTTATATTTAAAAATTTAAATTATGGCCGGCATTACTTAGCTATAAAAGAACTCATTCAGGTAACGATATCTTTAACTCTCCTAAGTTGACAGGTAGCATTAATTGAGAAAAAAAAAAAAAAGAAGTATGATTGTAGGATGCATTACATAAATAATTAAGATTTACATCGTTATCAATATTGAACATGTAATATAAACAATTAAGTTAAATCAACAAGATTTTTGAGGGTATTATTTTAGATTATATCTATGTTTTTGTTACCATTTCAGTTCCATGAGAGATTGTCAAAAAGACATGCTACGGCTCAAACCAACTGCTCTCTTGGACAAAAAAGAGAGAAAGAGAGAGAGAGGGAGGGAGAGAGAGAGAGAGAGAGAGAAATGCTAAGCAACCACATAAATACTTGCTTATGCTATTATCACATTATGACTACATTTGATTTAGTTAGAAATAAGAAAAGCCAGGTATAGCAAAAATTGTATGTATAAGAACCCTCATCTCTTGGACGTAATCTATTTTAATTTTATTTAACTATAATTAACTTTTAAATTTAGTTTTAAAAAAGAGATTTAGAAATAATATCTCTATGTTAAAAATAATTTATTATTAACTCTCCCCTTCAATGGTTATAAGCCTATCAAAGATAAGTTTGATTACTACATAAATCTTTTCAGATTGTATATGTTTTTTAAAGATTATTTGATAAATATAAGGTTCCATTTGATTTTTGAGAATATTTTTTTATTTTTATTTTACATTTTTCTCTAAAAAATATATTTCATAAATAAAAATAAAAATAACTTTTTTATTTTCATTACAAATGATATTTTTTTAAAAGGTTAAGCCAAAAAAAGAAAAAAAAAAGAAAAAAAAGAAAAAAAAAGAGAATACCATCAATTTCTTTGTTTTCAAGTTTTTTAGTCTTTATCTTTTATTTTTTATTTTTTTAATAGAAAACGGTGGCAACTTAAAACTTTTTCTATCATTTTAGTATTGTATTTTCATAAAACTATTTTTATTTTCATTCATAAAATATATTTTTATGAATATTTTTTTTTATAAAAATGCAGATAAAAAATAAGTTTGTTTTTAAAAACCAAACAGACCGTGCGATTAACTTTTAAGTCCTATGTTTATTTTTTCATGAATCAAAATATTGGTCGGAAGAATGAAAATTGGGGAATACACCCTCTGATAACAAGATAAGTATTATAAAAATCTTTAAGCAGCTGTCGATCAATAATAATAATAATAATAATAATAATAATAATATGAGATAGTTCTTGGTCAACCACTGGATGATAATAATATGAGATAGTTCTCGGCCGGAAGAACAGCAGCTAGTCCAAATCAAACCGGCCATCAGCGCAATCCACGACCGATTACCCGACGTCGATTCATGAGCGAGCGAATTTTTTATTTTAGTTTGCGCGCGTGCATGGGCGACCATCTCTTTATTTATTATTTTACTCTATATATTGACTCCATAACCTGCGGTGAATATGCGAATCTCTGTTCGAGATATAACCCATCCATTATTATTATTATTATTATTATTATTATTATTATTATTATTATTATTATTTGAACATACATATTATATTTTTTTGATCCAACTACAGCAGCACGCAGCAACAAGAGAAAGAAACGAAAGGGTACCGATTGGAACAAGAAGAGAACGCGAAGAAGAAGAGAAGAGAACAGAACAGAACGGGTGCAAGCAAGCGCTAGCAGAAACTGCAGCGAATCTCCAGGCAAAAGCCCAAAGCAAAGGGGTTGTTCGTTCACTCGCATGACAAAAGAGGGATCGCACATGAGGGGAAGACAACCCAGTGATAATTGGGGTGAAGGAAGACGAGGACCATCGTGGCGAATCCTGAAGTCACGAAAAGAACCGCGATGTGCTCGAAGCCTGTGGCGATCTCTGGATGGTTGCGGCGATATGTGATGGACGACAGCGAGGAAGAGAAGAGGCCCAGCACGGAGAGGGAGAGCACGTCCTTTGGGCTGGGATGCGTCGACGCATCAGCATGGATCAAAGCCTTGCCGCTTTCCGTTTCGATGAAGGATGAGAGGAGAGTCAGCATCACGACAATGGCGAACTTAGGCATGCCTTGGATCAAAGTCCGCAGCAATGGCAGGTGGCCATCACCCTTTCCTCCTCCATGAGAACCTCTGCTTACAAAGGAATGGCCAGACTCTGGGCTCTGGTTGCTTCCGGTTTGAGACATGATGACAAGCTTTAATTATGAAGGAGGGAGGTTCTATGGAGGTAAGAGTTGAAGGGAGAGAGAGGTCCGGTCTACTGTGGGCAGGCTTTTATAGCAGGTGAACAACGAGCAAAGAACAAGGGAGGAACGGACGGAATGATTGATGCATGGGCATGGCGGACATGAATGGTAGGATGGAGATGCAAACAAAGCAAAGAGTGGTGTCCTTTTTTACAGACGGCCATATTCAGACAAGTTTGAAGAGGACCAGCAGCGAGGAAGACGATGGAAGTCACCCTTTGTTCTGAGAGGGGAGCAGCAGACACGATTCACCATCCAATGCCTACGGGATACGCACGGAGAGGAGGTTTGGAATGTTTTTGTGGCGTGGGGATTTTGTCCTACAGGAGCCGGAATTGGACCGCAGCGGATATGTCATATGGGACAGTGATTCTTGTAGAGTTGGAGTTTACCACCAAGACCTAAGCTGACATAATATCGTAGACTCCAACTCCAAGAATCGATGCCTCTTAGAGTGAATCACTGTCCCATATGACATATTTTGAATGGGGCTGCTCTCTTGTAGGATTGTCTGGCATCTATCTATGGCATTGATACCTGTCATAGAAGGTGACTCCAGCACTGTAATTTAATAGATTAAGTCTAGCTCTTACTGTCTCCACTCCTGCAGCCAAGTATTCAAAAGATGCTTCTACCGTTCAATGCCGCATCAACCACGAGATGTAAAGGAAACAGGGTTGCTCATTTTATTGCTTCAAAACCAGCAGTATCTCTTTCAGTGTGGCCATGCAATGGACAGAAGTTTTGCCTGATGATTCATGCTATGTTCTACCCCTGGATGCTTAGAGATGCATCCTTTTCTTATCGCTTCTAAAGCTCCTCTTTTATTAGAAAAAATAAAAAACAAAAACACCGAGTGATAAAAATCTAATGAATTTTGACTACTGTCATCAAAAACCAAGTGAAATCTAAATAAGGTAGTAGTAGCAACTTTCTTGCAAATTTTAACAGTTCTAGCACACGCAATGCCATGCATTTCCTTCTTTTTTTTTCAACTAATGCATCGGTCCTTACGTCCTCTACGTTATGTTATGTTTTAAGAGTGAATCAAAGGAGCGCATCTAACACAAGACGGATAGCTTATTTCATTGTTATGTGTGTAAATTTAGAAACTACCTCATTGATGACAGTGATACTTTATCTGCTTGATATGATGTTCCAAGAAAGAACTGACTAAAAGGTGCACCTCTATCCTGTAACGGATAATCTTTTTATGTTTGAGATTGGAAGGCTTTAAAATTATTTGAGTATACCAAAGATAATAAATATTACTTAAAGATAATAAAATTAAATTTAAAAATGGGAATGTGTCTAAACCAAAGCATATATCACACTATCATAAGAAATAATTTCATCCCCTCATACAAGTTGCGCAAGTTTCCTTTAAGATACAATGATCCAATTCGATCCGATCCTCCTACCATCAGTAGGATCGCATGAAGACATAATCCAAAAACTTTTTTAAATGCTCACAAACTTAGAAATTTTTTTTTTTTAAATACTAAAAATTTTAAAAAATAAAAAAGCAAGAGGGGCTATGGGCTTAGAGCTTATTTATATAGGCTCTATCCAACGGTCATATCATACTAAAAAGGCAATGAATTATATGTTGCATGATTCTTCCATGTGAGAGCTATGTGATAGTTTGAATCATGCTTTGCATTATTCTTCCATGTGATTATAAAAATCTACGAGTGTGGCCTGCTTAATAAATCAAAAGTTTTCTTTTTAAAATAATTTCCACTCAGAGTAAATGCACGACCACGTGAGTTACACTAGGTTACTGACTCTAAAACTTTTCAACTTCTTTTATCCAACATTTTATACCCTCAAAAAAGCAATTTTTTAAAAAATAAAAATCATACCACATGCAATTCATGACTATTTAGCCTTAGATTTAGCAACCAAATTTAAGCTTGAATATATATAAAGCCCAGATGATTGATGAATAATTTAAAATGCATAATAAGAAGAAGATAATAATACATCCACAAAAAAGGTATAATAATAATGTATCATCACCTTCTCATATATAAAGATGAGGAAAATGTTTTAGGGCATCTATCATGCACACAAAAATAGTTTATTGGGTCTATGAACCTGAAACTCCATGATCATCTAACCCAACCTGTTTGGCAACAAATCGATGAGATAGCACCAATCTTCTTTTGCCACGTGACAAAAAAAAGTTGTTCTTACATGCATAATGGAGCCACATATCATTACTTGTTAAAAAAAAGAAAAAAAAAGAGCTTCTGGAAACATATGCGATGTTACATATTTGTATCCAAATGTTCACATGAATCTAACAATGTGAGAGAAAAGATTAAAAAAAAATGTAACAAAAAAATAGAGATGGTAATGCATCTAGTAGCTCGATTTAATAATTTTAATAACTTTGGGAAGGAAGAAAGCCTAAATTAGTTGTGGGTTAGCATGGCCTCTCCTTGCACACCTTATTTCAAGGGGTTGAGCACTAATTTTAACCAACCTATCTAGGAGCCATCTAAAATTTCTTTTTTTACTTCGATTTAATTGGGAATGACAAGCAAATCGCAGCATTTAGCCATTAATGAGTGAAAAGTAAGGAAAATTTATATTCTTTTAGTTAAAAGATGACCACAGTACTAACAGACTATAGTGCTACAGGATGAGTGGTGAGATAAGGAATTGTATATGATACTTCGTTGGCTGTTTTGCATAGAATAAAGTCGGCATTGCCAGCTGAATTCATATGAACCTCATGACTTGAGAATTAGTAGATAAGGATCAAGCAAGGACTTAGTTGTAATTCACCACTCTATCATAACCAAGTATCTTCTGTCGACTCAATATAAAATTTGTAACATGAGGGCTAATGTCAAATTCATGACTCAATCAGGGCCTTGTTTGTAATACTTCCTTGACAAAGTCCCATGTCTACATGAAGATGGTAGCTTTGATAAGTTCCATCCACTGACTTCTAACTAATTTTTCTGACCAAGCTACAAAAGTCTGTTCAGGTCGCTCACACATCTTAATAGATTCTAGCTTTGATCTCAACAGACACCTTCCTTGTTCAACAGAAGACATAGCCTAAAACCTCTGATACCTCTGATTTCTCAATCGATCCAATCCTTTCAAGAAAGAGCAGTGAAAAAGAAAAAGAGCAAAAAAAAAAAAAAAGAAAATACTCTCGAAAACAGAAAACTATCCATGTTTGATCCAATCGACTACCAGATTGCAAGAGATCCCACCCAAGGAAGCCTCGCATGCTAATCCAGTATATATTCTTCTTCTTTTTTTTTTTTTCTCAAAATGAAAACGAGGAATAATCCATCCAATTTTATTAAGAAATTGAATTCACAAAAGAGAATAGGAGAAAAGAAGGGTTACAACTTACAAAGATTGAAGAAGATGCAATTAGGTTCAGAAGAGTAAACAGCAAGCAAAACGCTAGCAGCAATGGAAAGCATGGATGGAATGCAATGAGACAGAGTGGGTCAGCTGGTTCTCAGAATTCTTCAAACCTTGCCTGCATCCAGGTACACGCACCAAAGATGTTCGTTTTACAAAAAGAAAAGAAGCTAACAGAATCATTACATTTAATTTAACTAAGAAACCGATAGGTCGTCACCCTACTGCTTGGAAAAGGAAAATTTGATTTAATTGCAAAGAGCGAAGTATCAACTTAGATTTTAAAGAGCCACCGGTTTTGCAATTTAATCATGAACACAAGAGCCTGCCAGAACTTTGAATCTTTGGGGAAGGATGAACCCTTAGGGAGTGAAAGGAAAAAATATTATAATCATGAACACAAGAGCCTGCCAGAATGAAGCTTCCTATGCTCAATATTATACATCAAAGACAGTGAAGAGACTGCAAGAAGACGAGTTTCTTTCAGATCCTCCGATCCTTCTCTTCACAGCAAACTTAAAACCAAATCAATACCAAACGAAACCATCCAACCGATCAGGAGGTAATCAGAACTCAGAAGTAGAGAAAATAAACATAATTTGAACACATGGATACTAAAGCATAACTTGTGAACATCGATCAAGTGATAAAAACTGTACCTTTGATTCAAAACTTGTTTTGGTTTTTATACGAGTGTTTTCTTCATTTTTTATGAATTTAAAACTTTTGTGCGTGTGTTACTTGACATTTCCCCCATTTCTTTCGACTTGGATACTTCAAAAGGGTTTCTTTTAACCCTCTGAATAATCTCAGACTCTGCAACATAACAGCTTGTATCGCATAGCATTAGCAATCTAAGATTCCAAAAGAGAAACGTAGCATTCTACAAAATTATACACCTAAATTGTTACCAAAAAATAGCACCCCAAATGGAACTCTACAAATTCGAGTGGAAAATAAATTATATATTAATAAAGCATGATAAGAGGTCATGGATTGATTGAGATACTAGGTTTTCTGGCGCTCGGGCCCAAGGATCCCATTGACGACGGAGACGCCAACCAGAACTCCGACGGCCTCCGCCCCCGCCACCGCCCCGGCCTGGAGCAGATCCCCGGCGACACCGACCCCGGCCTCCGCGGCGATCCCCTCCTCCGCCACCTGAATCTCCTTCTCCGCCGCGACGAAGCCCTCCTCCACGGCCTTCTCCCCCTCCTTCACGATCTCCTCCGCCTTCTCTTCGATCTTCTTCAACTTCTTCCGCAGCCCGAAGAGGGGGACGTCCTCCGCCCTCGCGGAGGCGGCTCCGGCCAGAAGTGTGGCGGGGGAGGAAAGGAGGAGGACAAGGCAATGCCGCCGGCCGGCCAGGAGCCGCGGCGGAGAGGCAGGACCAGCGAGGCAGCGGATAGCGGCAGGGGCGCGGGGGAGAAGTTGGAGGAGCGAGGTCGGAGATGAGGCCATGTCGGGAGAGCGGGGTTTGTGGCCGAGGTGGGATTGCGGTTGGGAAAATAACCGGTCACCGTTCCAGCGAACCAACGAGCACGGCGTTTCCACGTCGCGGAGGAGAGGAACGGGATTTCTCCGCCGTCATGAGATGGACATCAACGTGTCGTTATTTTTTAGGCAATTCCAAGCGTTACCGTAACGCATAATTAACATTTTTTTTTTTATTTAGTCACGATATATAATCTAATCTAATATATATATCTATGATACGATGAAAGGTAAGCTTCAGAAAAAGGGTGGGTGAGTTGGTGCGAGGCTCCAATGTTGCTGCTAGGGCTAGAAGTGGGTCGGATTGGTCCTTGCCTAAGTTCAGTCCGAATTTTTTTTTTTTTTAAAGGGGTTTCGGATTGGATTAAGGTTTGAAATTTTTTTTCTGCTAACATAGGTTCAAATCCAATCCAAACCCAAGTTCACTCAAATTATTTATTCACTCAAACATACAAGTTATTTGCTTAGAATAAATTACAGCATATATAAAATAATTATTTATTTTAACAATAAATATATGAATTTAATTTTGTATAAATTCAAGCTACATGAATATTCAATCAATCCAACATGATCGAGCCTAATACAGGCTTTATAATTAGGTCTGAATTGGAACTCAAGTTCGGATCAAGCTGGGTTGGGCAAACCCCCAGCCTAAAATTAATATGGGTCTTTGAGTTCAAGCTCCGGCTTGAAATTCAAAAATATCAGCCCGAGCCTTACTCGAATATAACCCGATCTAATAGGCTTTGGGTCAGCTCGAGTCCACTTTCAATCCTAGTTGCCACATGCATCCTGTAACTTTTACATCTGGCCCAACAAACACAGCAACAACTTCTCATACACATCCGTCAATGGACATAAAGGACCAAAGATACTTGGCATTATTTTATGGGTGCTATAGCAAGATCTGGTGCGGTTGTTTAAGCTTGGCACCCTAATTATCAAAATAGAAAAGATCCTTCGTCCAGCTTACGCTGTTGAAAAATTAAATAATAAATACTAATTGTCCGTTTATGCTGATGAATATTTCTAATGGTTTTAAATATAACAAAATGGCTCCAAAGCCAGCGTACAATCAAAGCCTATATATATATATATATATATTATGGAACAATTCTATACGTTGATGTTTAAATTTATTAGTTAGTGCAAAGCCCATGCATTGCATGATATAAAATTTAAAAAATATTTTTAATATTATTTTTTATTTTTAAAATTAAAATTACCTCAACATCCATGTATTGCACAAATATATACCTAGTGTGTCTATATATATATATATATATATATATATATATAAATAAAGTTAAGAGGTTTTTAACTTCCTTTTCTTTTTTTTTTTTCTTTCTTTTTTTTTTCTTAGACCATACCCATACCTCCATTAAATATGTAGATAAAATATGTTTCTTTCTTTCCCTAAACCCTTTCATTCACTATGCAACCTCCAATGCCTACCATGAGGCATGTGGATGGCTTCATTAATTAACTTTCCATTTAAATCTTATATATATTAGTTAATTAAATATTAGTTATTTAAATAAAATTAGTTTGCTGGATAAAGTTACTCTATCACAAAAACAATTATTTCATTTAGATATTATTTTTTTAAAAAAACTCTATTTTTAAGAAAAGGTCTCATATATTTTTAATATATAGTTTCAAATATTTTTTAATTTAAAAATATTTTAATCTAATACATATGTTTTATTTATCTTATCTTTAATTTTTAATTTTTATCTTATTAGGGTCGTGCACCGTACGACATAAACCTAATTAGACTAATATTTTGTACACAATCGTACATATTCCTTTAAACCGAATAGAACAAAAAATAAAAATAAAAGATTTCTTTCCTACATTACACTCATAATTTTACTAATATCACATATGAAATCTTTTTTTTAGCACTATTTTACTAATATCACATATGAAATCTTTTCATTAGCATTATTTTAGTGATATTACACATGAAATCTTCTCTTTAGCACTATTTTACTGATATCACATATGAAATATTTTCTTTAGCAACACAGAGTCAGTTTTTTTTGGAATCACTCTAATCTAAGATTGCGTTTGATGCATTGCCAAGTAATCCTGAAAGGTAATGTGAATTGCCTGCAAGATAGATTACTACTGGATAGATTGCCAGTAATGTTGCATTGCCAAGTAATCCTGAAAGGTAATGTGAATTGCCTGCAAGATAGATTACTACTGGATAGATTGCCAGTAATGTTGATTACTGTATTTGGTATACACAGGCAATGTTGCAATAATATTGATTACTGTATTTGGTATGACAACCAGATTATCAGTAATGTAATATCAAATTCCCAAAATACTCGTTTACATTGAACTAAACAAGTAGATTTAAAAAACTTGAACATAAGTAACAAAATAAAATACATCTTTTACAAAACTGAAAAGAATAGCCCGTAATTAATGCTAACCGCACGTGCATCAATATCTTGTATGCTTTTTATTTTAACTCAACTAATTATTGTGAGAAAATATTTCCTTATTTATAATTATTTTTTTTAAAAAAAAAAGAAGAATAGCAAATTTACTTCAGAATAGCATAAATTTTACAAAAGTAGAAGTTGCTCCACATTATGCAATATATGCAATATGATATCATACGAAATGCTCTTTGTTTTTCAGTTGTGGTAATGCAATAAAATTAAAATTTATCTGACATTTTTTATTTATTGATTGAATATTAATACAATATTAGCAAAGTTTCAGAAAGAAAAAGCATTTCTAAATAAAATTAGAAATGCTTTGCATAGTCACATACAGTATGTATCCATAAAAGAAGCTTGAGATCTGGAGCAGGAAAAAAAAAATTATTCGTGTTATTTTATGGAAAAACAAACATCACGCTATGGTTGCATTGAAATCAAAAAAAAAAAAAAAGAGAGAGATCTCGAGAGGAAAAAAAAAAATACTATTTGTGCTGTTTTATGGAAAAACCAACACCATACTGTGGTTGTATTGAAATTTTTTTTAAAAAAAAAAACTTGAGATCTGAAATGAAAAAAAAATCACTCTTTGTGCTATTTTAAGGAAAAACCAACACCACACAGTGGCTGTATTGAAATTTTTTTTAAAAAAAAAACTTGAGATCTGGAGCAGAAAAAAATAACTATTTCTGATCTTTTATAGAAAAAAAACACCACGCTGTGGTTGCGTTGAAATCAAAAAAACTTGAGATCTGTGCAGAAAAAAAAATCCCTATTTGTGCTGTTTTATGAAAAAACAAATACCACGCTATGGTTGCATTGCAATAAAAAAAAAAAAAATTAAGATCTGGAACGAAAAACACACTATTTGACAAAAACCACTGATTATGCTGTTTTATGGAAAACAAACACCACGCTGTGCTTGCATTGAAATCAAAAAAAAAAAACTTCAAATCTGGAGCGAAAAAAAAAAATCACTATTTATACTATTTTATGAAAAAATAAACGCCACGCTGTGGTTACATTGAAATCAAAAAAAAACTTGAGATATAGAGCGGAAAAAAAAAATCACTACTTTTACTGTTTATGGAAAAACAAACACCACGCTGTGGTTACATTGAAATCAAAAAAAACTTGAGATCTGGAGCGGAAAAAAAAAAAATCACTACTTCTACTGTTTTATGAAAAAACAAACACCACACTGTGGTTCCATTAAATCAAAAAAACCTCGAGATCTGAAAGGGAACCTTTTATGGAAAAACAAACACCACGCTGGGATTGCATTAAAATCAAAAAAAAAAAAAACTTAAGATCTAGAGTGGAAAAAAAAAAAAACTCACCTAGAGTGAAAAAAATCCACTATTTGTGCTTTTTTATGGAAAAACAAATACCACTGCAATCTGGATTGCCTCACCGGCGGCGATCTTCGCGGAGGCGACGGGGAAGGGAGCTCATCGGCGACGTAAGAGGAGTGGGAGTAGGATAAGCACGGTGAAGGAAGAAGGGGAAAAGCATACGGAAGGAAGAAGGGAAAAAACATACGGAAGGAAAAAGAGGAAAAGCATAAGGAAGGATGGGTTTTGTTTTCGTAGAAAAGAAAGAGACGAACATTTTTGTCCAAAAAAAATTATTACTAGATTACTACATCTCCGGTAATCTGTATAGCCACTCCTCCCTCAAGCAATCTGGATTGCCTCATGAGAGGTAATCCAGATTACCACTGCAAGATAGATTACCATTAAAAAAACATATCAAACCTAGTTATATAGTGGGCCCAGTTTAAATTGACGGCAATTTGGATAGATTACCGACTACCAAACGCAACCTAAGAGTCATCTTGCAAATATGAATAATTTTATTTGAATCAATCTGGAAATAGAGTTAAAGAAAACTTTGATGCACAATGCCAACAAAATTCTAGACTTCATATATATATAAAAAACTCAACATGAATTGATCATTAAAAATCAAAAAACAGATATAATATTTTTAATAGAAATAAAATGTCTGAGGGTGATTGATCCAAGCGACATACCTCAATTACCCCTTCACATGGCTATGGATTGTCACTTGCCAAGCTCTTACAAAATCAATCTGATATGCGTCAGATTATTTTAATTTAGTTCAAAGATATGGTCGTGAGGGTTCGCATAGACTTTAACACTTCACACCCTGTGTCCTCAACCCATTAAATAAACTCCTTGGAAAAATCAAACACCTCTATTGGATTGACCACTTCCAACTACTCACTATTTATGTAAGGCAACATCACGGATGAATCTAGCATGGTTTCTGCCTGATAAACTCATCTTATTGCTATACTTCGCAAACAAAACATTTCGATTTCAAGAAAGGCTCTGAAGCAAACACCATGAGGTCTTCAGTCCTGCCCTTCTCTCTTCGCAAAACAACCAGAATAAATATCATAAATCCGCTTAAAATCCACTGCACTCGCAGTCCACACATGTCCCGGCGATGCCAGCGGAAGTCCTGTTTCAACCTCCTCGCATCTTTCCTCCACCAAGGCCGCCTCCCGAAGCTTCCCTTCCTTCCACAAGCTCTTGACAAGCAAAGCTTTGGTAGGACCATCCGGCAACATATCCGAGCTCCTCATTTCCTCGAACACCCTCAGCGCAAGCGCTGCCCTCTCCTGCTGGCAGTACGCCCGAATCAACACGCGATACATGTAAGCATCTGGCTCGAGTCTGCACTGCCTCACCATCCCAAACAGCCTATGGACGCTCTTCAAATCCCCATTGGCCGCAAAATACTGCATCAAACCCGTAAACGTTTGTATATCAGGAAGCACTCCCTCTAACATCATCTCTTCCAACAGCTCCAGAGCCTCGTTTCCCCTCCTGCACTTAGCCATCGTCCGCAGCAAAGAAGAGCATAACAACAAACGGTTGGGTGCCGACAACGGGCCGCATATCGAATTGGCATCGCGAAAGACCTTGGTAGCGGCATCGGCTTTCTTCGAGAGACCGTAGAAGTCGACGACCAATCGAACAGTGTCAAACGGGAGGAGAATTCCTTCGGACTTAACCTTGGAGAGAAGGCGATCGACCAATTCGACATGCCCGTTTCGGGCGAGGATGGCGATCATCCTCGCGACCGTGTCGCGGTCATGGGCGAACCCTCCGGGCTGGTACGCCACCCAGCAGAAGAACTCCCATGCCGTCTCGGCCTTCTTGAAGGCCCTCAGGAGCTTGCACACCAGGCGGGAGGTCCACACAAGCTTCGCCGCCTCCAATTCAGAGACCTCTGTTGGATCCCAGACCTCCAAAGCTCGAGCCAGAGCGATCGGATCCAACCATGGCTTCAATTTAATCCGATCACCGGCATCAGTCTTGTGATTATTGTCATCCTGCTCCTCTTCTTGTTCTTCCTCCTCACTCTCACTCTCGTCTTCCTCAACAGCGAACCCAATTCGATCGTCAGGGGATAATTTCTTCACCAACTCCTCGGTCCCTGCGGTGTGCCCAGCCTCTCTCATTCTTGATATCGCCTCCCTCATCGATCGTCCGGGGAGAATGCCATCAGAATTCATTGCTTTGATTAGCTTCTCCAAGTCATCGAACCGTCCGGACGACGAGAAGGCCTCGGCAAGTACATTGTACTGCTTCGATGTCCGGCGAATCCTCATGGAAGGGAGGAGTTGGAAGACTTCGATGGCCTTATCGAGACTCCCGGATCGAATGAGGTGGTCAATGATGATGGTGTAGGTCCGAGAGTTGGGGTTCGCGCCCTCCTGGATCATCTGGTTGAAGGTGGCCACGGCGGAGGAATGGTCGCCGGCGGACGAGTGGAGGTTCATGACGAGGTTGTAGGCCTCGGTGGAGGGGCGGCGGCGGCGGCCGGAAGAGGCGGCGGAGGAGCGGAGGGAGGACCAGGCGCTGAGGGCGGAGGGAAGGTCGCCGGCGGCGGCGAGCCAGCGGAGACGGTCCATGGGAGAAGGGGGGAGCGCGGAGGGGAAGGCACCAGCATCGAGGTCGTCGAGGAGTTGGTGAAGATCGGAGAGGCGGCGGGCGAGGGCAAGGCGCTTGGCGAGGGCATGGAGAGCGGGGGCGGGGCGGCGGTCGACGGCGCAGTGGGAGCGGAGGGAGCGGAAGAGGGCGAGGGCGTGGTCGGGGGAGGGGGCGGCGCGGAGGGCGTTTGCGGCGACGAAGGGGTCGAGGGCCGGGGAGGAGGGGAGGGGGAAGGGGGCGGAGGGGTCGTGGGAGCGGAGACGGAGGCGCAGTATGTCGATGAGGCGGGCGCGGCGGAAGTAGAGCGAGACGCGCGTTTCAACGCCGCTGGCGGCGGCGGGTCTGGGAGAGGAGGAGAAGGAGCGGAGGAAGGCGGCGGGGATTGTTAGGGCTCGCGTCTGGCGATTGGCGACGAAGGAAGGGAGGAAGGGATGGAAGGAAGACATCTCGGCTTTCTCATTGCCGGCAACAGTCTGGTGTTTGGTTGAGTGCATACAACAAGGGAGGGCTATTTGAACGATGGGTGAGCCCAGGGTCCAGAGATGAGCTCCGCCGGTGCTGCTGGCACTCCGTGAATCGGACCGAAGAGGAGGAGAGAGTGATGGATCGATGGGTCCAATATTTGGAGATTTTGTGATATAAAATAGCTTTAGCCCTGAATTTTTTTAAAAAAAAATTGTAGTAAAATATTTTTAAAGAAAATCCCTACAAGAGGAAAAAAAAAAAAAAAAAAAGATGAGTGTGACATGAGATTCTATTTAGAAAGGGTAAAATTTAATATGGGTCAGGGTAATTTGATCATACTTCTTGATAAGATTTGAAAAACTAATGACACTTTAATAATCCTATATTCATGAAATTAGAAGTTACAAATATTTAAGTGAGGACTACTCTGCATATGATATCTTTTTTATTGTACCAATATGACAAATTATTATATAATACTAGACTATATGAAAAATGACATGCAATTATACCAATCACTGAATTTCGTATACGTGGAGCTGCACATTTAATTAGGGATCAAACATTACATTATTACTTAAAATGTAACAATTCATATCCTTTATTGATCGAAATGATTGAAAAATCTTGTTCTTTAAATATTTCAAGTTTAAATTCTCTCCAACTTGCATATAGAACAGAGAAAGCCGCCTCTTCAATCATAATCATGTATGATTAAACTCGATTAACTTGAAGAAGATTTGATTCAAATATTTTTTAAAACTTAAAGTGGGTAAGGAGTGTTTGATGAAATTTACCACATTTGATATTTCTATGTATACCGAGAGAAATATATCATTTAAAATTTTGCTAGTTAGATACATTAGCTAAAATATTCTTAGTTCATTTCAGTTAAACATATAATCCATGTATATTTTTATTTATTTCTTTGTTCCTATTTCTCACCCATACAATTTATCCCTTTATTTAAATTTTTTAAAAGTGAACAAATGGCACTTTTTCTCTAATTCAGCTTTTTTTTTTTTTTTTAACTATAACTATTTGTTTGTTGTATACATTATTGCTCATATATGTGTATATATCTATATCTATATATATATATATATGAAGAGGGTTGCTTAGTTAATGATCATTATTTCATCGATAGGGAGATAAAAAGAATAAGCCCACAAGCTACACTTAAAAGTTTCGCGTTCTGCTTAAATTTTTTTAGCCAACTTAAGAGAAATAGATAAGTAGGACAAATTTTTATAGATATCATTTACTCGCAAAATAAAAGAAAAAACTTACATTAAAGATGGATAAATTAGCTTCTCATTGATTAAGCAATATACTTTATTATTATTATTATTCTTAAAACATTTTTAACTTTTTCTAGCCAACTCAAGAGAAATAGATAAGTAGGATGAATTTTTATAGATATTATTTACTCACAAAATAGAAGAAAAAACTTATTGTAAAGATGGATAAATTAGTTTCTCATTGATTAAGCAATATGCTTCTTTTTTTATTATTATTCTTAAAACATTTTTATCCTTTCTCATGATTCTCATTTGTGGATGCCAATGCCTAGCATTAATTTTTTAAAAAACACAATTAATTTTTTTCGCTTTTCTAATTTCATTTTTTTTTTTGAACTCTAATTATATAAAATAAAGAACGATGCTAAAAAACTAGTCTCTAACCCCTGCATACTCTAGGCATCACTCTCCACTCGATCTCTACCCTCATAATTTTAACATCATTTAATTTTTTGCTTTTATAAAGAATGACGCTAAGAAATTAGTCTCTAACCCCTCATAGTCCAAGCATCACTCTCCACTCGATCTCTACCCTTATAATTTTAACATCATTTAATTTTTTGCTTTTCTTATCTCAGCTTACGTGGTAACATTTGATATAAGAATAAAGACGAGAAGATGATCTTCATCCCCTACTAGCCTTTTTTTAGGATTATAAATACAATTGATATTTCATAAAGAGCATAATATTATTATTTAAGTATTAAACAATAACTATCAAAATTTATTTTTATTTAAAATATTAAATTTTATATATGATCAATGTATATATCAAAAATATGATTGAAAATATAATTTAATACGAAAAAAATCATGCATCTATTGTAAAGGATAGCATACAATTAGCATGCAAATTAGGCTTGAAAGTATAAAGAGTATCATGAGAAGATGGATAAATCTTAATAACTTATTTTAAAAAATTATAATATAAAAGAATATAGATAATAAATACTAAGCCATTTTGTAATGCATAAAAGATATAGATAAACTATTTTTTTAAATGCTTCCTAAATAATATTTTAAAAAATATAATTTTTTAAGTAATTTTGATGACTGCAAAAGGATGAGCGTTAAAGTGTTGGGTCCATAGTTTTACCATACCATGAAATAGGTCCATTTCCACCCTTTCATAGTTAAAAAATTTGGTAAATAAAATAATATTTTTATTCGAGAATAATATCAATTTTCTTTTCTTAAGCTTAATTAAGGAAGCAGTTATCTGATATAAAATTTGGTAACTATTTTATTAAACGACTGTGTCCCAAACGACAGTTGATTTTATGGTCATATGGGAATAAATAGGAGCACAATTAACTTAAGGGACGCAATCCTAAAATTATTAGAAATAGAGCACTGTATCCCCTTTTTTTTTTTTTTTTTGGGCAAGATAGAGAATCCTCTCAACGGGTCAACGCGCATCACAATATCTCGATAGCGCTGGGGTCCATATTTCCGGAGACAAAGGGGGGGAGAAAAAAAATCACGGCACGGCACTGCGGGGTGGTACTTGGAGGATTTTATACCGCGAAGGCGTCATCACCATGTCGTTGCTTCGCGTCTGGGGGACGGGTGTTTTGCGTCGGGCGCAGTGCACGGAATCTGCATTGCTGCCGCAGAGTTCAGCAGATGCTGTCCGCGATCCAGGCTCTTATCTCGTCAATTAACCCCTCTTAGCTTTCCTCGAGTTTGACCTCCTATGTATATTATTATTATAATATTATTATTGATAATTATTTTTTAAAAAGAAAGAAAGAAAGAAAGAAAGAAAGAGCGGAGACTGTAGGGCTAACGGCCCGACCCACCACATCAGCAAGTCCACTGGTGCCACCGTGCCCACAGAAAATTCTCAACCGTACTCACGCGCAAGTTGCTGGGACGGACGGTCCAGATTCCTCGCCCTTTTGTTATCCGCGTATCTTAGCGTGCTGACAAAAACTGCGCTGTCCTGAGCTCCCCATATCTGAAGCCGCGACAGCCTTCGCGAAGGGGTGACGCGTCGCGAATCGGGCGGGACGCATTCATCAGACGGCGGAGATCTCTCTCCAAAACCCGCCGAGCTCTGGCCTGGTAGTGAGAAAAAAAACAGAGGGAGGGGATAAAGGGGAAAGGGGTGCGTTTTAAAGCAAGGGAGGAGAGCAGAAAGGAAAGGACTCGGGGAGAAATCTTTTGGAAGGATCCGAGGTGTGGTCTCGCCTCGGATCTCTCTGCTCTCTCTATCCCTCTCTCTCGCCGCCTCGGAAATCCAAGATCGAATCCCTCTCGAGCGGCGAAGCCCTGGACGGATCTTGGTCCTGATCGCGAGGTTTCACCCCTGTCCTTCTATCTCCCGTCGTTCCTCGGTCTTCGCGGATTTGGGGTTTCGTCTAGGGTTAGGGTTTCGGAATCCCACACGCTGTGTGCTCGTTGAGAGCAGCAATGGCAGCCGCGTTTCCGGGTCAAGTCACTGCCGTACAGGTAATGTAATAGAAGACGGATTTCGTTCTGATTAGCTATGTTTCTCTTCATTTTTATCTTGATTTTTGTTTTACTTTTCTTTTCTTGATTGCAGTTGCAGGTTTGTATCTTTTACCGTGGTTCGGCAGAGCTCACTATGTTTTTCATCGTTTTATCTCAGATTTTTTTTTTTTTTTTTTTTTTTTTTTTTGGGTTTGATTTTTGGTTTCTCGGTGACAGGTTGGGTCCTTTTTCGTGGGGCAGTACTATCATATTCTACAGCGGCAGCCGAATCTTGTCTATCAGTTCTATAATGATGGGAGCACTGTGATGCGGATTCATGGCGACCGGATGGAGACTGCCGCGACGATGATGGTAGTTTCGATTAACGTCTAAATTAGTCGAATGTTCTTGATAGTTGTTCCTAAAGTTTTCCTTTTTCTCCGATTGTGATAGGGAATTGAGAATTGTAGGAAACAAATGTTTGTTTTTGTCCCTCTCTAACAGCTACGTCTAGCTGAATGTTTGAGTGATCATAATGCCTATTTCGTTTTGAGGTGTGTCTCTTATTAGGTTTCTTGCAGATGTTAAGAAAAATGGCTGACGGAACTGGTTGGGTGGGCATTATCACTCCTGATGCTAATATTTTTGTATATTCAGTTCTTTGTTTCTTTGCTTTTGGCTTGTAACTGTGTTTATTGTGCCATGTGGAATTAAGGATCTCTTTGTCCGAAGTAAAGATGGTGATTCACCTTGTTTCTGCTCGTGACATGCGAAGGAAACGGGAAGCCTAAATTTTAGCATGTCTTTGATTTTTATGTAGTGATTACTGTTTTAGGCCGCAAAATTCTTAGTAGTGTACTTTCTTGTTCTGCTTTGGTCTGGGAGGTGATTAGACGGCATATGTTTGATTTGGGTTTTTTTTTGTTTTTTTGGGGGTGGGGGGAGAGGAGGAGAAGGAAGGGAGAGGGGGGACGGGGGTTGTTCCAGATTACAGTCAGTTAAGTGTTTGTTCCTGGTTGAGTGTCTTTGGTTAACATGCAGCACATGGGATAAGACAACTTATGTTTTGTTGTTCCTAAAAGAATCAGCTGAGATTTATGAACTTTTATTGAAGTAATTTCATGTGTTTGGTTCAATTATTAGAGTTAGTCTTAAGATTTCCTTATCAAGTTAAAGTAGTTCTAAGTTTTAAGTTGGCGATCCATTTTCTGCTGTGTAACCCATTATGTTTAAGTTGTTGCATTGTGTAAACTGCTAATCGCTCCATGACTTCATTTTAATAACCATATTTCTAATCTGATTATGCATGCATGCGTTGCACTACTATAAAATCCTTTTTAGTTTACATGAAAGGAGAGGATTTTTTTTTTTCTTTCTTCTTTGTTTCCTTTTATTTATTTTATTGTCTTGTCATAACCGATTTGTTTATGCTGGAATCATCTTATGTCCCATTTAGATCCCATTTGGGTCGCAGGAATGGTCCTTTAGAATCAGAATCAGATTTACTAATTCTGATTCTAAGCGTTTGTTTGGATGGAATCAAAATTTAATTTCGATTTTACTTGGAATAGAATTATGTATTGGGGAGGATTTGAAATCTAGACCCTTTACATAAGATTACAAATCCATTCCAACCATTTATCAAAATATCCCTCAACTATAATCCAACACCCACTATCTTCTCAATCAACACCCCACTCACCCTCTTTTCATCCAATCTCTCTCTCTTAAAAAAAAAAAAAAAAACTCTCTAGCCACACCATCAGCAAAGGTGAGCTGATTCCTATATTGATATTTTTAGTCACTTTTTATTGGATTCCGATGAGTTGTAGCTAGATCTACATGATATTTTCATCAAAACTGTTTTTTCCCCTTTTTCTCGTGGTTTCTTTGATTGCACAGGTATCTTTTGCAATTTTTAACACATTTCTGACATACCCATTAAAATCCGGCCTACCTAAGTTTTTGATTTTGATTTCGATTCTAATTCTTGTGCGAACCAAATAGGTAGGAAATGGATGATTTTGATTCCAATTTTAGTGGAACTCAATTTTGATTCCAATTTTGATTCTCGCACTGAACTAAACGGACCCTTTTACGGTCTCAAACATGTGCTCTTGATTAAGATGAAAGGTAGGAATCCATGCAAGCTTTCCATATGGGTTAGCATGCATCAAAATCCATCCATTTCAGTTCCTTGAATGCAGTGAATCGATATTTCAAAATTACTTGCTCACAATCATCATCCCTCTCTTCTTAGAGCTTTCCATGTGTCACATTTATATTCTCTCAAATTATGACTTCATCAATAGGATAGCTAGGAATCAATTCCCAGCTTTCCATATGGGTTACCATGCATGAAAAATCAGCCATTTCAGTTCCTTAAATATGGTGAATCTATATTTATTTGCTTCCATTATTCGCCCGTCTCCTCCAATTACCTATTCCTCCCTTTAGAACCATGTTGATGGCTAGACTCCTTTGCTTACCCTCTCCCATGTATTCCTTTTTTTCTCCATAGGGGCAAATGGGCCACCTTAAATCTCTTCTTCTTCCCTCTCTCACTATTTTGTACCCTAACCTCATTTCACTCTTTGTTACTATGCCCTCCTTTATTTTTTCTCTAATTCTTTCCCTTTCTCTCCTAACTCTTGTAGACTTGTAACACCCAATTCCAACCATGTAGTCAAACATTTTTTAATCGAGAGTCTAAATGTTAGCATTTTCTAAGACAATGATGGTATGTGGCAAGTAGATGTAAAGAATGGAAAGGATGGCTTTTTGGCAAGGGAAGCAATGCAAAAATAGAATGGGAGTGAGGTTTGGGTCTAGGTTCCCATGGTTAAATAGAAAGAAACAAAGAAGAGGAGGGGATAAGGAAATAACAAGACAATGAGATTTTGAAAAGTTAATTAAAAATGGATGTGTTAAAAGGACTATGGACTTGAGAGACATGGAAGAACAAAGAAAGAGTTGGAAGAGAATAACAGCTCAGTGTATCCATCTAGTGGTTTAAAAGAGAGAGACATGGGTGAGAAGAGAGGAGTGAAGGACATTGATTGGGAAGTAGGCTCTGGATATATTTTGAATAATATTTTTTATTGTGTCAGTGTTAGAGTAGTTGGCTTTATGTCAATCTAATCCAACTTTCACATGGATATTCATTTATCATAAGGTGCAAGGAGTAGGAGTGGCAAAACTAGATGTCACTTTTTGGTAGTTGGAATTATGGGTGAGCATTCAATCGGTTTGGCCGATTCGGTTTATGCAAAACCAATAAGACCGAATTTTCTTAAATATGAAATCAAACCAAACCATGTTTTTAAAAAGACCAAACCGACCAAATCGAGGTGGGCTAATTTGGTTTGGCTCGGTTTTTTGGTTTAATTGAAATTATGCTCACTCCTTCCATCATCTATCATTTTCTCTAGAGGAAGTGATGAAGGGGGCCGGCGGATCCTCCTCTGGCTCGGCGACGGTGTCGAAGGGGCCACCAATGCTAGTGCTAGCATTGAAGGCGAAGGATGTAGTGGAGGACTACATGGGGCTATCAGAGGAGGATTCCTCATATTATCTCGCGGCAAGAGAGATGATGGTGGAGCCAAGGAGGATGAGGAGGTGGAAGAGGACCTAAAGTTGGGGTTGAAAATAGGGGCCAAGAAGGTCACCGATGGCAGTGGGAGCCATAGAGGGGTGCCATGGTTGGAACCGTCGAGGACTTTTTGTCATTGGTGTCATGTGCTTCTCTGCTTTTTTTCTCCATTTCTTTAAGGACGCTGGTCGGTGGCGGTACTGCTGGCGGCATTGAATCTAGGAGGGTTGGGGCCTCTGCTTTGCTGCTTATTTCCTCCTTTGTCTCCTCTTTGGGGACACTGGTCAATTGCAGTACCACCGATTACGTTAGATCTAGGAAGGCTGCGACCAGTTCGCTGGATGCCATGGGTCCGCTGATCTACCAACCACCCAAGTAAGCATTAGGGGTTTTTCTTCTTTTCTATTTTTTTTCCATTTAATTTCTTTCCTTTTATGATTTTTTGAACTGCGATTGATGTGACAGAGGTTCAATGGACCGTTCAAAGGATCACTAGTTAAACCTAGTTATAAAAAAAAAAAAAAACCACTGGTTAATGACAGGAGGAAGCTAGGAAGGACCGGTTCATCACCATTCGAAAGCCATAATTCCTGCCTTACCCCTCCTTTTTAATTAAAAAATACACTATATTCAACTAAAGCCGGTATATAAAAAAAAGTTCAGTTTTTCAGTTTTAATCCTGAAAAAACCGAACTGAAACCAAACAATCAGTTTTTTTAAAAAAAATAAACTGAACTGAATTATTAAGAAAACCAAACCAAATTGACCGAATTGTATCACTTTGATTAGGTTTTTTGGTTTAACCAAAATTATGCTCACCTCTGGTTGGAATAGCTAGTTCATTTGAATCACTTCCAACATTCACATATATATCCACCTATCACAATGCAAAGGAAGAAGTGGAAGTTGTGGTACTTATGTTAATATTTTTTTTGATGAAACAAAACTATTTTAATGTGCACATTTATGGCACAAGCTCTAAAGGTCTTGCAAAGAAGGAAAAGTTTCATCGGCTTTAAATGTTTAAGGTAATAGATGTTTATTTATAATTGTATGGATGTACTATCTGCCTATGGTAAAGATTGAGAATAGGCCAAGGTGGAGAATAAAGTAGGACATTAGTTTCTTTAACATGCAAATTATTATAGAGGATGATCTTGAAACTGCTTGGTAAAACACAAAAAATTTCTAGAGGTGGTTATATTGGCATCCAAGATCCTTGTCAATCGAGCAAGAAACCTATTCGAAGGCCATTGTTTTGACAACTTGATCACCCATCCTTCGTTTAAAATTGGTGGGCGAAGTAAGATTGCATCTATATCAATGATGGGTGAAGTAAGATTGCATCTACATCATATGCCCACTAGGGGTATTTTTTAGTTGGGTGAACATGGTGGAAGTTGAAGTGACCGACTTTGGGTGATGTTGGCCCCTCCCTCTAAAGTCATTGAAGTAGGTTTACAATTACAAATTATTGAACCGGTGAGAATTCTCAGAGAGGCCGCTTTGCACTTCAATAGTCATTTTAGGCAACCAAACATCATAAAGTTCTCACTTCGATCGAACCTACTTCAGGGTGCCAACTTCTAGGCGACCAAACATGTCCTAATTTTTAAGAAATAAACAGAGGTGTGTAGGAATAGAAATGTGTTCTAAGAGTTTTACATTGTATAACCTATCATAATATTTGAACCGACTCAATGTCATCTTTTCCATGCTATTCACTTATGGAAGTAGTATTAGGTTATTAGTAAGTTTAGTATAAATTGATCGATCAAGTGCTTCGAGCAACTTGGATTACAATGGGGCAAGGTGATTTGTTCAAGTCAAGGTAGATGTTTTAGAAGGTTGCAAGCAACAATAGAATGAATAAGGGACCACTCGGTGTTTAGGTTTTTGCCTAGAGGTCAAGGTGGCCCCAAGATTACATTTCTTAAAAATTAACGAATAAAAGTTAAAATTAAATATATTTATATTCCAACAAATGGAATATAACGTCAAGTAAGTCATTGAAAATATCAATCAAGAACTTTCAGTGCTAATTGATATAGGTCATTTTTATCCTTGATGCTTAAACATGATACAAAATGTTAAGGCGAGTGCTCGGATGGCTTGTCTAGACAACCAAGATAAGCTCACCAAGGAGTAGGCGTGGAAGAGAGCCGAGACAAGTATTAGGCCACTTGGGCCTTGCCCACTATATAAAAAGGTTGCTTAAGACTGGTTAAGATGAGCTTCACAGAAGTTGTTTGAGTTCATAAAGTTTTTACATGAGCATTTACTGAGCCAAGCCAAGTTTTTCATTTTTTGCAAGCTACTCATTTTAGACTCAAACTAGTTGGTATCGAACCAATCCTTATTTGAAATCCTACTTGGGGTTGAAGAGTGAGTACTCACTAGTTTTTCCAGTTGGGGTTGAATTGGTAAATAGCTACAAATTCAATTTGTGGATATTTATAAGTGTACTCTTTTGCTAGCATTACTCTTTCTTAGAAGAACATAAATTAAAGGTTATGATATGGCACAAAAGGAAGGTGGTTATATTAGGGCTGTCTGGGAGAATCCTTAATTAAATATTTTCTCCTTAAGCCTCTTTTTATCCTTGCTCTGTCTATCTTCATCTCTCATCAAGTAGGGCCTTATTCCTACGAATTCTTTCTTCCGCAATTTGGATTATGGAGTGAGTGTTTTGAAAAAAGTACATTGGTTTTCCAATTCTATCTTTTAAGAAACTCTTACTAAACTGGGAAGCCTCTTTCCTAGTAACTTCATATGAGCTAACGAGTCAAGCTATTTGTGAATATCTTGAGATTATCTTGGTAATGGGCTTGTTTAGATGCCTCTTAGCTAAGAAATTAGTTGGGCTCAGACAAATTTTAGAGGTAGGCTCATGAGCAAGGTTTTAAATCCACGAAACGGGATGCGTCACCATCTGATCCCATCTTGATGCTTGGGGTAAGAGATGCTCTAAAATATGCCAATTGGAGTGTTGGGATAATGGCAAGACATCCTCGTCCCTTCGCTAGGGATGGTAACGCGGCTCAATCCTATAGAATGTTCTGTTGGGATTTGAAACCGTGCTAGAGATAAACACATCTTCATTGTAGTATCTTTTAGAACATGAGTCCAACACTCCATCACATCTGAAGGTTGGTGCTTGCTTGATCTCATCAGAAATCATATATCATGTCCCATGATCTACAATTGCCTTTGACATGCTCCATGATCGTTGAGCTTCCATGAACCTCAGGCCGATGAGTTGTGTTAGGCCAGTCGATGAGTTGTGTTAGGCTGGTCTTGGCATGATAATTGACCTCCGTGTTCATTGGTCATTCAATAGTCCAGCAATTATCTTACATCTCCATGACCCCTCCTCCCAAATTAGGTGTCAAGTGGTCTCTATCTAGAGCATAATGCTTGGCCACTTTACTCTATGAGCGAAACTTGAAAATTAGAGGCTTGCAAAATAATAAAGAGAAGCTTGGCTTATATGAGGCAAGCTTGAATAGCTGATTTTAAGCTTGGCCTAAGCTTGAGGCTTAGTAGCTCTTTTATATAGCGAGCCAAGCCCAAGCAACCGAGTAGTTGGTCAGCTCAACTTAGCTCATTTGCATGCCTACAACAGTCTCAAATTGTGTATTTTTGGAATACTTGTTAGATTAGAAACTTATTTAATGCTTCATAATTTGGTAAATTTATGAATGTTATTATGCAGTACCAGAGTTTATGTCAAATGTTGGCACGAGCTAAATTGTTATGATGTCTTGGGTTTCGACTCTTGCTATTGTTTCTTCACCTTTGTGTATATTAGATTTGAAATCAAATAGGGCTTTAATTATAGGGTTTGATTTTCTTGTCCTTGGAATCTCATCAAATGCAAACCAAAGTGCAGTAAACTTTGGAATTGGTGCAAGAAAGATGCATCTTCATAAATTACATATGCTCGAATAAAATTTAAATAAAAAACCACAAACTTAGATGGCATTTGGCATGGTTTCCAATTTCCAGTTTTCAGTTTTTTTTTCTTTTTTTTCGAAAACTGAAATTGGTTTCTCTTTCTTCTAAATTCAAAAACTTAAATCTTGTTTGGTGACGAATATTGTGATGGTGGTCGGCAACATCGGTGGGTGGCACTATGGTTGGCGGCGATGGCTAATGATGATCGCTGGTAGTGGCTGTGGGTGGTGACGGGCAGTGGCAGGTGATGGACAGTAAGTGGCGGCAAAGGTGATGGCCAATGGCGAGCAGAGGTGGTGGAGGGTGGTGGATTGTGGGGTTGATGGTAGGTGGTTGCCAGATTTCAAGGAAGTCAAAAACCAAATCTTTTTGGTTTCCACAATTTCCATAACTTGTTGCTAGTTTTGAAAAACTAAAAATGGAAAGTGGGTTACTAGACACATGTTTTTCCTCGTTTTCTATGTTTTTGAAAAAGACACTGAAAATTGGAAACCAGCAACCATGCCAACAAAGGCCTAAGTTCAAGACAAATTTATAATTGGATTAGGAAAAATGATCAAACCTACTCTCACTGAGCTTGCCTCTCTTGGGATGATTTTGGGAGTTGAGTTTTAACATCAGTTATCTAATGGAACACAAACAAATTTTAAGTTGTTGATGTAGGGGAGGTGACTAGCAATATATCTATGTAATACTACTATCTCATTAAAGAAATAAAGATGCATGCTTTCTGTTAGAGTTTCTGAAATCCTTATATTACCATTTAATAGGAAAACATAGAAACTTAGGCTATGCTTAGCTGGCTTTTATAGTTAAAAGCACTCCTATGTAAATATGGAACCTTCACTATTTGTTAATAATTTCTGATCTCCTCTGAAACAGTGTGTGGATGCATAAATGGTTCTGTCGTATTCAAAACAGTGAGGCCCATGTCATATAAGTTAATATCTAGAGTTTCAACTGTATGGATCGGAGTTTTATGCAATAAAAAAAAATGTGCAAACACATAGCATAAATGTGGCTGGTATAAGAAAATTGAGGTTGATTGTGTTCGAATTATAGGTGTTGCACAAATTTGGTAATCATCTAAATCACCAAAATCTGATATGCTAATTTTTTGTCATTATACAGTGTCATGGTGCTACATATGCTTACTGAATCTGGTCAAGGTATCTTCCATAATATGGTTTCAATTGTGACTCAAAACTTTATCTCCAGCTTCAAGAAAAGAGAAAAGCATCGAGAGCAAAATTGCTGAGATGTGAAGAGATGCCATTGACAAAACCAAGAATTTGGATTGAGTTAGAGGGCAGACTCTATGAGCTTGTGGAGATATTGAGATATATCAAGAATTCATCTTCTTTATAGGTCCTGAAAAGTAAAGGAATTTTATGTTGCCACTGGATATGAGCAATTAAATTGAAAAGTAAAGGAGACTGAATGGTCGACTAGTTCAGCACTATGGAAGATGATGACAATGAGCTTCTAGTTTTCTGAATCCTGGTCAACAGGTCACTGATTTGAAATTTCCACTTGATGTGCTAACTAGTTAAGGTACATTTGGTTTGATGGTTTTGGCATTAAAATGTCCTAAACTGATATTTGTTCTAGGGATAACTGTTGCTGGTTCAGATACTTTAGAATAACAGCAAAAAAAAATTTGTTGGTGGAAACAGCAACATCTTTCTGATGGTCCTTATTCTGAGGACCAAGATGACTATAACTTAATTCTGTTGGCCAAAACTTTCTGACATGGCAACCATTATTTGACTATTGCGAAAAGTGTGAAGCTAGAAATATCAGACTCTGAGCATGAGTGTTACTTGGATTTTTCCTACTGTGTTATTGTTTTGTTGCCTATTAACATAGAATTTGAAGTGGGCTGCTCAGTTTCAGAAATATTATTGGCTTTATGCAAAATAAATGCTCACATTTGGTGGAATATGTAAAAATTAGATAACTTATGCTAAATCAATACACTCACATATACCACTCATAAATTGCAATCAAGGATTACATTGCTGCGCTGCTTTGTTCTTAAATAATTTATGAGATCAAAAGATTCTTAGCATAATTGTCTAATATGATTAGGTAATCTCTGCACATATTTTAACCTTACGAGATGCCTAGGTGCTGAAAGTCCAATAATTTTGAGATAGACTCTTTGAGAAGGAAATTAAATTGGGTGTTCGTAAGAGCAGAGTGTGTTGCTTGAACATTTTTTTTTTGTTCTTAGCTAAAGATCTGGAGAGGCAGGTTTACAGAAAAAAAAAATGGTCATATGTTCAGAGCTGCATATGCCTGCAAATGCTGCTAGGAGGTGTCTTGCTAGGTTCCATGTTAATTTTGAAGTTCCATGTTTTTGGAGAGACTTCTTATGTGCATATTTTCTCACCTGCTCTGGTTAATGATGTTCTTTATGTTTCAGACTAGGGCATTAGCTCGGTGATGTTGATCTTTATGTTCTTGATTGCACTGATAATCAACTGAGAGCGTTACTGTCACTTTTTTCTTTTTAAATATAATGGCTGCCTACGCGACTAACTGTGTTAGAACATTTTTCAGCATTTATTATGTTAGCAATATTTGTAACATCAACGTTATGTAGGCTCGTGTGCAACTATCCATCAGCAAAATCTGATTTTCCCCCAATAGATATGGGCCATGTCATCCAAATTTAACCTTAAAAGCCAGGGTAATGGAAGTTTGCTTTGATTAATGTTGTATTCACATAGGCACATGTATGTACATACATATATGCATAGAAATATGTATAAATGTGTGCAATTATATGTATATAGGTGTGTATGTTGAAACTTCAGCTAGCAGTATTTGTATTTGCATTACTGATATATATAATCTGACATTATCTTTTGCAGCAAATCCATTCCCTGATCATGTCATTGAATTTTACTGGGATTGAGATCAAGACAGCTTATTCTCTGAATTCTTGGAATGGAGGTGTCCTTGTGATGGTTTCTGGTTTTGTGCAAAGTGGGGACTATAATGCTAGAAGGAAATTTGTTCAGACTTTTTTCCTAGCTCCACAGGAGAAAGGATATTATGTTCTGAATGACATCCTTCACTTCCTTGATGAGGAACAATTGCATCAGCACCCAGCAGCCATATTAGCCCATAACAATTATGAGCATAAATTAAATCTGTCCAGTTCAGTTCCCGAGGCAGGTATGGTTCTGTGATAGAACATATTCTCTTTATTTAATTTTGGATCTATCTTCCTTTAGTTTGCTATATGACAGTGGATGCATTATTAATGTAACCTGTGTTAAACTGAAAATTGAACTGTCAACTCGCAACTTAATTTTGGCTCCTATATAAGTAAATGATTGTTCGCTTCAAGGTGTTAGTTTGTTCTCTCCCATTTCTTTAGACTACATATGCAAGTTTTCCTCTTTCACAGGTTGAAACTTGAGGGTCATACTTCTCGAGCCTTCTTTGGTTTGAATTGTAACACTTTTCATACATTTTAGATATTTGCTCTATCATTTATTTTCATACATTTTAGATATGTGCTCTATCATTTATTTGATACATTAATATGTTTATTTATTCACTTTAATGATTCATATGTTTTGGCTTGGAATGTCCTCAAACAGGAATCAGTTTTTAATTTGTGCATTTTCATTAGTACTCCAGCTTAGCACTGTTTGTCTCTTTTTAGTCAACATCATCTTTTTGCAGATTAGTACTGTAAATATATTTTGTATCAATTGTATAAGATTTCTTTTTCCATTTAAATGTCAGTATTATACGCCTTAATTACCTGTAAGGTTTGTGCAGTATTCTAGGAACTTACAGATTCTTAGGCTGCATGTAATTTATAGGCATTCCTACAAAAGAATGATTTTGTTAGTGGAAGAAGCCTAAAAAATTACTGGTCAATCAGAAAAGGCTAAACTGAAATAACAGCCAGGCAGATAAAGGGTCAGTTATCAGTGCAAAGGCCTGATAATGAAATAGTCTTAGCATACCATGAACAAGGATTTCATTTACCATAATGAAACAGTCTTTGCATGCACTGTCATGGGAACATGCCATGGAGCATGGTGTGGTATGCGTCGCGCAAGCCATGCCATGCAACTGTTACTTGAATCCATGGTAGTCAACATTCATACTGCTAGAAAATTGAATCTTTAATTTCAATATTGGTGAGGCATTGGGAATGTTCTCCTACTTCAATTCATGAGATTGCTTTCTGCTGTTTCATGCTATTACACATTGCTTCATTTTTTGGCCTTAGCATTTCATTTGCATTCAATCTCTGACACTAGAAAATGTTGGCTCTGGCAGTTCCTGACTACATGCTGGGAGGAGAAATTCAAAGCAAGGAATATGTGGCTCCAGTTCAGGCAGGAGAAACTGATATAGTTGATAACTACAGCATTGTTGAGCCACAGCCTCAACTCTGCGAGCCTGATGACCAAGTGGACGATACAGCTGCAGAAGGGCCTGTTATTTCATTTCCAAATGCAATCAACATTGTGCAGGACCCATCTCCTGCCCCTGTGGAGGAGCATGTGGGAGAACCACGAAAACAAACCTATGCTTCTATTGTACTTACTGCTTCTTATATCAAACTAGTGCTATTTCTATAATATTTGTTAGGGTTGGTTTTGCTTCCATCTCTTTATTGTTTAGCACTTAAAATGCTGTGATGTTGGCAGCTGCGAATTTCAAGAGGCCAACCTGGCAATTCTGCATCTCACCGGCCTTCTTTAAACAAGCCTGTTATGTTGGCTTCCGAGCGGCGCCAAGCACCACACTCAACTCCCCAACAGTCCTATTCTTCATTGTCAGCAGTACCTGAGAAGTCCAGTCCAGAGAGAGTGGATGAAGTTATTCCAACAGCAGATGAAGGTATAACTTCCCCTAAACCCTTGTATCTACATATGGTACACAACACATGTCAGTGGTATTAAATTTTGATATGTTATGGTATGTCCTTGTTCATCACAGGTGAAGAGAAGTCTGTTTATGTTGGAAACCTGCCCTCTTCTGTATCTGCATCAGATCTTGAGAGTGAATTCAAGCACTTTGGTAGACTCAGGCCTGATGGTGTTACCGTCAGGAGCCGCAAGGTCCATGATGATTGCTGTATTACTTTACTTGTCTTCCCCAGAAAAGAATCTAACATCTGGTTGACTTTATGTGAGATTACAGGATTCTGGTGGTTATTATGCATTCGTTGAATTTGAGGATGCTGCAGCTGTTCAGAATGCGCTTAAGGTTTGTTGCATGTATTTGTAATAGGATTAGAATTGCATACTTTTCACCAAGTTCAAAATATTCCTGGGATTTGTTCCCCATGGAAAGTGTTGCGGATATTTGCTCTATTCTGAGCATGACCTAAAAATAGTTATTTTTAAAACAGTCATGTCAATTGAAGGGTTACCGGAATATTGCTGTGGTTAATACTTAATATTGTTGCCTTTGTGAAGATACCTGTAATGTGTATTAAGTCTCTGATATGTATACTTGGATGTACCGCTGAATTGACGTTCTTGATGTTTTCTTTTATAGTTAAAACTTTCTATTGTTTGTTTCAAATAATAGACATACATGTATGATTTTTCTTTAAATATGAAGCTAAGATATTGATGTTTCAACAAATGTTTTTTTTTTTTTTTTTTTTTTTTTGCCTATTCATGTCAAGAGAATATAAAACTCCAATATCTACCTTCATCTATTTTAGATTTGTCTTCAGCCTAAAGGCCCATGATCATTTTCTTTTGACTTCACTCTCTCTTCATCCAGGCATCTCCAATTCAGTTAAATGGGCGGCAAATATATGTTGAGGAGCGGAGACCAAACAGTGGCATATCTCGGGGAAGTAAGTAACTTTTTATCTGATCTATTTTACTCTCACCGCTTAAAAAATCTATCAGGGCTATCATTGTTAGTGCCGTCTTTGAGGGTTTTGTAACGAAATTATTTATGAGACATCAAGTTTGATATATGTTATTCACCAAAATGCAATTTTACATGATGGAGCATCTTCCGTTTATCTCGAGTCTGACATGATGGCAAGTAATAGGAACAATTTTTTAAGGTCTTTTTTCACCAAATTTGTTCTGTCATCATAAAGTATATTTTGTGGAGCTACATACATCACGATGTTGAAATACAGCTAGTTAGTTTCAAGCGTCAAAAGCTTGGTAGAACCAAGTGCAAATACTAGGGATTCTATTTTATCTCCTCCTTGTTACTGATGAATGATTGAATGTTCTATATTTTCTATATCATGCAAGAAGTATGTTGTGCCACAATTAACAAAGTGCATTTTATATGCATAAATAGTGGATGCTTTTAAATTTCCGTATGTCAGTTTTGATCAACTCAGGTTTGATTGTTCCTTTGTTTTCATTTTTTCTGGGCAGGAAGGGGTAGAGGTAGGGGTGGTGGATACCAGTCAGATGCCCCAAGGGGACGCTTTGGTGGTAGGAGCTTTGGGAGGAACAGTGGAGCAGACATCAGCGACAGGGACTACAGTGGTAGGCCGAGGGGAAATGGGTTCCATCAGAGAGTTGCACGCCAAGAAAGGGGCATATTGGGTAGTCAAGCTATGAGGAATGGGCCGCACCAGTCATCAGAAGCTGCAGCTTAGATATCAAGAGTTCTTGGGTACTTCCAAGGTGTCGAAGCATGGCCCCTGCTCCCAAGCATGCTCGTTCCTGGTCCTTAGCTAACAAAATGTGATCCTCATTTTCCGTATAACTTTTACCTAGCTGCAAGTTGGATAGAGTATCCTGTTACTTGTTTTTGTTTTTCCTATTTTATTTTTGGATGGGTAAAAGGTTAGCAGTAAAGTTGGGAAAAAAAAAAATTTATGTTGTTTAAATTTTGACTTTGAGATGTTCGTTAAATTTGTTTCAGGTTTTTGAAAGCTATAGAACGGATACAGTTGGTTACTTTTGGTTTTATTGCTGCCTTTTTTGATAGCATTCATAATGTCCTGTTTGATTGGGCGGAAAAAATGTGAGAGATTGATCTCTTTTTTTCTCAAGGACTTGTATTATTTGCTGATTCGTGGTGGTCGACGAGCTCATTATCTTTTGCATCTCATGTCTATCCATGATCATGTTTTTATAGTAGTTTCTCCTGGATTGTTAAGTAGCGACATCCATTGTGGGGGAGCATCGCGGGGGCCACGGGCATCCGCTCTTCCAGCTTAAGTTTTGGCTCTAGGACTCGTTTGGTTTACAAAAGGCATAGAATATCTAAATATGACGTTTGATTGATCAGGCCTTTTATTTTTTTTGGTTAAAGGAAAGAATAAAGTTGTTATGTTTGATTGCTTTTTTTTTTTTTTTTTTTTTCAAAAAATAGTACAGAATATTAATTATATTTTTAAGAAAAAAATATTTATTTAAATTTTTAAAATTGAATTGAATCATCGAAATGTTATCAGCAAATAAAAAAAATATATAAAAAAATCTTTAAATTATCTTAGAAATAAAAAAAAAGTGAAATCATAGCAGAATGTAATTCTAAGATTTTTGTAACTCTTTAAAAAAATATGTTTAAAATAATAATAATAATAATAATAAAATTTAAGATTAAAAATTAGATTGAAATAACAATAAGTATCAATATGTATAAAAGATCTTTTATCTTTTGATTTGGGAGTATAAGGGTATGTTGAAAAAAAAAAAAAAAAAAAAAAAAAGGGTATAAGGGTAGGTTGAGAAGAAAAAGAAAATATACTGTGGTGGAAAAATAAATTCTACGGTATCGATAAAATTTTATTTTTTATAAAATACGTGAATTTAAATCACGTAACCTATGAATAGGTCCTAATAGGGAGAATCAAACATTTTTATTTATGAAAAATAAAATTTTATAATTTTTTTACCGTTGAACCAAACGAGCCCTAGGTTAAAAATGATCATGATTCAGCCCGTGCTTATAAGTCCTATGGCTTCATATGCTCGCTCAAGCTGAATCACTATATTCTTAAGAGTCCTGGTATCCGATTGATGTGTATAATGTTAGTGCAGGTGCTCATAAGGAATTTTCATTACACATGTTACTAGGGAGAGGAGCAATGAGAATTTCACATGCTTTGTATCATTTTTATTGTTTTATCCATTTGAGGTTTGTTTTCGCTGAACAAAAAAAAGGAAAGGAAAGGATTCTGAGGTTATATCTCGAGGTTGTCAGCGGATCCTAATGACAAACAGTCTTCACCTATATTTGTAGTTTGTTCCTCTGGAAGCCGCGTTTCATTCACAAACGTTAAGGAACGAAGAAGCAAAATTACGGACCACTCAAAAAAGGGGAGGGGGTTATGGAGCTGCAGCAGCTTAAACCATCGCCCACCCGCCTAAACTAAATTTAGGCCACCATGTGGACGCCGAATATAAGTTAAGAAAAAAATGCTGCTGCTGCCGGATCCCTTGGCTGTGAAGTTCCTCTGCTTTTGCGTCCAAGGCCGGCCCATGGCCATGGCTCGGGATGGTAGTGGCGGCGAGTTCCATGACAAAGCCTCCGCCTCGGCCGCCCCGTGCCACCTCCTGGAGATGACGGTGATCTCGGCGCAGGACCTGTTCCCGGCGACGGCCCATAACATCCGGGCCTACGCGACGGCGTGGGTTTACCCGGACAAGAAACTCTCCACTCGGACGGACCGCGCCGGCCACACCAACCCCACCTGGAACGACAAGCTCGTCTTCCGCGTGGACGACGCCTTCTTCCTCTCCCCCACCTCCGCCATCACCATCGACATTTTCGCCACCCGCCGCCGCCTCAGCCCCCGCCTCCGCGACACGCACCTCGGCACCGTCCGCGTCCTCCTCTCCGCCCTCCGCCCCGAACCGGGCGCCCGCTGCTTCGCCGCCCTCCAGGTCCGCCGCCCGTCCTCGCTCCGCCCCCAGGGCATCCTTAACGTCGCCGTCGCCCTCCTCGACGGCCTCGCCTACGTCGACCGGATGGTCCCCCTCCACGACAACTTCGGTGAGCCCTACGCGTTCTCCTACAATGACCTCGAGACCCTCTCGTTGGAGCCCAGGGAGGGAGAGACTTCGATGTGGTTCCGCGGCGGCGGCGGCGGCGGCGGCGAAGGTGGCGACGAGTGTACGGTGGAGAAGAGTGGGTCGGTGGAGAGCTGGGTGGGGGAGAAGGAGCAGGAGGCGCTGGAGTCGAAGTTAGAGTCGTGGAAGTTGGAGCTGTCTCCGGACTGCTACGAGATCAGCGACCGATCCCTCGGTGGCCGGAGGAAGAGGCGGCGCCTCCGGGGGGCAGGCAGCTTCCGGAGCCTGTCCTGCTTTTGCGGTGGAGCCACCAGGTGGGCATAACAATATTAGCAAGCAAGGGGAGGCGAAGCGACTGTGACGATGGATTGAATGTGAATGGCAGGCGCTGGTCGTCTATGTTATTGAGTTAGGTTGGTGGAAGGTTTTATATTGCATTTTAAGTGTTGATGGATGGAACCTTCGGCGTTGGCTGGTCGTTTGTTTCGAAGCCCGTGGCAGTATGCATCGGACGAAATTGAGGAGAATTTGATGGGTTCGGCTTAGATCCCGTCTGGATTTTAAAAAAGTTAGAAGAGAGAGAGAGAGAGAGAGAGAGAGAGAGAGTTGGTCTTCTTTGAGACAAAGGAGAAAACCACGATGTGGAGTGGAGTTATGATTGTTTTGTTTTTTATCAAAATATAATGCCTACCCAAGTTCGTAACGTAACGTGTTGTTTGTACCATAAAATCTTCCTTACGGTCTCAGATGTAGCAGCCTACTCTAGTTCTGGTGCATGATGGATAAATACAGTGGATGATCCACTCTCTGCAGGACAAAAACTACATCAATGTGCTTGTTTTACGAGCCATATGGTAAATCTGATTTATAACAGCTCGCAGGCGTACATTCTTATATATCAGATCAGATCTATGGTAAACGTTTCAGAGCTTGTTTTACAAGAATATATGTATATATATTTATATTGAAATATAATCAAGTTTAAAATTTAGTCATCTTTTTTATTCTTAAATTTATATCGATTTCGAAACTACTCTTTTTTTTTATATTTTTTTATTTTTAAAATTTATAAATTGTATAGATTTAAAGATGAAGGAATTGAATGGATTCGAACGTAGCTATATTTAAATGTAATGAAGCCAATTGCTCTCTATATATTAGATTAAAGAATAGAGAAAGTAATTCAATCTTATACATGTTTGTTTATATAAATATATAGATTACATTTAAGAATAAAAAAATAATAAATATTTGAATATAAATAAATCTTATATATATATATATATATATATATATATATATATATGAACATTTGTGCTAGTTTTTTTTAATTTGATTGAGAGAAAATAAGGAAAAAATCTTCCCTTATTACGTATGTTAGCATGTGGTTTTTTTTTTTTTTTTTTTTTTTTTGCTGCATGAAAAAATAATCACCGTAAAGCAGGCGGCGTTTATTTTGAAGTCCACCTTCCTTGTTTTCGAGAAAGATATTCGTGACAAAGCCAACCGAGTTAGACCGCAAGGCAGTTTTGACGGTGACGCGATCTCCGGGCCCACCATGAATCCATTCAAAAAGAGCACGTTTCAAAACTGTCTCTCCCCACCCCATCTCTTACCCGGTTCCCCACCACGAGTTGCGGCTAAAAGCTCCATCCGTTCTTTTCTTATTTTTGTCTTACTAGAAGAATACTTTTAATTAAAAATCTTCACCAAGAGCACCAAAGTATGGCCCAAATGAGCACGGCAACGGGACAAAAAAAAAAAAAAAAAAAAAAAAAACGTTATTTTCTTCTTTTGCTTCTCGCTTCGTTTTGAAGCCAAGAAAGAACGAAAGATCGAGCGCATTCGCATTCGATCCTCTTTTCTGTTCCATTTTAGTGCGATCCTTCGCTTGGGTTCGACTCCAAGAGCGATCGAAATCCATCGTCCATCTCTCTGCTTGTTGCTTCCCCTTCGATTCTTCCTCTTTTCTATATAATTGACTTTGGCACAGGGACGTGCCCTTATATTCTCGAAAGTGGCCAAGAAACAAGGTCGAGAACGAGCTCCGAATCGCTTCGAACAGTAAGTTTGAATCCCCTCCTCTATTTCTCGCAATAGAATCGGATGTCGGGTCCTGTTTTGACGGTCTGCGAAGTGTTTTTCGGGGTGATTTTTGTTTTGTTTTTGTTTTTTTGTCAGAATTGTTACGACTTTTTTTGAATTAGGTCATGTGGATTCATGGATCGATTACTTTTGATTGGTATTTCTCATTCCTTTTTTAATCTTTTGGGTTCTGACCGGGTGTAAAGTCTTGTTCATCGGTAGCTGATGGAATAGCTGGATGTTACTCTTTCGTAAAAAGGGTTCTTTTTCTTTTTATTTTTTGGGCTTCGTGTTACATATAGTGATTAGTTTCTTTTTATGTGGAGCGATCTATTTTTGGAAGTTTTAAGAATCAAAAAGTCAACTGAAAGCAGATGAGTTTCTCTTTTAGTTCGATAAATCCCCTCCACACGTAGAGAAAATTTTAGTGAAGTCCTCCAAAAAAAAAAATATTTAAAAAAGAAAAGAAAATAAAATAAAATCTTGCAGCCATTATGAGTTTTTTCTAATGCTTCGTTACTATTTTTAAATTAAAAAGGTTTCAGCCAATTGTTAAGCCTACATCCTAATCACTAATTAGTGACTACTCCTTTAGACATATCCTCTTTGTAAATCTGTTATTAGTTGCGAAACTCTACTCAGAAATTGCAAATTCGAATTCTGGAGTTGTTGGTAGGGAACTCTCACCTAAATAGTATAGGAATGAAAGAGAGCACCAAGAATGTTTGAGGCAAACAGAACAGCAGACATAAAGTGCTAAGAGTTGAAAGTTGGTTTTTACTTGTTATTTGATATTTTAATTAACATTCTTTAAAACTCCAACTCTTGAAAATCTCCAACTTTTATTTAGTTACACAATTTTGAATGAGACTGGTTTTCTCTTGGATGAAACTTATTAGAGCAAAACAATATATTTGCTGAAGTTGGATTTTAATATGAGGTCTTGAACGAAAGAATTTGATAGAATTAGTAGATGTAAATAACTTATAATAGAGCATTGCGTGCAAATTGCAAAGCAAAATTATGATTGCAAAGTCATGAGTGATAGGGTATGCATGGTGCATGGTTTTTTTTTTCTCTTTTCTTTTATCTGTTGCATGGGAATGACACAACACACAAATGGTTTCTATAAGCCTGAAAAATAGCAAGTGTTATGCATAAGAATCTATTTCACTTTTACAATAAATGTGTGGTAGCTGTGCATCCATGGTTGTATGATCAGATGAGCATAATCTGGATAAGATGCATGATGAAAAGATGTTACTATCTTAGTGTTGACTATTTTAGGTTATGAAGTGTTACCTACGTCAAAAGGCCATGTAGACTTTATGTTTACATAATGAATTTTTTTTTTTTTTTAATGATCGCAAGTGTATCCTCGGGTAAAGGTGAGGAAGCAGGAAGATCCAAATACGATGCAAGAAGAGGGAACAGCATATCTGCCAAGAGTAATTGAATCTCTTTCTGTAGAAGTCCATTCTTTGTCGAGAACTCCAACTTCATATCATGGTAAAGTTATTTGTTCGGACCGAACCCATTAAAAATTAAGCATTTTATCAGCACTTATCTTGTTGAAATGTTATTTTGAACATTAAATTTATGAGTAGTATTTCCTTCTGCATTCCTTATTTAGCACATATGATGTTTAATCTTCTTTCCTGGAAAATTATTGTCCTGTCATTTTTTTGTCTTTCTATTTCTAGCATTTATGCTCATGAGATTTATATGTGGATGCTTTTACATGTTTGATGTCTTCACTCAGACACTTCATATCAATACCAACACTTTGTAGATATTTTCTAGCAGATTCATGTTTTGGTGCTCTACTTTTTAAAGAGAACTCGTGCATCTATAAATTTGGTCTATGTATGTATTAATTTATATCAGAGGTATTATATAATATAAACTAGCCTTTGAGATATAGACTTTTGGGTTGTATACTAGTATATTATCATGTTGCATTGGATGCCCAAATCAGTGTTTATGACCCTAATATTGGGGAAGCTTGAGTTGCATTCCTCATAACCTATATGGCAGCTCTATGTCATTTATGAGGGCTGAGCTTTTAGGTGTTGTTATGTGAGTTGGAAAATTTACTCTTTTACGTCTCAGGATTAATAACCATTTATTGATGCTAATCAGGGATATCTACTCTTACATCACTTGGTTCAATTGAAGAAGAATTTCTTCTAAGTTGAGGTCCTCCTAAATTCATCATTTCGGTTCATTGTTTATGGAACATATGGAAACCATCTTGGCACAGGCAAGAGATAAATGCTCCCTCCAGAAACATGCAGCCTTAAAGTAACATCAATTCTTTTGGTCTTAAAGCCACTACAAGTGACCAGATTTTAGTCATGTAAATTGCAATTGCAACTCAGAGTTTTCCTTTTAGCAATAAATTATTATTGGTGGGTTTGTACCCTCCTTTAACCCTTTAAAAAAAACTTTTCCTTTTAGAATTCTAAATTCCTTGGACAACCTTTTCACATCAACCACTTGAACTATTTGCTCTTATACAAGGGCATTTCCTCTGGTAATATTTCAGGGTCTGGAGCCTATTCCACCTACCCTGGGGTCCAAAACTTTAGGGTACTTATCATAAAGAAGTTAGCGTATCAGTTTGGTCTCCTGAAGAAACCAATCGGAGAGGTGAAAATCTGTCTGAAACTTGTAATGCTTGTTTAGTGAGACTTAAGATCAAATTATAGAAAATCCGAACATTATTTTTCTAAAATTTGAACCATGCACTGCATCCCTTGACAAGTCTGTTTTCAGGTGAATGCAAGTTCTGAAGAAATCTCATCTGTGATTTATGAATTCTTATGGATCAATAAAGGGTCTCTATTAGTTCTCTATCATGCTATGAAAATGGAAATGTTGTTTTATGTAGTGCAATATCTTAGAAATTGAAAACTTGAACAGTGGAACTTTATATTGATTGTATTTTAATGATATGTTTGCTAGATTAAGTCAAATTCATGTGGCATTATCATCTTATGCTGCTTTAACAAACTCTGGCAAATCAGAATCTCTTGAGCACAACAACAAAGGGGAAAGCATACCTGATACCTAAAAGACTATTATAATACAAAGGCAGTTTCTTTATTGATCTTATAGTGGCAAAAGATGGGTTGACTAAAAGGGAACAAAAAAGATGTCAAACTGTCATTTTTTCAAAAGAATTGGCCTCATTTCCTTCCTTGAATAGTGCCTTGATGGAAATGCATCAGCATTGACAAAATTAATCTTGTCTGACCATCAGAGCAAGACTAATTTTGAAGAAGAATTTTACTCCATAATCAAGCAAACCTTGTTATTTGTGGTATTTTGCAAAGATCTTAAGCTTGGAAGCGGTTTGAAGACTGGACCATTGACTTTACAGGAACAATAAACATTCAGAAAAAGCAAATTTCACTTATCACAAAAAACACTAGGACAAATTAATGTGATGTGATATTGTTGAGGCCCAATAACTCTACTAAGAATTGGTTCCACTTTCATCTTAATGATCTTACTGAGTACACCAGAGAAAGTTGTAACATGCCAAATGACCAATACACATCTAAAAACAAGTTATCACAGAAACACTGGTATAAATTAATGTGATCCAAGATTTTTGGCAAACTAATATGGTTCCAGTCCACTCTTAAAGATCTCTTTATGGTTCCAGTTGACTCATAAAGATCTCTTTGAGGCACACCAAAAGGAAACTCTATTATGCATTTAAATAGACCTGCTTACCTTAAGCAAAAGCCCTTAATAAGTGAACCTAGAAATGTTGTTTTATATTTTTGATTCTAATATCAATCATGCCAAAACTCCTCTATCCAAATCCAGCAGAACTTAAGCTCGGATTTTACCTAAGACCTCAAATTTTTGCATGGTGAGTGATAATATAACCTCTTACCACTTTTGGGACCTCAATTTGATCGGTTGTAAAATTTATAGTTCACCCATCTACTTCTGCATCAAAAGTTTGTGCAAAAGTTTCCTTTATAAGCACTATTTTTTATCAACTATCTGTACTGAACACATTGGTCAACAAGATATTGAGAAAGGTCCGTCTGCAATTTCTTTATGTTGCAAAAAGCATTGAATAAAGACTTGAAAAATCATTTTTCTTCCTTAGTGACATTTATGTTTCAACTTTGATAAGCAGACATGGAGTTTATTTAGTATATATGCTCCAGTAGTTTTCATCTCCTCCAAAGGATAACTTTGAAGATCTGCTCTTTTCCCCTACAACTTTTAAAGATCTTCCCTATCAATTTTTGCTACTACATGGATTTTATAATCAGGTATCATTTAAATTCTCTTGCTGGCATATTTTCTACCCTCACTAGAAATTATTATCTTTCAGGAAGAATGTCAGAGAACGATCCTTCTTCATCACTTGCAAAGATTTCCAAGTCTCATAAGAATTCACCAGCATCTTCTAGTTATACATCCAAAGGTTAGATAGTATTTCAAGTATGCTCAGGCTACAATATTTGCATTATTATAGCAACTTTTAGTCATATGTACAAGTTTACATTGCAGGGAAGAACAACCAGAGTACTGATGAGGACAACAGAATCAACATTAGAGCTAGTACCATGCCACGGCCTCGAGCAGTCTTGTCAAGTCCAGGTGTCTAATTTTTCTGCTTCATTTATTTATTTATTTATTTCAAAGTTCATATTACTTTGTTCTTGCTATATGGGTCAGTCCTGCAAGTTGATTGGTTTCTTGTGGTATGAGCAAGCTGATTGGTCATTTCCTTAATACGTTAATAATAGAGTTCTATATGAACTGCAGCTTTCAAAAGGTCTCACACTGATTATAATAGATATCGACTGCTTATCGAAGAATAATATATGACATCTAATGAACTGTTCTTGTTTTATGGTCATATGACATCTAATGAACTGTTCTTGTTTTATGGTCATGATTCCATGAAGAATATCTTAAATTCAAATTTTGCCGCCTTCTCTTTGTATCAATGCTTTTATTTATTTAAGAACCATATTCACAACCCTTGGTATACTTTAAACATATGAGGCCAAACCCTCTGTTGTACCTCCTTGTATTGGCTCTGACAAGAGATCGTGTGTGTACCTTTACTACTGTGATGGCAATGCTGTGAAACCTTCTCCCCCTCCCCTGTTGCGTAAGGATCCTTGCATTTTAAAGAAGCATCAAACATGATTTACATGTCTTCGTCCATGTCATAACATTCATAACATTTATCACCCTTATTTGAATTACCATTTTCAGAAATGAAACATTTTAAACAAATGACCATGAGAGCCTTGTGCATTCAAGTACACTCAGTAAACAATTGACATTATCCAAGTGAGCTGAGAGAAAAATAGAAAAAAAAAAATAATACTTTCATGCACTGGAAAGAGGTTTCCATCGATTCTTGGACTTTGCATCATGTTTACATGATCTTCTAATGAGGACAACAGAATCAACATTTGTATGTTTGTGTTCACCAGCTGTCCAACAGTACGTGCAGCACCTTGCAGAAAATTTGAATTCCACCTGCTTCTCCCAAGGGTGCTTCAGTATATGCCTGAGCCATTATGCTAAGAAGCTGGGGACCGTAATAATGATAAATGCAATTAACTAACTAATTCTTTTTTTATCATTCATCAATTGAATGCCCTACTACTCTTAGACTAATAGTTGCCAATCCTATAGCATTTTATTGTAGTTAAATAAATAAAATATTTCCACGAGCTTCCCAATCCTGTAAATATGACTCTTACAGGGCATCTTGGAGTAAGCTAATGTACATGATGAGAAGAATCTCTTCAAATGAGTGTTTATCGAAGGTCATCTCACTGAATGCACTATGGCTTTATTTGTGCCGCTGAATGTTGGTTTACTCTCTGTTGTTCTTGATTTAAGAAATACGGCTCAAGCTATTATAAAATGGTTAACATATTTGCTTCCAGATAATGACGATATAATTGGAAACCAGAATCGACTGATTAAAGAGAGGGAAACACTTCTGAAAAGGCAGAGCCCGGGTCAAAACATTCAAGCACAAGGGAAGTTCAGTCACAGGAATGCCAGAGTTGCAAGTCCCCTTGGCACAAGAAAAGTCTCCAAGGAATCTGGTGACAACAGTGGTGCAAAGGAAAGGAAGCTTGGTTCCCAGGTAGATGCATTGAAGCAGAGACCAACTATCAGAAGAGGATAACCGAAGTTGGCGGTGTCAAGAGCCTGATGTCATCATAGAGGTGATCTGCACCTTAGTGGTTATTTCGCAATCGTATGGTGGTGTTTGAACTCCCACAATGCTTTTAGCTTGATATAGGCACTGGTTTGGATTTGTTGAATTTGCTTCCAACAAGTTTCTTTGAGAAGTGGCCATATTTTCTTACTCCCTACCAGAAGTTTCAGAGAGGGCCTCCGAATGTTTCTGTCACATGTAATGATGGTCTGCTACTTTTTTGGTGTTCTGGCGTTTGCTTTGTAAAGTTTGCTTAAATGCAATCCAGCATCTGTGGGAAAGAGTAATCAATCCTCTTAACTAAAGTTTGGTGTGGAAATTGATCTGGAATAATCTGGACACCATGCTTCAGTAATGACTGAGAAAAGCCAATCTGTCCAAGATCAAATGCGAAATAATTTATTTGTGTTTTTACCTCCCTCTGATTTTATACCTCTAAATATGTGACAGATGTCTGCACTTCAATTTTGTGAGGTTCACATACAGCATTGGCACAGCATTTTAGTAACCCAACAATTGTTGTGGAGGTAATCAAAATTATATCTTTCTTTTTTTTTTTTTTTTAACCCTTCTTCATTCATCTTAGATTATATATGATATGACAACAATAAGATACCAGAGGAGGTAAAATTGTTGGATTAAAGTTTATCTTTGAAAGGTTGGTTATCGTATGAGATCAATTCGGAACCTTTCTACTGTTTTATCCCCGCCTAAAAAATTCTCAAACGCGAATATTCCCAACCCCTCTCCAGCTATTATTCTGGAACCGCCGTTCCCGCTACGTTCAGCCTTCTGGCTTAAGTTGGGCAGGCCATCACTGAGATAAATCCAAGAATTTGATGGTTGCTAAAGAGCAGAGCGCAGCCGGAAAAAGGGTGGACGAGGCCACAAGACCAGGCTACAAATAGATCCTCTTCCCAGCCCGCACTTTCATCCATCCGTGCCGTTGATCCCCTCGTCGGAAGCCAACCCCCCGGTCGAAGGTATGCTCTCTTTCTCCACTCCCTGTACTATTTTCGCTCTCCCCTCCCTTTCCTCTCGCCGCTCCCGGATTTGGGGCCTCGCTGCCTCCCTCCGGTGGATCAACGAAATAAGAAAACCACCCCCACTTCTTCTGTTCTCGGCTTGATTCTCACCTGATTATAAAAACACCCCCTGCTCCCCCAAAACTCTCGACAGAGTCCCCCTCCGCTCGCCGGCGCCGCGATGTTGGCCTCCACTTCGCCCCCGTCCCCACTCCTCATCTTCAACCCCCAGTCCAGCGCCGCCGCCCCTCCTCAGGCGCCCCTGGAGGCGGTGCTCCGATCGCCACCCCGGCCTTCCGCCTCTTCCTCTCTAGCCTCTCCGAGTCCGTCCCTCGCTCCCTCTCTAACCCTCGTCGCGCCTGGTCGGAGATCATCGACCGCTCCTCCTCCTCCCGCCCGGAATCCCCTCCGATGCCGCATCCCGCATCCACAAGAACCTCGCCTACTTCCGCGTCAACTACGTCGCCCTCCTCGCTGCCGCCTTCGCCCTCTCCCTCCTTGGGCCTCCTTCCCGCCTGCCGGGCCCCCCTTTTCTGCCTCTCCCTTCCCATCTCTAATCTCTTGCTCCCACCTATTTCACCAGACCGGTCCAAGAGCCCAGTTAAGCTCCTGCGTTGCCAGCCTTGATCGAGGACTAAGAAGAAAGAAGAGAAAGACATCGAAAGCTTTGATCTTTTTGGGAAGGGAAGTTTCTCCCGTCAATCCACGAAGAAGGTACGCTTGATCCAGAACCCCTCATACTAGGATTTCCTGAGGGTTTCGAACTTGATATTAGAGCATCAATGCCGTTATCTTATCTTTCGTATCAGGATCTGGGCATGGATTCATTCGTCGATGTTCCTCTTCCCATGGATAAGCTCTGTTTGGGTGAAGCCAGTGCCTTTGAAACCGTAAACAAGTGCGTCCCGAATAGATTGCTATTACTTTGCATTCAAGAATGTCTTGATATTAGTGTTTTTAGTCAAGTGCATCAGAATTCAGAAAATGACCACTAATTTTTACGATATCCAGGATTGTGAGCTTTACTGGAACATATGTACTTTTCTAAGTTGCTCATCATTTGTAATATGTGAATGTCTTCAATTCTCTCACTTGATTTTTTTTTTTTCTTAAAAAAATGATACCCTTATAATGAAATCATAAAAATTAGGTCCTTTCTATCTAGAAAAGAATTTCAAAAACCACTTTTCTCGGGCTCATGAAAAAAACAGAATATAAATGGAAATACAAGTCGGAGTCAAAACTAAGATATCTCTTCTACTTGAAGATCGCAACAGAATTCAGATCAACTTCTCCATTGTTTCGCATACACTATATCACTGGTCTAGTGTATAATCACTTTAGATAGAAAATACATACTTTCTGTAACCCAAGGAACCTTGTTTCCTTATGTTTTCTATGGAGATTCTTAGAGAAAAAGAGGGAGGGGGAGAGAAAGCAGCTATACATTTTCTACAAAGAGTGAGAGGTTTATTTCTAAGGAAGAAACCGGCAATAACTCCCCTCAACCATTTCATTATTCAAATTCAAAATCATGAATTTGAGTCTAATTGGGTCAACCCATCATGGGCGCCTAACCCGCCCCCATTTCCAACAACTCATATGATCCATATATTTAAATTATATAAAAATGAATCCTCTTTTGTGAGTAAAAAAATTCTTAATTGTTTTTATTTAAGATCAAGAGATTTATTAGTTGCTATATGATGTGCTCCTAATTTTAAGTCACCCACGTGATATATAGAGAGTTGAGCTCCACGCTTAGTTTGGGTATATGTTAGACCGTGAGCTTACTCATTACCATGTTGTCAATATTATTCGATATCCAGGACTACCTATGCTGGACTTGTTGAAGTATTCACTATCATGATTCAGGTTTATATATAATATCCATGACAAACTCAAATATAGTGGTCGAAATTATAATTTTTTTTTTGGCATATGTGCGTATAAGTGTTGTTCATGTTTTGGAGTTTGCCCTACTTGGTTCTTTTGTATTTTGATCTTGAGTATCTAATGGACCAACCTTTTGTATTGCACATATTATTCATGTTGTGTGTATCTAGAAAATGAATGATCATGGGCTTCCTAGAAACCAAATAACATATCATACTTTCTTTACCTTGTGCTTACTATTTCTTTTCTTTTTTCTCTTATGCTACTTTCAGGAATCAGACTTCTGTTGTTCTGGTATCAACAGGATGCTTCAATCCTCCAACTTATATGCACTTACGCTTGTTTGGTATGTTTGGGTACAAGGTCATTGTGCACATTTCTACTAGTCTTCAAATTCTATTTGATCATGTTTGTGACTTCATAGAATTTTACACACAGAATTATTTTATGGATCCAATGCACCTTGGGCATTTAAGCATCCTTTAATATCATTAATAGTTATAAGAACATGAGAATGGTATTGAGTTATATTGTTAATGCTTTACTTGAGTAGTTGTACAAAATACAAGTAGAAGAACTTCAAATCTGAGTTGAAGGACATGACTGACTTTATTATTGCTTGTTTGTACCTGCAAGTTCCTCTCTTACAAGATATCTCATGCTTGTGATGAGGATCAAACTATGGATGAACATTTTTTCCAGTAAATCTCTCTGAGTTAAAAAACTGCAGAAATATCTAAGTGTGCTAGAATATTCTATTTGCATGTTATTTGGCATATGAATGAGAAGCAGTGGAGATTCTAAATTGGTGCCTTCTGATTCTGTCCCAAGGTTATGTAATTTTATTTTCTTTTTGTATGACATATCGGGTGATCCCTCTTGGTTTATCATGATAGGTAATACCAAAGTAAATAAACATGACACATAAAGTGGAAAGTATGTGCTTTTTCTTGCAAAGTACAATTTTCAATACACTTTTGGTAGTAAGTTCATTGGCGTATATATAATAGATGAAATATAAGTATGTTTTGTTAAAATTTGAAACTGTTATCTGACAAAGGGTGAAATTTGATCATGTACAAGAGCTAGCAAAAGATGCATTAAAAGCACAAGGCTATACTGTCATAGGAGGCTACATGTCACCTGAGAATGATGCATACAGGAAAAAGGTTTGTGGCCTTTTGCAATTTCTCATTTGCATATATAGATAGTCAAATAATTGATTGAATGTGTGGCAGTCCAAATTTCATTATGCATCTGAAATAGTATGCAAGGCTTAACAAATTCTTCATGAGTTTACTTGTATTTATTTTTGATGCAGAATACAGGAAGTGGACTTATTTTAAGGTGAACTAGAAATGGATTAGGGACATCTTTTTCCTCTCGTGTGTGCGTGTAGGTTTTTTCTATATGCTTAATGGCCAAGACTTGATTGCTTTAAGTTTGACATGCTATTTTTGACAAGAAGCTAAAGACTAGTAGCTGTTTATCACTAACGAGAGATTCTTCTTAAAAACACAAGTGTTTTAAGTCTCAACAATGTTGAATCAGCAGGATCCAAATTAGTTACAGCTGCTGTGTAGAAATAATACGTTACCATATAATAATAGAGAAATCCTTTAATCACTATTCTTTTGTTAAGATGTACAACTCTTTTGACAGCAGTGTAGTGAATTGATTTGTATTTGTTTGTCTTGTGAAGGTGTTTTATTCCTTTTTTTTTTTCTTTCTTTTTTTCTTTTGGTGTTTGTGTGCTCCTCACAATTCAGTGATTCATGCTTTAGGATGTATATGATATTCGTGTGGACAACTCTTATCTTTAGGTCACATAAAAGGAATTTTTATATTAAAGCGTAATATTGTTAGACTTCTACCCTTTCCTGAAAGCATTTCATCTCAGTACAGTGATGCATAAACAATCTTTCTTCTAAAAAAGAAACAGTTCATGTTAATGGTCAAGTTGTTGTGGACGATTGTCACATATATCAGTGCTTTTGTGTTGTGTGATGTTGGCATTGTACAAGAGTAATCGTATCATGTTATCTTTTCCCTAGGACCTTTCGTCAGCCAACCATCGAGTTCAGTTGTGTAAGCTAGCTTGCAAAAGCTCTTCCTTCGTGATGGTAGATCCATGGGAGGTAAATCAAGTTGGAATATAAATTGGCACATTTTGTTTATTTTACCTTTGCCTTCTTTTTTCTTTTTACTTGCCACAACCCTCTCTAGACCCCACAAGGGTGGGAGCCTCTTGCATCAGGGCACTCTTTTTTCATTTGTCCATCCCTGGCAAGTTCCATGAGTCTGAGAATCATACAATGCACACTCATTTACAAGAGTGGTTTGGAAGCCTCTATCCAATATGTGACTCAAAATTCCTCTTTATTCTATATCAGTCACATCTTTGAATTTGGTTGCAGTAACCATTATACGTCATTGATGATCTTAAAGCATTTGATGATCTATTAATTTTGTCGAGCTCTTACTTTAGGCAAAGCAAAATGGCTACCAGCGGACGCTAACTGTTTTGTCTAGAATCAAGAGCTCTTTATGCAAGATTGGATTGGTTAGTAATGGTAAAACTTTTTCCCTTGCATAGTTAGTTTCACTATTTATGGCAATTTTTGGCATCAGTTGTTTCTAGTTTAGTGTGTTTTCTGAATTTCATGTTTTAATTTGTGTTCTTAAGTGTACTGTAATGCTGTAATTTCTTAGTGGTAAGTTAATCTGAGTTTGTTTTTTTCAATGCTGTACAACTTTATAGTCTTCTATTTATCATCTACAAAACAATTTGTAATTTCATGCTACTAAGTCCAGCTTAAAAAGGCAATCACATATCTTATATGCATGTTTAATGTTGACATCATACATTCGTTTAGTTTAATGGATATTTATGTTGAGGCCATTTTCTATACATATATAGTGTGTTATTAGTTTTCACTATTTTCTCTTTTTAAGGAGAACTTTAATAACTTTTTTTTTAAAATGTAGAATCGCTCAAAGTAATGCTTTTATGTGGTTCTGATCTGCTTGAATCCTTCAGCATTCCTGGATTCTGGATACTTGATCAGGTATATTTCCTGCATCGACTTTGTGATTTATTCCAAGAAACAAAAGGGAATTACAGCAGATTATCATTATTATTATCCAGTTGGACTTATGTTGGTTATTGACTAAGAAATAGACCAGATGCACATATATGTTCACATTGTACGATGCCACAAATTGTTCTAGGCTTGATTATTTTACAATGTTCTTAATCATGATTACAACAAGAACACTTCTGTAAAGCATATGATTATGAACTACTTATTACGATGTAGGGGAAATGGACAACCATAGGACTAGCAGTTCTAAGTCCTAGAATGGAATTCCAGAATTATTAAGTGTCACTGTTAATGGCTGGTGTACATTGGTTTTGATTAGCCCAATATTCCTGAGCATCTGTCAGATAACCCTTATACATGGACATTTCCTCATGGTACAACTTCATAAAAATCTAATACAACAACATGTTAAAATGCATGGATTTTTAGGATGAGTTGACTATTCAATAACACTTGTCAAAAATTAACTGCGATGTTATATAACACTAGAAAATTGAAGAGAAATAAGTGATACTTCATTAGAAGTATCTTGACAGTTGATACTTGTAGCAATTTATGCTTAGTGCTTAAAACAGCTGAGGTAGAGGTGTCATTAGTGGCTCTATTGTTTTTCAAAGATCATGGACCCCTTTAAACTGGAAATTTAAAAAAAAAAAAAAATTGATGAGGTTTTTGTGGTACCATGTTTTCATGCAGAGAATAGGCCTTGAGACACATCATGTACTTATTCTTCATTTCCTTGGTGCAAAACATATTGTACTTAAATGAGTCAATAAAGTTGATGTTACAGATCTGCCTATAGAAAAATTGATCTCTTGTTGCCATGATTTAATTTTGATGGACATGAAAATGAGAGTTGTAAGCTGATAGACTGAAGCATTGCCATGTAAAGCATGTTTGCAGAAGACTGAAATGTGGGTTATAATATAACGTTGGCTCTCTGTTTGCTAGCAGCAACTGAACAATTTTAAAGCTGGCTTCAATCAAATGGGACATCACAAACAAATTTGTCTCTTTAGTTTTTCTCTGTTGAAGTTGGAAGACTAATTGAAGCTTGGACTGCTAGAGAACTTAGTTTTTGCTCCAAAGAGAGAGAATCTGTTTTTGCTATGAAAATATAAACTTTTACTTGCATATTTGTCAGTTTTTTGAAAGGAAACGCCTCCTACTGATGTTCTTGTTGGTGTTAGTTTGATCGCATTTTATAAAATGCAAAAAATGCTCATGATATTTAATATTTACTTTCCAGGTCAGGACAATCTGTAGAGACTTTGGTGTCATCTGCATACGCAGAGAAGGGAAAGACATTGAGAAAATAATATCCAATAATGAAATATTAAATGAAAATAAGGTAGCTAGCTAATTAAAGTTTCCATTTTGTTTGTGCTTATTATTTTACCTATCAGTGTTTGAAAATATTTGAAATATGGTTTCCATAACATAAATATTTTTTAACCTTCTGAATACTGTTCTTTTAATGTTTGCAGAGTAATATCATCTCAGTGGATGAGATAGTACCAAACCAGATTAGTTCAACAAGAGTGAGGTAATGCTTAATCATTGGTATATTCCCTCCTAGGTGGCGTAGCTCTTTTTATGGGTTCAATATGTATGTTCCATCTGGCCCCTAATGTAATTTCATGTGACCTGATGACCCAAGGTAGCATCTCTAATGCTTGATCCCATATGTAAGAGCTCACATGAGTGACATTTTCTGCAGTCTTTAACCTATGTTTTCTTGATCAGCAGTTAACCACCAGAATACCGAAACAACTCAGGTTTTTATTGGCAAATTTTCTTGGAGATTTTATAAATCTTTGCTTTTCTCCCCTTTTAGTTGCAAATGAAAGAGATATAAAGGATTGTTAAATAGTGGTATAGGGGAAAAGATGAAAAAAGAACGAGTTGTCTAAAAAGTTTAAACTAATCCAGTATCACCATAATATTACTGTAATATGATAAACATATCCTTTTCATTCAATTATTGTGACAAGATATCATGGTGATGGTGCAGCATCTTCACAATAAATATGACACAAATTTTACCTTAAATTTTGATTTTTTCCGTGAAATCCAAGAAGATATCAAATGAATTTGAGATGAACAAAGAAATCTCTGATGATGATAATCACATGCTTATGTAAGCTGAGCCAATCAGACCTCCACTGTTGGCCTGATGACTACTTGAACAAGAGAAACCATGAAAACGAGAAGCTTTTGTCCATGAGCTTCACCTGACCCATACACGGGTTGGTGCGGATTGATCATAAGTTATAATTTCCTGGCTGACAAACTTGCTCGTCCTATCCTGTTCTCTCATCTATAACTTGAGACTGAGCCCTTTGTCTTGCTTTGTATTTCAGGGAATGCATAAAGAGGGAGTTGTCGATTAAATATCTGACTCCTGATGAAGTCATTGACTACATCAAGGATCAGAAGCTCTACTTGATATCAAACACTGATTGTTCAACATGAATCTAGTGGTGACTGACTAAATTATCAAATTAGTCAATGACTTCTCATGTTAGAATACAACAATTTCATTCTGCAGCACAGGCACCAAACGCAGAGGGTTTATCAAATTTTTTTTTTTTTTAAAAAAAAGAAAACTGTGCATATGTAATATATTAGGTTGGGTTTATCCCCTCTCAGTCAACAAAAAGGGGTTTTCTCAAAAAACAAACTGTGCAAATATATGTAGTGTTTAGAATGCTCGATACATTTTCAGCCTTGTGTTATATATATATATATATATATATATATACTTTGATGTCCTCTCTCTCTATTTTCAGCAAGGTGTGATAGACCCAGCCTACTCAGCACAATATTAGGTTTTTTTTTTTTTTTTTTTTTTTTTCTAGTTAAAAAACGATGAATGACCTGTGTGTGACCTGTGCAAATGGTGCTCTAACCGACTGAACTAGTAGGTCATTTTATATCTTCATAAACAAAAATTTATTAAATTCTATTGTTAGTTTATATGGTTCAGCTGTTTTACATTAAAACTCAATTTATAGCATTGAAAAAAGAAACTAAATAAAATAAAAGTAGTATTAGATTTTATGGTTAGTTTTGATAGAATACCTAGTTAATTAACAATGGATTGTATGTATTATAATATTAAAATAAAAAAAAAAATAAAGTGTGTTGAGAGTGATATTCCCACCCACTTACTAGAATTTTAAACATTTCAGAGGGTAACGGCGAGTACGTATTTATTTCTGCTTGCACCGATGCTCCTTAGAAAATTGTCATGCTCGTTTAGAAGGGTGCACAAACACCCATCCAGATTTTATAAATACAGAGTCTTGAGGTTGTGTTTAGACGACACATTTTAAAAATTTATGAAGTTTTAAAATATAAATTTTCAGAATTTCATAGGTTTCTGTAAATATTTGGATAGTTGTTTCTGGAAAATGAAATCTTCTCTTGTTAATGTAATTTTAAAATTCATATATTTTTACTAAAAAATATTAATTATTATTTTTATGTAATTATTAATAATATATTAATAAAATATATATATATATATATGTATTTAATTAAAATATTTATTTAATAATAAAAATAATATATTTATAAATATTAGAAATGTTTTAAATTAAATTTACATTTTATTATAAAATATTTTTATAAGTTAAAAATAAATTTTATTTTTGTAAAAATATATAAATTAGTGATAATATATAAATAAAATTTAATTACATAAAATTGTAAATTAAATATAAATTTAGTTAGATAAATATTTTAATTTAAGTATATTTATATTAATTATACATATTATTAATGATATTTATTGATTTAAATATTAATAAAATATTAATAATTATTACTATTAATATTTTAAATAAAATAAATACTTGTGTAATAAAAACTTAATAAATATGTAAAATAAATATTTATGTAAATAAAAATTTTGAAATATTTATGTAAATATTTTGGTATGTAAATAAAATTAAATATTTTAACTATCCTTAAGAAAATTTTTAAAAGAAGTTTGTAAATAACACTTTTAAAGAAGAAATTTGTAATTGACCATTTCGAGGGAATTATAAATTTCATAAAATTTTAAAATCTTTCTTAAAAAATTTCCTTTCAAACGCAACTTTAGGGTTTAGCTCGACGTACCAAATCAATGCTAAAAATAACAAACAAAAAGTTCTCCACAAAAAATTTCTTCTTTTTCTAACTTCTTTTGTTTCTAAATTAACTGAGATTTTCTTTAGAGTTGCTATATGTAGGATTCCATCTTTAAAACTATATTTTGTTTCTCATTTTTAATATATATATATATATATATATAACCTACTCCCGGACATTATATTCTAAAGTTAGTTCACGTTGGAACTCGATTTGTAGCCCATTAGGATCGGAAGATTTCATCATTCTAAAATTTGTTAGAAACTTTAAACCGAATTTATGAGTGGCATGATAGATTAATGGATAGGGCAATGTTTGGAGTGGCATTCGGTCATCTGAGTTGCTTGCGTATCAATCTTGGATTTCTTGTGTGGGAAAGGATAAATCTCCTGAGGGTACGGTAGAATCCTCGTTTCAATAGGTGGCGAGGCGAAAAGCAAGCGTTCATCATCCATCGTCCGAAAAATAGGAATGCATGTGATCCTCGCCAACTTGAGACTTTTGACAGGCACCTACGTACACCTGACAGTCCTGCAATTGTCCTCCTCCCGTGATCTCAATCTAGGATAGATGCCAATCATCTCTACAAGTATTATCTAATCCCCGCAAGCAGCCAAGCAAACATACTGTTCCGCTCTAAGGGCTCGTCGTCATCCTGATCGAATATGTCCCGTCCCGAGTTGAGAACATGATCCAAAGCTCCAAAGAAGGAGGATTTTGTGGCCCCGTCTCTGTCCCTATGCCTGTCCCCTGTCTAATATCTAGCTGAAGAAGAAGAAGAAGAAGAAGAAGAAGAGAAAGGTTGTGAGACTCTCTCTAGAATGGGAATTTGCGACAGTTTAAGCTAAGGCAAGCTCTCCGACATAGAAAAATTCGAACCGTGCAAGGACCAGGAAAGTCTTGCAACTTAAAAAAGATGATGTTCTTGAAAGAAGAGGGAGAGCATCTGAGATTTCTCTGGGAAGCCAAAAGGTGGCAAAAGACCAGACAAAGGAGTTTTTTTTTTTTTTCTTTTCTTTTTTGCTGCGTTTAACTTTCGACTTTTCGATATTGGGGTGTCACATGTTTTAGATCACAGAAAAAAAATAGCAGTGATATGGTGAGATTCTGATCATCGATTGTTGACAGTCAAATTGCCCAAACAAAGCCTATAGGAGTTGAGGTCCTTTCAAGGGATTGATGGGCATTGGTTCCTTATAATGGGAGCTGCATTGGCTTGCAATTGGGTGCCTCGACCTGGGTTAGGTACAAAGGGCTTTCCAAAAGCATAAAAAAAGAGATCAGCTTTGGTGTTGGATGAGAATAAGGGCATTCTTTGGTGCGCTTCAGTGATGGTTTTTCGTTGCATGAGATTTTATGCACTACAAGCTCACAGATTTTCTTGTGTCGATAAGGTTTTAGCATGACCAATTGACCATGGTACCACTCTTGACAGTTCCTCTACGCTGTCATTAATGGGAATCTTCTTGCACTCGGAAAAAGAACAAAAAAAAAAAAAAAAGAAGCCTTCCATTGGCAGACTAAAAACATTGATGGAATGAATACTGGAGAGGTTTGTTGCGTCCGGGATGATTGTTTTGGGTTCTCATTCTGTCCACCACCAACTTAACAATGCTCTTGAAATGAGAAAGTCGGCCATTATTCTCCCTCTTGGGTGATATGGTATAGGTGTCAGCAATCACTACTAATACGGAGAGTCATTCAAGCAGCATATAATTCAGTCCTTTTTTTGTTTTGGTAATATATTATCAAACTATGGCATATAAAAGTTGATCATGCTACAACATGACTTGGACTGGCAGATTTTTTATTTTTTATTTTTTTATAGAATTCAGAGATTTTTTTCCTCTCGAAGAATACAGTCTTTAAATTTAAACGGTTGAATCTGCAAAATGAGGAGATTTTTCAATATAAAACTATATCGGCTATAGAATTTCATCAAGCTCTCAACCTCTATAATGAATTTTGGTAACCCAACACTAGCTCAAAATTCTTGATCACCTGAGCTTTCTTGATTCTTAAATACTTCCTAGTGTGGTATGAGCTGGTCACCCTACTTGGTAGCGATGCATGATAAAACTAAAAGGTTACATGATGTGGATGATTAAAACATTACATATATCCTCTTTCAAAGAGTAAAATTACAATCAAGAGTGGCTTCCACTAAAGCTACCACTCAATTCAAGAATAAATCACATCAAAGTCACTGACCACTGTAAGCCTGAGTTCATCACCCGATTTAAAAAGAATTCTTAAATACTATTCAAGAGAGATTTCATCAAAAATATCGTCATATCTAGAGATTCAGCTCATCAGAGCTTTCTACTAATGAACGATCAAATTTAAGAGAGACTATCAAAATACCAATAAAAGTACCCCCAAAACTCAAAAAAATATGTTCCAAACTTTAGATTCAAAACATAAGCTCTAAAATCCCTAAAGCATCGTCTCACAAAACTCTAAGCCTCCATTTTCTTCTATAATCTTAAGCTGACTTAAGCATGACAAGGTCTTTTGATGACAATCTTTAGATCTCTTTCACTTTCTTCTTTCTCTCTCTTGCAGGATTGAGTACATCAAGTGGCCAAAGAGTGCACTTATCCAAATGAAAATTAATATGATTCATTGGCATTTGGGAGCCATTTTTGAATAACAATAATTTGGCACCATTTATAGAAATGAGCAAGAGTACCTATCTATGCTACCCAAGAAAAGAGACTAAAGAGTTAGCAATGCCCAAGCAACCGCTAGCTATGCTCAGATCAGTGCTCAAAACTCTATGAGAGATTTGATCCATTCGAATCCTCATCTACCAGTGGTAATAATCACCTAAGAGTAGTTCAATGCCCCTTACTAGCATATTGAGATGTCAACAAACTTGGTCTAAAATCTATTCCTTAAGGATCTAGTTATAGAGACAAATTCAGAGCTGACTAGAAGGCCTACCGAGTTACTGGCAGTGACCATCCTCAACCAAAACTTGATAAGGAACTTCCAGACCCTCAAAAAAGATAAACTAGGGGTGCACACCAAGACGATCGACTTGAGAAGGAGCCTTAAGATCGGCTATCATGATTGAACATGCACTCCCATCCAGAGATTCATATAGCTAACTAATGTTAAATAGATCGATGATTGAGGGAGATGAACCTAAAGTTCAGGATGGGTATAGAGGTATTCGAGACAGGGGGCAGATCCATCTAATGAGTTCAATTTACCTCAAGATCCACCTTCACTATAGAGGTAATGGTCGAGCCTTTAGACTCCTCCCTCTGAAACTTAAATTGCTTCAATTAGAGTTCTATGATGGGACTTTAGATCCCATCGACCACCTGGAAAGCTTTATAGCTTTTATGTTATTGCACGATGCTTCAAATGGCATCATGTACTAAACTTTTTTCATGATTCTAAAGAAAGCTGCTCATATGTAGGATTCAAGCCTAAGCTAAACTTCCACCAGCTCCTTTAAGCACCTTAGCTAATAGTTCATTAACCACTTCATCAACAATCAAAAGCATAGAAAGATCTCTGTGAGTCTGATGGTGATCAAGTAGAGGAAATATGAGTTGTTGAAAAACTACATCTAGTGATTCAATTCAAAGGCTTTAAAAATTCAAGATTTGGGTTTCTCGATGACCATTATAGCCCTTATGGGCAGCCCTAAAAACTTTAGATTTAGCTTTTTCCTCACAAAACACTCATTGAAGGACCTTACTAAACTACTTACTTGAATCGAAAAGTATATTAACACCGAAGAAGCATTTATGGCTCAAAAAGAAAGTGGAGGGTAGACCAAGAAGAAGTGCCAAAAGAAAGATGACTAAAGGTCAAAGGAATCTTAGAAGTCTTGTGGAACCTAGGAGACCCATGCTAATCTAAAATTCTGCCCAAGATGTTTGAAAAGTATATTCTTCTCAACATACCTTAGACTCAAATTCTAATGCAGATCAATCATGAAGACTATATGCACTCGGTTACAAAGATGAAGAGTAAACCAATGATAATGGGATCGGAATAAGTATTATCGATTCTCCAAAGATCATGAGCATGATATCAAGGAATGCCAGCATATGAAGGACAAGATCAAGACCTTATTCAGTGAGGATACCTCAATTGCTACATTCGGAGCCATTAGTAGTTCAAGCAAGACATTTGAGAGAAGTGTAGATATGAAGAAAGACCCAATAATTAACCTACAGCCAAAGTAATTATTGTGATCCATGATGCGCTAGTAGTTGAAATAGTATGTTCTTCAACTTGGAAGGCTTATACATGATAAATACGAGCTCGAGAGCCCACTGACAAGAAGGCCAATACTGAAGCTGAGCTAAGCATCACTTTCTTTGGGTCATTGGAGTGTGGACCTCCTATGATGATGCTTTGGTTGTCTTAACAACTATTGTTAATTGCCAAATGAAAAGAATCCTAATTGATAATAGAAGCTTGATAGATATTCTTTTTACGATGCCTTACAAAGAACAACATTGGTATCGACTAACTAAAGCCAATGAAAGCCCCTTTAATTGGCTTCACTAGAAAATTCACCCGACGTAAAGGCATAATCACCATATTGGTGACCGTAAGAGAAGAGCCCTAATGCAAGATTATCACGGTGAACTTTTTGGTCGCTAAAGTGTAACATCTCGAATCTTAAAGCAGTATCCTAATCTTGAAGCATAAAATTTATCATGAATGAAGGGGCAAATTTGAAATTTTATCAATGTCATTTGAACAATTGGTGAGGGGTATAAAGGAAAAGGATACCAAAGTCATTTAAAAATTTGATTAAGGAAAAAGTGAAAAAAAGAATCCTGCCGTCATTCGCAAATTTCTTCAAGGGTAAAGAGGGAATTTGTCAAGGACTTTTTCATGAGTAGAGAAGGGTAAAAATGCATGGTGAACAGGCATACCATGTGGACTTTAAAAGGGCATTTTGGGGATTTATTTGAGGGCAAATTGGGGATTTGCCAAGTCATTTAAAAACCCCCTTAATCCTCTCCTTCATCCATCGTAAGAAAAATCAAGAGTGAGGGAGAAGAGGGTGGCGGGAGAGGAGAGAAAATTTCAGCCGTGGGGAAGAAGAAGAAGAAGAAAGAAAGAAGAAAAAAGAAATAAAAAGGAAGAAGAAGAAGAAGAAGAAAGGAAGAAGAGAAAGGAAGAAAGCTTGGTGTCTTCTCTTCCTGTCATCCTTAAGGTAAATCCTAAACCTTCTAAGGTTTTAGATAAATGATAAAATCATGTGTTAGAGAGAAAAGGAAAAGAAATAAGAGAGGATTTCATGTTATGAAAATGATGAGGATTTATGTTTGATGGAGGAAAAAGGTGAAAAACCTAGTATGTGATGTGTAGAATGAAACCTTTTTCTTATATCATTTTCATATCCAGCTTAAGAGATAGCATGATACCATGTAAGGGTGATGAATCCATGTAGTTATGAAATTGAATGATAAGAGAAAAATGTAGAGAATTTTGGTATGCATTAAAGGGGCATGCATGCATGTTTCATGGAAAAACCTAGATGTCTGTCGCCTAAATAAATTCATATGTGGTAATATAGGTCAAGGAAATCAAGTAAAGGAGCCTTTCCAAGAGGGGTAGCAACTGTGGAAAAGAAGAAATAGCAGGTGAGTGGGTTTCTCCTCTATCTTGTCAAATGTTTCATAATAGTATAGTGATGTTTTGCTACAAAATTAGTGTATTATACTAAGTATAGTATCTTTAGAAATCAAATATGGGAAATAAGAAACCGGTTATAATGTTATTATATTTGTAAAGCATGTTTAAAAGCAAGGCATGAGTTTAAAGAATAAGTATGGATTTACAGCATGTTTTAAAGCAAGACATGAGTTTCAGACAAAGCATGAGTTTCAGCAAAGTATAGAGTTTCATGAAAAAGCATTTCTTGGATAAAACATATGTTTCAGTAAAGCATGAAAATTATCCTTCAGAGTTATATTCCAAAGTAATGCATGGGCATGCATGAATAGAAATGTTTCAAGAAAATATAGCTGATTGTATAATGGATTATAAACTTTACTTGAGTATTTTTACAGCATACAACATAAATAGCATTGGGGCATCTATGGGGCTGATCACCCTGTAGATTGTGCCATAGCATGAGCGTTTCACACACTATTATAGCCGGCACCTCCTTACGACTCGATCGTACTATGATCCCTAGGCCAGGGGGGAATACAAGTTAGATCAGCCCAGTGGGGTAGATTGCAAGTAACCTAATGGGGCAAAGAATCACAGCTCAGTAAAGAGCTAGGATACTATACAAGCCAAGGTGGCTCAGAGATATTAGCCCAAGGAAGGGGCAACCAGGAGGCCCAGGGAAAAGGGGCAAGTTCACACCTGGGGTGAATCGCACATGTGAGGGCTGCCATGTGGTGCGGGGATCCTCGGCACTCAGTACACTCACCCACTTAGAGTACACCTGCAGGAGGGCGACTGTAGGGATGTACCTTAGTGGTAGCACACCCAGCCCATCATCATAAAATTTTGTAAATGTGGTAATTCTTTATTTAAATTATATTATTGGAAGCATAAGCTAACTTATAAGTTAACTTATCTCATTTATAAAAATTTATGTATCGATTGCGATATGTTGCGTTGAGATACTTATGAGCTTATAACGTGGTTCTCAACTTCTTTTCATAGTTAGATGGTTATCCAGTCACTGGGACTTAGGTCTCACCCCTCTTGTATTCACATTTTTATTTCAGATCAGTGTTAGAAATTCTTCGGGCTAGCAGCTGAGTTTAAAATATTTAAAGACTAAGCAGGTGGGCTTAGCATCTTAGTTTCAATACCGAAATTTTTTTTGTATGTGTTATTAGTGTTTGAAGAAGGAGTTGGTGGATGTAAAGGGGATTGTAAGGTACTTTTGTATGTTAAGAGTGGTGATTGAGATGATGATGTATGTATATTTATATCTGTGAAGTTGTAATTATATGATGTAAATATCAGACTTAGCCTGAAGATGAATAGTGATGTGTATGTATAAGATGTTTTTAAACTGAGCAGGATCAAGTAAATTAGCTGTTGTTGTTTGATGACATATGTGATTAAACTGAGCAGGTTAAATGTTATTAACAGGATTATGTATGTTAGCATGTAACTTATGGGAATTGATAGGGTTCACTTGTACCTTATGGTCCATACCATAAGACTAGTAGAACTCTAGCCAAATTTCTATAAGTTGGCATGTGTCGGGGAGAGGTCCCGACAAAGGTTTTAGTATCAGAGCAGTCATTAGGTCTTAAGGGCATAAGTATGAGTCTAGCATAGTTGAGTGTAGTATGAATGATGAATCTGATCAAATGAATTATGTTTTATAGGATGGTTAATATAAGGACAAGCAAAGAAGGAGAGCAGTCCTCAGGGAGAGGTAGAGGTAGGGGTAGACCCAGATGGGTGAGTAGGGGAGTCCAGCCCAGTAGAATATCTTCTAGTGATCCACCATCTGATGATGCAGGGATGGGTATGCTTCCAGAGCATCTGCATGAGTCTCCTTCACTGTCCACTACTCCAGTGCCAGTGGGACCATCTTCGGCACAGACCCTAGGGCAGAGTGTGCCAGACTTAGTGGGGATGATTACCCAGGCAGTCATGGCAGCAGTGGCCTCTAGTTCCAGTTTACAGTCTAAAAATCTTGAGGTAGAAAGAAATGTAAAGAGAGCTAGGAAGTTGGGGGCTCTAGAGTTTCAGGGGACTATTGACCCTATTCAGGCTGATGCATGGCTTCAGAAAATAGAGAGGGTTTTTGAGGTGATGAAATGCTCTGAAGAGCAAAGGTTGAGCATTGCAACCTTTCTGTTAGAGGGCAGGGCCCAGAACTGGTGGAAGTCTATCAGCAGTAGGCAGCCACAAGGGGTAGAAATAACCTGGGAGGACTTTAAAAAGAAATTTTATCAGTAATACTATTTAGAGATGTATAGGGATCAGAAGAGGAGGGAATTCCTAAACCTGACCTAGAAGAAGATGTCAGTAGCTGAGTATGAAGCTACTTTTATTGAATTATCCCATTTTGCTGAAGCCCTAGTAGTGGATGAAAGGGAAAAGAGCAGATTATTTCAAGATGGGCTGAATCTCCAAATAAAGGCTAAGACTAGTATGCATTGTTATGGTAATTATTCAGAGCTGGTACAAGGAGCACTTAAGGCAGAAGAGATAGAGAAAGAGTTCCTCAATAGAAGACTAGAGAGGTCAAAAAGGAGTGCACCCAATTTTTCTTCAGGTGCAGGAGGAACTCAACAGTTTAAGAAACCCCAAAGGGTAGGACAATTTAGTTCCAACTATAGAGCTCCTGTAGAAGTTGGAAGGGGATCAGTATCTATGTCAGTGTCCAGCCCAGTCCAGAGGAAACCAATTCAGGAAGGAGTGTCTCAGGCTGGGGGTAGCAGAATAGCAGGGGAGAGAGTGGACCAGAGCCACTCTTTTGGAAGCGGGAGAACTGTTCCTCAGTGTAGTATCTGTGGGAAGATGCATTCTGGAAAGTGTAGAAAGGGCCTTAGGGGATGTTATATCTGTGGCCAGATGGATCACATGAAGAGGGATTGCCCTAGGAGAGTACAGAACAGTGACTACCCTCAGGGATCAGTTGCATTTAGGGGGCAGTCTCAGTTGGTCAGAAGAGGAGATAGTAATGTACTAGCTCCAGCCAGTCAGTTGGGATCCAGTGCCAGTCGGTAGGGATCAATCCCTAGTGCTCCAAGGGCTGAAGCTAGAGTCTTTACAATGACCAGACAGGAAGCTCAGGTCATCCCAGATGTGGTGACAGGTATGCTATCCATCTGTGATTATAATGCTTATGTTTTAATTGACTCTGGATCCACACACTCATTCATATCAGTAGATTTCATTAAGCATCTAGATAAAGAAGTGAATAAGTTGGATAGTCAGCTAGTAGTATCTATGCCAGTAGGAAAACCCTTCATTGCAGACCAAGTGTATAGAAACTGTGCTATTTCAGTAGAGGGTCAAGACCTGGCAGCAGATTTGATCCCATTAGAGCTAAAAGAGTTTGATGCTATTCTGAGGATGGATTGGCTATCCGTGCATGGGGCCAAGGTAGATTGTTCAAAGAAAGAGGTAGTGTTTCATGCCTCAGATGGTAAGAAGGCATGTTTTATAGGTGAGAGAAGAGTATTACTCTCATGTATGATTTCAGCTTTGACAGTTGGTAGAATGCTGAGAAAGGGGTATGAGGCCTTTCTAGCATGTGTGGTGAATGTAGAGGGTAATGGCCTAGAGTTGGTGAATATCTCAGTAGCATGTGAATTCCCAGATGTATTTTCTGAGGAATTACCCGGGATACCACCAGATAGAGAGATGGAGTTCAGTATAGATCTAATCTCAGATGCCAGACCTATAGCCAGGGCACCTTATAGAATGGCTCCAGCAGAGTTAAAAGAATTAAAGGTTCAGCTTTAGGAATTGCTTACTAAGAGGTTTATTAGACCCAGTGTTTCTCCTTGGGGTGCACCAGTGTTGTTTGTAAAGAAGAAGGATGGTACCTTGAGATTGTGTATAGATTATAGGCAGCTTAACAAGGTAACCATTAGAAATAATTATCCATTGCCAAGGATAGATGATCTATTTGATCAGCTTCAGGGGGTAGTAGTGTTTTCAAAGATTGACCTCAGATCTGGGTATCATCAGTTGAAAATAAAGAAGAAAGATGTGCCAAAGACTGCTTTTAGAACCAGATATGGTCATTATGAATTTTTAGTGATGCCTTTTGGTTTGACTAATGCCCCAGCTGCTTTTATGGGTTTGATGAGTCAGGTGTTTCAGAAATTTCTAGATAAATTTGTGATAGTGTTCATTGATGATATCCTAATTTATTCTAGAAACAAAGAAGAGCATGAGCAGCATCTAAGGACAGTGTTACAGATTTTAAGAAAGAAGCAATTGTATGCTAAGTTGAGTAAGAGTGAATTCTGGCTAGATAAAGTGAACTTCTTGGGGCATGCAATTTCAGTTCAGGGTATTATGGTAGATCCCCAAAAAGTAGAGGCCATAATGAATTGGGAAGCACCTACTAATCAGACAGAGGTGAGGAGTTTCTTGGGCTTAGCAGGATATTATAGAAGATTTATAGAAAATTTTTCTATTATAGCTTCACCCATGACTAAACTGCTAAGAAAGAATATCATATTTGAATGGTCCAGTGAGTGTCAGGAAAGTATGAATAAATTGAAAGGGAAATTGACATCAGCTCCAGTACTTACACTCCCAGATAGTAGCAGTGACTATATAATATATAGTGATGCATCTCTTAAAGGGTTGGGATGTGTATTGATGCAGAATGAGAAGGTGATTGCCTACATTTCTAGACAACTAAGATCTCATGAAGAGAATTATTCCACTCATGATTTAGAATTAGCAGCAGTAGTGTTTGCCTTAAAGGTATGGAGATACTATCTTTATAGGAGGAGATGCCGGATATTTACTGATCACAAGAGTCTTAAGTATATCCTAACCCAGAAAGAACTGAATCTTAGGCAAAGAAGATGGATTGAATTGATAAAGAATTATGACTGCACTATAGAGTATCACCCAGGGAAGGCCAATGTAGTGGCTGATGCTTTGAGTAGGAAGTCCACAGCAACTCTAGCTTCCATTAGAGCAGTGAAGCTACCTCTGATGATAGAATTGAGAGAGTTAGATGCAGAGTTGGTAGCAGATAGTTCAGGGGCTTTACTAGCAAATTTCAGAGTTAGACCAAGGATACTTGAGAAAATAAGGAAGGCTCAGGTAAAGGATCCGCAGTTACAGAAAGCTAAGGAACTAGTGCAGAATGGATCCCAATCAAAATTTTCAATCAGGGATGATGGTATGATATTATTCAAGGGTCGAATATGTGTGCCAGCAGCAGAATTCCTAAGAGAGCAAATTTTGGAGGAAGCCCATAGTTCAGCCTATGCAATGCACCCAGGAAGTACTAAGATGTATAGGACTATTAAGCAAAGTTATTGGTGGAATGGGATGAAAAAGGAGATAGCTGGGTTTGTTTCTAAATGTTTAGTGTGCCAGCAAATTAAAGCAGAACATCAGAGCCCAGCTGGCAAAATGCAGCCATTATTTGTGCCAGAATGGAAGTGGGAGCACATTACTATGGACTTTGTTGTAGGTCTCCCAAAGACAAGGAGAGGCAATGATTCTATTTGGGTGATAGTAGATAGACTGACTAAGTCTGCTTACTTTTTGCCTATCTAGATTTCATTTACCTTGGACAGATTAGCAAAACTATATGTAAATGAAATTGTAAGTAGACATGGGGTACCAGTATCTATTGTATCAGATAGAGATCCAAGGTTTACCTCTCATTTTTGGGTAGAGCTGCAGAAAGCTTTAGGCACTAAGCTGAGATTTAGTACAGCTTTTCACCCCCAAACTGATGGGCAGTCAGAGAGGACCATCCAGACACTGGAGGATATGCTGAGAGCATGTGTCATTGAGTTTACAGGAAGCTGGGATGAACACTTACCATTGATTGAGTTTGCATATAATAATAGTTATCATTCTAGCATTGATATGGCACCTTGTGAAGCTTTGTATGGAAGAAAATGTAGAACCCCAGTGTGTTAGGATGAGGAAGGTGAGAGAAGGCTGTTAGGCCCAGAGTTAGTGCAGCTCACAGCAGACCAAGTTAAGATTATTAGAGTAAAGTTAAAGGCAGCTCATGATAGACAGAAAAGCTATGCAGATAAGAAGCATAGAGAAGTCAAATTTGAAGTAGAAGATAGAGTATTTTTGAAGGTATCCCCTTGGAAGGGAATAATAAGGTTTGGAAAGAAGGGAAAGTTGAGTCTCAGATACATTGGACCCTATGAGATCATTAAGAAGGTTGGAACACTTGCTTACAGATTAGCCTTGCTACCAGAACTCTCTCAGATACATAATGTGTTCCATGTTTCGATGTACCGAAAGTATGTATCAGACTCTTCTCATGTAATTCAGTCGGAGCCAGTAGAGTTACAAAAAGATCTATCTTATGTAGTAGAGCCAGTGCAAATTTTGAGCCATGAGTTTAAGCAGCTCCGTAGTAAGAAAATTTCTCTAGTTAAAGTACAGTGGCAGAATCACCAGAAGGAGGAAGCTACATAGGAGAGAAAGGATGAGATGAGATTGAAGTACCCTCATTTATTCTAATTTGAAAATAGCTAAATTTTGGAGACGAAATTTCTTTAAGGGGGAAAGGGTTGTAACATCCCGAATCTCAAAGCAGTATCCTAATCTTGAAGCATAAAATTTATCATGAATGAAGGGACACTTTTGAAATTTTATCAATGTCATTTGAACAATTGGTGAGGGGTATAAAGGGAAAGGATACCAAAGTCATTTGAAAATTTGATTAAGGATAAAGTGGAAAAAAGGATCCTGCCGTCATTCGCAAATTTCTCTAAGGATAAAGAGGGAATTTGTCAAGGGCTTTTTCATGAGTGGAGAAGGGTAACAATGCATGATGAACAGGCATGCCTGTGGACTTTAAAAGGGCATTTTAGGGATTTATTTGAGGGCAAATTGGAGATTTGCCAAGGCATTTAAAAACCCCCTTAATCCTCTCCTTCATCCATCGTAAGAAAAATCAAGAGTGAGGGAGAAGAGGGCGGCGGGAGAGGAGAAAAAATTTCAGCCATGGGGAAGAAGAAGAAGAAGAAAGAAAGAAGAAAAAAGAAATAAAAAGGAAGAAGAAGAAGAAGAAGAAAGGAGGAAGAGAAAGGAAGAAAGCTTGGTGTCTTCTCTTCTTGTCATCCTTAAGGTAAACCCTAAACCTTCTAAGGTTTTAGATAAATGATAAAATCATGTGTTAGAGAGAAAAGGAAAAGAAATAAGAGAAGATTTCATGTTATGAAAATGATGAAGATTTATGTTTGATGGAGGAAAAGGTGGAAAACCTAGTTTATGATGTGTATAATGAAACCTTTTTCTTATATCATTTTCATATCCAGCTTAAGAGATAGCATGATACCATGTAAGGGTGATGAATCCATGTAGTTATGAAACCGAATGATAAGAGGAAAAGGTAGAGAATTTTGATATGCATTAAAGGGGTATGCATGCATGTTTCATGGAAAAACCTAGGTGTCTATCGCCTAAATAAATTCATATATGGTAATATAGGTTAAGGAAATCAAGTAAAGGAGCCTTTCCAAGAGGGGTAGCAACTGTGGAAAAGAAGAAATAGCAGGTGAGTGGGTTTCTCCTTTATCTTGTAAAATGTTTCATAATAGTATAGTGATGTTTTGCTACAAAATGAGTGTATTATACTAAGTATAGTATCTTCAGAAATCAAATATGGAAAATGAGAAATCGGTTATAATGTTATTATATTTGTAAAGCATGTTTAAAAGCAAGGCATGAGTTTAAAGAATAAGTATGGATTTACAGCATGTTTTAAAGTAAGACATGGGTTTCAGATAAAGCATGAGTTTCAGCAAAATATAGAGTTTCATGAAAAAGCATTTCTTGGATAAAACATATGTTTCAGTAAAGCATGAAAATTATCCTTCAGAGTTATATTCCAAACTAATGCATGGGCATGCATTAATAGAAATGTTTTAAGAAAATATAGCTGATTGTATATTGAATTATAAACTTATACTTGAGTATTTTTACAGCATACAGCATAAATAGCATTGGGGCATCTATGGGGCTGATCACCCTGTAGACTGTGTCATAGCATGAGCATTTCACACACTATTATAGCCGGCACCTCCTTGCGACTCGATCGTACTATGATCCCTAGGTCAGGAGGGAGTACAAGCTAGATCAGCCCAGTGGGGCAGATTGCAAGCAGCCCAATGGAGCAAAGAATTACAGCTCAGTAAAGAGTTAGGATACTATACAAGCCAAGGTGGCTCAGAGATATTAGCCCAAGGAAGGGGCAACCAGGAGGCCCAGGGAAAAGGGGCAAGTTCACACATGGGGTGAACCGCACATGTGAGGGGTGCCATGTGGTGCGGGAATCCTCGACGCTCAGTAACTCACCCACTGAGAGTACACCTGCAGGAGGGCGACTGTAGGGATGTACCTTAGTGGTAGCACACCCAGCCCATCATCATGGAATTTTATAAATATGGTAATTCTTTATTTAAATTATATTATTGGAAGCATAAGCTAACTTATAAGTTAACTTATCTCATTTATAAAAATTTATGTATCGATTGCGATATGTTGCGTTGAGATACTTATGAGCTTATAACGTGGTTCTCAACTTCTTTTCATAGTTAGATGGTTATCCAGTCACTGGGACTTAGGTCTTACCTCTCTTGTGTTCATATTTTTATTTTAGATCAGTGTTAGAAATTCTTCGGGGCTAGCACCTGAGTTTAAAATATTCAAAGATTAAGCAGGTGAGCTTAGCATCTTAGTTTCAATACCAAAATTTTTTTTGTATGTGTTATTAGTGTTTGAAGAAGGAGTTGGTGGATGTAAAGGAGAATGTAAGGTACTTTTGTATATTAAGAGTGGTTGTTGAGATGATGATGTATGTATATTTATATCTGTGAAGTTGTAATTATATGATGTAAATATCAGACTTAGCCTGGAGATGAATAGTGATGTGTACGTATAAGATGTTTTTAAACTGAGCAGGATCAAGTAAAGTAGCTGTTGTTGTTTGATGACATATGTGATTAAACTGAGCAGGTTAAATGTTATTAACAGGATTATGTATGTTAGCATGTAACTTATGTGAATTGATATGGTTCACTTGTACTTTATGGTTCATACCATAAGACTAGTAGAACTCTAGCCAAATTTCTATAAGTTGGTATGTGTCGGGAAGAGGTTTCGACATAAAGTATCACTTTTTGCCTATAATGTTATCTTAAATTGATCGAGCTCAAATGCTCATAAAGCTTTCCTTTGATTGCAACGTAGGAAAGTAAACCAAGCAACGGTTCAATAGTGTTATGTAATAACTTTAAAAAGAAGTAACAAGTTAGACAAGTTGGAACGCTGCCAATTGAGAGGTTAAACCTTAGAAATAAGCTGGATGCTGTACTATATTGGCAAGTAAGAATATTTTATGTTCTCAATTATAAAAAGTTTCTATATTCCCTGCAATCTACGGCCATGAGACATCAAGAATCAATTGAATGGAATGTCACTATCATTATATTTTTAAGTTGCAATAATAGTAATTTTTTACTTTTATAAATCTTAATTTTTAACGTATAATATAGAACAAGAAAAAAAGAATAAAAATTATGTTAGCAAATCGGAGTTCGTCACGTTCTTGGCGACCAGCCGGTAATAAAGATGCACCTCCGTTCGTCAAACTTACGACCAATGGCAGACCGGTCCGGGATGCGCTACCCCACGGCCGTACCCACTGGCAAGGCCCCGCAGCCGCACGTCAGTCGCGAGAATTTCCGCCGAGGAAAGCTCGTCGTCGCCCGGTCGCTCCATTGCCGGGACGGCACGGCGCAGCGCAGCGCAGCGCGGCCGATAGGAACCGAATCCTGTCCCAAAAAAGAGCGATGCTTTTGGAGACGCGGAACGGCACGAGAAACGCTCCGTCCGTGGGAACGCGTACCTGGTGGAATTCTTTGGGAAACGCAGTTCGGGAGGGAAGAGCTCGTCGCTGCCACGTCGGACGTGGCAAACGGCCGTGGGACCCGCACGCCTAGCTGGATGCGGATTGAGCGGTCCCCCGTCAAGCTCGTTAACGGCTGACGGCCAGGCCCCTTTTGTTGGACGGACGACAACCGTTTACCATCTTCCCTTGTCCGCACTAGAGGGGTTTATATATAGGAGTCCAACACTGAGCTTTCTCTCCGAGGCTTTTTAAAACCTTTTTTTTTTTTTTTAAATATAATCTCTCTGTCTCTGGCTTGGATTGGTGAATTTGTTTCTCCGCAAGACGATTATTAGAGAGCGGTATTTAGATAATTAGGTTTGCCTTCTTTCCCATCTGAATCTAGATTTGTTTAGAGAATTCAGAGCTCGAAGAAAAACGATGCTGGAGGACATGATCCAACCGCAGGAGCAGCTCGCGATTGTAAACCTCTGAATCCTTTCTCTATGCTTACTTTTATATCTCTGATCTCTCTCTCTCTCTCTCTCTCTCTCTCTCTCTCTCTCAAAATGTTTCGTAAAGTTAATTCTCTTTCGCATCTCAGAAGTTGGTTCCTTTATGAGCTTCAATTTAAAACTGCATTTGGATCAATTTTTTCTGTAGAATTCTCTTTGATTTGAAAGCTTGGACAAGCCGAATTCTTTAATGGCATTAGATTAATGAAAAGGTCTCTGCTTTAGATTAATTCTATAAGCATGAACTACTACTACTCCCTGAAAACTTGTTCAGAGTTAACGGAGGGGAATGCATAGTTTTGTTAAGATGCTCTCAGGCTTTCTGTTCCAGAAAATGTTCACCAACTAGCTGCACTTTTAACTTTTTTATGATTATATAATTTTTCTTTTCCCAGAAGAGAGCATTCATCTGAACGCATTGAAAAATGTGCTTTATTTTTCTCGTGCTTTCAATAAAGTGGACTCGTGGGGGAAATTTCCACCCTCACGATTTCCCTCCAAAAAATAAAAAGAAAAAAAAAGAAGGAAACATATGTTTTTATTTTCCATCAATTCAGTGATTATGATTTGAAATATTTACCAATCCAGAATGCCATTTCTTATTTTTGAACATCTTTCTCGGGCATTATAATCGTTTTATTTGTTGCTAAAGGCATTTGCATTTTATAGATCTTAATTTTTTTTTTGATATGCCTACAAAATAATTTATAAAATCCATTGGAGAATTTCGACAAGCTTAAATACTTGTTCATATACAAACCATTTTCCTTGCTCAAAAATAGATGGATCTCAATATGCATTACTCATCATTTCTGAACTGATTCCTAGAAACACCGGCTTCTCTCATTTTCTATTATTAAAGAATAGATTCTATAAATTCTACTGAATTTTAAATTTCCCCTACTATCAAATTAATGTCGCACCTTGTCCTTGACCTTGACCTTATGTTTGCTATAAATCTACTTTCAAATTTGGAACAGAAAGACATCTAACATACTCAAATTTGCTATAAAATAGGCAACCATATTGCTTGCAGAGAGAGCATGGGAGGTTTAAGTGGATTCCAATTTGTTCATACGGTTTTGACTTTTGTGCTTGAGCCGTCTCAGGCCCACCCAGCCAAATCCCACAATTTCACCACCGACCACGGTCTTCACATCTCAAAAGATAACGTCAATCCAACAGTTGACTTTTAAAAGTCACAGGCCAACGCGCCCTTCCACCCCTTCATGCATCCACCTCATCATACTCCAAATAGTTTCCAAATTTCTTTTATACATTATATATATATATAGATTCATATAGATTTCATATGTGCTACACTCCCTATCTATAAGCTCTCGTTTGCAAAGCAGGAGCTGGGCCTTTCCAACCCCATTGCTTCCCCAATCCTGGACTTCTGCGACGACATCGCCGACCTGTTCCCTGACATCCTCTGGACCTCTGAATTGTCCTCCTGCTCTGGCGGTGGCGTCGAAGCCCCCTCCTGCTACGACGACAACTCATTCATCGCCCCGTCCGCCTTCTCCCCACTCCCTTCCATGGACCCTTCCACCTTCTCCGCCTTGCTCGACTCCGCCCAACCACCACCTGACGATATTGCCGCCGTCATCACCAGCTACTCACCCTCCTCTCAAGCGTTCCTTGCGTCGCCGACATACCTCGCAGACCAGCCTGACCAATGTGATAAGGCAGCGCTCGCAGATCCGATCGCTGAGAGGTACACCGAGTTCTCGCCGAACTCCTCCGTCCAGCTTCTGGCGGGGCCGCTGCTGCTGCTGCCACCGCCACCGGCGTACGAGGAGGAATGCCTGCCATCGATGTCGACCGTGTCGGCATACGCGGGGTTGGACCTGTCATCCTTTGTGGATGCCGGCATTGTAGGTGGTGGTGGTGGTGGCGGGCTTTACATGGGAGGAGGTAGGAGTCTTTCGGAGGGGCAGCTGGGCTTGTATCAGGGAGGGATGAAGCTGGGGTCGGAGGAGACGGGGATGGCTCCGATGGATATGGCTGTGGGAGGGGGAGGCATAGGGTTCTACGGGCAGTGCTTCAGTTCCACCGATCCCCAGGTATTCCGATACTGAATTAATCGTTAAGCGATCGTTTTTGGTTTTGGCTTTTCCATCCTTATTTCCTTACGGTCCTAAAAGGAAAGAGAATGATTGATAAAATTACTCATATTATATTTCTAATATAATATACAATATTAATTGTTATGAAATTTTTATTATCTGTAAACCTTTTAAAAAATTAATTTAAATTTTTTAAAAAAAAAAAAATCAAACGAGCATTAACAGAAGCTTGTTTACATAAAGGCTGGCTCCGCTGGCTAATGGTACAAAGTTTATGCCGTCACCATTATGACAGATTCCATGCATCACATTAAAAAGAAAAGAACTTGAAGTACAAAGAAGCTTATGTCATGATTAGGATAAAGGGTGAGGCAGCATCACATTACCTCTATGCTATTACCAGACACCTTTGGTCAACAACTAGTTAAGAAATTAATAAATTATAGCCTCCCTTGTAACGATGATAAATCCTACTTTGATGAATCTCTCTATAAAATCTCTACATGTTACTTACTGCCAACTTCCACGGAAATTACTGATTTCCTGATCCTGTCATGCAACTTCATACGCTCAATATAACAGTAAAAGATTTATTGGTACTGCATAGAGTAATTGATATGTGACAGGAGACTGAAGGATACGGATTCAGTAAGCAAACTGGAAAAGAAATTTGATTGCAGAACCTCTTTAATTTGCTTACTTGCGTCCTGTTCTGTGTCAAGATGCTGGGAGATAACCACCAACATCTGGTGGGCAGTTGTGGCAGCCCCAAGCCACTGGTGGGTTCTGACATATCAGCATTGGATGAGTCCAGCTACAAAGTAGGCCGCCTCACTGTGGAGGAAAGGAAGGAGAGGATCCACAGATATATAAAGAAAAGGAATGAGAGAAACTTCAGTAAGAAGATCAAGGTAAGAAAGCCCTCATCATCCCTTCCCCCTAACCACCTCTCTCTCTCTCTCTGAGCTTGCAGCAAAAGTAGTTCATTTGTTATCCCTCTCCAGAAAAAGTAGTGATCAATTTGATAAATCAATTTTGATGATTTAATTGTTTATGAGACTTTTACAAATTGCTAATGTTAATTATGATACTGATGAACAATCACTGCAGTATGCATGCCGGAAGACATTGGCAGATAACCGACCTCGTGTCCGGGGAAGATTTGCAAAGAATGATGAGTTTGGAGAGGCAGCAAGACCCAATAGCTCTGCCGGTCATGAATTCAATGATCATGAAGAAGTAAGTTCCATGACTTAATTTAATATGCTTACAGTCCAAAACTCAGCCCCATTTTACTGCATAAAATGCAAAGACTGTTCAGAGATTGAGAAGAAAAAATAACAATCAGAAATAGCATAAATTACAGTTAATGGTCTTTCAGATGAGGGCAAATAAAACTTAGAATCAACGAAGAAAAAGGTGGCTACATTTAATCAATATCTGTACAGGATTTGCACATTTGATGTGTCCTGAGATTTAAGTGTCCAGATAATTATTAAAATCATATCTGATAGGATAAAAACCAATTCCAGAAAGTTATATCAAGTTGGCAGACCCAGAGTGAATCATGTTTATACCAATCTAGTTCCTTGTCCTGTTCTGCACTTGGATCGTTGCAACTGTTGCAATTTATCATGACCTATCAAAAATAATCATTAAAAAGAAAAAGAAAAAGGAATTGTCGCATGGCTAGTCGTTCATCATTTCCCTCTTTTAGTTTCTGCTTTCTCCATGATTAGTGCGTACACTGGCATCGAGACCTTAATCCAGTTAAAGCAGAGGTTTGATCCTGACCGAGTTTGACTTGCAGCACAGTATGAGACTAAGCTATGATAACAAGCGGACAAGAAAATGGCACTTTAAAAGTTCAAAACCATGCTTTAAAAGTTCAATCCGCTTTCAGGATCGTCAGCAGTTGGCTTATTTGCTGCTTTCTCCCGCCCATATGTTTCTTGCCAAAAGACTGATTTGTTGCATCCAAGAAAAAGAAGTGATAGGATCAGGGTATGAAAATGGTTCACCAGTTTAAGAAAAATAATAATAATAATAATAAAACTTGCAGTAATAAATATGCATTGTTTGAATACATTTACAATACAAGAAGATGGTATGCCTCCTTGTGCCAAATATATCATATATTTTATATTTATCTGGCTACACTTATTTGTAGGTTGTGGTGAAGGAAGACGGCACATTTAACCTTTCAGATATTTTCGCAAATATCAGTGGCGTTAATTCCTTTCAATATAACTACACTATAGAGTCATGGATATGATCATCTCTGTGATAATTTAAAGTCAGTATTTATTTTTTTTTGGTGGTTGTTGGGGGAGTGAGAGGGCAAGGTCATTCGCTAACACATGTAATCAATATGACATCTGATAAGTTGAATGACACCATGAGACTTTTTTTTTTCTCTTTGATGTAGTGTGTATTATGTATTTTGGAACTAATGATATCGTCCTTTTTCACTTCTCTTTTTCTCTCATATTTGAATCAAGTCCCTTCAGCGGATTTAGACCTCTTATTAAGACCTGTAAAACAGGAGGAGAGATTATGCTAAAAATGATGGCAAGGTTATGAACGTTTAAAAAAATATCCAGCAAACAAGTAGTGAACTTTTCAATTTTTCTAATGCTCATCTATTTTAGTTTACATATAATTTTATCAAAAACTTGATTTTTTTTTTTTTTTGGAAACATTATCAAATGCAACTGGACTTCTCAAAAGGATGGTGAGAATGGAAGACATTGTGGGATGGGACGGTACAGAGAAAACATTACAGTCCAATGAAGTAGCATAATATATGGGAAATGCACGCATCCAACATTTTCCTCATGGGAAATTTCATCCTTAAATCCAAGTTTATCAAGAGTTCAACCTAATAGCTCTCTTAAACAGCTGCAGCATCCCAAAGGCCAACATGAAATTTCAGTAGAGTAGCATGAAATACCAACGTTGACGAAGCCCATGAACTTCTACCTTTCTAGTGCAAAGGTCCATTACCTGATTAATTTCTAACAGATAACTGTGCTGATCAAACAGAAATCAACTCAGATGTAGCTAAACAGTGTAAAGGATACCAAAAAAAATTAAGGGGGAAGTTTACAAAAATAGGACTTATATGAATCAACACACACCACAGTGTCACAGACACAGAACATGCACAAGATGCTCTTTGAAAATAACATATTAATGAAATATGTATAACTATTACAACACTTAAATAGCTATAACAATGACATTGTTTCACAAAGAACCCATGTAACAAGATTTCTAGACCTGTATCAGATTTTCGGCCTTTAATTTTAAAAATATATAGTAGGTTGAGAAGTCTAACCAAAAGACTAAGAAATTGTGTTTCTTGTATCAATAATGAATGTATTCGGTCAAAGAGAGGTTATTAGAACCTAAGATTGAGATAGTCTTTTCAGTCAATCCAATGATATGACTAAATATCTTCCATCAGTTAGACTTAAAAGCAAGAAAACAAGCACTTATGCCAATGCTAAGTATGGTTGCCTTGGACAGAAAGCAAAAAAAAAGGTTAGAGGCAGTTATAGAGACCGAAATATGATTATGTCATCTAAAAGGAAGTTACCAAAACAGTCAATAAGTTATCGAGGATAACAGTAATGGAAGGAAGTTTCTAATGGTTCCTAAACTGAATGAAAGTTTCGAGCGATTGCTGGCTATAGTTCTGATCAGAATATTATAAATGCAAAAGAAGACGGCATTTAGGTGCTCTCTCTCAATCGGAAATCTAGAGCACCTTTATTCATTTGTCCCGTAGTTAGGAGTAGCCCGTCACTTAATGCCTTTGTACCCCACTCCTATTGTCAATCAGCAGTAAGAACCGAGTTAGTCCGTCACCTAATTGTACCCTGAAATTATTTAAAGTGAACACCTACATGATCTCCAGAAGTGATAATCATCTGTGTGCGCATTATTGTTGTCACTTCTTTTTCTTGGGTGAATTGAAGGATATGGAACTCCTCTTCAATGTTTGCTTAGTGCCTGCCACTTCAGAGTCCAGTAACATTAGAGTAGACACAAGATGCAATGAGTGCCTTAAAAATATATTGAGCTCATCGTTGATTGCTCTTTCTCTCACCCTTTCCTCTACGCTGAGCATCTCTCTAACTGTGTCTTGCTCCACCATGGTAAACAAGTTTGCCTTGTTTGATATATTTATAACTAGAATCTATATATATCTTGCTCTAGAGTTCCAAGTACAACAATATTAGCACATGTTGGATGCATATTAAACAATTACTAGAGCCATATGAATTGAAAACAACAGACCTCCTGTCACCATCTATATGGATAACATACACCTATTTATTACGTGAACTCAATGGCACCTTAGTACACCTCATTCAACAATCAACCAGACCTTTTGCATCATAATTCATAAACAAGGGATACTAGACTAGTATTCCATTATTTACATCTAGAAAGAGCCGACAACTGTATAGAACCATAAATATTACACTGGATACCATGAATCTTCTTCAAGCAGAGGGTTAGACGAGAAAATTAATCTAGAATAGATCTCCAATGGCTTTTCACCAAAAGCAAAGAAAAAGAAATCGAGATTTTTCAACGTGCAAGACCCTTAAATCATCCAACAACATTATCCTTTGTCAAGAAAAGAAAAAAAAAAAAAAAAAAAACGGGGGGAAAGGCAAAGAAACCCCACCCCATACCTCCAATCAATGTCAGCAGCAAACCCTCGACCAAAGATGCCTCCTTTCCTTTCCAACCTCTGCTCACAGTCGGCGTCTTCGAGATCCCGGATGTCCGTGGAGAAGAGGACGGAGGCGGCGGGAGCTCCGGCGGGCGTCGCCAAAGGAAGCGCTAGGTCACGGAAGGGCAGCGGGTGACAGAGCTCGACGACCGAGCAGAGCTTTAGCAAAGCCAAGAAACGAAGCGTAACGCTGGCATTGAAAGCGGATTCCCTAAAAAAAAATCGGCCCGTACGTCCCATGATGCCGCGTGCCGAGACCATTCCAACCTGCTCTAGTTTGACAACTGAAGTTTTTAGGAATAAAACCTTTTATAATTTAATATTTAAAAGATGACTCCTGTACGCTATGATTTCACTGATTCCGGCGGTGGTTCCACTCTCCTCCAGCAGCGTTATAAGTACTCAGCGAAAACCACTTTGTGGTCTAAATATTACATTGAACAACCCATTTGCACTATATACCTGTGAGAAGATTGGCTTGCTGTTTTTCATGCGTTCATGTTGCATCCATACCACCGTCCCTGTATAGTTTCTCATGTAAAAATAAAAAGATTATAATAAATAAAATTTATTTACAATGATTTTTAAATAAAAATAATGGAATTGATAGCCATGATTCCCTTTGCAACGGTAACACCAAATGAGGCATCTCGTGATAATAAAAAATACATGACTAACTCAAAAATATAATCATCATAAAATAAATATCTTGAGCAATCAAATCTCTCTTCTTTTTTAATTTTTTAATTATTGGCTGGATAATGAATTAGAATAAGCCATTTTTTATTTTTGGCTTTAGAAAGCATCAAATATAATCAAAGATATATTTGTTGCTACCTCTTAGGCTATATGAGAACTGATAATTTGAAGCGGCAATCAGGTCAAATAAAATCATTTTGGTTTCAGTAATTTTCAAATTTGGATGGCTATCGGTTTCAAGTAATTAAATCTAAATTCTAGCCTCAAATAACCAAGTCAAGAACAATCCATAAGTCATTTTGAATATGCTTAGTTTTTTTTTTTTTTTTAAATGAGAATTAAATACATTCTTTTTTCTAAGAATTCAATACATATTTTTTTTAAAATAATTTATCAATGATCAATTTAATATTTTTTTTTACCCATTTTTACTCTAAATACTAGAAGATAGACAAGAAATTATAGGATGATTAGATACTAATAGAAATAATAGTTGTAAACTTATAGAATATTAAAATAATATAATTAAGCAATAGTTTATAAAAATATACTTTTAAAATTAAATAAATATTTATTTTAAAATATTAACAAGTTTACAAAATAAAATAAGTAAATGTTACAAAATGTGCTTAACCCTATAAATTAAAAAAAAAATAAAGTCATACCCAATTCTACACTTCCATATCCTTCACAAGAATGTTTAAAACTATTGATGTTAATCTTTTAATAGCATCAACTTAAAGAAAAAAAGTGAACTTCTAATTCTATCATTGATTGAGCCATATTAACATTAACCATATTACGTATCAAAGAATATAAAATATTAAAGTACTAACCATATAAAAAATATAATTAATAATTTATAAAATTATATAATATCATGAAAAAAATTTTAAAATTTTAAAAAATAAAATTAAAAAAATATTTTATCTTCGTATTCAAACAATCAATTGCGATGGTAATTAAATTTAATATATTTTTGAATAAATTCTATTTTTTGGATCACTTCAGGTTATCTAGGATTTGATCTAATCCTAAAATTTTTGAATCATTATGGGATTAGGTCATTTCTAGTTTAGGTAAAAAAAATATAAAATTTAATTTTTAATTTTTTTGGATGGGTCCGGATTGGGTTCCCATGTTGGATTAGCCTTCTGCTTTCTCTACCGCTAAAACCATCCATGGCACTTGAAGTGAGACAACTCTACTAGTAATCATCCATGCCACTTGAAGCTCGACATTTTAGATGATAGTAACTTCTAATATTTTACTCTTTGAAAGCCACCATATTGAAATGACAAGCAATAGTAGATAAATGTATCACAGGGCCAACTAGAACAATGCATGTGTTGCTCAGCATCAAACTAAGTTATTTTCTCCTTTAACAATGCATGACTTGAACCAAGTTGTTTAGGCTAGATTATAGAGATGGAAATTTGCCTATAGAGAATTTCAAAAGGAAAAATGACTTATACTTTGCAATGCTTCAGGCAAGAAAGTTAGATCTATTCATTCACATGATCTAAATTAAGAAGAGAAATGTTAAGATAAATGAGTCAGTGGAGTTTTAATTTATTTCCACGCTCTACAGGTACAAGTGCCTGCTACTGTCAGTGCCTGGATAGCACCTAGAAGGCACTACACTGGGAGATTTTGCACTTCACTGGAACATTAAGGAGTACATCAATAGGGTAGATGGAAGTGGCTGTAATGATCGCCTATATCAAGTTGTGACGTGCTCATCAACATATTTCACTTCTATCCATTCTACTCTTATGCAATTTTCTTGGACTCTATCTGGACATGACTCGATTCTAAAAAACAAAATTGGTTTTTTACAATCAGAATCCATATTAGAGTTCTTGCTTCTAAAAGGACTAGCTAAGAAATATGACATAGTAAACTAACTTGGTTTTTAGTGGTGGAACTTTGAAAGTTCAAGCAAGCAGAAGTAAATAGCAAATGAAAGTCAATGATCTACATGACTTTTGATAGCGCAGTCCAATTCGTTAGTCAATCTATCAACTGACTTCTCCTAAAGATGGATAACGACGAGTGGCTAATATTTGAGAGCTCCTGCTATTGTTCGGCTGTTCAGATCCCAGATTCATCATCATAACACAAGCAATCATCATAATGTTTTGAAATCCCTTTTGTGGTGCAGTCAATGGATATCATCAGTGAACGACTACCACAACAGGAAGCTGCACATATTGACATTAAACAATGAATAATTTTTTAAAATCTATTATAAAATCATTGAATACTAATTGGATATATACATTCATATACATTTCGTATTCATTAGTATGATAATAATATAATCTTTGACGACAGCAATAAATCCTCTCAAGCTCACAACTCATGATGCGGAGACCAAAACAGGGTGTCATGCTGGAAGGATGATCCCCCCCATACTTGCGTGGACTTGCGGATTGGATGTTGCCATCAAAAGAGTATTTTAATCGCTTGCACGCCCATGGAGTCAACTGTCAACATTTGCATGATTGCTGGACTTCTACCACAACTGCTAGTTCGAAAGAACTACCACCAGCTCTCTCTCTCTCTCTCTCTCTTCCGCTTATTTCCACAGTTAGGTGGCTTCAAGGGTCCAAGATTTTGACCAGTAGTGGATGGAGGAAAGCGTGGAGCCCACCTCCCTCCCCAGCCACCAATCTTTCCCCGAAGAGACGGCACCGAGGTGCGGGTAACGACGGGGGCCAAGGAAAAAGCCACGAGAGTAGCAGGGAGAACCCCACTCCTTTCCTTTTTTTTTTTTTTTCCTCTTTAAATTTTTTCAGTATCAAAGAGAAATCAAGGCGTCCCTTTTCGATTGCCGAACACTCTCTCTCTCCCCTCCGTTCTGTGATTCACATGGGCGACGGGCACATGTAATACGACGCGGTTTCGTTTGTTGGCTTCTCTCTTCTCTTCCATATCTTCTTGTCCTACTGCTGCCACTGCCAACGGTGGGAGCGAGGCGACGTCTTTTATTGGAATCCTTAGAGGAAGGTTGTCGCGCACCTGCGAGAGCCCCGAGCGAGAAACAAGGGGAAACGGCCGCAAAGAAGAAGAAGAAGAGGAAAAGACTCGCCCTTCCTTGTAACGGCGAAGGAAATAGAGGAAAGGTATCGCCTTTCCCTTCGTTTAATGTTTATTCTCCTGCTCCTCCCCGCCTTTCCTCTTCCCCGTTGATTTAGAGTTGATGAAAATCTCCGTTCTTGCTCTGCTGAAAGTTGATAGCCGTCAAATAAATCAGGAAGAAAGAACAACGAAGAGAGAAGAGTAAAGGAGTTGCCTTCGGTCTCCTTCTCCTTTCTTAATCTCGCCCGTCGTAAAGAAAGTCCCTTCTTCCCTTCCGTGCTCTTCCCTGTCGATTTAGAAGGAAAATATCTCTTCTTCTTGCTGTTGCTTTTCCTCTGTTCTTGCTCTCCTGGTCGTTGGTGTCGTTGAAATTTGGCGAGATAAGGGTTCAAGACGGTTCCTTTCCTAATACCAGGAATCCGTATGACCTTTCTGTCGGATGGTTGCGGATTTTAGGAGCAGGTCACCAAGGTGAGGAGCGTGGTTCCGTTTGTTTTTGTTCTTCTTTTTAGTTTGTCCGTTTTTTCTTTAACAAGTTTTCTGAGGGTGCGAATGCTTAAACTTCTCTCCTGTTTTCTTCTTCTAAATAGAGAAATAATAGAAAGCTCTAAATATCCAATTTTGCAGCAGGAATTCGAATAGTTGCAATTTTAGTAGCACGATATATTGTTATACTTAAGTCTCATATTATTTTTCTTCTTCGTTTTTTTATTTTATTTTATTTTCTTTGATGTGGAATTAGCAAGAAGATTAATTGCATGCATGTAGTTTGAATTTCTTGACTTTTTAGGATTTTCTCCCAAATAACTAAATTAGTTTCGTTTTTTTAAAAAAAATATATCAATCAATCTGCTAGGCCTTCTCTTCTCTGCATTCTAGGACAGGACATGTATGGCAACCGAATAATCTGAATTGAGTTAATGGAAGGGGTGGACCACAGAAGCATGATGGCAATGGCATGACATTACCTTATTTGTTCAATTTTAAGTTAGTGTCAGCCTTAGAGGGAGAGCAATGCAATAATTTCATGTTTTTATTACATGCCCCAAGTTTGACGTTGGGTGAATGTCTTGGATATATACATGCGTTTAACTAGAGATGCCATTATGCTTTTCCATTGTTGTGATATTATAACTCATGGCTGTCATTGGTCCAAATTGTTCATCAGCAGTGGATGCACATGATGAATGGGGAAGTGGCTGGGATCAATGAACTAAAATTTATTCCCATGGGTCGTCTGATGTAAAGGGAATTTTTGTCTGTGGACCACCAGTCTTCCATGTGGAATGGAAAGCATAAAATAAGGCCAAGTAGCGTGGGCAATGGCATCTTCTTTCTTCTAGTGATGAAGATTCTTTCTTTAGTGTTACAATCCCTATCAAGTCGTCCTTTGCAGCGTTTCCTTGTTCTTATTATCTGTAGACAAGACTACAAGGCCTTGTTGGCAGGGCATTCACCTTATGAATCTTCATCCAGGCATGCTTGTTAGCCTCGATACTTTTCTTAAATAAACAATCTGAAATGCGAGTTTCTAAAGCATCTGCCTGGTTGAAATCCTATATTACTTTACTTTTAAGTTCTTCAAAGTTTGATCGAATGCCAATATAATTTTAATTTTGTTTGTTGAATATAATGGCTTGTAGCTCGGTTCTGTATGCATGCACACGTGCCATGCATTAAGTTTCTTGATTATGCCATGATGGGTGCTTAGTTTCCACATAATCCTGTGCAGATCCATGACATGAGTTGAAAGGGAAGGGAAGAAATACATCATATCTGGATTATGATTGAGAGCACACCATTGGAAAGTGCAAATGGGCCATATATATATGGATGATCAAGATGTACTTCAAGATGAAAAGATTATACCTGTTTGCTCGAATATGGAAGAAGATGACCATTCAGCTACTACAACATCAGAGCACAAGGAGTTTGAGATGGTAAGCAGTAAGCATTCTTTGATTCTTGATGTAGGAAGGCCAAATAATAGTCAAAGATGCAGCCAAAATGCACATCCATGCAGCAATGAACTCAGCATTCTAGATCACATCAGTTTTTCTAGTCTTGCAAGGGACCTTGCCCAATATTGTGGTGTCGCTGAGTACGGGGCATCTGATTCGCCAAATATTTTCCATAGAACAGCATCCTTTTTCAAGATCCCTGTTAATCTGAGGTCGATGGAGGATTTCAGAAAAAGCTTAAAACGCCATAGAAGAATAAAAAGTACAAATTATATGGGTGACTTTTCTGTAGAATGCACATTAGAAGCTGGCACAGGAAATCTAATCCTGAGTCCTCTGGGGCAATGGGTATTTGATTCAATGGAGAGGACTGCTGAGACAAGGTCCCTAATGAAAAGTTCACTCACTTCCCAATTGGGTGCTACGGTTTGTGACACAAGCCCTGGTAGAGCAATACCATTCCATCTTGGACAGGCCAATTCTTTAGAATGGACGAGCTCTCCTCCTGATCTTTGTAGAAATTTAACTCAAGAGCCTGAAAAATGGAATTCTGAGTTTAAAAAGACTGATAAAATACTTGTTTCTTGCTCCCATACAAAGCCAGCATGCTCCCACGAGTATACTTCAGCTGAAAAGCATTTTGGTTCCAAAGCGCTACTTCAATGTAAGTGGAAGAATGGGACTCCACATTTTGTATTCACAGTGGGTGATGATTTCTGTGAGATATATGTGGCCAATCCCCATAAGATAAAATCTTCTGTCGGCAAGGCCTTGGATTACATCTACTTGTTTCATTCGGTGGCAGGTAGCAAATCTGAATTCAGAAAGTGGGGGGGTAATGCATCAGATTTTGTTGGTAAGATGCAAGTGTCAAGCTCTCTTATTTTTAATTCAAATCGGTCTAAAATCTTGGAGACAAAGTTTGTTTTGTTTGCTGCCAACAATGACCATTCTAGAGAAATGCAGAATTCAGCCTCTGCTCTCATGAAGAAGAAGGGGTTGTCTAAGAAATCATTAGGCATATTTAGACCAGGCCATTCACCCAAACATAAATCTGCCTGCAAAAGTGGTGAAATCAGACCTCAATTTGAGAGCTTTTCGGGGGAACTATGTCTATGTCTTCATGAAGTTAGCAATAATAACAAATCAGATCTGGTCAATCAGCTTGAAAGTAACTGCACACCTGATCTCGAGTTGGCTGCCATTATCATAAAAGATTATCAGCATGATAGCAGTATAGAGACTGCAATTGGTGGGTGGGGCCTTAAATTTCTTGAGAAGGCTACAGTCAGTAATGCGGATGCATCTCTGGAGCCCTCACTTTCTTCTCCAAGCTGTGAAGAAAACCGTGGTAGTAATGGAGGGGAACCTGCAAAATGTTTGAATGTTTTAGTCCCTGTGGGTCTTCATGGTTGTCCGGTCACCAAAATTGGTGGGCCATCTAGTCTTATTGAAAGATGGAGATCGGGTGGCCATTGTGATTGTGGTGGGTGGGATGTTGGCTGCCCTCTCACAGTACTCAGCAACAATAGCAACGACTCCTCCATCCATTCAAAATCTTTGCCCCAGGAGGAGCAACAAGAAGCCTGCAAGTCAGTCAATCTATTCATTGAGGTAAGTTCAAACCTTTTAGTTCTTTTCTTTTGATTTCTGGCTTTAAATGTCCTCTTTCTCCCTTGGTCTTTTTATGGATATGCAAAGAGTAGTGGGGTAGCTTTGCCATATAATTCAATGGCTCTGGCAAACCAAATATTCTTCATCCTGTCAGATTCTTGATCTCTCTGACTTTGGATAGGCTTTGTAGCATTTTAGCTTGCACTGTTACCATGCCCAGGGCTGTCTTAGAGGATTGCTTTACTTAAAAGAAAAGGCTGCATGTGCTGTTCTTCAGTCATTTGTTTTATTTCATTTTGATTCTTTGCAGAAATCTTTTTTTGAGGGAAGGGAACAAAGACCCACCCAGAACTCTAATTACCCAGGCCCAGATTTTTGGGTTGCATCACCCAAGAGTTGAAACCAGAACCTCTGGTTGCTAAGCAGAGAGCGTGACCTTAACTTTAATAACTCAGGAAGATCATGTTTGCAGTATAACTTTCATCTTACACACTTATTCTTTTGATTATTATGATGAAAATTATTTCTCTGAAGTTCTTTTCTTGCACCTCTCTCATTTCTAGAAACAACGGTCTTGAATCTGAACTTAATTAATGCTCTGATACGTGCAACGTGAAATCTAAAATTTTGTCATAATACCTCACTAAACTTGATAGAATATGTTTATTAATGTTTCATAGAGTTAACAAGTTGATGTTGAATCTCCTTCTGTTAGATCTCGAATGTTTCTGTGCCATTTTTCTGCTAATCCCTCCTACCCACTAACTCATGGATAAATAGAAGGTGATCTGGTAATGATTAAACTAGTAGTGGTTGTTTCAAGATGATGTATCCTGAAGTTTTTTCAGTTCACTTTTTGTCCAAATACAATGTAAAATTGCTCAAAATTTCATTTGGCACTATTTTGATTTTCTCAGCTTATTTTGTTATAATGCCTCTTAAAGAAAATGATGCCTTGTTTCGTAAATTGAAGAAACACTTGCCCTTACTCTTGAATGATAAAGGTAGCATTTCCCTGTCCAAAGGCATCCATGCGACACTTGTAGTCCTACAGTCTCATTCCCATTAGTGGATGAAGTGACAGAATTTTAACAAATGTTTACATTCCATTGGATCCTGTCATCCTGTTGCGAAATGTAATGGATCAAAGAGCACCCCTGATCGGTCTTGAGAGATATTAAGACCTTGATCAAGTTCACTTCCAATCACACATCTCATGTCTTCACATATTGTGTTATCAGGCAGTCAATGCTTCTTGTTGAGGAAAATTAATGCTTACCTTTAGAAAGCCACTTCTTTATGTTTTAGTGCGAATCAGTCGATATGTGTTAAGTTATAATCTAGTGGAAATATCTCATAATGGTAGACATGCAGACTGGGTAATACCCACAAGTGGTGTATTTGTACAATCCTTGGTGGAAACTTGGTGAACCAAGAAAGGGAGCAATAGATGATGTAGGTATGTAGTCATGAGAAACATTGTATTTTAAATTTCCGAACTCAAATGGCCATACAGCATGACACCCCAGAGTTCTCAAATTTTGCAACTTAACTCCACCTTGGATATTCTAACCTGAGAATAAGGCTGACAGGCAATTATATTGAGAAATCCATGTAAAGTTGGTGATACAAAGACATTTTGCCTTTTTTCCAGTTATTCTAGTTTCACAAAATGAAAACAAATGGAATAGTGTCTCTTATAAGTGGACTAAAAATGCTGCATCAGACTAGATGTGTACTAATGTTGCTAAAATTCTGCCTGCAAATTTTCAGGGCACGAGACACAGAGAACCTGTTTTGAAGGTGGTGGACATGAACAATGGCCAGTATTTTATCTGCTTCCAGTCTACTCTTTCAGCTCTGCAATCATTCTCCATTGCATTGTCAATCATCCACTCCCAGATACCTGCTCTCTATCCACAACTGTAAACGTCATGATGGCTGAAGTTTATGCATACTGACCCATCTAACCTTTTGGTTTAGTTGTTACCATACTACATGGAAGAAGGGAAAAAAAAAAAAACTGCAATACTTTATACTTCAATGTACATGCGTGCCATTCTTCATCGTCCTTTATCTTTTTATTGTGATTGCTATATACTTGATGTATAGAGGGACGAATCTGTCATCCCTCGCTTGCACTTCTGTCAGAGATCTTACCAAATTTTTGATCTTGTTTAGTAATAGAGACAGGCTCATCTGCTTAACAGTATGTGTTTTCTGAATAATTTGGGCTCATGCGCGCACTGTGTTCAGCCCTCGTGGCCATATCATTATATTTCTGAGGTTGTGCACTATCTTTGAATGAGACAAACCTATTTTAGGGACAAATGTTTGCATAGATTGTTAATGGTGAGTCTATAATTTTGGAGTGTATCATTTGGTTTTGTCTCAATATTCTTTAATCCATTCGCCATACACCCAGATTCTCTTGATTTGTGGCCAAAGCAAGCCTCTGGTTGGTTGATGCACATAAATCTTTGTGATCACCTACGTGGTAGGATATGGGTGTTTGAAATATAGTTCTTACTTTGTAATTTTTATCTTTATGTTCCTTTCCAACATAAATTTTTCTTCCCTCCATTTGTGCATGGAAAAAGAAACATGTTGACAGACGCTTCAAACTTTCCCTTGGCTCCAATTTTATCTTTGAGACTCGAAGGAGATTTTTTTTTTTTTTTTAATACTTGTTATTGAGAACTCAAAGGAGCTGTTGAAGCGAGATGGAGAAATTCTTAGAATAAATTTTTTATTTCAGAAAAAAGATTTTGAGAATAAAAAATTAATGCTTATTTTATTAATTTTTTATTCTTAGAATCTGAGATTTTTAGAAATAATTTATTATACCGGCCAATTTTCTATGTGAAGGGATGGCAATGGTTCAAATTTTTTTTCCCCCAACCATTCTTCGAACATTTACCTGGTTTTAAAATCTAAAACTAAAATCGATTTTAAAATTATTTTTTTAAAAAAATAAATCTAAACCTATAATTAAATCGATTTATTAAACTAACCATATTCAAATGGTATATATATTCATTATAAAAATTAGATTAAATAAAAATAGATTATCCTATCTAACCTCATCTAAAATTGAATTAAATTTATTTTTTAATGTAAAAATAAAAAAAATAAATTATAATCCTATACTAATTCAATAACATAAATAAAATCAAAATAAATTTAATAAGATGTCTATATAATTTTGTCAAAAAAAATTAAGATTTAACATAAATTATAATCATTAAAAATATAATAATTTTTATAATCTTAAGGAAACTGGTATCTGATGTATCCGGATTTGACTCGTTTTAAACCGGGTTTAAAATCTCAAAATCAGAGTCGGTTCGAATCCAAATTTTATTATTTTATTTTTGTTTTTCTCCAATTGGTTCGAATTGGAATGAACCCTAATTAAGCTTCAAGCCTTTTTTTGTGGAGGCGTTATTGGCAACAAATTAGTTTACGCATAGGAAACTTTTATGCAAGCGTCCGTAAGCATATAATTGCTGTTCTGATGCTCCTGAAGAAAAAATTAACGATGGACAATAACCAACAAATCTCATCCCACCGCCTTCGTTTCTCTTAGAACGTACCCGAATCCGGAGTCGCGCAGCGACCATGCTCGAATCAAATCCGTGAGACAATAGAACCGGAGGGCGATCGCAACGCTTCGTTTCTCCCCTTCCCTCGTTCCGGACGAGGCGAGGACCCACTCGGCGTGTCGAGGGAGTGAGAGTACGGCCGAGCGGTTGAGGGCGACTCGGAGCTATCTTCTTCCAAACTGTAACCCTCGATCGATCTCTCGATTGCATGCAAATGTGGCCGAGATCCCCTTGGGATCAAGGTTAGGGAGAGGGTTTCGAGCTCGCCTTAGGGTTTCTCCAGCGAAATCGGTTCAAGCATCGCAGCCTCTTCCTCGTTCCCGCTTCGAATCAGTCGAGGTAAGTTGCAGAGGCCGGGGCTCTAGATTTCCCTTTTCCCAGCTAATTTTATTAGACGCTTCAGGCCACCATTAGGGTTCCTACTTTCTTCTCTTGAACCTTTATGACCTTTTCCCTTATCTTTATGCTCCGATCGAAGAAAAGTTGCTTTTCTCTTGATTTATCGCGTCGTTGAAGTCGAATCTTGTAGCCGCACGCGTTAATATGTGAGCAGCGATGATTTGCGATCTCCTTTTTGAAACTTTTTTTTTTTTTTTTTTTTGAATATTTTTCTTGTTGGTGGTTGGAAATTGAAAGATTGACTTCCGGCATTGCCAAATTTTTCCTGATAACGCTGATTTAGGAATGGCCCCTATTCCTGAAAGAGCGGTCGCAGCGTTGAAGGCAATGAAAGCCATTGGGTTTTCGGGGCATGCAGTGAAGCCCGTGCTAAAGAATCTTCTCAAGGTGTATGAGAACAACTGGGAATACATTGAAGCCGAGAATTATAGAGTTCTCGCTGATGCCATACTTGACGCGCAGGAATCTAAGGTGCATATTTTATTACCTACATGGGTGGAGTCTAATGTAGAGAGTTCAAAGAACCTTGCTTATTTAATGGAAATTTTTAATTAATTTTATCTTTTCAGGATGCTCCGCCAAAGAACAAGACGATTGATGATGTACGAAACCCTTCTTTTGCTTTTGTGCCTTTTTTGCTTCTTATCAGTAAACTTCTTTTTCATGATCGATATGTGGTGTTAATACGATGATCAATCGAACCAGGACTTAAGCGGTAAGAACAAAGAAGTTTTGGCAGATGATGAGCCTGAGCCTTACAGGACGAGAATAAGGATTAGGCAAGAGGACGACCAGCTAGCGACTGATGAAAGTTTGCTCAAAAGGCAAAAGTTAGAAGCATTGGCTTTGCCAGAAATACATCTTCAAAGGAAAAGAACAGAACTGTGTCCTTCTCCAAGTAATCTTAGAAGCAAAGCAGTTGAACCCGTATCACCTCAAACTTCTCTAAGACAGGAAGTGACTGAGGGCATATCCCCCCAACCTTCTAATACGTCTGAGAGAGGCGGACCAATTTTGCCTCAAATCAATAGCAGAGAAACAAGAGCGTCTACCCATTCTCATCAAGTTGGTGCCTTGCAGGCTGATTCTGGTTCACTTCTGAAGACCTATCGGAGAGGTAGACAGCCAGCACGTGAGAATCCAGGAAATGCTGTCCATTTTAAAGAGCCAAAGATCGAACCAGGCACTGATGTTCTGCAGAAGAATGACATGGCTGACCTTTGTGCGGCTCCGATCAGGCCCAAAGATGAGCCATATGATGATGATTCTATAGGGTTTGAGGCTCCTATTGCAGTGATATATCCTCCTCACCCAGTTTCTAACCCAATTCCTAACCCAATTCCTGCTGAAAACGCAGGTATATCTTTATTCTTGATGTTTTTTATGTATTAATTCAAATTTATGTGGATCTGGGGGTTGCTTGCTTTTACTGAGACACTGGTAAATTTGTACACCTGCAACTGCAAATCTTGAGATGGGCTGGCTCTTGTTCAAGAGCTTTCCCCAATAATGCCCTAGTTTCAAAATGTGTGGTTGGAGTGTGTTATGACATTTTTTTTTTTTTTTTTTTCATTAGTGAATTAGATGATATAGGCAGCTTTTAGCTGACCTGACCATACAGGCTGACATGGAACGCCATGTTACTTGATTTTGCTTTTTTACGAGCCTATTCAGAGGGGAAAATTGTGTTGATACAACCTCCCTATGCGAGGCATTAAAGGCAATGGCAGTGTTAATGTTCCATATATATATTTTTCACCTTGTATGCTTTGTTGCAGCTAGTGATAAAAACTCTACTCAACAGAAATTTCACCAATGAAGTTTCAAATTAGATTACCTTAACTTCTTTAGTTGATCCAAAGTTTCCTTTATATTTATTGATTTGAGGTCGTAAGCTTCCTTTATATTTATTGATTTGGGATTGTAGTAGATCCATACTTCTTACTATTGCATTGATTTGTCCTCTTCATCGACTCATTTCTAATTGAGTTTGCCTGGTCTTTTTTAGCTGATCAAGATGAGACAAGCCAAGATGATCCTGTGATGAATGCCTCTACTTCACAAGCAAATGTGGCTGAAGCCCCTGCAGTCCAGCATGATGATAGGGAACAGGGAAAAGAACAACTTCCAATTGCTGCATTTGAAAATGGGAAAACATCTGAGCTTGTAAGTGTTCAGGAAGCATCTTCTACTAGCATTGATATCGCTTCCTCAGCTTCAGGGGAAGTGAAACTTTCATTGATGTGCAGTCCTGATCGTCCAGATTTCCGTATGCCAAGCCTAGAGGCTATTTTTAAAATGGTAGAAGATAGATGTTTGAAGTCCTATAAGATTCTCCAACCTGACTTTTCCCTTATGAATGTCATGAAGGAAATGTGTCAATGTGCTTTGGAGCTGGGTTCTGAATCTGCTGAAGATAAACAGGAAAGCTTTGTAAAGATTACTCCTGCACTGGAATCATTGAAAAAATCTGCTGTGCATGACATATTTGGTGGTGCGCCATGTTCTTCTAGTGCTTTGCCGAATTTGATGATGCCACAGGGTTCAGGGTTCGCAACCATGAATGGCATTTTCCCAAATCAGAACCTTTGTGGAAACAATGAGAATGGGAAAAGCAAGAAAAATGAGGGAACTGAGGTTCCAGAAGCCTCAGATATCGCATGTCACAGCCTGGTGGTTGTTCAGCAGCCGCAACTTGCACTTGGCGATATTCGGCCACTTCATGATGTCAATGACATATCAAAAGGTGAAGAAAGAGTGAGAATCTCCGTAGTAAATGAATTCAGCAGTGAGAAGTACCCATCATCATTTCAGTACATACCACGGAATGTTGTTTATCAGAATGCATTTGTTGATGTTTCGCTTGCTCGAATTGGTGATGAAGACTGTTGTGCAGATTGTTTTGGTGACTGTGTGGCTGCAGCAATACCTTGCGCCTGCGCACGAGAAACTGGAGGCGAATTTGCCTACACATCAGATGGCCTGCTTAAGAAGAAATTTCTGGATGAGTGCATATCCATGAACCGTGATCCACAAAAACATCACCATTTTTATTGTAAACATTGCCCCATTGAAAGGTCCAAGAATGAAGTTATGCCTGATCCATGTAAGGGTCATCTGGTCAGAAAATTTGTTAAGGAGTGTTGGAGTAAATGTGGGTGCAGTAAGCAATGTGGAAATCGTGTGGTGCAGCGAGGGATAACATTCAATTTTCAGGTCAGTTCCCTCCCTTAAATGCGAGTGAACAATATAGTGATTTTGCTGTTTGCAGATACCACAGAATGCTTTCATGTTTTGATATGTCCACTGCCTATGAAACTATTCTTGAATGCAATTTCTTTCACTACTTGGATCTTGCACATCTCATTCATCAAGTGCATAGTTTCAGTTATCTCTATCTTATTATCAGGCTCTCTATCTTCTCTAAATTGCAGCTTTTTTTTGGTGTGTGTTTGTGTGTGTTTTCCAGGTGTTTTTTACTGCCGAAGGAAAAGGGTGGGGATTGCGCACGCTTGAAGATTTGCCTCGAGGTTCTTTTGTATGTGAATATGTTGGGGAGATTTTGACAAACCTGGAACTATATGATCGAACAATGCAAACTACAGGCAATGCAAAGCATACCTACCCCGTGCTACTTGATGCTGATTGGGGTTCAGAAGGGGTCTTGAAGGATGAAGAAGCCCTGTGTCTGGATGCAACATTTTATGGTAATGTTGCACGGTTTATTAACCATAGGTAATGAATTTTAAGGTTTTTTTTCTTATATCTTGCGGTGATATATGGTGAGGATATGTTGGTGTTTTAACTATAATTTATTTGACTCCTGCTGTTTGTATGTGCCTTGAAAGGTTTTCTTATTAGATTCTTAAGTTTCTAGGTTGCTAAGATGTAGTCGGGGTTTTAATGGTTTAGAAGAACAAAGCTTTTAAGACCGGCAACACCTGTATTGCTGGGATAATGTATGATACTGTAGGTAGATCTGCGCAACGGCAATTTTTTTTTTAAAAAAAAGTTTTTGAAGTTGTGAGTTGTGCAATAATTTCTTATTTGAACTTAATGCTTTTTAAATCCAAACATGCTGCCATTTCTTTCAGCATTTGGAGTTGTCGATTGTGCTTTAGTTTTACATGTATGTGTTTGCTCTAGATATGAAAGTTACGTGTTGAGGTTAGATTTTGCACATATGTATAGAAAAATAGCTGCTCCGACCTTTCTTAAGCATGACTTGCTGAAAGTGAGGTTCATAGAATTTTGAAGCTTTGGGCGGTGAGATGAGAGTGCACTAGTTTAGTATCTTCTTCATCTCACTTTTGGCATATCACGCAGACACAATGAAATCTCTATGCACTTGCACATGGGACAAAATGGTTTCCTTTGTTGTGAAAACTAATCGGTGATTCAGGTAAACTTGTTTATGATCAAGTTCACCATAAAAGCTTTTTATGAATTTCATCCAGATATTTATAACCATGTTTCCTGACTGTGTGTGTCTGTGTCTAAATGTGTCATATGCAACCTTTTCCTTCTGGGGATATTCACTGGTGAAACGAACTTCTAATCTACTTTCTTTATATTCTTTGTAGTCCATTTGACACACAAAGTGACCTTCTATGCTTTATCGGTTGCCAAGAGTTCTCTAATGAGGTCCATTGTTTTCTTTCTTGTGTTATAATTTATCGTGTTTATTACTAACCATTGGAGTATGGTAATCTTTTTTGCTATGTGGATATAAATGATTCTCCTGCTTTTCATCCATCCATAAAGTTTTGGCCTATGCACCCTTGTATTATAACTGCAACAAAGATTTGGAATTAATTGTCTAGATTTCTTTGTTTCATTCTAGATGTTTTGATGCAAATTTGGTTGAGGTTCCAGTTGAAGTGGAGACGCCAGACCATCACTACTATCATGTGCGCAACATGAACTGGAGCAAACTTTATTTGCTTTTATATTCTGAAGTAGCCCCAAAGTGTTGTGCTTATTGGACTCATGTCTTCCTGTTTATTGTGATACGCAGCTTGCCTTTTTCACAACTAGGAAAATAGAAGCTTTTGAGGAACTGACATGGGTAAGCAGCCTTGCTTTGATTGATACTCGGATTTGTGAAATGGCAATTGCTGTTTTCCATCTACTATCTCAATTACATGCTTTTTGAGTTTTGGTTCATTGTCTACTTGCAACTACACCATACCTCATGGTCATGTTCTTTAAGGAAATCTTAGCAGTACTACAATGGACACATCAAACATGTCGATGCATTTTATCTTGCAATCTTTTTTTCTTGTTTTCTGCTAGCTTTCAGGAACATAATTGTGCTTTTTTTGGGTCACCTCCCATGGTGGAAGTAATATGCTGACTTTTTCTAGACTTGCTTGTCCACTTATTTTGGAGAAGAGTGATACAAACAACCTGGGAAGTCAACTTAAACTTAATCAATCTGACTCTGTTTGGATTCAACAAGGCAGAATTTTTTACGCAGTTGTATCAGTTGAATCTTGCTAAGCTATATTCTAATTCTCAACCAGTCATGGTTGCTACTACGAGTATGCTCAACTGTGTCTATTGATGCCTATGTTAGATAGGACCTTTCACATATCCTTCATATCATGATAAGTTGTACAGGTCAAACACAATGCGCAACATTTGGAATTGAATTGAGTAAAAGAGCCCATTCAAAATTTGATGGCTAAAAGCATGATTTGGGGACAATTGTGTTCAGAAGAACATATTGCACTATTTAAAGATGTCTCATTGTTCGGCAGATCAGCTTGTGATTCTGATATTTATGCAATTGCTCAGGCGTTTGAGCAGTAGACTCATTGGCGTGTTTAATGGGCGTCCACGGTATGTGCAATATTGCTTCTACATCTTCAAAAGGACTTTCAGTCATGCACTTTCAGTGAAATTGCTTTAGAGGAAAGCGCTTGTTTAATTTTCTAGTACGTGATAACCAATAACGTGGAAGCATGTGCTGATTCTTTTTATTTTAAACTTTGTTAGTCTCTCTTTCTTTCTTTCTTTGCTTGCTTCTTTTATTTTTTCTTTTTATTTAAGAATTAGCACCGGAGGAAGCCCAATCAAAATAGGTGAGGGTGAGATGAAATGCAGGTCACTGGTATCCAACATGCTACTTTACTGCCCCAACCGGTTGGCGCCCTCCTAACTCTTAAGGAGACTTAAACGCAACTTTGTTGCGAACCTCATTTTTGTTAAGGACCACCAAAAGACCGACGAAATCATTTTTAACTTTGGACTGAGTCTATGATTAGAGTAGACTAAATTTAAGTTTACCTAATACATTTGGACGTCCAGTATGTCTGTTCTGTAATGATTCAAACTCTCTTCTTCTTCTTCTTCTTCTGTTTTTTTCTTTTTTTTTTTAGTAAGTGGGCGTTAGGGGTAAACTAGCTTCTCTAGCTTATTGAAAAAGCAGCCCTTTGAACTTGCACTTATGCGTAGCCATTTCAAATATTTATTTCCAGTGTAAAATAAGCACTTCTTCCTGTTGATGAATACGAAATAAATATTTGAAGTTAAGCACTTTCTAGTAAGCATCGAATTGTTTTCTCTAAGCAACCATCCTATGTGGGATGTTAACCATGAGGCACAAGATATTTGAAGTCAAGCTGAATTAAAATAAAAGACATGTTTATGTTCATTAAGCATACGCATTAACTTCGGGACAAAGATTAGTCTGCAAAGTGGGACACTTGTCATGAATAAATATAGCTGGTCTTTTGTCATATTCAGCAATATTTGTAGTTCACTTTGCCTGAAGAAGCTCATTTGACAAGGTTTGATTGCAGGATTATGGTATCGATTTTGATGATCATGCCCACCCAATCAAGGCATTTCAATGTCGTTGTGGAAGTAGGTTCTGCCGCGATATGAAGCGTACCAGTATGTGTTTCTTTCTTCCAAAACCTCTAATGATCCCTGACTTGTTGGATATGGCTGGACATGACCTTATTCTTTAATTTTTACTTTTAATGAGTACTTCCACTTCATGCTAAACTGCCATTTGTTGTCTCAGAAACCAGAGCAAGGGCATTGTCTCAGAAATGAACCAAAAGGGACCTGCTAGAGAACTTCAGCTGGGGGAAGACTGCGAGCTAGAAGTTGCCTTTTGAAGTTGCATAGGTAAACCTTGAGGATTATCACCTGTAATGTGGTCAACAGTGATTGGTTACCTCCTGTAGATATCATGAGTTCAAGAGGTCTGTATTTAAGACTGTGGATGCCACTTTACCAAGACTTCTGCGTGCAGATCATGGAGGCACACTTTTGAAACACGTTTTACCCCAGATTTTGGATGGGTAACGAAATATGTGAGTTAATATGTTCATATGATATATATAGGCATTGCCCCAACATGGCAATATCAGTAGTGGCGGTTTAGATGTGAAAAACACAGTAGCGCATGCGTGTTTATGTGAATGCTGTCTTATGTGAATGATGAATGTCATATATCATCTCATCACCAAAAAAAAAAAAAAAAAAAAAAAAGACAGTCATGTATCAACAACGGGTATCCGTCTTCGACAAATAATAAGCAAAGAACAGGAGCAGAAATGGATGGGTTCTGATTGATCTTGAGGTGGTTGGCATGCATGGTAGGTGTGCTACCAGCTATGAAATAGATGCGATGATTTCTATGGATCTTGGATGTTTTATTTTTTATTTTTTTTATTTTTAAACGCTAAGAACTAAGAGAATATGAAGCAAGATGGTTGCTTTTTCGCTTACAGAATTCCATAGCAAAAGAAACAAATAAAAGATTGTATTTTCTATCATTAAAAAAGGAAAAATATTCTTTTTCCTGAGAAAAAAATGTGTGTGTATATATTCCTCTTTGTTTTATTGCAATCAATCAAACCAAAAATATGTTCACGGTAATTAGATAACTATTACAAAAGTTATGTCCTAGAATAGCCACTTGGTCCAATTAATAAAGTCACCAAGACTTGGATGGTAAAACTCATGCCTCACTTGAGCTAGTTTAAAATCCATTAACTCAATAAATTAATTGAGGACCACAGACACGATACAGTTATCTATATATTAAAAAAAAAAAAAAAAAAAGTCAATTTCGAGAGTGAAGCTCAAAATTGAAACTCAATTTGATTGTGCTCAACTTTCTTTATTGCCGTGTTTACGGTTATTCAGCCCAAAGTATGAAACATGATCATAAGAACAGATAACCATATTTTTGGAAAAACTTAACCTACTAGATTAATGGCAAGAATTTTGTAAACTACCTAGGCTGCAAAAACACTTTTCAAGGCTTTCACAGCATGCTGAAGTAAATGGGTGATAAGCATAATTGCTTTTAACTCAAATTTATGATACTTTGGATTTTTGCACCTGTAATTTACTTGAACAAGAGTATCCCTTTCACTGTTGAAACTTGTATCAGTTGATACAAAACTAAGCTAAATGAATTAATAAAACTGATAATTGGCTTAGCGAAACTATTACTTGTCCACCTCTGGGCGCTTATATTCTCACCACCAGGCATCTATCTATCAGCACTTGCTAGCGCGGTCCCAATAACTTCAGCAATGAAGTTCAGAGCTTTGGAATGCCCAGAGCAAGTCACCTGTTGCAAATAAACAACAAGGTGAGCACATACGTGAGCTTTTGATTAAGCAATGAGTTAGTTGTGGAATTTGAAGACACTTGTTATCTAACAGTTTGAGTATGCAACTGCCATCGTCATCCAGATTTATTTGATCAGTTGGAACAGTTTTGCAAGTGTACATCAATCGGTCGAATCGCAGTTGTAGGAAATTATCTGCAAAAACAAGTTTCATTACTTCTCCTGGTCAAGCATCTGGAACATCAGCATAAATTTATAGGTGGTGGGCTTTACCTAATTAAAAATATTTCCACCGAAGGTAGGCAGGCAACTATTGTGAAACATGGATCTGCTGGTGTTTGCCATTCAAAGACAACGATTCTCTATTATGTGGTTCAGACAGGGACTTGTCCTCACAAACAGAAGGCATGATGGGCCGAATGTTGCCAGGATTCAGTGGGAACAAAGTCTGATAGTATCCATCCATGATAGTTTCAAAATTGCAAGTTTCTGCTACCTTTGGAATCTGATATATGTCGCGAGTATAACCATAAAGATTGGGGTATTCCAGCAGCTTCCTCTTAGTGCATTTGAAGAGAACATTATACACAAGGTCAAAACGTATCAACGTAGTAAAAAGGCAGACATCAGCTAGAGTCAATACATCTCCACACAGGTAACGAGAAGCTGACAAATGAGATTCTACCATATCCAGCGTCGCGAATAATTCATTAACTGCAACATCATAGGCCTCTTGGCTCTGGGCGAATCCACATCTGCAAAACAGATATCAAATATGGTCCATGGCATTCAATTTCATGATATATTGGAGGGTAAACTTTCATTTTGTAGCATTCAATACTTGAACTTCTGAATATCTTCTGCACTATGATTTCTGAAGTTTTGAGCAGTATCAGGTGATCAGGATAATAACTCGACACCAACTTCCACCTCAGGGTGGCCATCCAGAGGGACAATAGCTATGACTACACCACATATTAGTGTATAGCAAGTAATTTATGACCAGTTTTATTAAATGATGTCTACCTATGCTTCTTATTATGGTCAATTCAAGAGTGTTTTTTTTTTTTTTTGGTTGGGTATGGACAGCAATATCCCACAGTAATCACAGAAAGAATTATAGGCATTTCCATAGTGACACGCATGTCATATGTACATATCAACAATTTGATACAAACTACTATACTAGAAAATCACAGGTAGAAGAAGAGAAAAACATCGATCCACCTTGAGAAAATTATTAGATTATAAAGAGTAAAGATAATTAACAGACTACAAAATATTCCACAGAGAAAGAGAGAGAAAGAGAGATTTACCTATAGACACCATTGTTAATATTGGGGTAAATAACCCGATTCCATTCTTCGATCTCTTTCTTGAGCTCCGGCGGTGAGAGGTCCAACCCAGAGGAGCCATCGAACGCGGCGGAATTGAAGAAGCCGATGATGTCGTAGCTCTCGTTGCAGACCACCTCCTTCCTCTCCACATCCCACAGCATCGGCACGGTCGCCCTCCCGTCGTAACCCCCTCTCCTCATCCCGTACACCTCCCTCAGCGTCCGCCGCCCGTTCGCACGATCCCGCCCCGGGATCAGATCTCGGCCGTCGATCCCCCCACCGCCGGTGCCGGGGAACTCCCAGGAGCCGTCGGAGCCGGGGGCGGCGACGGAGACGGGGATTTGGAGCTCGAGGTTTCTGAGGGCGCGGACGATGAGGGTGCGGTGGGCCCAGGGGCAGGGGAGGGCGACGTAGAGGTGGAGGCGGGCGGTGCTAGGGTTCCTGCGGTAGCGGTCGGGGACGGAGGGAAAGACGCCGGCGGGGCGGGAGTAAGAGCCGGCGGGGTCGGAGGGGGCAAGCTGGCGCATCATGAGGTGCCAGGCGGCGGACCAGGTGGATCGGACGGCGGTGACGAGGGGCCCCGGTGGGAGGGACCGGCCCCAGAGGAGGCGGCCGACGGCGGTGAGGGGATCGGTGGAGGAGGAAGAGGAAGACATCCTGAGACGGAGGAGCGCGAGGCGTTCGGGAATCCAGCGACGGCCGCCGGGCACAGGGAGTGTCGTTCCAAGGAAGGTGGAGGAGGAAGCTGACGTCCACATAATGAAGAGGAGCGAGCTAACCCTTCGCAGAGACCAGACCATTTTATTTTGTTTCAAATCGAAACCATTACACGGAGTGTAACCTGATGCGAGGCAAGGCTCTGCTAGCGATGAGCCTGAGCGGGCACAGCCTCACACAATCTCTCCCTAAGCCTCACACAATCTCTCCCTAAGCCTCCGTCTTTGGATTAAGAATTTGAATTCTATTAAATTCGTGAATTCAATCATAAACATCACACTGATTTATTAAAAACCCGTGCTGCACTATCTCGATCCAAGATCTCATTTTTTTTTTTTTTAAAAAAAAAAAAATACTGAGTCCATAATGCCACCAACAAATCGGACAACTTGCTAAGAATCAAAAACATCACTTTTCAATCACACGTCCATTATCTTCCAAAGCCAAGAGCCATAAGACTTGTATCAAAGGCACCGAATTGCACACAGAAAACAAAATTACAACAGTAGTAAAACAAATTCCCTCTACAAGAAGGGTCAAACTTGAATTCTTTTCATAACAACCAAGTCAAAAATCTATGTAATTAATACAGCAAACCTAATGGTCACACAATAGCATTGGCTGCACTGGCAATCCTAGGCCACAAATCAGCACATTCCTTCCCAATAGGTCCTGTGATGGCAGAGCCTACAAACCATGAATAATAATAACTGTTCAGCTAAACAAAACTCTTGAGGAAAAATGAATACTCCGGAACCAACTGGTAAATCAACATCATCACGAGAGGAGATCAGGTTACAATCAAATGGAATCAATTCTTTTACCTTTCATTTCTCCTTTTGGATTGACGATAACTCCAGCATTATCTAAATGTGATTGGCAAGCAAACAAAATATTAGGAATTTGTTTGCTTTGATATCTCAAGAACATGCAAAACACAAATGATGCAAAACCTTCAATCCAAACAGTATTTGTAACATCAAATACCAAAATAGCCGAACAGATATTTCAGTATCACACAAAGCATATGATGAGAAGTAGCTATAGCTACATAACCACAATTCTCATATGGGAGATAAATAGACGATTGATAATCTAGCGTGGTTATAATTCTCATCTGGGTTCTCAATTCTTGATAATAAGAGGGCAACATCCCCAAAATCTGGAGCCTGGTTGATCTCATTGTGCAAATTGAGATATGCCAGGACAATGAGGCCACAACGATTGCAGCTAGGTTATGGAAAATATGGTTGATGCAACTAAAAGCAAGTATCATGACACACAACACAATATGTAGCTAAACGTGTGTGAATGTGTACACCGGTGGATACAAGATACAAACATGAAATCTTCGAAGCACTCCACACCAGTTAAGTAAAACGTCCCAGCTTATGCATGCTTCTTTAATTGGACATTTACCAGGAGACAGGTAACACAACGCAACAAGAAAAAAGGACCCAATAGGGGCCTGCCTTCCAGTATGAGAAGCAACTTTGAAAATGTAATGGGAAGCAATTGCAGACCTACAAGGCAAGCTCTTACTGCAGGCTATAAGCAAGATTTTGAACGTTGCTATGATATAGAGGGAGTAAAAAATTAAAAATACCACTGACCCTACGCAAATTGTTATACAAGTTCCTCTACTTCTTTGATGGAGAGAGTTATTCTCAAAGGAGATTTTGCTGATTATTGAAAAACATCACTAAAGTGAAACTCTGTGAAGGGTTGGGTTCAGATTAGATAACAAATGCACAAGAACAAAAATGGAAGCAGGTGCAGTACAGTGATTAGAGAATGATTCTCAAAGGGAAATGTTAAGTTTATAAAAAACACAGCTCATCAGATTTATCCTCTTAACACAATGGTAAGGCAAAAGAATACAAGATCAACAATGTAGTATGCACTTTTCATAGCTGAAATATTAATGATAATCACAAACATCTGTGATAATATTGAGAACAGGAAACCAAATACTGTACACCAATGCAAGATCATGCTTTGAAGATGTTTGTGTAAACATTAACCTGAACCATCATTCCTAATTCTATGACCATAACCAACTCGGCTTGCATAAACATTATAGTTCTGATGACAACCACACATACAACAAAGCTATCTACACCAAGCACCACTAATAATCTTACATGTAAAGTGAGATAGAAGATAACTACGTAATTTACAAATAATTGTTATAATTCCCAGTTAAAAGGACAGAAAAAGTATGGGACTCATGGCCAGTCCAGAAAGGCCATTACAGCAATGCTGCTCCTCCTCCAGAAAGGTAATTACAGCAATGCTGATCCTCCTCCAGAAAGGTAATTACAGCAATGCTGCTCCTCCAGGAAACGGAATGAGACTATTTCCAGATAGAACTGCCAGCAAAGTGCATGTTTGTCTCATGTCCAGTCCTGAAAGGTAATGGCAGTGACCCTGCTCCTCCAGGCAATGGAATATGAGACCGCTTTCAAGAAGAACCATCAACAGCTAAGGACTTTCTATGTGACGTTTACTTAGTAATATACAAACATGATTGGTTTGCTCCGACTAGTTAAGGAGATTTTCACCCAGAAAAATCCCCTTCGTCACACTTGACTTTACCCATTCCTCAGGGAAAGAGGTAGTTGGCTGCAAAACAACACACATCCATCCTGATGCTAAGTTTCAAAAAAAAAAAAAAAAAAAAAGAAGAAAAGAAAAGAAAAATGGGTATGTTTGTCTCATGGCCAGTCTCAAAAGGTAATGGCAGTGACACTGCTCCTCCAGGCGATGGAATATGAGACCACCTTCAGGCAGAGGAGTTTCTTGGAAGGGTTGAACTTTCAAGAAGAACCATCAACACCTAAGGACTTTCTATGTGACGTTTGCTTAAGAATATACAAATATAATTTGTTTGCTCTGACTAGCTAAGGAGATTTTCACCCAGAAAAATCCCCTTCATCACCCTTAACATAACCCATTCCCTGTGGAAAGAGGCAGCTGGGTCCAAAACAATATAAGTCCACTGCAATGTAAGTTTAATTTTTTCAGAAAAAAAGATCATAAGAAGAATGTGTATGTCTATCTCATGGCCAGTCCTGAAAGGTAATGGCAGCGATGCCACTCCTCCAGGCGATGGAATATGAGACCGCCTTCGTATGGAGGAATTTCCCAGAAGGATTGAACTTTCAAGAAGAACCATCAACACCCAAGGACTTTCTATGTGATGTTTACTTAGGAATATACAAACATGAATGGTTTGCTCAACAAGTCAAGCAGATCTTCACCCAAAAAAATCTCCCCATCACCATCAGATTGATCAAAACTCCTGCAATAGGAGAAAGCTAAAAAGATCCAATACCAAAAAAAAAAAAAAAAAAAAAAAACTTTCTCTGATGCTTTGGTGGACATAATAAACAATTTGGCAACGCTGGCTAGAAACATTCACATTCTCAAACAGCAAAATAATAAATGATTCGTCAATATCAGCTAAAAACATTCAAGTTTTCACGTAATTGACACAGACAATGTAAAATTGTGTTTTGTGAAATAAAAACACATAGGTGGTAGCAAGCTTGAAGCAATAATAACAGGCAGTCATGTCTATCAAAACGGCTGAAAAGGTTCCTATCACGGTTGTGTGGTAGCATTGCTCACCGACTAATTTCTGGTGATATGTACGGATATCACAGTTGACATAATCCAAGCAACTTTTAGGGGACTAGGTGAGTCTATCTTAACAATGCAGTGGCTTGCCACCAAAACTAAAATATCAACCCTCAGATCCATTGGAGTACTAGTGTTCAGCGGATGCAGCAAGAGGTGAAAAAGAATCACCATGATACAATTATCAGAGTGCCATCATAAAAAGGATATAAGCAGAGTTTACAATGAAAGAGATACCTTCAAAGTACATATAGACGCCATCCTTTCTGCGCCATGGCTTCCGCTGCCTCACAATGACAGCAGGCATGACCTTCTTTCTGAGATCAGGCTTCCCCTTCTTGACGGTGGCCATCACCATGTCCCCGACACAAGCAGAGGGAAGTCGGTTAAGGCGGCCCTTAATCCCCTTGACAGAAATTATGTAGAGGTTCTTTGCACCTGTGTTGTCTGCACAGTTGACTGTCGCTGCCACTGGGAGACCCAGTGACATCCTGAATTTATTTCCGGCAGAACCTCCTCGTCCTATGAATTGCAACGACAAAGATAAATCAGAGAAATACTGCATTAACCGAATTCTAACGTAAAACATCAGCCAAAAACAAGCAATATTATAATTCATGAATATAAAAAAGGATAGATTCAAAGGGGCCAAAAAAAAAAAAACTTTTTTTTTCTTTTTTTTAGGTAGAAACTTGAAAACGGAACTAGAAAACGCAAGATCTCAGCTTTCGCCGCGTATAATGGTAACAAATCATAAACCAATTGAATTCTAGCCTCCCATGGATAACAAATAACAAAGTGCAGGGCTACGACCTTTCACTGGATAAGATGATAGCTAAGTAAAAACTGATCGAAAATCTACAGTGCTAACCAAACAAAAACCTTTCACGAGACAAATGGAACGCGATATATCAACATTTGAATGGAAAATACGGATCTTTACTCAAAAAATAATGAAAAAAAAAAAAAAAATGGATCGATGATTCGATGAAGATCGAGCCTTACAATCGCCCCTAATTGGACACATTCGTCCAGCAAAGACTAAACTTATCAAGGTTTGTACGACGATCTATCTGGTTTATCTGAAGCTGCAATAAATCGAAAACCGAAAACGGTATAACGAAGACCGCGAAAATCTGCATTCATCTTTGACAGGGAAAAGGAAAACGATACCATAGAGAAGAGAGGAGGGAGAGAGAAGAGAGAGCGGCGTTACCTCTCTTCGACATCTTGGAGCGGACCGGATCTGCGACGCCGGAAGTTGATGGAGCCCGGCCGCGTGCGGTTTTATAGAGCGCTTGCTAGGGTTTTTCTCATTACCAGCTCCAAAATTACCGCTTTGGCCTCACCGTGCCAGAGGTTTATGCGGAGGTCTCAGCGGTGATGGTAGAACAGGTGACGAGGGTATCTCAGTGACCTAAAATGGATGCCATGAGGACTATTTCCGGCCTTCACCATCTATATTTTACCATTATATTCTCCGTTGAGAGTATTAGTGGCAGTCCAAATTTGATACTGGATCATATAGAGATTGGTAAACGAACCTCATGCATCAACCATCAATCACTGTAGAGATCAAAGCAAGGAATAAAGTGGTGCGTAATTTAGTATTTGATGTATGCTATATCTTCAAAAATATAACCAAGGATATCATGCACTTGTGTTGCAAATTCGTTGACATTTATATACATTTGCTTTGAAAACCATCCATATTCCCCCATGATAAAATTGAAATAATGCTACTTGACCTTTTCTTTTTTTTTTAAATAAATAAATAAATATATATATATATATAGAGAGAGAGAGAGAGAGAGAGAGAGAGAAAGACCCATCTATATCATATAATCTTTAATTTTGCTCTAAATATGCAAATATAAATTTCATATCGATGATTTTATTAGTAATTTTACTTTACCACCATTGGTTATCCATCATTAATTTTTCTCCGCATCAAATGATTTTTTCACTATAAAAAATATCAAGATTTTAATTTAAAATGCAATGATTATTTTGTTCAAATGATGAACAATGGTACACTTAAATTTATTGATAACATTATTCAAATTTATACATTTGAATTATTAGTTTACTGAAATTTTAACTATCATTATTTATTTATTTTTTTGGCAATAGCTTGTAGTTTATGTCGAATTTTTAAAATTAATTTTTTATTGTAACAAATAATTAGTAGTCTATCTAGAAAAATTAAAGAACTTTACAAATATATATATATATATATATATATATATATTGTCTCCATATAGAGCTTGCAATAAGTTATGATTTTCATTTAGATCTTAAGATAAAGGTCTAAAAATAATTAGCAATCCACTTAAGTCTTATGAATATTTTCTCATCATTACATTAAAAATCAAGAAACTTTACATAAAATTTATAATAAAAAATAAAATAATTTATATTTTATTTAAATATTAGAATATATTTTTTATCAATATATTTCAAGTGTGAAACACAAGACAAGAGATAAAAAAAAAAAAGTAATCAAATATTTATATATGAACCTAAAATTATTTTTACTTTAAAATGGTTTGTATGAGTCGGTAAAATTGCACATATTTGCAATTTCTATAGCTACATTTAGTAAATAAAATAAATAAAAAAAATCCATCAAACACTCCAAATATATGTTATAAAATAGTAGAACTCTATCATTCTAAATTATTATTTAGTCCTTATCCTTTAAACACACTAAAAAAAGCAGAGAAGTTTTGTTGTTGCAATAAAGTACAAATTATTAAAAAATCAGTGTACTTATTTGTATATGTATTTAATAAAAGAAATTTCTTGATGCATAACTTATCACCGTTCATAAAAAATAGCCTATCCGAGACTTGCAGTCGATCTTCCCAAACATGAAGTCGGTAAATACGTCTTTGGGAAGTCGGCGGTTTTAGACCCGTGGCTAATCAAAAGTTCTCGGCGCCCGCAAAAATTTTTCCCCGCCCTTCTTATTTCGCGCTCTCCGCAGCTTCGAGTCCATCGCCACCGCCGATCTTCCCAAATCGAAGCCCTCGGCTGTTCTCAAATTCCACCATCCTTCAGTAATTCCTTGAATTCACAAACCCTTCTCCTGTCACAACCCCAATCATCACAATTTCCAGCATGTATCGAGGAGGACCTCTTCTAGAATGCCCAATCTCCTCTCCGAACCCTAGTTCGTTCTGGAGTACGCTCCGCAGGGGGCAGAAGAAAGGCGCGATCTTTGCGTAGGTGCATTTCCTTTGGATTTTGGCGAGCACTCGTGGAAACCGTCCTATTAATGGAGTAAAGCTCGCAACTTTGGAAGTTGGGAGTTCTTGATTGGTTACCGCGGGGTAGTTTCCGATGGACTGGGGTCGATTGGATGGTCCAAATCGTTTTCTTGGTGTGTGGGTTGTGGTAGAAGGGTAGGCATAGGAATAGGAATCTCTCGTTCTCGGGGAGATGGGTTGGTCTCATCCGGATATCTCTTTGGACGATCTCTTGGTTCTCATCAAAGGATTCGTAGATATACTAATTCTTGCGTCCGGTTATCAGTCTTCCGGTCTCCCTGCCTCCTGGGACGTGGACAACATCAACAAAGCCGTGAGATGGGGCCTCTTCTTCGAAGATGTAAGAACCCTAAATCTAGCTGAAATTGTTTGCCAGCTGTACTGATTTCAGAAAATTAACTAACAATGTCCCAAAACAAAAGAAAGATTTCTTGACATGGGTTGTTTAATTTTTGTCTGTTTCTTGGCAATTTGCAGTGATTTCCTATCATTTGATTTATCTAATCCTGTCTTAAAATAGGTTGGTACCTTAATTAGTGAAAATCAAGAAGTCAGGGTGGAGAATTGATAGACATCCAACCCCCAATGAAAAATTGAATTATATTTTTCATGATTTTAAGCCTGCTTACTCTTCAGTGATATTTTGTTGAAATAAGATAGACTGGTCTTGCCCTAAGCAATTCCATTTCATTTAATTTGATCTAACCTGGAGTATCAGTATGTATCTGGTGATCTAAGATTGTTAATTAATAAATGCATTATGTTATTGCATTTTGTGAATGCTGATTGTTTGTTAAATAATTGACTGACTGGGTAACAATGAGTATCTTACTTTTCATTCCTTCTCTTGAACTATATGTGACCTACCCATGTAACCTCAGCAACTTTTTGATTGTTAATTTATCCAGCTTTTGTTTCTGGACTTTGTACAAAAGGAGAAGAGAAGATTCTCAGGATCCTAAGTTGGAGTTGCTTATAACTTATGAGACAGTTTGAACATTGATGCTCCATACTGCCATTTTGTATAACTGTATGTTTCATGTTATGCGCACATACCTTTATCTGGATTTGCTCAGGAAATTGAACTGTTTTGTATTTTACCTAGTGTACATGTGTATTTAGTTACTTCCGCTGCCAATCTTTATGTCTTTACTTGCAATTCTGCAAGATTGGCTTCACAGCAAGTTGTAGTAGTAAAGTTATACCTGCAATAACTGCAGCTCTAGTCTCTGTATAATGTAGGTGCTTAGGTGTCTGCATGAGTCTGTTGATTATGAGGACTCCATTAAGGAACTCGATGCAGCTCTACTCCACCTGACTTCCAATCCAAATTTCCCTCAGGTTATAACATGTTACCATGCCTATTATGCAAATCAAGAATTTAAAGTATGATCTTGGTTGTTTGTTATCAATCATTGTCAATTGATTGGTGGAATTGTTAGGGAAGTTATAAAATCAGTCAATTTTCCTTATTTGAAAATGCAGGGCCTTGCGCATATGTCTTCTGCAACTCTTTCAAAAGCAAGAGACTTGATTTTAGAACATTTACTTCAAACTCACCCCTTAGAAGCTGCACATCTTACTGCTCTTCTGACAGCAGTTGTTGAGCTGGATATTGACAACCTTACTGACACAGATAATGATGGCCCAAATATGTACATTGACAGGTTGATGTTGCGGATGGAATCACTTGATTTGATTTCGGTACGAAAGAACATGTTTAAGAAATCTTTTGCTTCATTACCACCAACAAGTTTGAGGATTTCTGATGGTGGGAGGTACAATGTCTGCAACACTAGATCTCCCACAAAGTCGTACGTTGAATCAGAGAAATGCTATTTTACTGATCATTCATACTTTCTCATCCAAGAACTCTTAAAGAGGCAAGCTTCAATGTCATGTGTTTCTTCAGCTGAGAGAGGACTAGATGCTCTTTTAAAAATTGTGACGAGGGACAACATGGTTAGATCTGAAAACAACTCATTGGAAGTGCCTTTGAAGTAAGCAAGTTGGTTCTTTAGATGTTAAGGACATCTAAGATTCACTTCTGATGTCACCAATTTTTGTATTTTAATTTCCTGATTCCATGTGATACCGTTTGGAGACTGTCTTAGTGGTTTGCCTTGTCTGATCTAGTGTGTGCTCCTTAAAACATGTATATTAGAAGTTTTTATATCACGAAAATCTTATCATGCATGACTTGATATGGTTTGTCATATTTCTGAAGGCAATGATCAACTAAACCAAAAATCTTGAAGAGTAAGGATGTTGTTGTCTTGGATCGCATTTTCTTTTCTCTAGTAGCATCAGCCATCTGAAAGCATGCATACTACTAAATGTTATTGACTCCAACAAGGTCCGCAAAATTAGTACCGAGAACCGTACCGGTATGTTATTAGTTTGGTATGTTATGGTAAACACTTTATACCAATCTAGAATTCTAATGCTTTTTCCTCACCTTCAGTCATAGTACTGTCCAAACTAGATGGTATGGGTTAGTATTGGTTGGTACAGGGTTCTGCATGGTTTGAACTGGCTTGGCTCATACTATATCGAGCCTTGGTAACATTTCGATACCTTATTGATATGGCACGATGCATGTTGTTATGGGTCACTATGGCAGACCTTGGATTCCCAGCTTTTCTTTTTTTCTTTTAAGAGAGAGGGAGAGGGGGGAGAACAGGATGGGTTTTGCTCCCTACTCAATTTATTAAGACAATAAATTTTAAATTGGTGCAGGCAGGACTCAAATCTAGCTCACTGTTAATGACTCCTAGCTACCTTACCAACTGAACCAGTTCATATATGAGACTCCAGTCTTAGAGTTTTTTTATTTTTTTGAATAAAGACTCCGATCTGAGAGTTATATTGGATTCGACACATTTCATCTAAAATAGACTCTACACTTCATATTGCAGAAGAATGACCAAGCTAACTTTGTGAAAAAAGTGACCTTGTTCTGGATCTACTACGATGATATAAGAACATTTGGTTAGATTTGGTTGCTTAACTGCTATCTTTATTCACTCATTTTGCTACTTATACTGGTCTAATTCATAAAAGGTTTTGGGCAATACATGTCAATGCATGCATTCATTGTGATGTTATAGTGAAGCTACATTTTTGTATACATCACATTTTATATTACTAAATGAACTATGATATTTCATGCCTTGATTCATTATTATGTATGTGTCTGCTCTTGTTAATTTGCTTTTCTATGCTGTTTTTTGTTTGAAGATGAGGTTTGGTACTACTAGATAAATTTCTCAAAAAGTAGAGGTGGGAATAACTTGCATTTCTAAATTCGTGTATGTGATGAATATGATTCTTTCGCTGGAAATTGTTATCTGGTATGCATCTCTAGAAACCTTCTGTCAAACTTTCATGATAATAGGTAAACTATTAAGCTGTTTTGACGTGTTAGGCAATATCATTGGGGGTGGCGATAAAGTTTTGCTCTGATTTGAGAGGTCTGGGCTCCGTGTTATTTATTTTTATTCACTTATTTTTGAAAAACTTATACATGATTTATTGTTTGTAATTATCTTGTTTTAGCTTTACTGTGACTTATATTGTCTGCTACACAGTGCTATTTTTTTAATATTATGATAAAACCAAGTAAAAAAAAAAAGAGAACTTGATATTTCACTGGAATCCAGACACAGTAACTGGAGTTTAAATTATATATTTTTTTCCTACTACCTTCTGCTATTCACTTATTTATTTAGTAGCAGTACCCCTTCCCACTCTGCTCCTTGCTTAGCTTCTTGGTCCATTGTGGCAATTGGGGATTGGTGCCGTACATGTGGGGTACATGGGTTTCAGTCAGGGCCTGGAGTACCATTCAGCCAATTACTGCTTCCACATAGGACCAGTGTGGCTGGCACCATTTATTTAATATTTTGCATTATTTTGTTTGTTTTCTTGATTCAAAATAAAATCGATATCCTTTTCAGGTGTGCTGAACTAATATATGCTTTTGGTTCTTTGAATTAGGAGTGCAGAAATGTTGACCGAGTTTTCTTTGTGGGAGCAGTGGAGATCAAGGTGTCTGTCATATCTGCTGGACAAAAGAACTATTAAAATTCTCTCGGGTGCCAACTTGATTTTCAGTGCCTCTAAGGTTCAGTGGATTCAGGTCTTTGAGCCACTTAAATTTTCATTGGATATTAACAGCGACAATCTTCTTGAAATAATGGTAACTCTTACTAGTAGTCTTTTTTTTTCTAATATGTTCCTGATATCAAATTTCATGCATAACTATACATTTTTTTTGTAGTCAGTTTTTTTTTAAAATGTCCCTGATATCAAATTTCATGCATAATTATATTTTTTTGTTCTATTTTTGGCATATGTTAGATTAAAATACCTTTAGGATAGTTGTTTTTAAAGAAAGATATGAAACATTGCTGATCATGTAAATGATTTATATTGATGAGACAATATGATTTCCTGAAGCAATTAAAAAAAAGTTATCCTTTGGGACATAAATCAAGATATTCAATATCTAACCTGCTGAGCTAACTCCTAATGATGTGTTTTGGTTTGCAATTGCATACACTTAAAATTAGATAATTAGTTGTTATTACTCATAATTTTCAAGGTTCTGACTTATTCATGTTCATGATACAACAGGAGATATCGTTGTTAGGTTTTATCTCATGCAGATGGAATTCTCTGATTGAATGCTTCATTTCACAGACTTATAATTTCCTTCCCATATCTAAGCAATACTCTGATCTTCAACACTTGCTTCAAGGAAAATCTCCATGGGTACATTCTAAACGGGAAGTTATGAACTCCAAGGTACTGAAGCAAATACTTAATTGAATTAGATCACTACTTCAGGCTGGGTTGAAGTTCCAAGAGGAAAGTGGCGTAGTTTCTGTGATTGCTTCCGAATATGAAATTCTTTTGGAAGCTCGTTGAATGCTATCAATTGCTGAAAAACATTATACTAGTCAATTCTTCTGTCTTTTCGTATTCAGATATTTTACTGCATGATGTTTCTACATAAGTTCACTTGTTATTTAGTTGCTATAAAGTAGTGGAGCAGCCATAGTTGTTGAAAACGTTTGTAGGAAATATCACTGTTTGTATAGCATTTTATCTCAACCAGTTATCACAGATTAAAGTTAGATTCAAGGGATTTCTGGGCCAGTTTATCAGTCAATATTTGTGAATCAATAAAGGATCCCCATTCAGCATACTTGGATGTGTATATTTGCTGGCTTGGTTTATGAAAGTGCATATGGATGGTATCATCAACTGGAATATTAGTGTAGCATGGATTTTACATCTCTTAATTTGGGAAAAGGTTTGGTTGTACAATTTGTTGAAGGTTAGTCCTAAAAGTTTCAAAAAGCTCAATGGGTCATTTCAATATGTTATTAGATATTGATATGGTAATCTCATTCTTGTCCTGTATGTTTTGCACATTGACTTTTCCTATCTTTCTTAGGTTTTCAGTTTTCTTACTTATTAGTAATTTTTCTCGAGATTTTGTTGCTCTGATAGTCAAAAAATACCTGAAACATTAAAGTTTTTATATGTTCCCAAATATTGTTATTCTGATTTCTTACTATCAATTTTCTTAATTCTTTTTCTTTCTGTAAATTATCCGGTAAGCTTGGATCCAATTCATGGTTTACAATTTGCTAGTTAATGTACTGTCCATCAATTGTATGGTACCATGTCTCTATCAAGACTAGATGGATGCGTGATTAGGGGTGGGCAGGTAGGGCAGCCAATGGGCCAGCATGAGCCTGGTGGGCCAACGTGTTTGGCCTTAGGTCCGGGTTGGGCCTAAGCTTTGAAGAAATAGGCCTGACCTTAGAATTTAAATACACACACACACGCACATATTTATATAATTATAATATATATAATATTGTATAGTATTGAATTTAGATCATGGTTTAAAGGCCTGAATGCTAAAGGAACAAAGCCAGCCCAATACCACTTTCTCTAAGGTTACTCTTTCTATTATAATAATTAAAAAGAAGAAATCAAAGCATAAGTCATAGGCTAACATACTTCATTAATTTTTTAATAAAAAGTGTGGGCCGGGCCTGTGCTAGGCCCAGGCCTTGAGAGACTCCCATAGGGCCGAGCTTGGGCTGGCAACACTTGGCTTAAGTTCGAATCAAGCACGACCTAGCTTAATGCCTTGAGCTACCTTTTTTACCCTCAACCTGACCCATGCTTACCCATACGCATGATGCCTATTTGAACCTTGTCGTCTTGGCTAGAAGGGCAAAAGCAACAAATGATTGAAAGATTTATCATGGTGGAGCAATCTATCCTTATTCATCTCTAAAGCCCCGCACTTTTTATGGGGAATGCATTGTTATTTGAAGGACCGAATATCTAATCTCTAGTATAAGGTTTCTTATATGGTATAATGTACTTAATCATCCTTTTATATAGAAATTATAAGGTTTTGTCTTTTTGCATACCACAGGAAAAAAGACTTCCACGAACCAATATTATATAGATAGTAAACCTTGATGTTCAACTTGCTTCATACGTAATGTGATGTAAATTTTTGCCTTTTTTTTAGTCATTATCTTCTCTTGCCATTGTTCACAATCTTCTTTTTATTTTTAATCATGATCTCTCAATTTTTATTGTGGAACAGGAAAGGGATATTCTTGAATATGTGACACCATTACTGAGTAATCAACCTCACAAACTGTGGCTACTGCCTCCCGTCCTTGTAGCTGTAGCAATTCCTTCATGGTAATTTGTCTCCTTATTTGATAATTGCACTTTTTTCAAAAAAAGTCAAATGTTGATTTCATGATTTGCTCATGTTTAAGGAAGAATTTTATAGGATGACCATAAGACTGGCTATGCTTTATGATATGGAATGTTGGGCTATTAAAATATAATATGTGCATAAGATAAGCATCATAGTAGAGATGAGAATGTTGAGATGGATATGTGGTAATATAAGAAAAATAGAATAAGAAATGATGTTATTCGTGAAGAGATAGAAGTAGTATTAATTGAGAATAAATTGAGAGAAGGATGGCTTGGATGGTTTATAAATATGCAATGGAAATATAAAGATGTATTAGTATGAAGTAGTGATTTGATATATGTGTAAGGAAAAAGGAGTAAAGTGAAAATCATATGAGAGGAAGTTGTAAGGAAAGACATGATATCTCTACATTTTATTGAAAATATGAAACCTAAAGTGGGTGGAATGGAGGAAAATGATAATGTAGCTGACCCCAACTAGTTTGGGATTAAGGCATAATTATTATTGTTGTTGTTATTAATTTTCTTGTGTTATTCATGAGTGTGTTACTCTATGTCCATTAGCAATAACATGGTAGATGACTCCTTTATAAGGGCAGCCCAAGTCCACTCTACAATTCACAAAGATCTCTACTTCTTGCAACTAAACTATCTAATCTACATTTTATTAATTTAGATCCTCAATTGTTGATTACGTGGTTCATGTTAACCTGTATCATGGGGATAAGATTGGTTGTCATTGAAAAGAGTATTTTCTACAAAAACAGAATCTAACAAGCAAGGAAATATTGTTCTACATTTTAAAAATTTTATAGAATACCCTTGTTCCTAAATGGTGGAAAAAATATTTTGAGCAATAAGCAGGAAGGGAAAGTACCATATGATTTAATGTCATTTCTTCTTTACATATATTGACAGCTCACTGCAACCAGTGATTATTGGATGACCTGACCTGATTCATATCCAAGTTGTAAATTTCTGGAACAATGTATATTTAATCCTTTCAAGCTGTGTGGAGTGCAGAGGCTCCTAATTTTTAATCTTGGTGCCGGACCTTGTACTTGTACCATGCTGGTATGGTACTGATACAACTAGTATGGGAGTTAGTTTGAGGTACCAACACTGCATACACGACACCCTCTTTACCCAATATCAGTTAGTACTCATATGGTGCAATGCATCCCATATATGCACCAATACTGCAAGCTTTAGTCGTAGTTCATCACTGATAATATTATAAAATTGCTTTGAGAGGATCTTTTATATCATAGGATTTGATAATTTCAAATAGGATTTTCAGGTCAATCTTGTTCAGGATTTACTTCAGTGAAATAGAAAAGCAATTCTCTGGAGCTTGTTCTCAGATCAGGTTTTGCCTTATTTTTATGTTAGAGCTATTCAATGTACATGACACTTTTGTAATACCATGACTGTTCTAATAAATTAATCCTATTGTCTCCTGTAGATGCTGTGGTTGCAATCAAGGTGGGAAGGAGCACCAAGTCTGTAAGTTAACTACATGCAGAAACATGTGTTATTAAAAATGACAAAAACTCACTTTCAGAAAAGAAAGAACATAACTGGAATTTTTCTTCTTAAAAGAATCTTATATTTAGCCAATTTTGATAACTGTTGGAGGCATGACATTCTGGACAATGAACAAAATGTTTAATTGTTGTCCTCATAAAAAGCAAGATATACACCTGAATCTCTGACTATCATCTGATTGGGATTGGGTTTTCTGTGAGTTTTGGCAAATCCATGCTCAACAGATTTAATGCAACTAATCTGGAACTTTATCTGTTTTCGAGGAAACTTCATTCTGTTCAATTATTATGGCAGGCTGCTAGCTTAGTAGGTTATGATTTCTAATCTCTATCATTTGGTTTGGTGGATAAACTAGCTCTAATTGGATGAGAATCCATTTCGCATTTAATATACCTTGACTTTTAAAAAGACTTGACCTCTGCTTGTCCTGATTTCTATGTTTCATTGCAATAATCATTTGATAAGCTTTTAATATTGGGATACCTAGAAAAGTTGAAATGACTTTAGTTTTCTAGTCCTTCGTGAAGGAGTGGGTGAAATTATCTATTCTGTCAAATAATAAGCATGCGTGCATCAGATGTGAGCATCACATCCTTATATCCACAAGGAAAGAAGTAAATTTCCCAATTGCAAAGCCCTCAAATATGTCAAAAGCAACAAGTTCCAAATTTTATTTAAAGCTGACCATTAGATTCCCAGGTAATATGTTGCTGACCATGGATAGAGCCATAGTAGCTTGAATGTTGCTAATCTTCCGGTCTATTTCACCTAGACATATACTTCACTTTTATAAATCCTTCAGTTGCTTCTCATCCATAAAATCCAACAAATTGTTAGTAATTACTCCCAACATTATTTCTCTTTGCAGTATTGCCTATGGTCTTGAGGCAATACGCAAATCTAAGAATTGACTTTTTGGGGGGTTTTAGAGCTGCTTTGCAACAAAAGTTATTCTCACGATTCCTAAGGTCAAGGACAGCTATATTAGGTGGCCATTGTTTTTCAAGTTTGTTGGCATACTATAAAAAAAGAAAAGAAAAGAAAAAAAAGAAAGCAGAAAACCCCTAGTGTCAAGAAGGTGCTTGTGCAACAGGCTAGAAGCTCACAGAAACAAAATAAAAATAAGCAACACATGGTCAGATTTATTCTTCCTATTGAGTCATCTGAAACCTGTTAAAAACATGGAAACAAATATGCACAGCTATTTGATAGACTTCTTGGAGGATCTTTTCTTCTTTCCAAAATACTTATGATATATTCTATTCAAATGTATGTATAATACATCTGCTGCGTTACAGGTGAAGTTGCTGAAAGGATTCGATGTCTCTACATGTTTCATATTCAAAATTCTCATTTGATGACTGAAGATTTTAGTGCTCAAGCCTCATCCACGGTTCAAGACTGATCATGTAAGATCTTGCCTTTTCTTCCCTAAGTACCATTACAATGAAATTATGCCAAATATATAATTGTTGAATAGCTATTTAGTTTTACTGCGGATTAAGTACTGTCTATTATTTGGATGATTGTCTTGGACCAATAATCATAACCTGATAACCATAGTTATCAAGTGTTCTCCGGGTAACCTTGACTCTATGAGCTAAAATTATTGATTGGTACCTGGATGGCACAGCTGATTTTTACACGTACAAACCCTGGGCAGAAAGGTTTTGGCCTGTGAAGCAACCTAGAGGTTAATGGGAAGGACAAGTCATCCAATTCAGTCTGGTTAGGAGCTACTACCATTTGATTTGAGATGATTTAGGTTGATTCAAACTGGTTCCAGCCTTTTTAAAAAAATAAAAAATAAAAAAAAGGTTTTGAGATTTCCTTAATCTTTGCACTTTTTTAAAACTGATCTGTGTATTATGGATATTTCTTGCCTGGAAGGAAATGTGCACTTGGATTACGCTGTCCATCTCATCTAGTGCATGTCTCACTTCGTTCACAGAGTACACAAGCACACATCAAAATCCCACAATCGTTAAATCTTAAATTTCTAGTCTACAAGATGACATTGGAGATGCACTTCAAATTCCCAATATGCCATTAATCTCAGTCTTGAGAAGATTTTGCACTTCCATGAGCATGTTGCCATAGGTATTTAAGGTTCCTGCATAATTATCCCATGCCCTGCATCGGTTTGTCTCCTCTTTTTTTTCCCCTTCTCTCTCCTTTCTTTCATAGTGGTTTCCCTTCACAGTGTTCTCATTTTTCTTTTTACTTTAACCCGTTAAGAGTTAGGCTATTGATGAAGAATTATGTAAGAATTTTCTTTGCCATGGTTTAACGTTCTTATGTTTAATCATCAGGTTTCTTTTTGTTTGGATGGCAATGGTATTAGAAGCTTGTTTGTATGCTTGTCTGCGCTAACATAATTGCAGTTATAGATATAAAAAATGATCACTCTTGCCCTTTAAACTCTTTGAAAGTCCAGGGAATTGTAGATGGTTGATCTTTGGTTGCGTGGGCATAAATCACGACAAAAAAAAGGTGGATCTCCCAATCCATTGACTGGCCGTAGAGGTTTCATGGAAACTCATGCTGATAGTCCTTCTGGGTCCTGGTCGTCAAGTAACATCTAGGGGGTATTAATTGAAATAAATCTTCAAAAGGCGACCAGGACAATCTCTGCATTTGTCTTCGGTTGGTGCTTTTTATTATCTATTTATTTATTTTTCTCCAGGAGAATCCAAGTGCTAATTGATTTGCCTTAGCAGGGACAGGCAAATCTGTCTCCACGTCATAAAGAAGACCGGCACGTTAGGTAGCCCCCCGGATGTAGAAGTTTTCCCATACAATCTACAGCAGCATTATCTGACATGGATGGATATTTCGCATGTGGAAGAATAATTATATTCGCTAGAGCTATCAACTTTATCCCAAAAAAAAAAGTAGTCAGTGCTGGTCCTTTCTTTTGAAGCTGATTCAATGGATGACGGTGTGCTTTGTGTTCTTGGTTTTTCCAAGTCATTAATTATCAGCGAAGTCTATGGCTGGGATGGATATGTAATCTAACCGGCGATGCCTAAAAGATCATTTAAGTCAAACCTATCAATTCCTTCAAAAAAAAAAAAAAAAAAAAAAAAAATCAAACCTATCAAGTTGTGTGGGCCCATGATCCTAATGGTCAAGTTAAGATTCCAGTGCCTCTTGAGCCACACAATTAATGCCACGTATCCTTGAATAGGGGTGAAGGGTTGCAGTCTGAGGGAATGAATGACGGAAGCATTAGCTCACAAGGCACCAGATGCCCGCCGAAAGCAATGGCTTTTTATTTTTATTTTTTATTTTTCTTTTCTTGGTCCCACTAGGATGCTTTAAAAAAGGGCGCAAACCATCAGGCCTAATCTGCGATGCTTTCAAAAGCGTAATCCATTCGATTTATGACTACTTTTATTAAAGTGAAAAGAATTCCACACTGCATCACCCCACCCGACTTTTGATGATGCTCTGACTAGAAAAGGTTGGGTGTGGGGGGAGAAGAGCTGAAGGAAGGAACGCGCACATACATAAGCAAAGCAAAGCAAATTGTCAGCTCTTTTATCAATCGCCTTTTAGAGAAAGAGGGAATGACACGTTCATCATCGTCAGCATGCTGGCAATCATAATCGCTTGCTTGTATTTGCGTTGTGGCTACCTTATGGTATAGCTATATAAACAAGCTCCTCGCTAAACATTGGGGGAGGGAGCGAGACGAAGAAAGCTCTTCGCTAGAAAGTGGTGTGCATTGAGGGAGTGAGAGGAAGAATCCACTATGATAATTTTGAGCCTCGGAAGCAAGAAGATTCATGCGATGAATTGGGCAAAGAGATTTGGGAGGGTAGAAGATGGGATCACTCTTGGGAAGACTCAACGGAGTATGCTGACGGAGTGGTGGAGGAGATCCACATCCACATCAATGAGGCAGATGATGTGGAAGCTGAGGTCCCGGTGGAGGCACGCTATGAGATCTTCAAGGAGGAGTGGGATGAGTTTTGGGTACGATCCCCAGAGCTACTCTCAGAACTTTGATGATGGTTTCCTCCACGATCATCTCGCTCCGTGCTCCCTTACCTAACTTATATATTCCCTCAGAAAAATTTGGAGGCCTTTTCTTTTTTTCTTTTTTTTCTCCCTCCTTTTGAGGAGAAGGGTTCGCCGGCTTCTTGGACGTGGCGAATTTCTTTTAAAAATATATGCTCTGTAATTAGTCCTTTTAGAGATAATTGTCGGCCAGTTAATTTGTCACTTGGCGGCAAGGATGTTATATATGTCTTTTATGGTATTTGAAAGTTTGTGGTTCATTAGAATTGCGTCATCCAGAGTTCCTGAGAATTTTCACTGGGGAAGGAGAAGATAAAACTCCTTCCAAGCGGTTGATGCGTTGTACATGAAGGAGAGCATCTTCCTTTTTCTTGGAATCAAGTATTTGTTTACTAATTATATTCTGTGAAGAGCTTGCATTACTAGGTCTTCCATCCTATGCTTCCCACTAACTTTTATAGCTGTTCTCATGTTTAGCGTGTTGGTGGACTTGCTCGAGGAACCGTGATGTCAGGGCCTGTCCATCTAGATATGTTACACCTTGAGAAGGGTTACAGAGGGGGGCATCCCCTAAGTACCCATTTAGGTTGGTCCTCATGGCCCTCATGATGCTTCTTGCAGTATAGATGTAACGAGTAAGAAATAAGGATTAAGATAAGTTAAATTAAGTTTTAATTAAAATTTATTTATTTATTTGAATTTTTTTTTTTTTTTAATTTTATCTTCGTGAATATTTTGTGATGGATGAAGAGAGAAAATTCAGTGAGAATGATTGAGTCTTTGAGAAGCTGCATTTAGATCATTCTTTTCTTTATTTTTTTTTTTCTTCATTTTACTTCTTCTTTCTCCTGTTTTTCTGCATCTGAGCAGACAAATCACTTCTTAAAGGGTGTACTTTGAACCTTCTTCACCGTAGAGTATCGCTAGAGTTTGAGTTAATGCTGTCGGTAAGATAGGAAGGCTAAGAAAATTTTGCGTTATTTTTCTCCCTTTAGATTTCCATTTCTCAATTCCAGCTAATAGGGCGGGAGATCTTCTAATTAAAGGGGAGGGAAGGATCACTGGAGTGAGGCGAGCTTTCGGGGAAGTTTAGATCGTCGCCGGCAACTCCAACAAGGTTGAGGTAAATTTTTTCTTACTCCATTTTTTTGTGTCAACAGAGGAAACAGTGTTTATTTTTTGGGGAGGCTAGGGATGGTTGTCGTCGGAGGCTTGGAGCCATCGGCGTGAGGTCGCCGGTGACTAGCCAGGGGGAGGAGGCTGGGTGGCCCTGGCTTGGGAGAAGAAGACAGCGATGGGACGGGGGAGCCGGAGGGGTGGGAGCCAATGATGGGTTGGGGCCGGCGGGAAGAGGGAGAGAAGAGAGAGTGCCGACGGGAAGAGGGAGAGAAGAGACAGTGACGGAGGGAGAGAGAGAGAGGCGCCAGCTTGGGGCCGTTGCCGGAGGTTGCCGCCGCCGCCGTGGTCGGCATCGCATGAGGGAGGAGTCGCGCGTGGGAGGGGGAGGGCGCGGCTGGAAGGTGGATCCGGGTAAGCGCGCGTGAAGAAGAAGGCTGAAGCCTTTCTTATTGGGCTGGGCTTGAACCAGTGGGCCAGCTGATTCAAGTTGGTTAAGTCTTGGGACTGCTTTTTAAATTAAAAATAAAATAAAAAAATTTTTGGATTTGATTATAGAATTCATGGGGTTTAGCTAAACTCACTTAGTGGGTTCAAATCTGGGTTTAGAGATGTGAATTTGATCTTTATGTCACCCAAAAATCATATAATGTTCATGTTGAGTTGAAATAAAATGGTTAGAATGAGTTCAAGGAAACACATTTATTTAAAATTATATTGATCAAAACTGACCTTGAGAATTGAATTATTGTGATTAGCAACAAGTCTAGTTTTGATAATGATGCTTAAATTGATTAACGACCAAGTTAATCATAAAAAAATTTGTCGATGAATGTAAAGGCATTTTTGTAAATATTGCAAAGTTAGTGAAAACTTGTAAAACTAGAACATAATTAAATTTGGGATAAAAATCAGTAAGCAAGGGGTTGCTAGGCATTGAGTGAGAGGGATAAAAGAGTTGTTTTTAGATTTTGGGCTAGAGGGATAAGTAAGTATGGATTTTGATAAATTAATTACTTATTTATGTGGGATTATAGGTGATCGTTGATTACACGTGTTGCATTGAGGGGATTGTGGGAGTAGCGATCTGATATAGGAGTTCTGCATTTTACTGTTATGAATATATTTTCATAACTTGCATGCCTGCATATATCATATATATGGTTGGTTTTCTTTGCATGATTTGAGATAAATATCATGGATTATTATGGATTTATGTATATCTATATATGGTGGTATGGTATTTTGTTATAAACAATTTTTGGTTTAATTTGAGATTATGAATTTTAGGTTTTTCGGATATAATATGGCATGGTCTTCTGGAGATGGGATGGGATGGTATTCTGGGAATGTGATGGATACTGCTGGTACGTGATACTAGTTCTGGCAGGGGGAGTTGGTACCCTCTCTCGCCTATACTGGCGGTACTAGGGAAGGGGGTAGGCCCGAGAAAGGTTGGTGTAGAACCAAGTCATGGTATAGGACCCGACTGAGTTCAGTTATGCGGGGCACTAGTATATAAACCAATCTGGATGGAAGAAGTATCGCCAGGTTAGGTTATTTACACGTAATATTAGCACTAGACTGTGACAGTATGTATCATCAGTAATGCCTCGCGATGTATGCTTGCTAAGGGAGAGGCTCATTTGGAGGATGTTTTACGTACTATGGCAAGGGGGCCAGTGGGCGTATTGCATACAAGTGAGGGCGACTTCTTTGGTGATGCTATGCGTACGAGTGCGATGGTTTGGTAATGGATATGGTTATTTGGAGGCGGTGGCTGGTATGGCTATGGTAATGGTTATATGGATGGGTTGGGTGGTGATGGCTATGGATATTATAGTTGGTTTGAGTTGGTTTGGTATGATGGTGGGTATCGAGGTGTGGTAGTTATTTTTGATGCTTTAGTGTGGTTACTTTTCTTGGTGTTATTATTTGGATTTTATTGGTTTGGTCATGGGTATGGTTATTCGAATAGTTTTGTATACTTTTTCTGGTATGGATTTCATTGGCTTTTTGAATGGTTATATATATTATGTTATCTTTTGTTCAAACATGTTTTGGCTATATTAAAATTGTTTATTTGGCATATTCATGGTGGTAAATGTAAAAGTTCCATTTGGCTTTTTAGCTCATTCCATCATATCTTATTTTTTGCAACAGATGATGAGGACATTCATATGATAGATCAGAATTTTGGGGATGGTGTCAGGAGTGAGGATAGTTAGAGATTTCTTCTCATTTTGTATTGATCAATTAAAAAGAGAGGTAAAAGATTGATAACTTGGTATGAAAAGTGATATATTTAAATTTAGCTTCCGTAATTATGTTTTGTATATATTGAGGTTTAGGAGGCCTTGAGTGCTCTTGAAGTTTGGTTTAAAAGTATGCAGCCGTGTCACGATGCTTCTGAACTAGTTTGAAGATCCGGGGTTGTGACAATAGATGTACAAAAATCATTTTTTCCTTAGCAAAATAAAGTCAGGCTACCTCACATTTCATTGAATAACGATACTAAATATTATCGAGGGAGTCTCAACAAATTTTCCATCATTCCATTTTGTTGCGTTGCCAACTTTTTTTTTTTTTTTCTCATCAACTTCTCTTTTCTCATAGAAGTACATTTAAGTCACTCTAGCACTTGTTAATTGAAAGAAACAAGGTTTGCGTTAGATAAAACGTGAGCATACCTACCTCACATGGGATCATATTTATTAACTCTCTCTTATATGGCTATGACCATCCATGTGTCCGTGCATTAGACGTGCCAACAAGCATTAGTATATAACTAGGAGACTGCATAGCTTCCCACCCTGTGACTAGACTTACATTTCATAAAATATACCACCTTTAATTTTGCCTTCACGAAATGTCATTACATAAGATAAGTATTGGTTAAAAGAAAATTGTACATTTCTAATGCTAAAGCAACAGCTTTGATTTTTCTCTCCAACTAGCGCTTAAAAATGTCCCACTCATGATGGGAGGGTGGATTCTACTTTTTAATTGAATGGAATAAAGTCTCAAGATTATCTGTTTCAAGATTGCTCTCTCTCTCTCAAAAAAAAAAAAAAAAAAAAGTTTCGTTTATAAGGAATGAGAGAATAAAATAGATGATCACTTAAAATTTGAAGTGATACTGAATTGTCATCACGTTAGTACGAAATATTCCATTCTAATTAGAATTTTTTGAAGTCGTATTGAATTATCATCACGTTAGTACTAAATATTCCATCCTGACACGGTATACAAATACTTGGCAAACTGGAAGGGCCACTGCCGCTCGCTTATGTGAATGTGGTTCACATGACCTTCCGCCTTTCTTCATTGCTGTTTCCCATGCGATGAATTTGTCGAGCTACAGCAGCATGCGCAATCAGTGCTCGCATTCATGAAGTTTAATTGACAAATCTTTTCCAACACCGTTCTACTTATTAATTCTTTTGAGAGAAAAAAAAAAAAAAAATTCTATTAATGTTACTGAATAAAAGATGACCTCAAAGGTCCTTCTGATCACATCTTCATCACCTCAGAATAATAGCATGAATTTATCATGATTTATTTATATCTAATCCATTGGGGAAAAAAAAAGAAAAAAAAGAAAAAAAAGAAAAAAAAGAAGAAGAGTCGAGAGTAGCCGAGTCTCATCTTAAATACGCCCCTCCGCTCAATCTCCCACGCCTCAGCCCTCAAATCCATAGCATTGTCTGAAAAACGCACGCGCGCGCGCGCGCGCGCGCGAGAGAGAGAGAGAGAGAGAGAGAATGGGGAAGAGGAGAGCGGTAGCCCTCCTACTCTTCCTTGGCCACTTTTTAAGCGTTGTGGCCGGGGACTGGAACATCCTTGGCTTCATTGCCAAAAAGAGAGACCATCATCAAGCGGGCATCAGCCTGAAAAACTACTGCGAGAGCTGGCGGATGAATGTGGAGCTGAACAACATCCGGGGGTTCGACGTGGTGCCGAGCGAGTGCGTCGCCTACGTCGGCAAGTACATGAACTCAACGCAGTTCAAGGTCGACGTGCAGCGCGCTGCCGAGGAGGCCGCGCTGTTCCTCACCAACAACTTTCAGCTGGGTTCTGATGGCAAGGACGCCTGGGTCTTCGACATCGATGACACTCTCCTCTCCACCGTGCCATACTATAAGGAGCACCGATTTGGGTAGGACTCTTCTTGCTCTCTGTGCTGTGCGTGATGCTCTACTAGTTTTTAGCTTTAAGATCGATGTTCATGGATTCCATTCGTGACGATAACTGTGGGGAAGGGCTGTTTTGGGGTGCAGAGGAGCTATGATGGCAAACAGGACTTCCTTGGAGCAATGGATGCAGGAGCGGAGCGCCCCTGCCGTGGAGCACATGCTCCAACTTTACGATGAGATCAGAGCTCGGGGTTTGAAGGTCTTCCTTATCTCTTCCAGAAAGGAGCATCTGAGGGACGCCACTGTGGACAACCTTGTCAAGGTTGGGTACCGCGGTTGGACCGAGCTCATCTTAAGGTCTCTACTTCCCTTCTCCCTCCTCCAATCACTATATTTATTTACTTTTGAGTCGTGCCTTAGCCTTCACCGCCAGAGGGGGTGGGGTTGTGTGACCTTGTAATTTTAGAGCTGAAGGAAAAATATTAATTACAAAGACTTACAATAATGATGGTATATCGATCATATGTTTCTGTTCTCAGAGCCAGAAGACATCTTTCATTCTATTTGTTAAGATTTTCTCATCTGCAACTAACTAATGACTGCCATTTATATTGATTGATTCAGGCGCGAAGAAGACAGCTATGGTGAGGTAGAGAAGTATAAGACGGAGCAAAGGAGAAAGCTGATAGACCAAGGCTACCGCTTGTGGGGGAGTATGGGGGACCAGTGGAGCAGCCTTGTAGGACACCCCAGTGCCAAGAGAACATTCAAACTCCCAAATCCAATGTACTACGAAGCTTGAGATGAATCTTTTTTTTTTTTTTTTCCACTCTTTCCGCTCTATGAACAAATAATCCACCCCTTCCACATCATATGAAAAATCAAAGATCACTCCTACCTTTGCATGGCCTCATAACAAGTAATCTACTTCAGAAGCTTGAAACTCTTTACATCCCTCATCTCTCAAAGTCCAAATTCAACATACAACTGCTCAAGAACCAGTTATGCTACAGAAGACTACTTTTATGCACCACATATTAGATCAAAAAAAAAAAAAGAAAAAGAAATAGTTGGCAACTACAAATACAATAAGCATAAAAAAAAGAGTGCATCATTGCAAACTGATTGCAACTACTCTGTCACAATGGTCAAACAAGCTTCCATCAAAAGGATGCCTAATGGTTTCTTTAGACAGGAAACCCTCCTCATCATCAGCAAGCCAGTACAAAAAGGCCTCGCTCTACTTTACTAGTTATCCTCAAAAGGCTGGTAGAGAGTAGGAATGATGATCATAATAGGACCATACAAAAGTGAGGGACTGTAGCATAGTCTGTCACAAGATGAACAAGTGACAGTTCAACACATTGATGTCTAATTATTCAAAACACAGATAATGTCAGACTACCAAAATTAGAGCTGCTTTTGTAAACCAATTAGGCGTGAAGATATTTTGCATGATAAATTATTTGTTCATTCTCAAAGATTATTAGGAGTTGAGCTGATTTAGATTCATTATGCCAGAGTTTTTAACTAACTAATCAAGAAGATATACATTTTTTTTTTAAAAAAAAATCTTTTTTCAAGACTATGACATAAGAAAATATGAAGGAATATATACTCACCAACCAAAGAAGTCTCAAGCACCGTAATTTGCTTCAGTCATCATATAGAGCTCTGTTTGCGCAAAATTACTGAATAATATTCTCAGAGTTGAATGGAACAAACCTTAACGCACCTCAGATCAAGTAAGATTCAAAGTGATTAAAAAATGTTTAAATTTCTGGATCAAATAAAATCTTAGCATATGACACAATGAGAAACATGAAAGGGCTTGTTGATACTGCTACATTACCTTCCTTCGTATCATAATGAGAAACAAGAAAGTCCAGGGCCTCTGCGACCCTTCTCTTCTGAAGTGTTACGGGTGCCATCAGTGCCACCGTCTCCAGAGCAACATTCTTGTTCTCCATTTCGAAGGAAAACCCAGTACACAAGTGTAGAAGAAGAGAAAAAGCTCAGGGGAATGTTGTCCTAAGAAGTGAAATCCATCTCATACTCGAAACTTCCAGGTCGATTAAGGGGTTGTATGAAGGTAGGTCTCTGTTGTGACAGTCATCGCGCGCGTCGCTGCGGCTGCCTCCACACGGGGCCTTGCATGGCAACCTTGTTCCTTGCATAACTCAGCAACTACTCCTGTGGTTCGAATGGACTAGGATGGGCTCTAATCGTTCTTGACTCACTGGTACACGATATTGACGGAAGAAAAGGAAAGGGATGCTCAAATGGAGATGATAATCCTCACCTTTACAATGAAAAGTTATGGCCATCATTAACATTTTCATTGCTGTCCCTTTTAATCAGTCAAAACATTAGATTTTATGTAATGCCCCATGAAAAATCCCACAACAGATAGATTAATTTATACTTGAATTTTTAGAAGCACATAGTTTGCTTGCAGTGTGCAAGTTTAGTAACTTAGTTTCTTGTATTACCATATAAAATTATATCTGATAATTTACCACCAAACATTTGCTCAAATAATACCATCTAAATTAATAGACCTATATATAATTATAGCTCGGAAGTTTTAAATATGAATAAAAAATTATCTTCTAGAATCAGAATTTAAAATTAAAATTATAAATTATGAGTAATTTGAAATCCGAATCCTCACCTCAAGATTACGAATCCATTCTATCCATTCAAAAAAAAAAAAAATATAATTAATATTATATTAATAAATAATGTAATTATAAATATAATATAAACAATGCATAATTAATATTAATATAATGAATATAAATAATAATATAATATTAATTATTTATTAATGCAATATCATTAATATTGTATTGTTATTAGTATTATAATATATAACATGTTAATATTATATAATAATAATAATAATAATAATAACAACTTTCATATGTGACATTTATTCTGACCAGCTCTAAAAGTAACCATTAGCGTGGAAGTCTTATCTTCTCCATTCTGCTGGGGATATGGTATTCTCTGTTAAATCTTCGAGGATAAATAGAACTTGCAACATGTTCCAGAGCTTTCAAGAAAGAGGGGAAAGAGCATCTTGAAACCATTGTGACCGCTGTTGTTGATGCTGATAGCCATATGGAGGAGAACTTCAACATCAAATGGAGTCTTTTATTAGCTCCTCATATTGGCACTGATCTTTCTTTATTACCTGTTCGCTTAAAATTCTCTGTGATTTTATAGGGTGTATCATGAAAATATCAGGTACCATGCATCTAACCTTCTGGCTGGCTGATGGTTGTTTTGCTGCTCCTTATGGGATGCACTTGGTATCACCAGCGGTTCTTTTATAACCAGCAACTTTGCTTGATGAATTGATATCGCCTTAAACATGACAGTCAAAAAGAAGTCAACTGTGAACAGATTTTAATAGTGGCAATTATGTTACAAGAATAATGATAATTAGTTTGTATTTTGAGGTTCTTTTTCTCCATGAGCGGTGTTGGTCCGATCATCTGCACCGAAAAATTCTTAAAAAATCTCTTGAATGAGATGAAAACAATTTAACAAGCATTAAAAGCTATTTAATGGTCGCAGGTACACCATCAAAGTGGATATTTGATTTAGGTTTGGTCCGGAATATCCGGCGAAGTCTGAGCATCCGGATCTAGCCAACTTCTCACCGCCATCATCATGTTTAGGTTGGATGTAAATCAAAAACAGGGATGTTTAGGTAGGAGCCAGGTTGAGTTGGTTCCAGGTTCAACCTAATACCAATCCAATTAGAATTGGTTTTAAGATTTTGGATTCATAATCGGCCTGAGTATATCTTGGGACTAACCCATAACACGATCCGATCAGATCAGTTTGGCTATAGGTTAGTTAATGGGTAAATTTTTTTTTTTTTTTTTTCTGTTTTGTTTGATGTGTACTGGATATCTAATAGCTATTTTTTTTAAAAAAAATTGTTTAATAAAAAGGATAGGGTATACATAATATTTGTTGTCTAATTTAATATATAGGGTTTATTTGGATTTTTGAAGGAAAAAGAAAAAGAGAGTGAAAAGAGGAGAAGAAAGAAATGGGGGAAGGAAAGGTTGTTTCTCTTTCTTTATTTAGGAAAGAGAGAAGAAGAAAGAAGAGTAATTTACGCTCATCTTATTTGAATAATAAAAAAAAATAGAGGAGAAAAAAATTATAAATATACTTTTTATTATAAGAAAAGTTCAAACTAATTTGTAAGGATGGAACGAGAAAAATAGAATAAAAATTATAAAACATTTTCTTCTCCTTCTTTACCCGTAATTTAAAGGTTAAAGAATTTTAGACTTTTGAAAAGTAATGAATGGGAATAAGTAACACCCGTTTTCCCTTCCCTATTTTATTTCTCCTTCATCTAAAACAAAAAATTTTCTTACTCTTCTTCTTCCTTCTCTTCTCCTTCCCTCATTTTCATTCGTCCAAATAGAAAGTTAAGATCTTTTAATAAACACAGTAGACAGCTTATGAAGTATACCTGATGTAATAGAAGAATGATCTATTTTGATTAGGTCTTGGGACTGAGAACCAACTTGATTGGGGTTGGTTTTGGAATTTGGATCAAGAAGCAACCCTATCAACACTTACAATGGATCCAATCTAATTCTACTGGATCACGTTACTATTGAATCATTGCTCATCCCGATTAAAATTACTTATTTAAGCCATTAATAACAAGCAAATATATAAGGGCTTGTTCTTTAGGATAACAAAATTATCTAAGAATCTATATTTCATCGAATAAGTATTACTTAGGCAACACTTAAGCAGAAAAATAATTTATTTATATTCTTTTGTACATTAGAAAGTGACCTTATTATTCATTACCCATATTTTTTTACATTATAATTTTTCTGTATAAATCACTAAGATCTTTTAATCTTTTTTATATTATCCTTTATATTATTAGACCTATTTTGCATACTAATTATATCTATTTCTTTGTGATCGAAGCTCAATTTTTTTTTATCAAACTATTTTTTAAGATATAATTTTGATATATATATATATATAAATTATATATAAATTTTATTTTTAAATAAAAAATAAAATTTTATAATTATCATTTATTAATTAAATAATAATATTATATTTATCTCTTTTTATAAAACATAGATTATATTTATATTATATTTTTATTTTTATCCTACAATCTTTAATAAATACTCTATTATATTTAAGAAAGAAAAAAAAATATTTTATACGATTAAAAAACTAACTTTTATACGAGTAAGTTTTTTTTTTTTAAATTGGTAGGTAAATAATAATTTTAAAATATAACTTATCTAGATAATTTTTTTGATCTAAGAAAAAGAACACGGTAAATTGGTGAAAGCTGACAGCTTCTCACCGTTTTTCTCCACCAAAGATTTAAAGCCTCGGTTTCATTGGAGGATTTGTTTTAATAATCTCGCCTCTCGGTGGGCTGGCTTGCTTCGTGTGGAAGCTGAGGTGGAATTCACGTTGCCCCGCTCGACTCGGAATATTTCGTTCGTCTTCCTTCTCCTGCTGCTCGTCGACGATACCATACCCCGCCCGACCGAAAAAAGATAGCAAAAAATAAAATAAAATAAAAAACTCGCCGCCGCCTTCTTCGTCTACGATTCCAATTCGCGGTCTCTTAGCGAGGTGAGAATTCTGAGGAACCTCTTCGGCTTGAGCTTTCTTTGACTTTGTGCGGCACTTCTTTTCTTTGTTTTTCCTTGTTCTTTTTGGGTGGATTCGATCGCTCCCTCGGAGAGTTCTTTTGGATATCTCGATCCTGTTTTTTTTATTTTCGTTGTTCGAATCAATGGATATTTTCTCGTTTTCTTGTTTCTTTTTAGATTTTTTTTTTTTTTTTTTTTTTTTTTTTTTTTTGAGGATTTGAAGATGAGAGCCGACATTTTCTAGATAAAAAAGATAGAAATCAGGGTTTTTGATTTATTTAATATACCTTGCAATAGGATGTGAGAAACTTGGAAATAAATATGAACTTTTTTATCACAACTATTTCTGAATTATTTTTTTTTTTCTTAGGTCGAATAAATACTAATTGACCAACTCTATGCAAATTTTTCTCTTTCTTTTCTTTTCTTTTTTTTTTTTTCCAAAAGAAATTGGTGGGTGTTTGATGTCTGTCTGTGGATAAGTCTTATCCAGAATATGAATATCTATTGTATGTTTCTATCTGGTCTATGGAAATCCGAAGAACTTAGTACCGTATGTTTGGTATTTGTAGCGGCTGTCAACTTTTAGGTGAAGATAGAAATAGATCACTCGCCTTTCGTAATGTGTATATTACTTTGGGGAACGAAAACTGAAATCGGATTACTGTTTTTTCGACTCTTCTTGCTGTAGTTGTGTCTTTTAATTGGGTAATATAATGGAAAACCTTATCTTTTGGCGACTTGTGCGATCATCTTTGTAATTCTAATAGGTAGATTTTGCTACAAGGTTTTAGTACAACAATGACTGGGTTATATTTGAGAACATAGTTTACATGGGAGAAGAAACTCTGTCAATGGAAGACCCCATAGGAAAATTCGGCCAGTTGACGGCCAACAGGAACAAACCACAAAGGTTCAAGTGATAGTACTGAGCTAGCACGGTCTAGTCCGCTAATGCTTTATTTATGGGTCACAAAATGTGAGAGCATCAATGCCTCTCGTAGATTGCACTCACCTGTTCAATAGAGTTTCTCTGCAACTTAATCGCAGAGAATACTATTAAGATATTTTGTGCAAGCGATGCTAAGGTACTTCTCAGTTTAATGCACTGCCAGGCTCAGGAAGTAACAGTGATCTGCAGAGATTCTTTATACGTAATTGAGACTGAAGTCATGAAACTAAACTCTGCACAAGCGTATTTGAGCAAATCATGTAAGTCGGGAAATCCATATGTGGTAGTGCTTGTCTTTTCATCAATCATGAATTAGTTTTTTCTCCCTGCCATTGGTGTACTGTTCATCATCAGTTTTCCAGTAGATGTATTTCAGTAGAAAAGGGAGGACAGTTGAGAAGAGCGTTGAAACTAGTTGAATTCTAGTCTTACAACGTTGAACCCAAGTGAACCAGAGATTGGTTTCACCATGGTCAAGCTCAAACAGATACAACCTATCTCCTCTCTGACTGTGTCTGTCCTGTTACAGACTGAAAAGAGGTGGTGTCTGAGTGGTGGCCATTGTAAACTAAGACCCAACACCCGTAATATAGGTAGACCATTGACGTGAATAACATCATGCTTCAGTTGCTTCCACTTGTATCACAGGCATAACAAATATACTTTTCTCTGTTATATTTATGCTGGCCAACTTTAGAATCTTTCTAAGGCAAGATTTTGATCAACGTCTTCCACTACTTTCTGTTTGTCTTGTCTTTGTAATTTTTATTTAGGTTTCTAATACCCTTTTTGTTCGCTCGCTCCATCATTGTATAGCCATCTCTTCTTTCTCTTCTTTGAATATAACTTGTTTCTTTTTCAAGTTTTGCAACATACCCTTGTAGCAAAACACAACTTGTTTAGACCTTCTTTATAGGTCCCTTTAGGGGAAAAGAAATAAATCTTTAAATAATTCTGCTGGGATTAGGAGTGGTTGCAATATTGATAATCGAGGGTGGTCAATATTCTTAAAAACTATTTGTTCTAGTAATTTATAATGAGCCTTGTTTGGCATATTTTTGTTATATTTGATACATGTTCTTTATATCTTTTATCATTTTCTCATAATGATGCACTCTTTCCAGCAAGTTGCATAGGTCTTATCATCTCAAGTACAAGAAATTTAAAGTAATATTTGATGCACATATTATTATGTGCATGTGGCATCAGACGTGTAATATGAACGACTAGGTATAAGATGGCTACCAAACAAAGGACCAGATGCTATTTTTCTCTTTATTAATTTTATTTTCTGACTTAGTAATAGAGACTGACAGTCAGCTCTAATTGATACTTCTCTGATAAAGTCATTTTATGAAAGTATATTTTAATGCTTCTGTTGTTATGTTGTAAATATTCCAAAGATCTTGTTGGCTTTTCATTTCTTATTTTTCTGACTTCGGTCTTAGATATCTGATTTGTGATTTTTTTTTTTTCTTTAAATTTAACAGGGGTGATTACTGAAGGCCCAATAGTGCATTCTTCTGGACGTGTAAAGGGATTGAGGCTTGAAAAATTTTTATTTCTGCTGAAATGAAATATGAAACAACTTTATAATACAGGAATTTCTGGAGTTATGTCCTCAGCTTTACCTGTTCTGCCTATTTCTCTGGAAGAGAAGTATCCCAGACTGCTGGATTCTCAACAGGTGTCTATGGAAAGGGAACTGAGAAGCAATCCTGTGGCACCGCTTCATGCTCCACATGTGAAAAACAAGGGGGTTGTGGGACCTTATTTCTCATCAGCCTCAGGCATCACTTGGGATGCCCATTTCACTTCCATTCCACCCCATGAGAGGCAGCCTGTTTCTGCTTCATACGCTTCTCAACCATCCAGCAGTAATATGTCTCTGCTGTCAACTTATTCCTCATCATATTCAGGAACCTGTCAGCCTTGCATGAGTAATTATCCTGAAGAATCTGCTGATGCCTTGTTCCCAGATTCATTCCAGGGAATTCTTGATTATTCTGACAATTTCCATACTGTGAATGATCATATCCAAGGCAGTTGTGTTATGACATCTGATGATCTTATAATGCAAAATGAATGGCCAGATATGACAGATTTAATGAATGGTAGTTGGGAGGAACTCCTGGATAACAAAGATGCAACTGAACCTCAGCTAAAGGCATCTGACTTCCACGTAAGGAGGGGATATTTTATTTAATTCTATGTTACATATATCATTCAAGAAATGATACTGCTATCTTTGCAACCTGTGGGTCATCAATCCAACCTCCCCATTAGTTTTTATGGGATAAAGATAATTACCAAATAAAAAATCTTACTTGTAAATTTGTATTTATAAAATAAGATAAAATGATATTTAACCTGTCTCTGATGATGAGAGGGAGCTATCCATGTAACAAAACATGGTCGGGTCAATCATTCAATGATCAAGTTCAGTTGATTTTCATTAATCAAATGACATTTTTGTTGGAAGGACATATTGTGATTTGAGAGTAGAAATGTATTGTGGCTATTATCTTGTTACTTTGTGTTATTTATAATTAATATCTATTGTTCAATTGTTTTTGATTATATATTGCAATTTTATTTATATTTTCTTCTTGTGCAGGGTGTGTATCCAACAGCACAGACATCGACAGCTCCTTCAGCTCACCACATGCAAATCTATCAGTCAGTTCCTTCTCATTCTGGTGAGCAACGTGCTGCCACTAGCCCCTCTTCTCCTGCCAGTGCTGTTCCAGCCAAGTTACGCATGCGGTGGACCCCAGAACTCCATGAACGCTTTGTTGAAGCTGTTAACCAGCTTGGTGGTAGCGAAAGTATGCCACTGCTGTCCTTTCTCCTTCTGAGGAAAAAAATTATGATATTTGACTAGTTGAGTTCTTTTATCTTGATATATTGTTGCTTTCTCTTGCAGAAGCAACCCCTAAAGGTGTGCTGAAGCTAATGAAAGTTGAGGGCTTGACCATATACCATGTCAAAAGCCACCTGCAGGTCTGTGCTTGGGTGTTCTTTTAGATACATAGATACATACATATTTGGTGATATCTGATATATCTTATATTTTGTTGCAGAAGTACAGAATAGCTCAATACAGGCCAGAATCATCTGAAGGTTTTTCAATAATTTACTTAATGTCAAAGTTTCATTGGATTACATTGTTAAAAAGACTAAAACCTTTCCATCTTGAACTTACCATATTAAAAGTCACCTAGTCCTCCCATTTTCTTATTCGGAGTCTGCATGGCTACTATGTTAAAAGCTTTGCTATATTACACTTCAAAACCTCAACATTCATTCATTTATTTGTAACCATGTTCATATTGCAGTAGTGTCTCTGTAATCAAATGCCATGTCTTGTGGAAGACCAGAAGCAATTTTCTCAAATTTTTGAAGCATTTTTCTGAAATTTTTTCTTTCACTTGTGTGGCAGGAACATCAGAAAAGAAGATCACTTCACTTGGAGAAACGACGTCTCCGGACTTGAAGACGTGAGTTGATAATCACTTGCAATGTAACTGTGCTTGCTAATCTTTCTGTAGACTACCTGTTATATAGTGCTATTTTTCCAAGTAATTCCCCAGTTTGTCATCTTAAAAAAGTCGATCTAAGTGTAGTGATGAAAATTCAAAACTACAACACATCTGAATTAACTAATGATGTAATTCTTAGAAACTTAAAAGTCCAATTTATTTTGTGAATTTTTTGTGGCTTAACACTGGTGCGAATGGTGCTAGCTTCATGCTTCCTTGATATTTTATTTAACTTTGGCTCTTTATGGCTTTTAGGTTGTCTGTGAGTTTTAAATAAATGTATGTAAAAATCTGGTTTTTTGGTTTTTCAGAAAAGTTTGTAGTTTCCATGTATCCATAAAAAAAGGGTTTTCAGGCTGTATGAACTGCCAGTTTTCCAGAACAGGTTTCATGAATAGTAACCAAAGAAAAACTTCATAAATTTCACGGATCATTAAGCTTTTTTGTTAACTTATCTTCGTAAAATGTGGCAATCAAACAGCTCAGAGAAGAGTTGCTTGATTTTGCCTTTGACTCAGTACTCCATAATGTCCTTCCTTGTCTTACGTTTTCTGGCTCTTTTTCTGGATAATATACTTAAAATCATTTTGGAAACTGAAGCATTTGATCACTCCAATCCAAGAAATTTTCAAAAAATGTAGTTTGTAATACTGCATTTAATTTCCATGTCTAATCCTGTCCATATTTCATTGCCAGTGGTATCGAAATCACTGAAGCATTGCGACTCCAGATGGAGGTGCAGAAACAACTTCATGAACAACTTGAGGTACTGAATAATAATTGAATTGGATGTATCATTGAAAACATGTGTTATATATGTATGTATAATTTATTCTGAAATACATCCATATCTAACTGAGTACCTTTATATGTGGTTAGCCTCTTAAGAAATTGGAAGTTGGATCCATTATTCTTTTTGGCAATCGAGCCATACATGTTTGTTATATGCATGGTCTTCTACTGATGCTAACTCTAGATGGGGATGCTTGGTAATATGTGCTGCTTGGGTTGATCTTTGCATTCTAAGGATTGTGGAACTCATAACGGTCTTCTTCATTGTTTTCATAAGCAATAGCTTTTGACTCAAATTTTATGCTATCTGTTGTATGGATGACAGTTCTTTTTGCTGTTGATATGGATGAGTTGATATCATAGAACATCTACGCAGTCCTAGAGCGTGTTGGGTATCTTGGGCCATATGGTTGGGCAACGGGTTAAGGTAACTTGAGAACCGATACCAATGCGATCCAACAGGTTAAGGTTGGTTCGGTTTTGAAAATTAATAAGGTCAGTTCTGGGTTCAGAATCTTGGAACTAACCATGTTTGGATTGGTTCTCGATTTTGGAGGCCAATTCCTTGGTTTTGACTTAAGCCGACCATCCTTTATTTTTTTGATGGAATTTACAAAAAATTGAAGTGTTCCTAGGAATTGAACATGAGACTTTAAGTAAACCTTATGAATTATCGTCCATCTCTACTAAGAGATAACAAACATTAGATGAATCAACAAATACTATATATATCTTTTTTATTAAACACAACGAAGATAAAAAAAATTAGTTATTAGATATCAGACATGGGTCAAAAAAAAAGCGAAAAAAGAAAGTTGGTTCTACCTTGTAATCAATCTGGAACTGAGTTGATCTCATTGGATCGGTTTTGGGTTAGTTTTAGTGTATCATTGATTTGGTTTTGGGTCCAAAATTCTGGAATCAAACTTAATTGAGTTAGTTGTAGATTCTGATCTGGAACCAACTCAACCTGGCCCATGCTCACTCCTATTAGGTCGGGTTACTTAAAATGTCAGTGCCTCGTAAATGAACATATGCCTAAATCTAACCTATTACCCACCATGGGTTACCATGCCTGCAATTAGCTCATGATGCCTATATGTTTTGTTTTGTTATCAAGAATCTATAAGTTTACATATATATACTATAAGCACATATTTTAATGTGAAGATTTGAAATTGCAAACATTTTTTTGAAACTCTTTTTTTTTAAAATGTACGATTGTGCAATGAGAATTACTTATTTATTTTTTTTAAAAAAAAGCTCCACTGACATGTGGATTATGTAAACATTTTATGGGCTCATTCAATTTTTATTCTTGAACATTTTGTGTTAAATAAATTATTAATTAAAATATAGATTTTAGTTTATCTATATAAATTAGATTAACATTAACATTTTGCACAATGCTCATCCTCCACAGATTCAGAGGAAATTGCAGTTGCGAATTGAAGAGCAAGGAAGGAATCTTCAAATGATGTTTGAGAAGCAATTCAATGCAGGCATTAACATGCTCAAGGCACCATCAAATGAAGAAGGACCATCAAATGAAGAAGATCACTCCTCCCAATATTCTGACCTAACCCATAATATCACCAAAGATGGGATATCAGAAAAGGATCAGGCTGAAAGAGAAAAGGGCCCTTCCAGTTCAAGTGTGCTAGAAGGATGCTGTAGGGGACAAGCAGAAGATTCTTGAACCTGATATTGATATCATCTCACAAGCATGCAAGGAGCCATGTCTTCTACATCAACACTTGACCAATCAAATCATACACTGAAGGCTTGTGAATAGAAGAGCATGTTTAGTACAATCAGGATTTCTAGATGACTTGACTTGCTGTTGACCTATACAAGTGATTTTTGATGAAGTGCTTTCTTCATATTTTGATAGATAAAAAAGGGCTAGGATTTAAAGCTTAAGTTTACCATCTTTAAGTTTCCTGATTCGGATCTGTTGAGGCAGTGAATAACTTTTGCAAACAAGTTTTGGAAGATAGAAATGTCGTTTCTTTAAAGAGATATTTATTGTACAAACTGCTGATGTGTACTGCCAGATTTGCTTAGACAAGGTTAATTCGATAGTATTGATCCATTGCAAGGCTGCATTCATATTCATGTGCTTGTTTGTTTTTTAATAGCTTGATTTTCACTGACTTGCAGCATGATATGTTGGCAAGAGTCATTTCTCTGTGATGGTACACTCAATTCAGATTGCATCTCCTATTCTTCATTTGAGCGTTCCCTTCTTCGTTTCATGCAGTAAAATTTTAGTAGTTAAAGTTTATCAAATTGCAGTGTCCAGCTGGCAAAGTTGTTGGTTTGAAATCATATTCCCCGTTCTAGGTCTATGGACAGCTGGAAATGACGAATCTGTTGAAACTATCTGTTCCTTTGAATGGGTTGCAACTATATGTTGACTTAAAGAAGTAATCTTGTTGCATCCGTTCTTTGTTGGTTGCACTTGCAGCATGTGCCTTGAAATTGGATGGCAAGAGACCAAGCTCAGAAATTGGCACGCATGTAGCTTGAATTTCCAATAATGGTGTTTGAAACCTTGTTGATAAAAATGTATGATCAGAACCATTTCCAAATAAATGCAGAGCTACACAGAATATGCATATGCATGATCTCCTTGCCAGATGATTTTCCAGATATCTGATTTCATGGTTGTGGAAGTTCCCACAGCAAGCATCTAATGGGGATGGGAATGGTGAATTTACGACATTAGGTTTCTGATTGGCTGGAGCCTGCATGGCTTGGCAAGCCATATTGGGTCTCAGGACTCTGAATTTCACCAGGATGATTGATAGGGACAGACAGGAGCCTCGACATAGATCAAATGCTGTAGTTAACCTTAAAAAGACCTCGGAACAATTTCGGTCAGTGGAATGTCTCTCCACACAAATCATCTATCCAAAACCAATTGTCACAGTTTCATCAAATTTCTCTGTTAAAAGCCAGATAACAAGAACTGTTGCCCTGAGAAATAATGCAACAAAGTTTTTCCCAAATGAATCGTTTTGAGACATCTATGTTCATTATTGCCTTGCGTAAAATGTTCAACTCGCAGCAATATGCATCACAGGAACCATATTGATATATTTAAAAAAAACCCTAAAAGCTGATCAGTTGACAACGTCAACAATCAGCTTTCTGGACTTCATAACTGACCACTTCAGTCGCCGATAGTACGCAGCTTGGAGAAGAGCAAGCGACAACACAAAGATCCATTTGAACCCCATCTACATAAAAAGGAAAAAAAAAAATACCAGCACAACTTTAGCCTTGATTGGGTGATGGAAAATGAATATTAGAAATGTAAAAGAGGCTACAACAAAACCCAGGTACCAGTTTCCTCTCTTCCATTTCAGGTTCTGCTGCCCAAGACAAGAATGCAACAACATCTTTCCCCATCTGTGATGACAAATAGGAAAAATATTAGAAGTCATGCAAACTTGCAGCATAAATATGTCTTATTAGAAAGGCAACCATCAAGAAACATAAACAAGAGAAGTGAGGAATATTGCCTGTGATTCAGTTGCTGGAGTGCCATCTTCATACTCAACTGCACCATCGATAAGCATTTTGGGCATCGCAATTGCACCACCAGGGAAGTAAGGATTGTAGTGCAGGCCTTCTCGAATCTGAAAGTCCCAGATAAATTGGTTACCATTAGGAAATAAAATCATCATCCAAGCATTTTTCCCAACAAATATAGGATTCACCATGAAGTGCAAATGGATCAAGAAGGCTCATTGTAGAAACTTTTACTACAGGTGTCACTCTTACAGTGATCCTTTAAAAAGATTGTGCTATTCTACGTCAAAGCAACTTGAGGCATGAGAAGGGGCAATAATGAAACCTAGTCTAATTGGCAGGAAAAAAGACATCTCTTAGTGGAGGCAATTTAAGCTCAACCAACTAGGGAGTAATTCTCCCGACATTTCCCTGGGCTTGGAATGAGTCTATATGAAAAGGAGAATGGCAATGTTTAGCATAGGGAAAATAGTTCTTCTCGTATGGCATATATTTCAAGCCAAAGTGTAAACCTCTCTGACAGGCAAATTTTTTTATCAATATACGTGGCGTGGGTGCGCGACACACGGTGCGCTGCATGCGCGCCAGCGCACGTGCCCACGCATGCGCACATGGAGCGCAGGGGAGGGCTCAGCCCTCCCTGAGCCTTCCCCTCTCTAAAAGAGAAAGACAGGGGAGAGGACTGAAGCCCCCCTCCCCCCGTCTTCTTCCTTCCTCCTGCTCTTCGCGAGCTCCTGTCATCGTGTCGCCCTCCGCTCGTCCCTGACACCTCGCCGCCGTCCGGTAAGCCCCTCCCCTTCACCGGCGAGGAGAGGGAGAGAGAGAGAGCATGGAAAGAGAGGGAGAGGGCCGCAGGAGGCCCTCTCCTGACGCGGGAGCCAAGCGGGCTCCCGCGCTTGGTTTGGCCCCGGCGGCGTGCCCGCCGGCTCGCCGGCCCGGTCCTCGGGCGGCGCGCCCCCATCGGCGCCGCGGGCGGCGTCCGGCCGGCCGTGCCGCCAAAGAAGGAAGAAGGGGGGAGGGCCGCCCACGCCCTCCCTTCACCGTGGGTTCTGTGCCCGGCGGCGTGTCCGCCGACCCGCCGGGCCTCGAGCCTTGGCCGGCGACCCCGCCGGCGCCGGGTGCGGTCCGGCGGGGTCCGGTCGGCCGCCGGTGGCCGGGCCGTGTCGCCGGCAGGGGGAGGAACCGAGGGAGAGGGCTGAATGGCCCTCCCCCGTCGCGGGAGCCAAACCGGCTCCCGCGTTGGTCCGGCTCCGACAGGCGTGCCCCCGGCTCGTCGGGCCCGGACTTCGGCCGGCGGCCCTCACCGGTGCCGGGGCGGCGTCTGGTGAGGGCCGGCCGGCCAACGGTGGCCGGCCGTGCCGCTGGCACAGTGACGAAGGAGGAGAAGAAAAGGAAGAAGAAGAAGAAAAAGAAGAAAAAGAAGAGGAAAGGGCATGTAATATTCATTTAAATTATGCCATTATTGAAATAATGAATTGATTTATAGTATTATTTGAAAAATGATAGTTGTGGTACCATATTTATGTAAATGAATATTTGACTTGATTATTGTTAATTTTGGTAAATTAAATTGGCATTTGATACATGCAACTGATTATTACATGATTATGAAAAATTATCAAATTTTGGTAAAACATGAAAAGTAAATTGATATATGGTTGCTATTATAAGAATAAATGCTATTTGTGATTGTGATATTATATGTCGTCACGGTCCACACTACATGTTACATGACTCCGGGACCCACCTCCACAGGAGGAATATGTGGAGAACACACATCCTAGGTATGTGCTGTGACAGGATATAGCATTAGATGCTAATTGACTCCGGCACCCTTCCTCCACTGGGGGCATACAGGGAGGTTACATCCTTGGGATGTTATTACGTGGACGTAGGACATTAGTATAAAATGAGATTTACAGTGATTTGAAATTGAAATGGTATTTTGAAATATTATTTCATATTGCCGCCGGCCACCAGCCACCCCTGGTTCGGGTGAACCAAGGGTGAAGCAGGGGAAAAGAGAAAAAAAAAAAAAAAGGAAAAAGGAAAAAGGAAAAACTGGGACTGGGCCGGGTTCGGCCCAGTCCAGTTAGCCCCTTTGGGCTGAATTTTGGGGCTCCAATTTGGGCTCGGCCCAATAAAAGAAAAATATGGTCGGGATCAGCATGGATTCTAGTTTGTCGGAAAATTTTTATTTCCCCATTTGGGCTTCTATATTTGGAGATATTCAAGCCCCAAGTTGAGCCCAGGATTAAATTGGGTTAAGTGTAGGAGTCAGTTTGACATCCTAAAATTGAAATTTAAAAATCTGAAAAATTATGTTGTAGGTACCCAGAGATCCCTACAGCTGATTTATGCTTTTGGATTAGCGTTGTGAAGTAAGTAAGCTAGTTATAATGATTTTTCTTAAATCATTATTAAATTATGCCATTATTGAAATAATGAATTGATTTATAGTATTATTTGAAAAATGATAGTTGTGGTACCACATTTATGTAAATGAATATTTGACTTGATTATTGTTAATTTTGGTAAATTAAATTGGCATTTGATACATGCAACTGGTTATTACATGATTATGAAAAATTACCAAATTTTGGTAAAATATGAAAAGTAAATTGATATATGGTTGCTATTATGCGAATAAATGCTATTTGTGATTGTGATATTATATGTCGTCATGGTCCACACTACATGTTACATGACTCCGGGACCCACCTCCACAAGGGGAATATGTGGAGAACACATATCCTAGGGATGTGCTGTGACAGGATATAGCATTAGATGCTAATTGACTCCGGCACCCTTCCTCTATTGGGGGCGTACAGGGAGGTTACATCCTTGGGATGTTATTACGTGGACGTGGGACATTAGTATGAAATGAGATTTACAGTGATTTGAAATTGAAATGGTATTTTGAAATATTATTTCATATTAATTGCTTTCAATTTATTCGAATATGAGATTTGTACAATTCTATAATATGATGAAATATTTTTAAATTTGGAAGCATGACATGTATTTGACTTGATAAAAAAAATTCTTATTTGGCTATATCATATAATAGTAGGCTTACTTACTGAGTGTAAACTCATTAAATCTTACAATGTTTTTCCAGAGCCACAGAATTATCAGGGGCAACAACATGAGTAATTGGGAGTTCTTGATGTAAATTGATTTTATTTTGTTATATGTAACCCCATTTGGAATTATTTTTGAACTTTGGTTTGTTGCCCAACATTACATAATTTGTATACGAAGGATTAAACTTTGTATGTTATATAGTTGTTAACCCTTCTTGTTTATAAATGATATTGTACTGGATGCCTTGCATGCCTGGCATGCGGCAGGCTGTCACCTTTGGGCCACCACCAGCTGGGTCCGGGGCGTGACACAAAGGGTGGGTCATGTTGAAACACAGTCCCATGGAACCTAACACTAAATATGCAGGGAAAAGTTGATTCCTGATATATACCTCCATATAATTAATCGCAAGTGCTAAGAATTATCATCTTAAGGCAATAACTTAAACATAGGCAAAGCGTAACATGAATTATGATGAACATGGGAAAGAAAATGTTGCAGTAAATATTTATTAAAAAAAACAGGAAAAAAATATCACCGAAACACCTGCAGGAGGATCATGGTATCCTGTGAGTAGGGCAAAAACATTGTTTTGCCCATTGTGTTGTGCCTGAAGGAATATAGAAAACAACATTAGTGAAAAAGGAGACAAGTATTGATGGAAATCCAAGTCCAGATTTTCAGTAATATTACCTTAGTGATAAGGCTTAAGTCTGGGGGATAAGCTCCACCATTGGAAAACCTTGCTGCCTGTTCATTTGGATATGGCTGAGGGAGACGATCACTTAATTTACCAGGACGAGCAAACATTTCACCTTCATCATTTGGCCCATCAACCACCTCAATTTCAGCAGCCATAGCCTTTGTCTCCTCTTCAGCGTATGCCACACCAACAAGATCTCGATATGAAATCAGAGACATTGAGTGGCAAGAAGAACAATCTTCTTGGTAAACTTGGTGACCACGCCGAATTCTGCTCAAGTTAACCATAATTAATATCGCAGTCATTATACATCCACATTAAAATTGCTATACAATTTGGTTGTCTAACATTATAATACATGTTTTCATTGTTTAGATGAACAAAATGTTGGTTATCTAAAATGGACAGAATTTTTTTGTGGCTATGCTACTAAGCTACTCAGGTTAGTCAGAAATTGATAACAAGGGATCTTTTCAACGTTTATGCACCATCTCAAATCATAAAGTCATTCAGCATGTAATAGAGCATCAAATCAGTACAATGAAATGAAAATTTTACAGAAATGAGAATAATTTCAGTAAAGATAGAGATAGTACTCCACTTACGATGCATGGTCATAGGAACTAAGAATGCCTTTGTGAGGCCAAGGATAGCTTGGACATGGTAGGGCATGCTCAGCTTCATCAGCAGATGCTACAGTAGCAAAGCTCAATATACCAGAAACACCTGCTCCAAAGAATGCCAATGCTCTTAGTGACTTAACACCAGCAGATCCAACACCTTCTTTGTCTTGCTTAAACACAAAAGATGGAAGCAAAAGTGGGGCCTGCAAATAAATGATAGATAGCTAAATGCACAAAGGATGGAAATAATGCAATGCAATGCAACTTGTCTAGAGACCGCCAACAAAACTGAAACATGTAACTCCCTTCAACCAAAAGAATATAATAATTGAAAAGGCCATCAGTTATTTGTGTTTCTCTCCAAGTGCTCCCAAAACAAGCTTCATCTATTTGCAAAATGAAGATCAGGTACTGGCTGGAGGAAGGGAATGGAGGAGTGGGATGAGATGCTTACAGATGATTGAAATAGAGGTCTCTTCCTCAAAAGCTGGTGGATGGCTCTTCCTGCAGCCATTTTTGTCAACTCTTTGAATAGTGAAGATCAAGCAACTCTGCGCATGCAGTAAGGAGCAGAAGACAAAATGCAGATGAAATTCCAGATTGAGTTAAGATCAAGTTCTTTTCCTCAGAACAGTCCACAAAGCAGAGAAAAAAAAATTCTAGATACATTAATCTCCAGAAATAATTATAAAAATGCAAATATGGAAAGACTTTTCCAAGCCAGATTGTGCTGACACATCACATATTGCTTTCTATTAGGGTTGCTACAATATGTGTATTGGTCTTCATTTAAACTTTACATCTGTCAGCTAGTTTGTAATCCATAGCACATGAAGACCTGTTCTTTATCCCATTTATATTTAAAAATTTATCAAATATTGCATGCTAAGAAGTTACTTTTATATCTAAATATTGTTCTGTCAGTATGTGTTAATATTCATTGAATCAATACTGTTAGCAATTAGCATATACTGATACCACTTTCAAGAAACTAATTACAAACAAGATATGATCTGTTTCAAGCCGTCCACTGGCTTTGATATCATTGATCACTGAAAAATGGCTTTGGACTGAAGCTTTAGAAATGAATTATGTTTAGAGCTGTCAAATTGTTTGGCTTTGGGGGCTAGGTCCACTAGAAGAGATCATCCACAGACTAGCCATGGAAAAAGCACAGCTTTGCACAGCGAGTTTTCAAATGGGGCGGGAAGAATCTATAATGCTCCAAGCCCACCTACAACCCAGTAACTCTGTTAGCGGGTTGAAATCATGTGGCTCAAAAACTCGAGTGAAAGTTAATGGGTAGCAAGTTGATTTAAGTTATAAGCATATGACAGTTTCTTTTTCATCCAATGTAGGACTAAATTACGCCACAAGTTAGCCAAAATCTACTCCGAGTCAAGTCATTGATGCTGCAAGGATGGCTCCACACCATGATGAAACTTCACCATCGTCTCATGAGTAGCCCTTTCCTCATGCCCACCAACTTCTACACACTCGAATCGGCTCCGATACCATTTGTAATGCCTCAAGCCTACCTACGATCCAATAACTCTGTTAGCGGACCGAAACTATGTGATACAAAAACTCGAGTCAAAGTTAATGGATAGCAAGTGGACTTGATTTATAAGCACATCACACTTTCTTTTCCATCCAATGTGAGACTGAATTTGGGTATCATAGAGTCAGTACGTAATACTTTCAAATTGGCTAAAACTCACTTTATAATTGTCCTCATATTGGTACGTGCTAACCAAGGTCCATAATTTCTCCATATCATCATGGACAAGCCAGAAATGATACATGCCCTGTTGTTTCTCAATGGCGCAAACAAAAATTCTACTCTGGTGTTCTATCCAGAAGCCTAAATTCTAACTCATTCAGCTCTATATCTAAATATGAACTTAGTCAGCCCATCAACCGAACCTTCAGCCCCTTCACATCCATTAACACACCGATATTTCAGCAAAAGAACGTGAACAGGGCATTTTAGCAATACCATTGTTCATTCTCGAAATGACGAAAGACGATAAGCCAGTTCTCTCCATTAAAAACAAATCTTAAATCTGAAATATACCAAGAAGGACTCTCTGGAGGAGTTATAGGCAACAGAGAATGGAAAAATGAAGCAAGTCAATCAGCCGACTTACCCTCCACATACAGCAAACTATTTTTCTCAGATGGGAAGCCAATAATACAATAAAGTCTATACGAATTAGCAATTCACTCGAACTATTACAAATAAAGTTTGATTTTTTTTTGGTATCAGAGAACTTAAAGCCAGAGTCTTATCCCTTCCACTTTAATCTAAAAAGGTCGATAAATTTTATGATCAGTAAAAGCTCAATTAATTAAATTGAACAAACTAAAACTATTCTCACTTCAATCAGACTTCCATAAAGTACCACAAAGAATCTAGTGAAAAAAGTGATTTTATATGACATTTATAGTCGCTAATATCAAAGATAACTCTAATGGCATTTGACCATAAATAAAAAAAAAAAAAAAAAAATGGAGGAAAAAGGAAATTCCAACAAGAAATAGGATTGTGAGATATTATTGGAGAGAATCTAGTAGTCAAATTTAGGGGGAAGACAAACAGAGTATGCTTCGGATCTACCTGAGAGAGAGAGATCGAGATAAAGGGGAGACAACGAGAAAGATCGTGGCTTTCACGCGCGATCGAAGAGAGAGAGAGAGAGAGAGAGAGTGAAGAGATCTTGATGAGGGTAATAATGTCTAAGGATTTTGAGATCGATCAGCTCGGGCCAGGGGACGAGGGGAGAAGAGGCTCCGACATTTTGAGGCGGGGAATGGGCGGGGAATGGATCGGCTGGCCTACACGTAGTACGAAGAGGGATTGATCTGTACGATCGAGACGGCGCCACGTACACCGATTCGCGATAGCCACATTGCCCGCCTTCGATCCTGGGTTGGACTGGGCCGGGCCGGGCCGGGCCGGGCGTGGCCCATGGTTTCACAAAACTGCCATTGTAACGGTCTTAGGAACACGTGGTAATAGTGCATCATTGTTCAACGAAAATATCGATCGCATTTGTACTTTTATATAAAGCAAAATAATATTTTTAAAATTTAAAAATTTTCTCAAAGGCTTTTTTTTAAAAAAAAAATTGAATGAACAGTATTTTGGATATCAATGCATTTTTTTTTTTCTGTTATTAACCGTTATAACACCGTTAAATGACGAAAATAATTCAAAAATCACATATACATTGGGTTAAATAGTGGTTGTAGGTTTAAGCCATGATTTTTTCACTGCTCACATTCCATAGGTGGTAGTCTTCTGTAAAAAGATTTACACTAATTCCGGCATCTGAATTCCCGACACTAGTTCAGAGTATCTATAACGAATTTTTAGGAAACTCAAATATAATTTCGACGAGTCGAATTGGAAGTTATTAGAAATATCCATGTCTCTCTCTTCAACTGTGAGACGCTTAAATATAATATAATATTATACTTAAATATAATATCAGCATTTCATAAGTTGTTATTTAAAAAAATCACATGATGAATTCATTATCCACCGGTGCTAACAGGGACGGGTTTGTAAGGGGCGAAATAAATTTTCTCACGCAAACCAACCCCTAGAAACCATAAATATTATATTTTAAGTTCCCTTTAACCGCGGACCTGAGTCCGCCGGGCTTTCAAAACTCGAACCGCCCATCTTCACCTCGCTTCCGTGAACCCAGCGCCATTTCCGGCGAGCACCGACCGCCTCCATCCACTCCCCAATGGACGACCGGGATCGAGCTCTGGACCGTGCCCCATGACTCCTCCGCAGCCGCCGTCTCGCGACCCACGAACCCCTCCTCGCCCTTGACAACGCGAGCTACACGAACCCCGGCTCCTCTTCCATTCTCTCCAAGCCATTCTTCTTGCTTCTGGCGCTAGGAGAAGACGACTGCGAAGTGGTCCGGTGGGTTTTAGAGCTTCATCTGTTATTATTATTATTTTTTTTGGCCTGCCGCCTTCTTTGATTGTAGGGATTGGGAATGAGCTTTTTATCTGGCTGCTTTTGGGTGATGGGGCCAGAAAGTTTTCATTTGGTGATGCTGGATTTATCTGAATTTTTTTTAAAAAGAAAAAAAAATCTATGCTTTGGTCCTCCTTTTGATGCTGCTTGTTAGGGTCCAAATTTTTCAAGTTTTGGAGTGTAAGGATTAAGTCTGGATGGGTTAAGGTCGGGATTTAGTGATTTAACGTTGGAGATTTTTGTTTTGAGAGTTGCAAGTAGTGGCAAGGTTGTTCTGTTTTGGTTTTGAATATTTTTCATTTGGGTTGTGGATTATCATGTTCAATTTGGCGATATATCTATGAATTTTCGACCCCAACTATTCATTGTTGAATTTGGTGGCTTTCTTAATATGCTCTAGAACTAGTATAAAAATGGAGCTTTTTTCTGGTCCTCTGGAAGTTGGTAACCTAGGTTATGTAAGCGAAGGACTTCTGATGATGTGCCCAACACAAAATTCAACTCTATATTTTATCTTTATTCCCTCCCTTCAGGGTGCCCTCAATTGTTTTTGCCCCTCTCTCCTTTAACTTGGTTGTCATTGTCATGCTTCTTTCCTTCACTGGATTGGTGCTGCAGGCTTTTTTGATGAAAATCTAGGCATGATTTTTTTCCCCCCAAAAAGAAGTCTGTATCACTTTATATAGATTTGAAGCACTTTGTTAGTAATCCAGTTTAATTATTCCATAACTTGCACATGCGATAAGCAATAATGCTGTATGGATCACTTTGTCTCGATTTTAAAGAGGTAATCACACATAATCTTAGAAATTACCCGAGATATTCGCTCGATTTTTCCTTTTTCTTGATGTTTTAAACAGGTATTTCAGCCTTTGTACAATCTACTTAGTGACTTGTAATATTGCCATCATTCCCGAATCATATTACTCAAGCAAGGTTTAATAATAGCAATCTCTTTGAGCATCTAGGTACTTGATTTCTGTACAATTCCTGGTTGGTCTATCTTTCTGTTCTTTCTTGCAGTAAGTCTTTCTTTTATTGATTAGAGACACAGTGGTGACTAAACCTTACACCATAATGTGCGAGAGCTGTTTCAATCGCATTTAGATCTAGCAAAAGAGATTTTTTCATTTACAAGCTTTGAATAAGTTAGCTGAAGTTTAGTTTGGCTTCAAGTTAGACTATTTTCGACATGTGTTACCTATTCTTCTACTGTATTACTTAGATGAATGGTATTGGGATGTATTGGAAGGAGATCATTAATGTCATTAAAACTAAGGTCTGTTATACCAAACCGTACTAATCGTACTATCCGGTAAGGAATTCAAGTTTCAGTGCAGTATGTATTGAACCAGTTCAAAATGAGCGAAACCATCTTGTACCAATACGTACCATTTGATAGTGAGTGTTAGATACTATGGTTAGGAGCAAGAAATGAATGGACACCTTTATCTCGATACAGGATGCATACCATATCATATTGAATTGGTAGTATAATGGTACGGTTTTTGATACCAATTTTGCGGACTTTGCTTGAAACAGTTTACTCAATTTTGAGATAAGTTTCATATGCATCATTACCACATTATATTCAACAATACACCTGAATTATGTATCCATTTGTTCTTCAGTAGTTTTTTTTCTCTGAAATCTTCAGTTATGAATATAAAGAAGAATTTTTACCAAAAAAATTATAGAGAAGCTTTATATAATGATCGCTTCATATTCTTCATTGTTTGGTCTTTCATTTTCTTCTTCCAATCTCTTGCTATTGGCCTTTTTCAGGATGATTCGTGCATAGGAAAAATCAAATGCCAATGGTTGTTACAGTTTTTGAATGCTACAAATCCTCTTCTTTAGTTGGACAACTGGAGGTACGGGTCAAATTGATATGTTATTTCAATTTTCTCCCAAGAAATGAGTTTCTGCTCAAAGTAGTACCTTATAAACTGCTATGGTAGAAATGTTTTCCTTTTCCTGTTGTGTTTTGCTTTGAATACCAATTTAGATTCACAATTACCTAAGTTTTCAATTTGCTCTGTATATTTTTTATGTCACCGTGTTGTTGTTTCTAAGCACATAAAATTCCATGCCAAGAATATGCAATTTAGTTTGCACAGAGTAACTGAGACCCTTTCCGGCATAAGTTATTTATGCGGCAGACCATCACACTGATTCAAACATTGGCATGAAGGCATCAACTTCAAAATTATGATTTCAGGCGAAACTTGTGCTGTTAACTTTGAATCATGTGAACTTTCATCACCCTAAAGCAGCAAGAAAACATAAGAGGAAATCTCTGCTTGAATTATTTCGTGCCAGACCAGAAAAGCACTTTCCTTGGAAGCGAAAGCAGTCAACTAATTTGCAACTTGAATCCTTCCTCTCAAGATACTATCTATCAATGATGATGGCCATTGGATTTCTACCTATGACTTTGATACTGTTTTCTAGGACCACCTGCACCTCCCACCTTGTTGATTTGGAGAAAGAACCAGATCTCCAGACGCTTAAAACTGTTGAGGAAATGTGAACGTGATGGGCATCTTAGTATTTGTGAAAGTAAATATCAGAAGTAATTCTCTAATCTTGTTGCTGAGATTCTGGAATGCTTTTACTTCTTTTTCTCCAAAAGCTGAAATGAGGATGAAGCAGGGTGGAGTTTCACCTTTGTTTATTGGGTACCAAGATAGGTTCCTTCAAAGGGAAGCATGGATGAAACATAGCTGATAAGAGGGTAGATAGCTAGCTACTAGCTCAGGAGAAGAGCTCCTTCACCAGCACCTGGATCATAGAAGATCAAATCTTCTATGCCTTGTAAATTACTTACTTTCCCATGCACAAATAATAGAAAAGATGGCCATGAGCTAGGACCGGATCCTAGCTTCCATGTCACTGAAAACATGTAACCGTTGCTTGCCTACATGCAATTCCTTTGGAAGCCAGATATACGCATGCTTTTCTTTTGAAAAAAAAAAAAAAATCACAGAGGGAAGTCTTACTATATTCAACCTCTTCTGCTGATAAAATTCATCTTATCCTTATGCAAGAAAACCAAGCTTTTCTCCATTCTTCTTGGCCAAGCGGATCAACCCTTGCCTTTGTTTATTATCAGCACCTATAGTCTTGCAGAACTCTGTAATCACCTGTACACAGGATACCACATACCATCAAAATCTTTCTTCTTTCCATTAGGTAGCCACTTCAAAATCTGAAGTGCTAATACCTGTGAATGGAGAGCTATGGCCTTGCCTCTCAGCTGATTGAATCGCTTCCTGCCAATGATGTTGCGGGTGAGAACGACTAACGGTGCGAAGAGGCCTTTGCCTTCGTTGACGTTGCCCATCCTGGGCTGAGACCTTGGAGGCCTAGCAACGCGAACGCATTTTGGAACCGACTTGGCCAGCATTGCGCGGTCTTCACCAGCAAGCGAAGTCGCCCAGCTTCCATGGAAGGTGGAGGGCAGGGCTTTGAGCCCTGTGGCCGATATGGAGGCAGCCATGAAGCAGGGAGAGCAACGCTGGTTTGATTGAAGGACAGGTGCAGGGGAGGGTAGAGAGGAAGAGGTGGAGAGTATGATGCAACGAGAGCCTTTGGTTTGGAGACATGACACAAGCCACACAACGGAAATATCGATGGATCGTTGGTGGTGAGTTTTAGAGGCGTGTAATTCTTGGCCATTGATGTTGTTTTTTTGTACTTTGGCATAAACATCTATCCCCTTTCGGTTGCATGTGGGCCCTGGATGTTATTTACCCTTTGTTTGATAGTAAGAGAGAAAAGGAAAAAAAAGAATTTTTAAAATAAAAAAAGATCAAAAAAAAAAAAGGTAAAAATCGAAAGTCTCAAGGAAAAGGAGGGTTTTATATCTTACTTTTATTTGATTAAATAAAGAAAAGTAAGTCAAGATCCTGTAAAACTCCAATACAGGAGTCCTGCAAAACTCCAATTTAGGGGTTAAAAGTTGCTACCCTCGAAGAGTTTTGAAGGGTTTTAAAAATCCTTTTAAACCCTTTCTTTTCTTACTTTAAAAAAAACTTTTAAACAGATGCATCTTGATACTCTTCATTTACTTTAACCTTCGTTCCCTTTAAAATCTCTCTCTCAAATAGGCCCTCATTAGACGGTGCATATATTCTACAGTTGAAATCTCATTCCAGCTTTCTTCTCCTTTCAAAAACGGAATTACAAAAAAAAAAAAGAAAGAAAAACTTGTTTGCTATCTAAGAATCTGGTCTGATTTGAGAAGTTTGGCTCTTTTCAATTGATTAGGGTTTTAATGCATGTCATGTTATTAATGATTCCATATGATCCTTTGCATGGTGACTAACGTTTTCAAGACCACATTTATGGAATTGGAACTTAATGTGGACAGGTTATTTTTAATTTGATGTAAACCTTCAGGGAGGAGAGGTCGATGGGACTGCAAAGGTGATGGACTCTCTCTCTCTCTCTCTCTCTCTCCTCATCCGTTTCTTTGCAATGCTCTATATTTTGTTGTTCAGAAGAACTGGCCTGATATATGGTGGGGGAGCTAGAAATCGACTGGCATGGAGAACTGCAGGGGGAACTGTGGTCACAAAGGCAAGAGATTACTACCAGATGGTGGGCTTGGTGGTAGTGGTGGTGAAGCACTGGGGTTAGGAATAGAGATGTATAAAGAGACAGGTGATGTGGTGATATTCTTAGTTCTATCACACCGGGTTGGCTGGGAACGAGAGCAGAAGCAAACACCATCTTAATTTAGGTATTATATTCCTCAGTATTCATGGTGGTTGAGCATATGGTAACTTTCAACTTTCTAACAGAAGGCTCGACAAAAGGATCAAGCAAAACTTCACGAGCCCATCTACTACACAAACGCTTGGCAATTGTGGAGATAACTTTCTTTAGTAAGGGAGGCCACGTCAAAAGATCGCCAACTACTGCTGGTCCATTACTGCATTGTAACGCGTATGCTCTGCTCTTCTGATTCGCACCGGAGAAAATTGCTTGCATGGCTGTTAAGTTTTCTGCTACTTCTTACTGCAAGTAATGTCCATGAATTGGAGTCTTCTAGGAATTTCGCAACATGGATGCATCGCAGCGCGGCTATGCCCTGGGTGGTTCGGTGGATCTCAAAAGAATGCCGTCCTCAGATCCCAGAGGGGTGGATGGACTGCTTGCTATTTCATTGCGGGTAATGCCTCTCAAAGCCCTCTCAAAAGAGATATCCCATATCCATATCTAATTTACTGAGCTCATTTCATGCCCTAGCGCTCACTTCTGAGCTCCTTAAGGGCATCCAAACTTGTCAACGTTCGCTTCTTAAGCACACCACATCGTAATCTCTTAATAGGAGTGCTGCAACCAATTTATTTAGAGAATACTTTTTTTTTTTTTTGAAATATATACATAGGCATATATAATATAATCAAGCTCAAATCCGATTATTTTTTTCATAACCACCATTGCTTACTTAAAAAGAAATTTTGAAACATATTAAAAATAAATAGAAATGAGCAAATAATAAATACAAACATAAAAAATGAAGAAGTAAATATTAACTTTTTCAAAAAATAATGATAAATATTTATTCTATATAATAAACATTAATATATTTAGAATATAAGCTAATTTGAACTAACATAGACTTAGTTTAAATAATAAATAGAAATGCTACAGTAATATATAAAAACTATAATGATATCTAGTGGGCTGTCTCTTATTTCTCACCATTACCCACTAGATATCGACCACCATCCCACTATATTTTTAGACATATAGGATCTTTCTTGAAATTTGTTTTTAAACAAATTAAACCAATGAATACCAAAAACTACAAATTTTTAGCCATCTGAAAATTTCTTTAAACTTTGAATGCATTACCTGCAAATAGGTAAGCAATATAGAATCCCAAAGGAACCTGTAAACAAATAAATGTATAACAAAACAAAGCCACAGCCTGCAAATTTCATCACAAAAATTATGACAATAAAGAATGAACCGTGCGATAGTGGACTATGCATTTAAGTTTAAAGTTGAAAATTAATTTATTATGGAATGCTACCCAAGTTATAGTATAGTATTATTACAGTATGGAATGATTATTATGATATGAGCTGGCTGCCATGCAATGCACTATTATGATAGGGAATGACTACTAAAGAATATATTACGATGATATGGAAAGGCTTCTGTGGTATGAAATGGTGCGAGAAGAGTCTTCATGTACTAACTCTCTTTTTTTTTTTTTTTTTTCAAATATCATGATATCTTTTTAATAACAATTATAGTTTTGCTTCACTCTACTTTTGTATAGTCATTATCGTTGTACATTCCCTCTATTTTATTCAGTTCCATCAATCTTAAGATCATGATCATGTTATATGATTGATTATCTTAAAAAAAAAAAAAAAAATCATGTTAGGATGATTATAAATATACACATAAATGAAAGTATGAACTTCAACACCATGAAGCTTCAAAATGAGTCCTATAACAAACTATTGATAGCCATTCATGAAAGTATTAGAGGGCATCATGAACATGCATATACTAAAATATCTACAGCACCATATAGATCAGCTATTCACACCATAGATCTTTAAAGCTAAATTTTTTTCATTACAAGGAATAAAATGGCTGTAACATCAAAGTATTCCACCAATTGTTCCATGGATAACTCCAACTTTTATGATATCATCAACTAAGTTTGGTGAATCAAACCAAGAATTCGCACAAACATCAGTTCATGCATTTTTTTATTTTTTTGGCCCTTAATGGCATCCAAACTACAATTCTTTGGGTTCCATGCTAAGAAATTCAAAAAATAAAATATACAAAATTGAAAGAATCAAACAAATATAATTGAATTCATAAACTGAAATTACTATTTCTATCAATAGGAGGTTATTGGCTTTATGAATTTTTTGTCTTCTTGGAACCCTAGCATATAATTAGATGCATATCAAGAGCTTCAAGCTATGAAAAAGTGATTTACCTTAGCATAGGAGGGGACAAATAGGAAAATCTTAAAACCCATGCAACAATTTAAAGGAAGACCCTGAATCCTGAGTATCATGGGCCCACCAACAATAAATCAAGCAAATCCATTGCTTTGTGCAAGGAGTCAAGGGATTTACCTTTGGCATAAAAACCAAAAAATTAATGAGCAATAATACCTAAGGGCGTGTTTGCTCCATTGCATGGTGTTGGACCAACAAGGGATTGTCAATCCAATAATCCCAAAGGATTGGAAATTAATGGAGGAGGGATTGGTTTATCAATCTCATGTTTATAATTATAGAATAGAACTTTGGGTTACCAATGAAATAGCAAGGCCTATGCTATTTGAATTCAATTTTAATGTTTTTTTTTTTTTTTTGTTTCCAAATATTAGATTGCATCGGATTCTAATTCAATCAATGCTATCATACCAAACATGCCCTAAATAAAAGAAAAAGTCCTAGACCTAGCTTAAGGATTCCTCTTGGCGTAAAAACGAGAAAAATCAATGAACAACACTTAAATATAAAGGAAATCTTTGACCCATGGACATCAAGCAAATATATGATACCTGGGCCATGGGCCTGGTTGTTTGAAACACCGCTTAAGGGCACCCCAGCCCCTTGTTTCATCCCACTAGCCCCTTGTTTCATCCCACTTCTGATCAAACCCCTTTCCGATCCTTCTCTCCCACGCGTACTCTCTCTCTCTAAACTCCCGTCAGGCAATTTTTTTTATATAATTTAAGCGGCATGGGTGCGCGACACACGGCGCGCTGCATGCGCGCCAGCGCGGCGCACATGAGGGTGCAGGAGAGGGCTCAACCCTTCCCTCGCTAAAAAAAAAAGAAAAATAGCTGGGGAGAGGACTGAAGCCCCCTCCCCATGTCTTCTTCCTCCCTCCTGCTCTTCGCAAGCACCTGCCACCGTGCCGCCCTCCGCTCATCCCCGACACCTCGCCGCCGTCCGGTAAGCCCCCCCCTTCACCGGCGAGGAGAGGGAGAGAGAGAGCGTGAGAGAGAGGGAGAGGGCCGCAGGAGGCCCTCCCCTGACGCGGGAGCCAAGCGGGCTCCCGAGCTTGGTTCGGGCCCGGCGGCATGCTCGCCGGCTCGCCGGGCCCGGTCCTTGGGCGGTAGCCCCCACCGGTGCCGGGGCGGCGTCCGATGGGGTCCGGCCGTGGGAGTGGCCGGCCGGTGCCGCCGGCGAAGGAAGAAGGGGGGGAGGGGCCATTCCACGGCCCTCCCTTCACTTTGTGGGTTCGAGCCGGCGGCGTGCCCGCGGCCCGCCGGGCCCGAGCCTTGGTCGGCGACCCCGCCGGTGCGGGGAGCGGCGTCCGGTGGGGTCCGGCCGGTCGGCGGTGGCCGGGTGGGTCGCCGGCATGGGACGAAACGAAGGGAGAGGGCCGAATGGCCCTCCCCCGCCGCGGGAGCCAAACCGGCTCCCGCGTTGGTCCCGGCACGGCGGCGTGCCCGCCGGCTCGCCGGGCCTGGGCTCTGGCTGGCAGCCCTCACCGGGGCGGCGTCCGATGAGGTCCGGCCGGCCAACGGTGACCGGCCGTGCCGCCGGCACAGTGACGAAAGAGGGAAAGAAAAGGAAGAAGAAGAAGAGAAAGAAGAGGAAAGAGAAGAGGAAGGGGCTGGCCGCCGGCCACCAGCCACCCCTGGTTCGGGTGAACCAGGGGTGAAGCAGGGGAAGAGAAAAAAAAAGAAGGGAAAAAGGGAAAAAAAAAACGGGACTGGGCCGGGTTCGGCCCAGTCCAGTTAGTCCCTTTGGGCTGAATTTTCGGGCTCCAATTTGGGCTCGACCGAATAAAAGAAAAATATGGTCGGGATCAGCGTTGATCCTAGTTTGTCGGGGAATTTTTATTTCCCCATTTGGGCTTCTATATTTGGAGATATTCAAGCCCCAAGTTGGGCCCAGGATTAGATTGGGTTAAGTGTAGGAGTCAGTTTGACATCCTAAAATTGAAATTTAAAAATCTGAAAAATTATGTTGTGGGTACCCAGAGATCCCTACAGCTGATTTACGCTTTTGGATTAGCGTTGTGAGGTAAGTAAGCCAGCTATAATGATTTTTCTTAAATCATTATTAAATTATGCCATTATTGAAATAATGAATTGATTTATGGTATTATTTGAAAAAAATGATAGTTGTGGTACCACATTTTTGTAAATGAATATTTGACTTGATTATTGTTAATTTTGGTAAATTAAATTGGCATTTGATACATGCATCTGGTTATTACATGATTATGGAAAATTACCAAATTTTGGTAAAACATGAAAAGTAAATTGATATATGTTTGCTATTATGCGAATAAATGCTATTTATGATTGTGATATTATATGTCGTCACGGTCCACACTACATGTTACATGACTCCGGGACCCACCTCCACAGGGAGAATATGTGGAGAACACACATCCTAGGGATGTGCTTTGTGAGATATTGCATTAGATGCTAATTGACTCCGGCACCCTTCCTCCACTGGGGGTACAGGGAGGTTACATCCTTGGGATGTTATTACGTGGACGTGGGACATTAGTATGAAATGAGATTTACAGTGATTTGAAATTGAAATGGTATTTTGAAATATTATTTCATATTAATTGCTTCCAATTTATTCGAATATGAGATTTGTACAATTTTATAATATGATGAAATGTTTTTAAATTTGGAAGCATGACTTGTATTTGACTTGATAAAAAAATTCTTATTTGGCTATAATATGTAATAGTAGGCTTACTTACTGAGTGTAAACTCATTAAATCTTACAATGTTTTTTTCAGAGCTACGGAATTATCAAGGGCAACAACAGGGGTAATTGGGAGTTCTTGATGTAAATTGATTTTATTTTGTTATATGTAACCCCATTTGGAATTATTTTGGAACTTTGGTTTGTTGCCCAACATTACATAATTTGTATACGAAGGATTAAACTTTGTATATTATATAGTTGTTAACCCTCCTTGTTTATAATTGATATTGTACTAGATGCCTTGCATGCCTGGCATGCGGTGGGCTGTCACCCCTGGGCCACCACCAGCTGGGTCCGGGGCGTGACACACTCTCTCTCTCTCTCTCTCTTCCTCTTTCGCTCTTATCTCTCTCTCTCTAAATTTTTTTCTTTCTTTTATCATGTAGAGTAGTAGAAGACTGCTTGAGATAAGAGCCAGTGAGATTGAGCTAAAAAATCCTTGTTCTATGAGGCAACGTGGTTGAAGTCAATTGCACGGCATCTGATAAATTCCAGGGTGATTATTTAGCCCAAGGAGGTAAGTACCTTTATATGCTCATTTAAAATTTAAAAGAATTACTATTTTACTTATATAATTATAGTTTATAAAATTTTGAGTATTAGAATAAAAATATCTTTAAAAATTTTATATTAAAAAATATTATCTTAAATTAAATGGGACTTTTATTCTGAAAATAATATTTTAGCTGAGATAAATTTTGTCCTTATATAATTATTAATGCGTTTGATAATCAGTCCTGCTAGATCGATTGATCACAGGTGAGAAACATGATATAAGATTGATATTTTGTCACGAGTTAAGAACAAGATATGAGATTATTGCTCCTTACTAGAAATGTGGTATAAGATTATTACCGTGTAATCGGTCAACAACGTAATAAGTGATTGATGTACTGCAGTTGAGTTATTTGATGGTATTTTATAATTCGAACTATAAAAATGAGTTATTTAGAATTAAATAAAATTATATCATCTTTAATTATTTATATTTAATTGATAATTTGGTTATATATATATTTATTATACTATACTTTTTTTTGGTATTTATGAAATTTTATTTTGCATATATTTTGATCTAATTTAAGTCGTAGGAGTGTTTATAGATACTTATTGAACTTTCAGATGCATTATGCTGTTGTTATTATTATTATTTTTATTTTTTCTTTAACAAGTACCACGATCTAGAGGTCAGCAGGCTATCATTTTGAATATGTGCTTAAAACAAAAGTTTATTCGTTCGGCTATAATTTTTTTATGATGAACGAGTCTGTAAATTAGTCTAATTTTGTTAGCTGTAGCAGTAAATATTTTATTTAAACTAAGGTTTGTGGTAATTTTAAACGTTATTTGGATACTTATGTATACCAGATTTTTGTTTATTGAAAATTTGGACTATTTAATTTTTGATAAAATACTTAGGATTCAGTTAATGATTGCTCTGATGGAAGCCATAGTTTGTTAAACATAGATGAATATTTGATTTTATAAGTTTTAAAGGCTTAAGTTTACAGGTAAAGGAAAGTGAGACTATAGTTTTCTCTTAAAAAGGTCGCCTTTTTTTTTTTTTCATTTTTTTTTTGACTTTCAGTGACAAAGTAGAGAGGCTGATTTGATAGGCTTTTTAGTCCACTCGTTGTAATTTTCGGGGAAGGTGACTTTAGATCAAGTCACCTTCACTTTTAACTTTCAGTCAAAAACTCAAAAAAGCTAAAAAAAAAAAAAAAAAAAAAATCACTTTTTAAGTTAATAAACTTTTTAATTTCTTTGAGATACAGTTTTTTTAAATAAAGAAATAAAGATTAAATAAATGATCAAAAGTAAATTATTAATTTCTATAAGACTTTTAACTTATTTAATATAACTTTTTAAAATAAAAAATATAAAAATTTAGGTAAAAAAGTTATCTTTTAAGTTATGAAACATAAAATAATGTTTTTATAATTTTTTAAAAATTTATAACTACTAACATATTTTTGATAAATTATTAATAATATTTTTATTCATTCTTCTTTTTGAGTAATTTAAGATGATTTTAAAAAGCTAACTCAAGGTGAGAAGATATAAAATAAACTTTATTTAAAGTTTTAAATATGCTTATATTGATGTTGCTTGAATCTATATGTGTTGGGTTACTCTCTAATGGGGTTAAAGAAACAATTTTAGATTTTTAATTTTTTTAAGCTTCAACACAATAAGTCCTCTTTTTAGGTATCTAAATTTCTTGTTTAAATAGGTAATGCATTTCGAGATCCATAACTGCATTGTTATCTTTAAATAATAATTATGATATGACCTCATAAAAATTATATAATAATATTAAATATTTGTCAAAAAAAATATTATTTAATGATCAATTATTTTATTTTTAATCAATATAAATAAATAATTAAGTAAAATTAAAAATATATTAAGTACGTTAATTATTTGCATTAACTAGAAAGAAGTGGATCCAGGCTCGATTAATCGCATTTTATTTAGTTCTAATAATACTATCAATGTATAATATGAAAAATACATATAGAAGAATAATGCTCATAATATTCTTTCTATTCATAATTGAACTGCTATCTTTTTATAAATAAAATTAAATTTTAATATAATTAATTTTATCTAAATATAAATTTATTTTATTTTATAGTCATTGCATTTCTTTTGGATAAGGCAAGTTTATTATAGCTCAAGGGATACCTACCACCAACCTAACTTTTTATGGTGGACCATTATTATTTGCCTTGTACCATTGCCTGCCACCAGACTAACCTTCTTTTTTTTTTTTTTTTTTTTAATATGGTGGACCATTATTATTTGCCTTGTACCATTGCCTGCCACCAGACTAACCTTTTTTTTTTTTTTTTTTTTTTAATATGGTGGACCATTATTATTTGCCTTGTGCTATTGCCCATACTAAAATGTATGGCTACTTTACATTACTTCTTAACACAAACGCACATTCTTTACATTATTATACACATAAAACATTTAGCTCAATACATATTCTTCTATGTATATAGCGAACTTATGTTGTGAAAAATTGGGGGCAGATTCTTCGCCAATCTCTTACTTGGGGCATGGCTGGGGACTTTTCTGGAGGCTCGAGGGATGGATCGCAGGGTGGCTATGCCCAGGATGGCTCGGTGGATCTTAAAGGCAATCCCGTCCTGAGATCCAAGAGAGGTGGATGGACTGCTTGTTATTTTGTTGTAGGTAATAATACCTCTCTAAACTCTTGGAAGATATAGATTTTTTAAGTTCTTGTTTCCACCTCTTTCAGCTCCCGAAAACCCTGCTTTCCTTTCAATCGATGAGAGGAGAAAACCCCTCCAACCTTGTGTCGACGTTCCCTTCGCCTACCTCCCAGCCGAGAGGACGTCAATCATACAATATATTCATATTGATCAATAATTTTGTATCAATTCTTTTAAAAAATTTCTTTCAATAGAATTTTTAATTGATAAATCTCGAAATTAATGAACGAGGAGGGGGTAACTTATGTGTCGAGATTTAAAACATTTATAGATTTTATTAATTTGATGAAAGAATAGTAGAGATCGAACAGTTTCGTTCCATGAATGCTCTGAGCTACTGCTATCACTTGCCATGCTTAAAATATATATATGATTTCTGGTCTCATAATTTTCCGTGGAGTCTCACAATTTCTAAGCATTGACGTTGGGTGATTTATTGCAGTTTTTGAGGCGTTTGAGAGAATGGCCTACTACGGAATATCATCGAACCTGATGATCTATCTAACGAAGAAGCTCCACCAGGGCACCGTGACGGCGGCCAACAACGTCACCAACTGGGTGGGCACGGGATTCTTCTTGCCCCTCTTTGGTGCCTACGTTGCCGATGCACATCTTGGGCGATACCGGACTTTCGTCATCTTCTCGGTCGTTTATGTGCTGGTAATGCGTTAATTCACAATTGGCAGCTGTTTGGGATTTTATTTGGTTAGCACATTTATTTTTAAAGATTTATCAATCGTTAGAAAACTCATTTAAAGGCATCCCAACAATGCAAACAAGCCTACTAAGACGGAACCAAAGACACCTGTTTTTTTTTTTCTTTTCTTTTTTTTTTTTCTTTTTTCTTTTTTTTTTTTTTAAAAAATAAAGCCCATTTATATAGATACAGAGAAAAAAGAACAAAAATTAACAAGAACAGAAAATAGCTTTCTATAATAAATTTTAAAAATTAAAATTTATTTGGTTGTCATCTATATTATGCTTGGTGATAATAGTAGTAGGGAAGATAATGAGGAATGGTTACGATGATGTTGATAGTCAATGGTAGCAACATTGAAGATGGTGTTAGTGGTTGAGGGTGATAGTAATAAAAATAACCCTAAGTATAGTGGTTGAGACTAACATTGGTTATGAATGGTTTTTAATTCTTTTGAAATTATATTTTTAATTTTTTATCATTAGAAAAAGAAATTGAATATAGAAATTAGATTATCAAATATCATTTTTTTTCTTAGTTTTTATATTTTTAAAAATAATAAAAAAAAACTCAAAACTAGAAATGATGCCATGTCAAAGAAAATTATAGCTAAAAGGCATATTAACATTGCTCTCCTGTGAAGGGTTAGTGAAAGGTCTTTTGGGATGCCTTAATCAAGATATAAAATTTTCTTCTTATAGCCATCTTAAGTGAAGGAATAAATAAAAATAATTTATTTAATAAAAATTTTAAAGATAAAAGAATACATGATAAATAAAGAAAGAATACTATAATATTAATTTATAAGATAAAAAGTAATATTCAAAATTATTTTTAATTATTGATATATTAAACTCATGAGCCATATTATTATACTTTAAGAGAGTTTGATCGAGAATAGATTGATGTGTAATATAAAACTTTTAGATAATCATTTTAGATTTATATTAGAAAAATCATGCGTTAAAATCTTTTTTTTAATCAAGTTAACAAAGAAATATAAATAAAAGATATAATCTCTTTGTATCGTATTTATTGATTTAGAGGATATATATATATATATAATATTCTATTAAAAATAGTTTTATAGTGGATGGTTCGAAAAGAAAATAGGATCTCTTAAATATATTAATATAATTAAGAAGATATGAGGTAGAGCCGATATTATTATGGAAATGATTAGAAGGAATACTAATGAGTTTCTAATCATAATAGGATTATACTAAGAATTTTTTTTAAAAATTCTTATCTTTTTTTTTTTATTGATTATAGATAACTCCAAATTCATGAATCAATATATTAGATTATGTACTCTGTTTTTAAAAACCAACCAAATCACAGCCATATAATGTTACATGATTTGTTGGCCAAATCACCGTACTTCATTAAAAAAAAAAAAAAAAAAAAAATTGTCACCTTAATTTCCTTCTAGACTGGACAAAGACCTCGTAATCAATCAATTTGTCTGAAGAACAGTTAACGGATTTTAATTTCGGCAATCAGGGAATGCTTCTGCTAACTGTATCGGTTTCCGTGCCATCGCTAGCGCCCCCACCCTGCGACAGCGCCGACGTGACCAAATGCGAGCCGGCAGCAGCGTCGCAACTAGGTTTGTTCTTCAGCGCACTCTACATGCTTGCCGTGGGAACCGGCGGAACCAAGCCCAACATCTCGACCATAGGTGCGGACCAATTCGATGATTTCGACCCCAAGGAAAAAGCTTACAAGATTTCCTTCTTCAATTGGTGGATGTTCAGCATTTGCACCGGGACGCTGTTTGCCAACCTCGTCCTCGTCTACCTTCAGGACAACGTCAGCTGGTCCCTGGGATATGGGATTCCTGCCGCTGGTCTCTTCATTTCAATGCTGATATTCTTGGCTGGCACACCCCTCTACAGGCACAAGTTGCCCCAGGGGAGCCCGATTACAAGGATGGCCAGGGTCTTGGTGGCTGCAATTAGGAAGTGGAGGGTACCCCTCCCTAACGATGCAGTGGAACTCCATGAGTTGGACGTGGAGGAGTACGCAAGGAAGAGGAAGTCGAGGATCCTCTCCACAAATTCCCTGAGGTCAGTTAGCATAACTAGTACTGTTGTTTAATTTGAATTTATTTCGGCATCCACTCTTGGAACTAAGAAATGCTTTTCTTTCTTTTCTTTTCTTTTCTTTTTTCCCATTTCATACGCCATAGCTTAACATGACTATTTTAAATTTAAATATGTTTGCTATTCATATATATATATATATATATATATATTGAATTGCTTCTGGTGTGAGTTGCTTTCGATATCATTTGTATATCTGCAATTGTGATTACATGCTGCTGAAAAAAACAGAGGCAGGAGAGTGTTTGAAACCTAAATAGATCAAGAGATCCAACACTTTTCAATTTCAGTGTTTAAGAAGGGAACAAAAAAAAAGTTTGCAGAATATATTGTTCCAAACTGAGATTTGCTTCCCACTGTTTGAAGAGCAACAACATGGACTAGGAATTAGGGAACTCCTTGAAATGCTCATTCTTGAAATTTTCAATGGCAGATTTCTCAGTAAAGCGGCTGTGAGAGTGGGCCGAAGCACACCGTGGATGCTATGCACTGTGACCGAAGTGGAGGAGACGAAACGAATGCTACAAATGATCCCAATCTTTGTTGCCATGTTCATTCCGTCCGCAGTGGACGCACAGGTGAACACCCTCTTCATCAAACAAGGTACCACCCTCGATCGCCGCATGGGGCCGCATTTCCAAATCCCTCCTGGCGCTCTCGTGTCATTTGTGACGATATCCATGCTCGTCTCTCTCGTGGTCTACGATCGCTTTTTTGTGAAGAAGATGAGGATCTGGACTAAGAACCCGAGGGGGATAACGCTGCTTCAGAGAACTGGAACTGGTCTCGTCATCCATGTCGTAATAATGCTGCTTGCATCTCTAACCGAGAGAATAAGACTCAGCGTTGCAAGAGATCACGGAGTGACCCAAAGTGGAGGACAAGTTCCACTCACCATCTTCGTTCTTCTTCCCCAGTTTCTGCTCATGGGTCTGGCAGAATGCTTCGCTGTAGTGGGAAAGACGGAATTCTTCTACAACCAAGCTCCTGAGAGCATGAAAAGCCTGGGCGCTTCGCTTGCGTTGATTACCTACGGCTTCGGAAACTTTCTCAGTAGTTTTCTCCTGTCGACGGTATCTAATATCACCAAGAGAAATGGTCACGGGGGATGGATCTTGGACAATCTCAACGTCTCGCATCTGGATTACTACTATGTACTTCTTGCAGTCCTTAGTTTCTTGAATTTCTTATTCTTCCTGCTTGTCAGTAGGCTTTACGTCTACAAAGCTGAGGCGTCTGAAGGGACCGAACTGTCTGCCAAGGGACATCATGCAGCGTCTGCTGATAGATAAAGAAACCGACATCTAGGATCATGGATTGTCCTCCTTTGAAGTGCAGCCAAGTTAACAATGGGCTTTGCCAAAAGGCTTTAGTAGTAGTAGTAGCTGGTAGCATGGGAGAGCCCGCATTTAAATGTGTTTATTCTAACATTTGTTACAGAGCTTAAGCACTCATATGGAATCGAGAAATTTAAATATTTTTTTTTTTCAATTAGTCTTTATAAATGAGGTTTTGAGTTGCTAGCAATGGTTTAATCATGATCGTTATGAATTCGCAGATGTGTTCATCATATTTATGATTAAAATTGATTGAATTTAAATTGAATCCATTTTAGTGTGCGTTTAGTCCCGCAGGCATTTGTATAGGACTTAAATAAATATTTTTTTGAGTAAAACAAAATGGCAGTGGAATAGTTCAAAATGGGCCACCAGGCCGGCCCACTTTAATTTCAAAAAGTAAAAACCGTACAGAAATTTCTATGGGTGCGCCCGGATTGCAGGACCGCTTTCTGGATGTCAGAAAAAGGGCGTACAAATAAAAAGCGATCCTAGCTCCAAACCAATCTCTACCGTCCATTCTCCTAACGCGCTCTCCTTTTCCATCCCAACCGTTCGATCAATCCATCCAACCAACCGCACCCTCAAAACCGTCGTCCCTTCCTCTTCCTTTTTAAAGATTTTAGAGGGAAGAGAGCTGTGGGCACCGGAGATTAGAGAATGGATTCGGAGCGGAGGAAGCTGTTCATCAGGGTGATATCGTGGGAGACGACGGAGGAGCGTCTCGAGGAGCATTCGGGGAGTACGGTGAGGTCCTGCAGGCGGTGATCATGAGGGACAAGATGACGGGGCGCCCCCGGGGGTTCGGCTTCGTCGTCTTCGCCGACCCCTCTCTTCTCGATCGCGTCCTCCAGGACCAACATAGCATCGACGGCCGCACCGTCAGTTCCTCTTCTTCTTCTTCTTGTTCTTTTCTCCCCTCTCTTTCTCCCTTGAATCGGTTTCTTTTCGTGTTTTCGTTGTGGGAGTTTCTTTCTTGATTCGAGGGTTCTTTTCTTGATGGGTTCGTTTGCTATTTTCTTCTAGGATTTGCGGGGGAATTTCTTGAGTACGCTATATGCTTTTAGAGATCGGTAGGGAATTCGTGGCGTTTTCTTTATTTGAATCATTGGTGTTTCATTGTTGTCTTTTTGTTTCGTAGGGTTTATGTGTTTGTGGGTTTTGATCTTATTAAGGTCTACGCTTATGTTGGTTTCCTTGTTATATATACATAAAAGACACGCACCCAGAGGGAGAATGTGTGCATCATGTCCAGAATAATTGCATCCCGGCATCTCTTGTTGGTCTCTTGATCGGGTTTCCCTGTTTCAGGGTTTCCGGTTGTTTGCTAGTCGCTTGAATCTTGTGAGTTTGTCAATGAGTTTCTTGGGATTTTGTGGTATTCTATTAGACTCTGATGGGAGGTCGTGGGTTCTTCGCGTTTGAGGTATGGTTTCTGTGGGTTTTGTGGGTTTGGTTGGTAGCTGTGCGGATTCTAGAAGTTATGGATACCAATCTTGGTTTCTGTCATGCTGGTTCTGGCTTTTGTGATGTTGGATGGATGAGTTTTGGCCTTGCTGTTCATCGTATGCTGGGAGATTACGTGGGAAGTTGATCGGCTTGCTGCCGATAGTTACTTCATTTGTTTTAAATGGCATAGGTCGCAATTGATCATGCTCCTGTTGAATCTTATTAATCTTATTATTACATTTTAATGGTTGCATGGCATTGCAGATGCTTGTATTTGATCTTCTGTTGCCATTTGTTAATTGCATAGAGCATGCAATGTTGTTTCAGGGGATGAGAATGTGGTAAACTTGATTCATTAGTTGTCCATTCAAATATGTATAGAGAACAGTCAACAATTCAACATAGCCATCCTTCATATTGGTTGTCTATCAACTGTGTTCAGTGAGCCAGGCTCTTATTATTGCATTTTGTCCATAATTCTTTGTTTTAACAATAGTTGCCAATATCAGTGGTTGATCGGCTGCAGTCTGTGCCTCGACACCTTTTTTCTTCCTTCATGCATTGTTTGTGTTTCAATGTTCTTTTACTGGCTGAACTACTTTCTATGATATCTTGGTTGAGTCATTTTGAGATATATGACTTGCTTTACGATTGTTTATGTCATGCTGTCAAGGCTTGCTCTGTCTCCAGTTGGAATTTAGTATGGTCTAAAGTTTTCCTTTGATTTAGGAAATTTAGTATGTAGTGCTAAACATTTGATTTTCTTCATTCATATGCTTTTTCGTGACACTTGTTAAGCAATGCTTTGTTAAGCTCCTGATGGCCTTGTTCATGATTGATAGCTTACGTGTTCTCTTTTACATCTCATGTGACATTTTTCCATTGTATTTTGTTTGCCATATTTGTTTTTATCATGATTTAGAGGGCCAGGTTACTGAAACATTCATTGGAAGGACTGCCTATCTGATAAATTTTAGGGTTTTTCATGGAGATATTTTGATATTGTTTTGCATGAGCCTGATCTAAATAAATGGTCTCTTCTTCCTCTGCTGTAATTTGTTGTCTGACTATCAGGTGGAAGCTAAAAGGGCTCTCTCAAGGGAAGAACAACGAGCCTCTTCTAGATCTGGAAACTCCAATGCCGGGAGAATGGGTGGAGGAGGGCCTGCTGTGAACAGTAGACCAATAAGATATTTGTTGGAGGGTTGCCTCCCACTCTAACAAAAGAAGCATTTCGTCGGTACTTTCAGGATTATGGAACCGTGACTGATGTAGTTGTGATGTATGATCAAATAACCCATCGCCCTCAACGCTTTGGATTTATCACTTTAGATTAAGAGGATGCTGTTGACCAAGTGCTGCACAAGACCTTTCACGAGCTGAATGGTAAATTTGCAGAGGTCAAGCATGCCCTCTCAAAAGATGCAAACCCTGGCAGTGGTGGTGGTCGTTCAATGGGTGGCAGAAGCCATCAAACCTATGGTGGTTCTAGTGCAAACACTAGTTCTTATGATGGTAGAATGGAAGCTAATAGGTACATGCAACCACAAACAGCACGGGGTGGGTATTCTTCATATGGTTTGTTAGGCTATGGGGCACCAAGCTATGGGTATGGAGCAGCAAACAATGGTGTTGGCTATGGTGGTTATGGAAGTCCAAATGCTCCCCCAGCTGGTTACGTAAGTGGCCCACCGGTTGGTTCGAGGAGCCACTGGAACAATCAAGCTCCAACTGGTTATGGCTCTGCAGGTTATGGTGGAAATACAGCTTATGGAGCTGCTTCCACATGGAATGCTCCTGCAGGTGGTGCAGCCATGGCTGCACCAACTGGTCACCTAGCGGAGCTGCAGGATATAGGAATCAGGGGTATGGTAGGAGAGAAGGACCTTATGGTAGTCAAGGTGGCTATGGGGCTGCAGGGGGGCATGATAGTAGTGATTCAACTAACAATCTGGGCAGTGGTACGGGAGGAAAGGGGTGGGTTCTGGTTTCATAGGTGGTGGCTATGGTGATTCTAATGGGAGCTCAGGTTATCCAAATGCTTGGAGGTCTGACCCATCACAGTGAGGGTCTCACGGAGCCTCTTAAGTGAGTGAATCTCTTGGTGGGTCAGCTGGTTATGGTGGAACTTAGGGTAGACAAGCCTAGCAGCGGGGCAAATAGGAGGAAGGGATTTCAGTTTGAACTGGGTACTCATGTTCAATGGTTTCGTTTTTCAGTTGTAGGAGATTCCTGGATAAAGTTGGTTTCTTGCCTGTTGTGAGGACTGGCCCTGGCAAAGAAAGCAGATTTTGAGCTGGGATTAAATGCTTGAATCCCAGTAGTTTAGTTGTAGTTCTCTACTTTGCCTGATATATGATCATTAGATTAGATGTTCTGAGGGGTATTGGGTGCTCTATATTACCGTTTCCCTTTAAAGCTTATTGCTGTTAAGTTTGGAATGCTTCTTCCTCAACCATATAATCTAGATTTCCTTCCCAGGTTTTGTCTCTAGTTAAAAACTAGAGTAGCTTAAATTAGGACCTTTTCTCATGTTGCTGGATGCTAAAGTACAATTATGGTACTGGCATTACTGTTGATGAATGAGTAGAAGTATTGAAAATGTGTTTTGATTGTTACTACTGCTTGTGCATTTTCTACTTTGGCAAGCTGTATGATTTCTCTGTAGCATCCCTAATAGCTGGCAGTGGTAGTAGAGATGTGAACTTTGTTGCATCAGCGTTGGTAGCTTTCTTGTGACATAGGAGCAGTCATGTAGAGGATAATGGAGATTCTACTTATAAAGGTTTGGAATAAAATGTTCAGTAGGGAAAAAGTCAATCTTTGTGTGTGGTAGTTGTGATATTTGTCATATGCATAATCATTTCTTACCTTTTGTTACAGGTGATGCAGCTCTCTCATGGTGCTCTCCCATTTTACAGGTGATGACACCCACCCAATCATTGGTCATTGATCTCACAAACTTCATTTTCTTCCTTAACAGTGCTAGCTGGATTTTGTGTTCTCACTTTGAATCATGTGAATGGTGATGAGCTTGCATATGATGGCCGATGGTAATGTATGAACTAACAGATCTCATGTCTGCATTACCTTGTCTTGGGTGGTAAGAGTTTTATTAGCTGTTACCCTGAGATTAAATTAACAATTTTTTTGTTGAAAAAAAAAATATCAATAGAGTAAGATAAGCGGTGATGTGTAATGACTTGAACCTGATCTCTGAAGCAAGTCTATTATGGTTCAATACCTTGATGCATCACGAATTTTTTTATGTCATCTTTTTCAGTTTTGGATCTGAAGTGGCTACTGATCGTTGCAGATGAGGATTTGCTGGTTATATATGGTCGTGATTTATTTATTTATTGGGTTAGATTCACAGAAAGATGGTAGGGCTATTATCCTAATAGAAGTATTGATTGCAAGTTTGGCTGAATATGATATTATTAGCTAACTAATAACAAGCATGAATTGTTTCAAAAGCATTTCAGTGTTCGAATTATTTTGTAGAGAACTGCTAAGGAAAAACCTTGAGATTGGGTTTGGATAAAGCATTTTAAAATTTTATGTTTAAATAGTTTAAAAATATTTATTTAATAATAAAATAAAATATTTATAAATAATATTAAAAATGTTTCTAATTAAATTTATATTTTTATTTATTAAAAATAAGTATCTTTATAAAATATAAAAAATATTAAATTATTAATTTAATAATATTATAGATAAAATTATTAATATTTTAAATAAAATAAATATTTATGTGAACAAAATTTTTTGTACTTTTTATGTAGATATTTTGATAGGTAAATAAAATTTAAGTGAATTTTTAAAAGAAATTTATAAATAATATTTATAAATTTTAGAAATATTTTAACAAAAGAATTTTTGCAAGACACTTTTTTTTTTTTTTTTTTTACCTCCGAACTTCTGTAGCAAGCATGTAGCATTGGCCTATTGGCCTATCTCTTAAGAATTGAGGGAGATGCAGTACGAACACAACCTTTCTGCATTCGCAATGCATTTTAGAGGACTGTTTGGAGTCCAATAATCAAATATTAACATATAAGCAGCATATATCATTGGTAACATGACAATTAACTTATGATCATTGATCAATGCAGAGTGGTCTGGTAGTCCTGACTTGAATTTGCAGAGTAACAAACACCCTTCTGCTATAACTCCATCCAGCTTTCCTGTTTAGCTAGAAAGCTGAAGAATATGTAGGGGCTTTTGAATGTGGAACCTTGGTTTCTTCCGGAAATGGATCGATAAGCAGTGAAACTAATGAACTCAGAGGTAGACATCTCGCTAAAGGGAAACCAAATTCACAAAATAGTTCACAATTAAAGAACCAGAGACGAAATCCTTCAAACTCAGAGATGGCAATTATTGAAAACTAATATTAGTGGACAAATCAGCAAGCTGATGGACCACCTTTGTACGGATTACCGAAAGCTGTTAAGTTACCGGGGCGTGAAAATACCATCTGCACCATTAAATGATAGCATTTCTTGCATCAATTTTCGTCACAATCAGAATATAATTCTAAGGAATTAACATAATGCTGTAAATAAAGAGAAAAGTAGATAAAAAGAAGTCCAAGGGCAAAAGAATAGATACAGACTTTGGATAGATGAATTTCGAAAAAAAAAAAAAAAAAAACTCTAGCTGAAGCCACTGATTTATATATGCTGAAAACGTTACGTTAACGTAGTGGAACAAACTAATTTTGTTACTAAGAAATTGCTGCAGTCTATTTCATGGAACTGAAAAATGGTCTGATGGGATCAGCGTACGAGGTAGGAATGATAGCGAGGTAAGGAACCTTTTTCCGGCATCAGGGTTGGACTCTGATTACATGATATCAGGCGGTAGGCATGCAGCATGCACTATAGCTATAATGAATAATAACAATAACCGTGAGCACCAATATGAAGTAATCATTAATCACACAATTCCAAACAACCTTTTAATGCTTTCATTGATTAGCTTTTCATTCAATAAGAAATAATTGCACTAAAGGTACATATTTGAAGTTTTCAACTAAGTTTTTATATGTTTTCCCTTCAAATTTAATAATATTAACTCATAAAATTTGTTTAATTATGGTACATTTTTAATGGCTGATAACGGTGACTTGACATAATGGATGAAAAAAATGTTAAAATAAACCTACATGGTGTTAAGTTGAAGTGGTGGGAAATAAAAATGATAATGAAGGATTCATGTAGGCATCGGAGGTGTAAGATAAAAAATGATGAAGTTTTTGCCTTTATTTTTCCACCCTTTGCTAAGTTTCAACACCAGGCACTATCTCAGCACTTTTTCACATTCAACAAACAACGATATTGAGTTAATGATAGCAATGAGGAGAGGCAATTTTTTGATAAAATCTTGTTAGCAATTCCTTAAACTTGAAAAGAATATCAAAAATAAGTATGCTAGTGCAGATACATATACCTGATAGTTTCCAAGTGTACGTGATCTAAAACCAGCTGCACAATATATAAAATAATATTCCCATGTCCGAATGAACTTCTCATCAAATCCCAAGGCAATAATTTTACTGAAAACCAGAAATAAAATACCAAATTATCACCATATATGCTTGCAGTATCATTGGACATTAGAATAATAAACAAATCCTTATATTAATAAGGCATACCATTACAGCCAAATTCTATATCATCATGTTAACCCTATTATTAAGACCTCCAATGCACATCTAGGAAATTATTTTGGCATTTGATAAAATAATTGGGGGTCAGACATTTAACCATGACACAAAAAATCAATTGGTATCTCAAATTGAAAAATCTATTAGAAAATTGAATAATATCTTGTTCTGACCCACAAGAATAAGGATGACAATAGGACGGGATAAGACTGAGAACCCAATCCCTATCCCCATCCCAATTAAAGAAAATAATTCCTGTCTCAATAAACATGGATTTGTTTTTTTCATCCCTATTCCCATTCTGTGGAAAAAAATAAATCCTCATCCCACTCCATCCCCACCTTGTCCCACCCTTCTCCTAATAATATATATGATTTTTTAATAAAAATTATGAGAGCAATTTTGTAGATATGAAAACATATATGGATACCACATATGACCAACGGGGCAAGCCAAGACGGGGATATACTTGTCTCTATTCTCGTCCCATCCCCGTTAGAGGAGATAAAAATAATTCACATCCTCATTCTTGCTGAGGGCGGAAAATCCCCACCCCTTGTAGTATAGGTTGAAATTGCTATCCCTTCACAAAGCTTTTCAGATTCTAGACTATGTCAGTACCTCCAATTGAAACTCAACCAGGGCATTTAACATAAACATGCAAGCTAGTTGACTGTTGTCTTTTATGACTCAACCTCAACAAATGTGTAGCCCAGATCAACAAGATGATTGCACATATATGCAGAAAGACATGGGGGATACCGTTTCTTTTGCATGAAGTTACTCCTCCAGCATCGCAATGTTTGGTAATAATGGATGCCAATATTTTCCAAGTGCTCTACACTGCATTATATAAGAAAACTACCATGAGTTTCCAAAAAAGCGAGAATGTAATGATATGTATGCACGAACAAAATTTATACACATAAAATATCATAGAAGTGAGATTATTTTTCTACCAGAGTCTTGATGCGGCAACCATAGCTGAAGTGATTCTGCTCAAAGAAGGAAGGCATCCCCCAGGAAAAATGTATTCCTTTATGAAGTCCGAGCTTCTCCTGTATTCATCATACCGTTCGTCTGGGATTGAGATGAACTGAATGGTAACCAACATTCAACCATTATAACGTAGTGAGAGAGAAACAAACTATCATAGACATGCATTAAAGTGCTTTACAAACAGTGAGAGAAAATGACTCAGAAGGATAAATCATGAGAAATGGAAACCACAGTAAAACTAGAAATCACATTCTAGTTTTATGATTTAACCAATTTTCCACTTAAAACAGCTAAGAAACCCAACCCTTTCCACTTGTTAGAGGGTATAATTGACCTCAAAGTCAGGAGACCTAACTCAGGGCAAGAAATTCTATTAGCAGAAAATGTGCATTCCATATTCAGATCAGACATGCAGGGCCAAGCTGGCAACCCTGCTGCATGCCGGTGGCCAATGAAATAGCACCTTTTGTACGGAAAAAATTGTCAATATGGATTGTGTTTAGTATCATTGCAGAGACCAATGCTGGCATCACCCTAATAGCCATATTAGTAATCTACAGCACTTATCCTGAAGATATTAAATCATCTAATGACAACTAATGATTATAAAATTTAAATGATGCCAATCATTACCGCATAAACTAAGATAAGAGGTATGCAATCCATGTAAACATACATGTTTTGCTAAATAAACTTCCATCCCTATTTTAAATTGATGTCATGCCCCTATTTAACCCTTATTTTTAATTGATAAAATCCCCATACTGTGTCTCTTTTAAAGCATTTTTTACTATTACATCTGGGCTAGACATGTCTGGAAATTCAATGGCAACGTTTTAACAGAAACATTGATACACAATATCTAGGCTGATTTGGTATGAGTAAGGGCTTGAAATAAAGAATATTTTATGGTTGAAAAAAAAGTTTCACGCAAAAGTTTCTTTAACCATGGGATGTTACTTTCCCTGTGGGCTGATGATCAGAACTTGGACAACATAAAGAATCTTGCAAGATAATGAAAAGATTTTATCTAGAGATAAGAAACTGATAAATTTTGCATTTACCAATCAGCTTTCAGAATATTAGGATACAACAATATCGTTCACACAATCTGATGCATTAGTACGAAATAGAACAGTGGAGTATTATATGATACAAAAGAAATACAAGTCTACCTGGCACTTAGATATTATCAACTTATGTTAAACATTTCTCCAGAGAGTGCTCTGGCCATAGGACATTAAACTGGAACTTATGTGGTCAAGAAGATCTAAGAAGTGTTTGAAGCAAGAAATATGGCAAAACAGCTAAAAAAATATCATAAGGGAGCAAATATTAATCAGCAGGGAAACTGAAGCATATTGGCTCACTAAAGAAGCTTATGACTATCCAAGCTCAGTGTAATGAGTTTTTTTTTTCCTCGTTATCTGATGCCGCATGCTCTAAATGGTTAACTCATTTCTTATGCAAAATAGTTTTTGGTTTAATGCAAGTGATGTAATATAAAGCTTACTGTTAGCATAACCACGTTTTCTATAAAGCAAGATATCACAATGAAGTACCCAGGAATTATTCGGGAGTCGGTGTTTGTTCAAAGGTACATAAATTTCAAGAGAATTTGAATCTCAAAGAAACATAATTGGTAAACACAGGTTAAATTAATATGATGCTAGATGTTGACAGGCATTTAAATGTCAACTATTCATTAGCAAAAGGCCGGTATGCTGTCATCACAACAATTTGCCGGTGAAAAACATTCTCCAATAATAGATTAAGCCAAAATTTTTCTTGCCAAACTATTAAAAGCAGAAGTTCCGAGAAAACTATAAATATTAAGGCCATGAGATGTCTGCACACACATTGTACAGTCCACATAACCTGTAACAGAGATTTTGCACTAATAGACTGCACAACACTCCAATATTCATAAAAGGAAACAAAAGAGACATCTGAAAGCCATCCCAAAATGGAAAGATAAACTAATAGCAGTTGGTACTTTAGCTGCTACATAAATAAAAATTTTCATAATCTGCGAATGATCTGTACCAATGTTGCATGTTGAAAAATGAATCAATATAAAGCAAATGATCTGCTACATAATATAAAGCAGTATTGTAATACCCCAACCCAGTGTGTATCAGTTAAACAGGAAGCTTCACCCAAACTAACATAATTAAAATTTTCAAATAAATTCACTTTCATAATGTTTGGCATCGAATTTACTTTGCAATGCACCTAGAATTACCCAAAATGGAGGTTAAATGAGGAAATTATAAGTAATTTAATGAAGATATGTTAGTGCTAATGAACTTCCAAAAATATATGAAAATGCCACTACAAGACTCATAATTTAATAATGATTTTTCTTGTACTTTCATCCAAATAATTATATTTCTTTCTTGCAAAAACTTATGTTAAATGAGTTATAAGTCTAATGGGAGTTAGGAATCTACTTTTAGCTTTAGGAGATCTTTATAAATGTCCTAGTTGGAATTTTCTTCATATGAAAAATTCATTAGTAAAGTTATTGAAGTTTTTTTTTTTTTTTTTTTTTTTTTTTTAATTTCTAGCTTGAAGAGATTCTTTTCTTGTTGTAATGCAAGACAACGATTTCATGAATGCAAGATCAAAGACCCTCAAGAAGTTAGCATAAGGCCAATGCCTATCCCTTTCTATTCTGCTGATTTGATCTTGTGTGAGATAAGGAATCTTATAAGCTCCCTTGCTTGCATCAATTAGACTTTGCTTTCAACAGAGGTAAGAATTGATTACATGTTTGTTTGCATTGCAGCATCAATTCTTGTGTGCATATGACTGATGATGTTGATAAGCATGATTGTGCATGACTTGTGATGGCATCTAACATTTAAAATAAAATGTTTTGAGCATGAGATGCATGAATTTTATATCTAATTTTTTAAAATTGGATTGCCTGTCATGGACCAAATTGTGGCACTATCTGTGGATTGTGCTCCCAGCAAAGTTTTAAATCTTGTGGGATAGAGATGTCTTAGTGTTTTCACGGGATGAGACATCTTGCGTCTCGTCCAGTCCATTTCGATTTCTGACTCGATCAGGTATTCAATACTTGCTTTGAATGTTTTTTTCTTAAAAAAATTATTTGTGAAACTTTAATATTTTATTTAATTTTTAAATATATTTGAACTTCAAATGTTTTATCTTTATGATAAATTAGATCCATTTAAAATTGATACTATAATGTAATATAGCTAAAATGGGATAGGACAAAACGTTAGGAATTGGTCTCGGAATCTCTTTGGGATGAGACGTCTCAATCATCTTGGATCCCGTCTCGCTGAGACTTGAATCATTGGCTCATAGCTTAATTGTGACACTATATTTGGATTGTTGGTCACAAACTGAATCATGGCATCATATGTGATTTGTTGATCATGAGCCAAATTGTGGCACTATTGATTTATTAGTCATGATTTAGATAAGGATTAGGGATGGTATGATGCTAAAAAGATAAACTAAATTTTTTGAGCATACTTTAGGATGTGGAATCTGATAACTTTTGATGATTTATGATTTGACACTATTGTTTATTGAAACAACTATTTTGATGATTGCTTTTGATACATCGAATATGTTGAGTAATAAATAAAATTATTTGAATATTGGTTACGTTGAAAAGTGCATTCTAGGATTTTTGCAAACCTACGATATATAGTTGTATTACCATTTAATATTGAATATATTTATGATCATTATGAGTGTGCATATGTATGCGAGGATTGTCACTGAGCTGCTAAGCTCATATTATATTCTACCTATCTTTTTCAAAGCCATGGGATGCTTAGTATCTAGCAATGATTGAGATTCAAGAGAGAAGCAAAATAATTAGATTATTCTAATACCAACTAAACAAAGAATGTTGTAATTGAATGATTTTATTATTATGCTAGTAAAATTATTGGATTTTGAAATTAAAAATGACATATTGTGTTATTGTGAAAATTATTAAAAATAAGCCTTGCATGTTCTCTAGAGCCACACATTAGAGAATATGCAACCATATCACGTTTCCAACTAAGTGGGGTTGAGGCATGACAATATTATATGAATATATTGACCTTTCACCAAAATATAAGAATGATCCATCCACATAAAAAGTATATTAAAATATTTTAACTTTGCAAGAAAGTTTGCCATAACCAAGTCTAATAAACTGATAAATGTTCACCTGCAAGACAAATAAGCCATCTTCAGCCAGAAGTGATTCGCAGCAGCCAAAAAACTCTTCCATGTATTCATGACCAACTCCTTCAATCATCTCACTGCAATACAGCGTTGGTTGAAATTTATTCTATACCATATAGCCATATTCATACATAAAATTTGGTTGCGATCAATACCAAGATATAATCCTGTCATACTTTCGGTGACGTGGTAGTTGGCGGTAATCACACAACAAGAAAGTGATACGGTCCTGAAATTAAATTTCCTTATCAAGGGAAAGCACCATATTCTAAACATAATAATCTGAGTAAAAATTCTCAAAATAAAAATGACAACAAAGTGTATATTCTCTCTTTCCCACTATTTTACTATGAAGCATATTTATTCTGATAGTACATAAAAAATTTGACCGCTAGGTTTATTCAAAAACCACTTTTGAACTTAGGAAGTGATACCCATAACTGCATCTGTAGATTCCAGAAGAAAGAGATTTTATGCTATTTATTTTTCTTCTGAACGGAAATCCAGATCAAAGGTCCATGGAAATAAAACCTCCAAACAAGCCTCTTTTGCTCTTCTTTTAGCAAACTTTAGTTGTTCTTCAGACAATGTGATTCCTGTATATTTGCAGCCAGTTTGCTTCACGACTTCTATTGCAAGACTTCCCCACCCAAAACCAATCTCAAGAATTTCATGCTTGCTGTTGATTCTAGCCTTGATGATTTAAAAGTAGAATAATGTTAGAAGGGCATGCGGAAAGATAGATCTGCATAGAATTAACACTGAGTGGAGAATACCTTTTCGATCAAAACAGAAATTTTGCGCAACTGAGCAACTTTCAAGTCTTCATTCTCCATCTTGCAAATCATAATATGCAAGCAATTTAGATTTAGTACAGAAATATTAAATTATAATCATAGCAATAAGAAATTGCAGTAAATGGTAAAAGCTATGTACCTTAAAAATCGCACAAGAATATGTCATTGTCTCATCCAAAAATAGAGAGAAGAAGTCATTACTCTAAAAGCAAAAAAAAAAAAAAAAAAAAAGAGTTTGTCAAGTTATGTATCAAAGAACAAGTAGAAGATAACATGAATGAGATAATGATGTAATAAACAGAAAACTGAGTTCATTTCACATATGATAATTTAAAAACTAACCAGATCATAATGATGAGATATGTTCTTGCGAGCTTGAATTACAGAATTTTGCCTCGAAATGTGACGTAAAAAGTATCTAGCAGATTGAAGGCCAGCTGTAAAAAGTAAAGGTGACCACCAGCCCCTGACCAAGTTGTCAAGTTATAAAAATTCAAGAAAAAGAAAAGATTAAATATTAGTGATCTGTGTCTGTATATAATGATTGCAGTAAACAGCAAAAAATACTAGATGGACAAACCTTCTATTTATACTTGTGCTAGGAGAATTCAGATCCCTGTTAACAATTAGAATCTGCAGGAAGAAGTAATATGTAGATTAAAGATAATTACCAATGACATTAATATTTCAAAAAAGGGTCAACCAGTGCGTGAGGCTCCCTCCACTATGAGGTTTGGGGAGGGTTGGATGTATACAGCCTTACCTTCATATACAAAGAGGCCGTTTACATATTTCGAACCCATGAGATCAAAGTCACGATGGAGAAACCTTACCATTGCACTAAGGCTTATCCTTAACTTCATTAATATTTCAAAATGAGAAATTTATATTTACCATTAAAAGATCCATGAGACCTTCTTGCTCATCAACAAAGGAAAAGTACCCATTTATATATGCATCTGCAAGACCTAAATCAGCTTCAGTAGCAACCTGCAAAACAAATATCAATGCCAATATAGTGGCCATACATCAAACATCATATATCATATATATAGAAGCTGCAAATTAGTGTCAGACAAACCACCACATGGAAGATTATATACAAAGTAAGGCCAAATTAAACATGAAGAACCAGACCTTCAAGTAGAACAGGGGATCATAAATTTTCAGAACAGATTTTATACAACTTTTCTTGTTGGTTCCTTCGAAAACAAAAATAGTGCCACCTTCTTCTAGCAATCTGCACATAATCACATGCCAAATTATCTGTATTGTACAAACACCAAGTATAAATTAAACTAGCACATTTTCCAAAAGATTCAAACATTTTATAATCCACCCCCAACCCCACCGCCCCCCCCCCCCCCAAAAAAAATAAAAAAAGAAAAAAAGAAAAAGAAAAAAGCAGAAAGACTATACAGAAACAGATCCAAAAGATTCAAAGCTCAATCAGCAGATTGAGAATTTCAACAAAACCTTGAAAGAAGAGTTGACCAAAGCAAAAGGAAATGTACATAGCTGAGTGATTTGAAATTTCATCTAGGAAATTCTCATTTCTGAGGAAGATAAAAATACCGCATGTTATAACTTATCTGTTGATTAGCTATTTTCCAAAAGTTAACAAGTATCATCCAAAGGATTTTCTTTGTTTAGCTATTCAATTCCCCTGTTTATGGTTTGAAAAATATTTTAACAGCTAATTTAATTTCCATAATTTGTAGAATTGTAAAAGAGAATCTAAACACAGATCAGGTAGCAGAAGAGTATAGAAACATTCAGTTTTGCACTATAAATAACAAAATATCAAATTCTTCTCTTCTTTCAACAACCACATCCATTCACGATTTGGCACATAACAGTGAAATTTTAAAGGAAGAACTTTGTGGTTGATCTTCATGATTGGGCCGTTTACATGTTAAGAATTGCAATTTAGACATTGCTTTGGATAATGTTCTACAAATTCTCATGAACATCAGCGGTTCAACCTATCAGTTGGAAATTGTTTTTGCATGAAGCCATTAGAATGACATGAACTAAATTAAGCTTCTGGATATATACATAGTGCTATCATAAGGAAAGGAAAGAAAGATCTGCAAGCTTTTGAATCATTAAACCAGTTATGCTTGCTAAAATATTTGTATAAGCAACAGTAAGGGAGCTACCTAGTCCACTCTTACTTTAAAAACACAGAGAATCAGTTAACCTACAGTAAAAATCCTCTAAAACTTACGTTAGACAACCAGTTGAGATATATTTTTCAAGAAATCTAGTAACTATAAGTCGTGCTCCAGTTTCCACCAATGAAGGTACCATATGTTTTGGGTTTCTCAAAAGAACACAGTCCTTTCCAAGCACACCATTAGCAGCAACTATTCCGGCCTGCAAAATATCCCAAGATAGATGCTGCATGTTATGTTGCAGATTATTTGTGTTTCAAGATAAACTAACATTAAAGAGAATCTTGTAAAATTGTAATCTTCTTTTCCAAGTAATGTTTAGATAGTTGCTGATGTATATAAGATGAACATAATAAGTTATAGCACTACCTTCAGTCCATCCTCGTGGAACCCAAAACCTGAAAACAGTCACAGAGAGGAATTTCATCTTTCATATCAGAGATGAAAAACTAATTAACTGATAGATTTTTCAAGTCAATTAAAATTGTATAACAATTGGGGACTGGTGCTATTGCTCCTATTGATAAGGTGCAAGGTTCATTTCAAGTCATTAGATATTTTATTTGATTAATAATTACATAAAAATATGCCATGCAGTTTTACATGTAGTTTATCCCCTGTTGAAAGTCTTGAAAAAAAATTGCATAGCACCACCAATTGAACTTCAATCCAAAAACTGATTTTCATGTAATCAGTTAATTAAAGCTGGTATTTATCAGAAATTCTACCATACAATTTTTTATTTTGCTACAGATCAAGTTAATATAAAGGAACCTCACAGTTACATGGGAACAAAACAACAGGTCATTAATCAAACATGTCTCTTTCTACAACCATACATCAAATGAAAATCTACGTGCATCAAGCTGCAGTTTATGTTGAACGACATTATAGAATGAGACAAGTTGACTTCAAGAAAGCAGGCAGCTTATGCAAGCAGGAAGCACAGAAGCAAGGTTTTAAATTCTGTTGGATAAGGGCATCCTAATTTTTTCATGGAACGGAAAGCCTTGCATCCCACCCAATCTTGATAATTGTTTGGGACACCCCTTTTTATATTTTTAATTTTTCTTAATTTTTTGTGAAGATTTAATGTTTTATTTGATTTTTAAAATATTTGAACTCCAAAAGTTATTTTTATGATAAATTAGATCTATTAAAATTGGCACTATAATCTTGTGGCCTCTTCTCAATAACTTGCATGGGCGAACCATCTTGTGGAAGTGCATGGCCGCCACACACCACGTCATGTCGCCGACGACCACCATCAATCGACCCAAGCTGAGAAGGTGGTATTGACCAGTGTTTGACCAGTATGCACTTGGAAAGTAAAGGATGAAGCATAGAAGGGGGGGATCAAGGTCCCGCATCTATCCCAAGTCCCATAATCTTCCTAGAATGAGACATGATAGCCCTTGACCCACCAAGACTCTAATCCACGCACAAAAGAGATATAACATAGTAACTCCAGGAAACTGTAAGTCAGATCATCTAATTTAACCAACTTCATGGATTGGTTTGTTGGATGCTTCTAACCAATAAATCCTATTTTAGGCTACATCCGTTATCACTGTAACCAATCACAAAACCCATTCTTGCAACTTTTGTCTCTATTGATGCACATGCTCATATAACACCAATTGTTGGTGCCATATCACAAGCATTTGTGAATGATTGAGCTAGGGGAAGTTTCAAGATTCAGAAAAATTCAGTGAATTCACCAAGAATTTGGGGGAAAATGTAGAAGACAAAAACTTTGAAAAAGGAAATTATAAACACACACACACACACACACACACACACACACACACACACACATATATATATATATAGATACACGTATATATCATATTTTTGCTTCCAGGCATTTTCAAAGATATAGATCAAAACCAACTGTGGATCATTGATTTAGGCAGCCCAACAGTGATATTAGAATTGTGAAATGTTTTACCAAAGATTTAACATTCAACGTATGGTCCAACTCATTGATGTGTGCAGGTACACACACCCATGCCTACAAAACCGATAACAAGAACCACAACGGTATATTACTAGTTCGGTATGGTACAATCTAATATGCACCCCATATCGAAATAGGGTGTTAATACCTTTGTTGATTCTTAATCATAGTATTGCTCAAAATTGAGCGGTACAGAGGTATCGCTTGGTTTAAATAGTACCAATTATATCTAATTGAATTTTAATACCATACCGGTTCTTTATTGATACAGTATATTATGGCCAGTACAGGTCAGTATGGCAGACCTTGGTATATGCGTATACAAGTATCAACCAATTCCTATGATAAGCATAGAGGAGGCAATAACAATTAAAAAAAAAAAGAAACACTATCATTACTATCATTAATGATGTACAACATCAACATGTAATACATTACTGTACAACAAATAAGTTGTGAATAATTTATGAATGGATCATAATATTCAAGAATACAAAAACGAAAATAATAATAACAATAATAACTAAGTGTTAATTCCAAACTAACTAAGATCGGCCACATATATCCTTTTCCTCCATGCTGCTTAGTTTAGGGCCATTCTTTCTACAGGATGAAAAGATATCGAGTCTTTCCTTACTATTTCCTTCATTGTAATTTTCAATCTATCTTTAATTATTCAAGAATAGTTTAATTACTCAACAGAAACACAAAACACTATAACCTAATAAAAAAAAATATTTCAAAATTTTATTTAAGAATAAAGAGAAAATTGTTCCTTGTCATGCATTATTTACAAATATATTTAAGCAATTAAAAAGCAGGTATTATTCATAATACGAGAGAAAATTAGTATAAAGCAGGAGAAAACAAAAGGGACAGAAACTGAAAATAGATAATAATAGACAAAAATTCAAATATTTCAAATTTCCTTGATAATGCAGAAAATCAGGTCATTATGACACTAGTTTGAATAGAATATAGGCAAGTCTATATGACACTAGAAAGAAAATCAATGCATTTCAAATTAGCATCTTGTATCCTATATAACAGAATCTTTCTTTAATAACAAGCCAGGTTATACGGGAAATATTTTTGACAGTATTTTTGGTTTTTAGACATCTTGTTGACTCTTACAATTAAACAAATAACTAAAAATATATTAGTCCTCTCCAGCAGTTCCATACCATCCACAAATCCCAGTATTTGTCATTATTTATCAAAATGAATATGAATAATCTGTAAGAGTTGCAACTTCCAGCACTTCATCATAACTTACTGTACAATCAGATACATGCCTTTCTACTTACCTCTTCTTTGGCGTGCCTCTGAGACAAGTACCTAAGCTTTTATCACATTGACTTTGCAACAGTTATTTAATGATCTCACAGAAGAAACATGGATCATTTCTATTCAATTGCTAAAACAAAGTACAAAGTCTCCAATTACCCTGATATGCTCCACAAAACCAAATTCCTCTTTTCCCCTGAATTTTCTCTAGCTCAACAGAAGCTTTTGAGGCCGCAACTGATGGAATGGGATGGCAGGTGGACCATTTAAGCGAGGTATGTTTAGGAATAAAACGAGGATTTAGAGTCACAAGAAACGGCAGATTGGTAGAACCAATATTCTGCAATGACATTGCAACAAGAAGAAGACTTCAACATAAAATAAAGAATCAAAGTTTTCCAACAATTTTTTTATAGTGAAACCAATGATATGCAGCAAAATTTCCACAGAAATGCATGACACACCTGAAGCACATTGAGCCAATATGTAACACATGCACCATTACTTGTGGTCCCAAGAAAATTCCAGGCACTCCATGCTGATGGGTTTTGGGGCATCAGACTTTTGTCGCAGTGAAGATATATGTCACTGAGCCATATAAATAAGAGTTTTACTGAAATATCAACTTGTAATCATGAAATTTTAAGAAAAGTATAAATGGTTTTGGTAAAGCAGAAAGCAGAACTGTCTTCAAACCAATCACACATGACCAACCTAACTCCTAATTAGAACAAATTCCCTCCAAGTTGACTATATTATCATCATGTAGTACATAGTTACAAGATTTTAAATCTTGTGAGACGATGTCCTACTTTCTTCATGAAATAGGACGCCCCACTGTCTTGCCTTGTCCCCATCTCTCTCCTTTTCTTTATTTCTTCCTTACCTTGTTTATGTCCTTTTTCTCTTCCTCCTTCTTTCCTTTCTTTTTTTTTCCTTTTTTTTCTTCTTTATTTCCATTCTTCCTTCTTTCTTTCTTTTCTATCTTTTCTTTTCCCTTCCCTGCTTTCTTCCTTCTTTTATCTCTGTCTTTTCTTTCTTTATATCCTATTCTTATCCTTTCTTTTTTTTTTTCACTCCTTTTCCTATTCTTTCCTTCCTTTCCTTTCTCTTTCTTCTCCTTTTCCTTGAATCAATGGATTTTAATGTCCCGCCCCTATCATGGTCCTATTTTCATAAAAGAACGGGACAAGACGACCGGAATGCCCCTATCCTACCAAGACTTAAAACCCTGCATGGTTACATATATGACTTTTGTCCAGACTGCTGAGCCCAACAACAAACCAAAAGTCCAAGTTCTGATAAACAAACCAAATTCGAGTAGGAGCTTGTTGATTACAATATTTTTGGAAATCCTCACCTTTAAAACCGCAAACACATTTTGATAACTTTTGTCAGACAACAAAGGATCATTTACAATCAAGACAAATGTACAAGAACATTCTAAACAACTGTTATTCTTCTTATGGTTCTCAATATTAATTTTCAAGAAACCAGCAACAATCTTTCATAGATCAACCTGACTGAACATTGATTCTGTTGTCATAATTAGGTGATGCAAAGATGTTAAAAAGGATTATGTGTGATAAAGAACCTTGACACAGAAGAAACAGATCAGGCAAGTTGATGGGTGGTGACAAAGACATAATCCATCATTTCTAATAAATTTTCCAGCATCTTTGTAGATGTGAGAATTCCACACAGAGAGGTAGAGAGATTTACTATGAGACACATCAAATATTTGGAGAACTTAGAAAGCACCTGTATATTCACAACGACAGAGTAAAAGCATGATTTATTTTCTAGGATCCAAATACAAATCAAATTAAAGACATATCAGTGCCTTCAAATGCTGAAGGGCTTTTTCACAAAAAAACCAACCCCCCGCCCCTCCCTTCCCCCCACCCACCAAAATTCAGATTGATGAACTACTCGTCAAATGGCCTAATTGCTCACTTGCAAGAATTGCTCTGACTGCTGGTCAAAATGTTCAAGGGAATATTTTGAACATGTAACAAGAGCAACATTTCCACAAAAGAATTTCAAATGTCATGTCATTGATAGACATTCTCCTGCAATAGTCTTATCAAAATAATGGTAGCATATCCTAAGGCAATTTCTGGTTTTGATCACCTGAGTTCTGAATGCCTTTTAAATATATTGTACCATATAATGCAAACTCCAAGCACATTGATGGGGTTCAACTTAGATGGACAGCAGTTACAGCACATCCCATGCACATGTCAAACTCTAGTATGTTATGAACATGAATATCATACCAGTGCGCACCGCCCTATAATGAGAGTACCATACCATACCAATATCAAACTCAAATTAAGACTCAATATGAGAGATGTGTCAAGCTTTGGTATGTTCAACCAACTCACATACCGGGCACACCGACACTATACCAGTCAGGTACCATTATAGGGTCTGGTTCTTAGATTGTGAATCTTGGTTATAAATGCTCTATACATTTCTGCTAACAATTCCTGTGCTTGTTGTACAATCCAATAAGTTTTCCTGTACTTATATCGTATTGCTTGATATTAATTCTATACAAGTCTCACACTATGTTCAACAACAATCAAGAATGCTGTTAGGCTATGATCCATAGTTCATGAAAAGTGGCACCAGCTTTATAAAGCAAGATTAGCAGAAATCTAAGCACTGACAGGAAAAAGCAATTAGCTTACCTGTATATGAATTGATATGCACCAAGTAATCTTGATTCCTCATATGTTGCTTGCGTCCCTAAAATTTTCAAAGCATCTGGTGCATGCATGCAAATTATGCATTCATCATATGTTTCCTCTGACTGGTCTTCTCCTATCACACAGCAACCTGCTCCACATTGACTACTTCAGAAGGTAACACCATCTCAGTCATCAAAACAAAGTGCAAGAACTTGGTGTTCGTATTATAATGATTATGCTTCTATGCTGGCCTTGGCATATGCAACAGTATCATTGCATAAACTGAATAATTGCAAAAGCAAAATTAGGCATGTTGCTGCAACATGACCTCAATAACACAAGCACTAAGCAATATGCATATTTTAATTACCAGTACTAGGTTTTCTAATTAGATTAATATTAATAATATAATTTTCAGGGCTTTTGTTCTGAAATAGAAGAATATGCCACCATTTTGGACCACTGTTAAAGGAGTGTCACTAAAGAGCACAAGATCCACTTTAATGAGAGGGAGTACACATTGAATTCCTGAAGGGCTGTTTGTGTACAATTGGGTTGGTTGCATTTGCAAACACTTCAATTAAAATACAGGCATCCAAAACAACAGTTTGGATGCCTGTAACTGCAATTGCAAGCTGCATTTGCAATGCAAAGAGTACAAATCTTGCGCTTGGAACTACAAGCAAAATTGACTGCGATTCCAATTACATATGTTGCAATAGGAAGCAACCCTCAAATAAGTCCCCTCACCGCTCTCCAACCATTGAAATTTAATATTATATAATTTAAATATATTAAATATATTAATTATTTAATTGTATATAAAATATAATTATTAATACAATAATAACGACAAAGCCTTAATATCAAATATCAAACTACTTGGGTCGGCTCCATGAGTGCTTTTTTTTTTCTATTTTACTCGATTTTGAGTCATTTTCTATAACACAAGGATTTTAAATTTTTCTTTATCACTTCGTCCTATATAATTTTTGATCTATTTTTACCTCTTTTTTCTTCTACACATATTAAATCAATAATATAATTATTAATATTATACTATAAATATTATGCGATAATAGTATTATTATGATAATATCATTTTTATTATAATAGTAATACATATCGTGTGTTAGTGCGCGCATACATGCAATAATATATCTAATTATTATAATTCAAATTATTTAATAGCGATGTAATATAGTAATTATCAATATAATAATCCAAACATAATTTAATAGTATTATTTGTTCATGTAATTATAATAATATGATAATTATTATACTATAAGAGCAAAAGTAAATAATTCATTGTTCCTAAGGGTAATCTTACTAGACTATTTGCAAAGTTACCATATCTACTGGTGTCACATGACCAAACAGTTGCGATTGTATATACAGCTTTCAATTATAGAAAACCAAACAAAAACATGTTTTGCAACTATTGTTCCAATTGCAGCATTCTAGATTGTAGTTTGTCTTTGAATTGCATGCATTGAATTTCAGGCAAATAAAGGGCCCTTAAGTTCTTTTAATAGGCATCAACCCAACTAGCAACAATGGCTAAATTGATTGCATCTTTGGGGTTTCTTTTTTTTTAATAAAAAATTTGACCTGAAAATTCATAGATCTTATGGTAACACTTTTTAGTGATGGAATGAGAAGATTAAATTAGTGATTAAAGTTAAAAGAGAGTGCTATAGAAAACTACCTAAATGTAGAAATAGAGAAGCATACAAAAATTATAAGATAATTAAGAAAAAAATTAAAAAAGTGGTATGGAGGGTTAGATATAAGACATATAAAAAATTATATCACAAAATAGAAACTAAGAATGGAGAGAAAGATATATATATATATATATATAGTTATTATATATATATATAGTTACAAAATTAAGAGGAAAAAAACTAGAGATATGATTTAAATTAAATTTATCAAATATAACGATCAAAAAGTTTTGCTTAAGTAAAACGAGATCAAAGAAAAATAGAGAAGTTATTTTAATAAATTATTAAATAAAAATTATATAGATAATTTAAGATGCTTTACTAGTTTTATTAAGGATAGAATTATAATGTATACTCATAGAATTAAGATATATGAGGTAAAAGAAACTATAAAAAGATGAAAATAGGAAGAATAATGAAACTTGACAAGATTTCCATCGAAGTTTTAAAATGCTTAAGTGATACTGAAGTAACTTAAAAGATAAATTTATTTAATAAGATTTTAAAAACTAAAAAAATGCCTCATGAATGAAGAAAGAGCACTAAGGTATCAATTTATAAGAATAAAATAGATATTCACAACTACTCGAATAATTATGATATCAAGCTCATTAGTTATACTATGAAACTTTAGAAAAATAACTAAGCATAGGTTAAAATGTACTATAAAAATATCAAAAAATTAATTTGATTTTATGCTAGGAAGGTCAACTATAAAAGCTATTTTCCTCTTTAGGAGGTTAATGGAGAAGTATAGAGAAAAGAGACATGATCTTTATATAGTTTTTATTGATTTAGAGAAAGCATATGATAAATTCTCTATAAAAAATCTTATTGTAAGTATTAAAAAAGAAAGAAGTACTCGTTAGACATATTAAAATAACAAAAGGCATGCATGATGGAGTAGCGTAAGAACTACTGACAACAATACTAGTGAATTCTCTATTACAATAGACTCACATTAAGAATCTGTTCTTACTCCTTACCTTCTTGCTTTAATTATAAATGAGCTTACTATACATATTTAGAATGATATTCTAAGGTACATATTATTTGCAGATGATATAGTACAAGTGGATAAAATTAAGGTTGAGGTTAATTATAAGTTAGAATTATGAAGAAATGCATTAAAATCTAAAAGTTTTAAGACAGAATACATCGAATGTAATTTTAGTATAATTAGAAATAAAAATAAATATAGAGTAAAAATTGAGGACCATGAATTTTCTAAAAGTGATTATTTTTGATATTTGAGAACGATTATTCATTAGAAAGGAGGGATTGAGAATGATGCTGAATGAATGAAAAAGTTATAACCAAAATATTATATGATTATAAACTACATAACAAGTTGAATGAAAAATTTTATAGAACAGCCATAAGATCGACTATGCTTTATCGTATGAAATGTTAGGTAGTAAGAAAATTATATGTACATAATATGAATGCGGTTGAAATAAGAAGATTGATATGAATGTGTGGCAATATAAAAAAAATAAAATAAAAAATAAGTCATTTATAAAAAGATAGAGATAGCATAAATTGAGGACCAATTAAAGGAATGACGACTTAAATGATTTGGATATATATGCAACGTAGACCTAGATATGCATATATATATATATATATATATATATATATATAAAAGAGTGATTTAATACATAAAAAAGAAAAAAAAAGATACAGATAGACCGAAAATTACGTGGAAGGTAGTAATAAAGAAAGATTTAAAATCTTTGCATCTTACAGAAAATATGATTCAAAACTAAGCAGTATGGAGAAAAAGGATTCATGTAACCGACTTCAACTAGTTTGGGATTAAGGCTTTGTTGTTGTTGTATCTATCTTACAACTTATGGCAAACCTAGATTAAAAATACAACATTAAGGGTTGGCATCAAGTTAACCGAAACAAAATTACATGACTTCAATACTAGAGCTTATATCCAAGACTGATAGCATGCAATTTCCTTTGCACATTTGCTAGAAAAGGACTTACATCCAGACATTCTTCATTTTTGTGCTCTCATGCATAAAATTGACATGTTACATAACATACCAGATGATCTCCAAACCACTAAAGCATCCTAGACCACAATAAGTGATCTTAGCATTGAATTCATTAGTGTAATAATCATGCCCTAGAAAAAAACAGTTCCCACTCTCCCCATGTGGATGATCAATTGTACTGACTTGAAATTGATTGATGCATCTTTCCTTCACAACCATTTGAAATGATACCTAACATCAAGGTTGACACCTTAAGACCCAATGTCTAATGATCTCCAAAGCACCACGCATCCTACGCTCCATGTTACTTGGACAACGGATTCCTACTCCAAAAATCCAAGTCAAATATGCATCATACATACACTTAGACACTTATGAAGTTCTTTGATTGCCACTTTTAAAGATTCTCAAAGAGTTAAAGTCTTCAAGCAATGAATTTGACCATCCGTTCTGATATCAATGGTGAGTATCTGTTCTTTTTAGATATTGAACAAGGATATAAGTATTAAAATAAGTTTAAACTTGTTATTTTCTTACATCCTTAAGTTAATTGGGATGTTTGAATGAAAAACATGTATATTGAAAGAACTAATAAACAATATTTAATGGCATAAATATATAATTTAGTTGAAATTATAGTTTATCCCACATATCCTCAGACACAATGGATATGTATCTAAATTCAATCCTTGTATCCATGTCCATGCAACATTGCCTATACCACAACAATTGCTCCTCGCTCTACAATTACGAGAGCAAGAATCATATCCTAGAAAGAAGATTTTCCCTCTCTTCTCATATGGATTGACCAATTGTACTGACTTGAAAATTGATGGATACAACCTTCCTTCACATCCATTTGAAATGATATCTATCATAAGGTTGGCACCTCAAGACTCAATGCATCTTTCTTCAAATGCAAAAAATTATATAGGGAACTTGAATAATTTACTAAACACAGCACAGCCACAAGAAGTTATATAGCACATCATATACCAATTGTCATGTGCTAGCTATCTTCTAGATATAGTCTTTCCATGTAACAAACTAGTACTATCCATCCTGCGATCTTTACAAGGTACTTCTGCAGGTCCTGCATTTTCCAATTCTCTACATCCATGATCCCAGTCACATGATTCACATTCTACACCATATTAAGCAATCTCCATGCCAACCAGCATAGGAATTGCATCCAACACAAGAATATGCTTTCATACTAAGTCTATTTGTATAAATTTTACATCATTAAAAAAAATCATCTCTCTTTATAAACATTTAATAAATTAAATTAATGGATCATTTGATCATGTCTATTTACAGCACCACTTTTCCATCATATTCCCCCATTTTTCAGATAAATTTTCTTTGGCCCCAAAGGGACCACCTTTACAAAACCATGTCAGAGTCTCCTGTTACACTTGGAGACCAAAAAAACCATAGGATTATCTTAAAGAACTTTTCAACAATTTTTACATGAACAGGTTGATGGCCAAAGATGAAATAGAGGAGAAAGAAAATATGGAATCTTAATGAGCAAAGCAACATCTAAATAATGAAGGCATGATAAATGTCCAGCTGGCATCCAAGTTGCATCATGCCCACTGTTCCTTAACATCTGTTTGCAACCTATCAAACAAACTTTGACAATTAATAGCATGTCTTTCGCAAGATGCAGAAAGAAAAAAGAAATGTTAATTATCCTTGCTAAGTCCAGTAAAAACATTCTTAATGTTCTCCATAACTACTTGTGCTCCTAAAATTTAGTCAAAACAAAAGCTTTTCAATTCTTTTACTGTCAATTTTGTTCGTCAAGATACATATTGTCTAGTCAATTCAACCAAAATGAATTTTTTTTTTATTTGAATTTTTATAAGTAAATTATGTCCATATTTAGCAATCAAAATAACAGGCATGCATGTGAGCATACAAAGAGATATTTAACCTATTGAATAATGTGATATTATTGCCCTGTCAATTTTTCTAAACAACACTTAAAGACATGTTCGACATCACTAATGAGAACCCAGACATAACCAGCTGCCAGAAGAGTCCATTTACCCCCATCAACACTTGAGACAGATTGCACCGCACATCGTGTTCTAATTTGACAACACCTGCTCTCTAGTTCTTCTCTTACCTGCTAGCACTCATAGGTTAGCTATAAATTCAATTGAAATGTAACATCATTAAGAATAGGCATATCTTCATTGCATTAACCAAGTAAAATTACTGCTAATTAACAGTATGAATTTAAATAATGTAAACGTCCGACCTTACTAACATAGCAATGTGATCGCTTCTTGACAGTAAGCCATTGTGGGCGGCCAAAAAGCTAGAGTGAAAATAAGATCAAAAGGTCAATACTAGTGTATTAAAGCAGGCTATATGAGGGGGCAAAAGATTCAGATTAAAATGAGAATGGTAAAGAATGATATCTTGTAGACTTATCCTACGCATATCTAACAAGATGTTCCAAATACAAAACAAAAATCCAAAGCTCTAGGGGCTTTCATACATCAGATTGGAGCCAAATGATACATAACATGATAGCAGTGTAGAACTATGTGTCAAACAACAAATCATGAGAAAAAATTTACTAATTTTGCTCTTTTAATTGCTTGTTAACAACCAGCATGACATTATTAAACATCTCAATCAATGTTGCTATAAATTATAGTGATGACTCAGACCACATTATACAAACAACCTATATGTTTAAAATGTGATCATATGTAAGTGAAACAACTCTACTCTACTTGATAAAGATATACTTTACTTAGATCTAGTATAAAAGAAAACAACTTCTATGCATGTTGATTTGAACAGACTTAGTACTAGAAAAAGAATTAATGCATGGAAGGATGTAGACTAGCACTGAGTTTTTTTTTTTTTTTTTTTTTTAATCCAATGAAATATCTATTTACAATTTAATGGAAGAATCTATATCTAAGGCCTCTAGTATATTAACCAAGGTTCTAGATATCGAACCATATCAGATGGTAACATGCATATCGTATCATATTGGTAAGGAACCTGCACGGTACAGGGCTCGCTATAATATTTTGCCAATGCATGGTATGGGTTGTGTTCCAATTGTGCCTTTACCATGTGTCAGTTGAGTGTCATACTATATTATGCTGGCAAGGTACTAGTACAGGACCCAGTACTGAGACAAAAGACCCATGTATTAATCAACGTTGTCATGGAGTTATTAGGATGAGTCAAAGAATATAATTGTTTTATAGAGGCCATATCATACCAAAGTGCACAGAAAGTAGAAAAGACAAAAAAAAACTTGTATCCAGATTTCTGTATGCAAAAGTCAGCTGTTTTACTCGGATAAAGGAGAACATGGTAATTTAATTTGCTTGTTCTTCACTCTTTATAACATCTTTAAGATTTATTTTCCTGGTAAGGCAATCATAGTGCTCCAATCTAGATGCTCTTGTATTTGGACTAGAGTGATTTTGACAGTTTCTTAATCTGGTCTTCAGAGGTTGGACAACTGCTCATTTGCCATGCACCCTTTCAGCTGTATTGCTTTTTGCAAAAATGGATCAAACTACCAATAGTACTCAGTAATTTTCAAAAACCTAAAGGAAATCATAATGATAATTTGAGATAGTATCCAAAAGAAACGAAAGGGATCTTAACCTGAAGAAGATGGTGATTACGGCAAAATGAAAGCACAGAAAATGCTGAGAAGTTCATTACACCTTCTGAAGGGCATGACCAGATAGAAGCACAGATTGGAACCTGCAGAATTAACAAGGAACATTAATTTCTACTACCAACCAATATGTCAAAGAAATAGGAATGTTCTTTTGATCAAATGCACAAGCAATCTCACAAGATAAGCTTTCTGAAATAACTGAGAGTATCCATGAGACTTAATGAAATGCTCCAATGTTTCATTGCGGTCCAGATCAGGGTTGTCTTCAAGCTCCTCAAGGTACCTTCCAAACAAGATTCATTTGTTAGTTGCTCATGCAGAGATGGAGAAATGATTAAAAAGTGGGGAAAAAAAAGAAATTAATGGATATATTTCTACTACTAATGCCTAATGTAACATCACAAGAATTTGAACACGAGTGGCATGTGGTCATTACACAAAAGAACTTTTTTTGGTCCAAAATTTGTAGCCATAAGAAGGAAAATCAGTACTTCCCCCCAGGTTCAGCATAGTATGTGGTCAATCAAAGACATCAGAGAAAACCACCACACTGAATTTCTGGTATTCAATAATATTTATCAATTATAACAACATCAAAATGACACAGGAAAGAGCCTTCATAGACCTTTCTATTTTTCTTCCCTAATGGTAAGCTATAAATTATATTTGACACAAGTTATTCAACCAAAAAAAAGGATGAGTTTGGTCATGAAAGTGCCTTCTTAAGTCCAAATATGACTTATAATTTATGCAAGATGACTGTGAGGTTATTTATCAATGCTTGCCAATCAAATAAACATTTATCAAATATTATTAAATTAAAAGAGCATATACACACAAATGGAACATCTATCACATGCAGAAATGCTTAAACACATGATTAAAATAAACATTTAGGTCGCCACGTTCAAATCAAAAACATATTTAGACATATAAACCACTAGTTTGCACCTTTAAAAGTCTCAGAAAAAGAAGTGATGAGCTTTACGTTTCAATCTATTTTTTTCTCTTTTTAATTCTTTCTTCTTTACTGCTTTATCTGCAGCAAAAAATGGCATATTTTCATTTTACACTGCTCCATATGAGAAGACCTTACTACCTATGTTGCCAACACTAAGACATGATCACTGTATTGATATTAGCTGGGTGTTAAAATCCACCATACCAAAACCAATCGTAGCTTTCATAAGAATAATATTTGCGGAAATAGAAAAAATTTCAACTCATTTAAGTTGTCATGTGAAAAGGCTGCGGCGTATCTGATACCTATATTTTAGTGAACTAGCTTAAGATCATTAATCTATTGCATATGCATATGCAATAATTTTTAGTAGCATAAATATGACATAATGACTTCTAATATCATTTAACATTGCTGACTGTATGATCATTTAGTATGATCATTTAACTGGACCTAATCTGTGTGAATATTCTCCACCTATAAATTATCGTATCAATTTTGAAACTTTACAATGTAAGAATGTGTGTAGATTCATTGAGATATTCTGAAAATTAAACATGGAGCACAACACATTGCCTTCATGTTGCATTTGAATTCTAGCAAAAAATGAGAACGGCTTGAGAACACCACGTCCTATCCATATAAGGACCAAACAAAGTGATTAAGGACAGGTTCCCAATCAGCCAACACAAGGCTGCTCTTAGTGGCATGGAGGTTTTCTTTTTATAAATTCATTGATGAGATGTATATTATTATAGATCTGATTAAGCATTCAGTCTGGCCACAAGATGTAATGTAGCGGAAAAGAATGGGTACTAGATCACAAAATCCATGGTTGATGTTTCTTGATTCAAAAAACAAGAAGCAAAGTTCTTGAAGTCCTCTGACAATGTTTCCAGATGATTCTGAGATGGAAGCAAGATTTTGAGACTGAATTGTTGGACATAATCTAAAATGAAGAGAGAGAGAGAGAGAGAGAGACTGATCTAACCAAAAACAACAAAGCCCGAAAATTCAGTAAACAACAGGCTGTGGCAATTATTCTCAGCTGATTCTAAGATTGAAGCAAGATTTCAAGAACGAGGTCATCAGAAAAAATCTAACATGAAACAGCATAACTTATCTATTCCGAAACGAGACGCCTGAAACAGTGAAATATCAAGAAACCAACAGGCAAGCTAAGTTCAAGCCGAAATCATCAGACATGGTGGAACACGAAACTAACATACAAGAAGAGTTCAAGAACCGAAAAAAAGAAAAACAAAAAACTCTAAGAGAGCTGAGTAATTTACCTCGATCTCGAACCCTAGTACACTAATCGGTGGCGCCAGTGCGTATCTAACTCTCGATTCGCCCGCCTCCTTCCATGATCTTCCATGGAGGAGGAAGAAGAAGATAGGAGGAAGGTGGGGTTCTTCAACTCCCATGGAAACCTCGCCGGTGTCCAGAGCAGAATCTTCCCCGCCTCCCTCCCTCACATGCCGAGCTCTGTCTCCGACATCGATCGCCGGCCCTTCGCCGGGAAACAGCGAGAGGGCTGCTTCCTTACTCCCGGCGGCGGCGACCGATGGATTCCTGACGCGAAGAAGACGATGAGATCGACGGAGAAATCTCCGCTTCAGCTCCATCGCTTCCAAAGAAAAGAAGAGAGGGAACGGGAGGTGATGATGGAAGCGAAAAGGAGAAAGAAGGTGCGGTTCTCCGATTTATTGCAGTGGAAAAGTTATAAGTTGCCTCGAGACGCGGGAGATAGCTTCGGGTCAACGTAGGCCGTTGGATTAGGATAGGCTGCGTCCGCAAGCGGCCGCGATGATAGAACCATGTGGATTTGATGACGTACGATTTATTAACAGTTTAATTTATTTATTTAATTATTTATTTGGGGTCGGGGGACGGCTCTTGCCCAGCAATCCGGCCTGCCCTAAATAGGAACCAATTAAATTGCGTTTAGATGAATGATTTTCTAAAGCAATTTCCCTTATGGTGAGAATTTTAAAATTTTAAATTTTTTTAATAAATTTTTTTTTATTAAATTATTTTTAAATTCTATGAAATTTGAAAGAAAAATTTGGCGAATACCAAATCCACATTTTAAAACCTACCTCTAAATATATCATGCACAATTTCCTCAAAATAATTATTTATATTGAAAATATAATTTTATTTACATATCAAAATATTTTACATAAATATTCATTTTATTTGCATGTGAATATTTATTTCACATAGTTATTTAATTTTATTATTAATATTACATAAATGACATTTATTAATAAATAAAATTATATAAATAAAATAATATTTATTAATAATGATTAAATATATTATTAACAATATATTTATTAAATATATTATTAATAATATTAATTATTAATATCACTATTATTAAATTAAAAATGTTTATTAAATTAATTAGTATTTAATTTATAATGTACGCAACTAAATTTTACTTATGTATTTTGTAAAAAAAATATATTTATAAATATTTTATAAAATATTACTATTAAATAAATATTTTTAATACTTACATAAATATTAATAATAGATTTTTTAATATGTTATTATCAATAATAGAATATTAATGTTTAATAAAAATGAATATTAAAATATTTGTTAAAATATTTCATAAATATAAAATATTGATGAGTGTTAAATATTTACATAAATATTTAATATTTACATAAAAATATTAAAATCTTTATATAAAATTAAATATTATATAAAAATATTTATAGAAAATTTTACAATTCTTTTGCAAATTTTTTTTTTTTGATGAATAACTATCTAAATAAAAAGTTTATAAAATTCTAAGATATTATATTTTTAAAATACTGTTTTTTAAAATTTTATAGACATCATTGGGAGAGGATGAGTTTCTCTAGAAATTACTTTTATTTAAAAAATACATTCATTTGAGAAACTCTTCTTAAATAGCACAAACGTCATTTAATGCGGCAACTGGGCAATAATTCATCACTGTATTCAATTTCGTGAGATCCATCATCACATGCCATGCTTATCATGGGTGCCTAGATTATTACAATGTGAGTAAAGTGGTGGCAAAATATCATGGGGGTAAGAATTTTTCATAAATAATATTAAAAAAATTATCATTTCATCTCGTCAACTCTGACTCAATTGTGCAAGACCTCCTTAAATTCAAAATTTTTAGTTAGATCTCTAATTATAATTTTTTAGGATACAACGTGATCATTCCACCCAACACTACCACCAGCAAATTATAAAAATTTCTAATATATGAGAAATGATATTTGAAGAGAGTACTTAGACTAAAGCAAACCTAATGGCATTTGCATCAATGACATATGAAACAAGAATGGTGAGCATAGATGGATGCTAACAACTGGGAAAAAAAATAAAAAAAATAATTATTACAAAGAAAATGAAACTTATGCAAGATTTGTTTGTTCTTTTTCTTGTAAGAATTGATTTCTTTTGCTAACATGGCGACTTCAATTGCATGGAGAGGCGCTAATAAAACACCAATGTGGTATTCATGACCCAATCCACATTTTTAAATGCTAGGAGTAGGCTCGGTTACTTACTTGATAACATCATCTTTGAACTTGATAATTTCATGAAGCATTTGCCAAAAGCGAGGATTGATGGCATTGCTTTTTTGCGCAAACAAGCCAGCCAATCCGTTCCGACTGCCCCACTCACAGCCTTTACCCTCCTCCAAGCTCACAGAGAATGACATGTCAGATATCTCCATATCAACCCCAAGACTCTCAAAGAACTCCATCATGTTAGGATAAGTGACCTGGAAAATAAGTAAAAAATATATATTGATTTTTTTTAAAAAAAATCACTCTGTAAGAGAAAGAGAGGCTAATCAGGAGAAGAATTTTATCTTAATTATCATTCATTTGGATATTCCCATTGAAGAAGTAAGATAAATTGATGTGGATTAGAGTGTTGCTCTTTGACTTTTAGCTGCGTATAAATAATTCTTTTAAAGTGATGTTTACCCTACTATCAAGTGTTTATCATTGGGTTAATGACAAAGCCTAATGTGAATCATTTGCGTCCATAGGGTTTAATAAGATATATTAATAATACTTTTTATAGTTTAAGAAAGCTAGGCAATAGGATCAGCAAAAAGGTGTTTATTAGATACCTTGAAAGTTTTAAGGGTTATTTGATGTATGATGAACATCCTGATAAAAAAATGACTAAAGTAGAATGTAGAGATGTAAAATTTATAGAGAGTGAATTTTTGAGTATTGATGAAGTAAAGAAAGACTTGGGATTGTATGAGTTACAAGAGGACTCCACCACTATTTTTAGTGAAGGAGGGGAATTACAATACTTTCCAAGAGTCATCATAGATAGTGGAAGTGGCTTATTAAATGGGAGCGCACAAACTGAGCTAAGTGAGAGTATACCTACAAGTGGTGGTGCACCACAAAAAAAAGTAGCCCTTAAGGCTCAGGTTTACAATTATGGAGAAGCAAACATGAAGTGTGCTATGTCGCCATTTTGAACTTGAAGGGGATATGTTCCTGTGCATTCCGTTAGATGAAGATGAGCCAGCATTTTTTGCTGAAGCGCTTGCTTCACCGGCTTGTAATGAGTGGCTAAGAACCATGGAAGATGAGATAGAGTCGATGGCTAAAAACTGTGTGGGAGTTGGTTGATCTTACGCTTTTGTGTAAATCAATAGGAAACAAGTGAGTCCTAAAGATAAAGTGCAAGGCAGATGGATCAATTAATAAATACAAGGCTCGACTCATAGCGAAGAGCTATACCCAAATAGAGGATATAGATCATGAAGAGATATTATTTTCTGTAATGAGGTTTGCCTCTATTCATCTAGTTCTAGCTATTATAGTCCATTTAGATTTGAAGCTACAATAAATGGATGTTAAGACAATGTTCCTCAATGGAGGACTAGACGAAGAAATCTATATGCATCAACCTATTGGCTTTAAAGTCAAAGGACAGGAAGATAAAATTTGCTACCTGAAACAATTTATATATATGGTCTTAATCAGTCGTCTAAGCCGTGATATTTTAAATTTCATGAAGTCATTACATCGGTTAGCTTAAACATGACTGAAGAAGACCACTGTGTGCACAACAAGAAATTAGATGATGAAATTCTGATTTTATCATTGTATGAGATCCTTTTAGCTAGGAATAACATAGGAATAATCAATGCCACTAAAGAGTGGCTATCCTTTGCTTTTGAGATGAAGGATATGAGTGAAGCGAATTATATGCCCAGAGTGAGAATCCTAAGGAATCGCTCTAAGAAGTTTCTCAATTTGTTTCAAGAAACTTATATTGCGAAAATCTTAGAGCAATTTCAGATACACTATTCAAAACCCATTGACATTCTAATTGAAAAGGATTGTAATTTAATTATAATTTGAGACTTGATCAATGCTCTAAGATAAATGAAGAAAAAGAAAGAATGAGAAGGGTTCCTATGCTAGTGCGGTAGGAAGTTTGATGTACGCTATATTGTATACTTGTTCTGATATTTGTTTTATAGTCGGTTTACTTAGTCGATACTAAAGCAATCCAGAACCTACTTATTAGGAAATAGTTAAAAGAATCTTTTGCTACCTTCATGGTATTACCAATCTCGTCCTATGCTATCAAGAAGGGGACTTAAGATTAAAAGGCTGCTATGACATGAATTGGGTTGGTGATAGAGACGGGCAAAAATCCATCTCAGGAAATGCGTTCATCCTAAAAGGAGAAGTTATCTCTTGGTGCAGTAAGAAGCAAAGTTATATCACCCTTTCTACGATGAAAGCCAAATACGTCGCTTGTTCGATGGTTGTTTAGGAGTCGATGTGGCTAAAGAGATTTTTGAGTCGTCTTAAGGTTTCAACCGGTGCTTGTGAGCCTATTCAGATCTGTTCTGAGAGCATGACAGTGTTACAATAAACTAATGATCCAAAATATTATGGTAGATGAAGCACATTAATATAAGATATCACTACATTTGAAACATGATCAAACCAGATGAAGTCACACTTTAGCACATCTCTGCTAGCAAGATGATGGTTGATCCATTGACTAAGTCTATTGCTAGAGATGTATTACAGACCCATGTGAGGACTTTGGGTCTATGCAGAATTTGACTAACAAGAATTGTACTTTGGATATTATTAAAATAAAATGTTTGTTTCATTGCTTTTTATGAATGTCAAAGGCTCATATTAGCCCACTCACATGAGTGATCGTTCCGGCACTTTTTATGGTGAGCAGGATAAGGCAAGACTGACTATAATTAATGTTTGAGTAACGACATTATGAAAAGATACATGTGTTGTGTAAAACATGAAAGGTGCATGTGTTTCATAATAAATTACATAAGTTGCAAAAAACATCGCGAGTTGCAGGAGTTGCAGATAATGTCACCTTTGTTAAAACTAATATGTAACTCAAAAAAGTCAAATACGGAGTATATTTTGAATATCCACAAATCCATATAAATCCTAATAAAGCCAAACGTGAGCATGTGTGTGAGTGCTCAGGTTTGACATTTTTGTAATGTCTGGACTTAAGTTCGTACGACATTTAAGATTGACATAGTTTATTAAGTGCGAGCTCCATCATAGCATACACTATATGTTACATGTGTTAAAGTCAACTGTTTAGGGAGTGACATGATAAATTCCCTCTCTATCATCGTGTGAGCCCTAAATACTGTGATGTGTTCTTAGACTTGAAACTATATCATGAAGTTAGAATTTAAGATAACTCACTTAGCCTTGTCATCCAGAGCCATGAAAAATTCAGCTATATAGGACAATACTAGGGAGTTAATTGGACAAAGATAAATTGATATGAGTATTTAAGAAAGATCGTTTGATAACACATCTTGAATTTGTGAACCATAGTTTAGATGCATAAGTTGCATATAATCATAGACACAAACATGAGACTTAGTGATTTTGAGTACTTTTCAGATATACGTCTTTTGAGGGTTGAGAGTACTTGATTTAGTGTGATCGAATTATATAGAATATAAACGAAATTAAATTGATTGTGAGCTACATTAGTTAAATGCAACTAAATCTAGTATTTTCACTATATGTGTTTTATCGGGTTACACATTCTATTACCTACGTGAGAACAAAGTTATATATAAGGTTAAGAATTCAGGATTCTTTATGGACAAATGAGAAATTATTGATTACAGGCTTGACATTTATGCCAGATCATGTGTCCACGTAGTGATGGAGAGAAGTGACAAAGATAGAAAAGTGTGTGTAGTCCTGCATCGAAAAGGACAGGAGGATTATCCTTCTCTTTCTCTGCAAATAGCATGTCAAGGTCGTTGAAGTATGAAAAACTCTTTCACCACTGGTGATCTACCATTCCGATGAGCTGACTCCTTGCTTCTGCTCTCTCTCTCTCTCTCTCCTTCCCTGGCAGTGATGAAGGACACCATCAGCATGTAACTTGCTTGCTTCTAGCCACTGTTACATTCCTCCGGTTGTTGGACATACTTTCTCATCATCCAACGAGACTTGAAAAGTCTCCTCCTTCCCAATTTTATAGTTTTTTTTTAATAAAAAAACCAAAACGGTACTTTTATCATAATGGGCACAAAGAGATGAGCCATCATAGGGACCCCCACAACTATCTGGGCAGGCGTGAAACATTGGGGCACCAAGAGATGGGCCATCATGCGGCAGACACCCCACACTACCATGAAATACTTCCATCATGCGACAGACACCCCACAACTACCATGAAATACTTCCATCATGCGACAGACACCCCACAACTACCATGAAATACTTGGCAAGTAAGTGCCCACAATCTTTGGAAAAGTAATTACCACAAAGGGGTCAGCGTAAGCGTTGGAAAAGTAGAGAAAAACTCGGGAAGTCCAGGAGACACTTTTATGAGAAGATATAAAAGAATAACAGCTTGGAGAAATAACATAAAATCATTTTGGTAAGAAAGATATTTTTTGATGAGCGCCTCCATCCTCTCACAAACTAGGGGAAAAACGAAGCAGCTCATCTCTACACTTGGAAAACCAGCTTATGGTCTTGATATTCGTTTTAATCGGCGTTTATGACTTTCGGCCTCTGTTTTTTTTTTTTTTTTTTTTTTTTTTTTTTTTTTTTTTTTTTTTTGGGAAGCACTAGCATTGGGCCTTTCCTTCAGTTGACAAATAATAAAATATCTCAAATATGAACTTCAAAATCATACCACGTTTGAAAGATGTAAATTATCCTTTTATTTTTTTATTTTTTAAGGAAGGAAGGAAAGATGTAAATTGTCATGTATTATCAACTGGAACATATCAGCTTCAGTTGGAAAGTCGGAAAAGCATCGAGTCGTTGCATAAAACCATCCTCAATAACTGGGGAACAGAGAGAGAGAGAGAGAGAGAGAGAGAGAGAGATTTGGAAGCTTTTTCAAACTGGGGATCTGAAGGGAAGAGAGAGATGGGGGAGGTAGGTTACCCTGTTGAAGACCATGAAGCCCAAATCCAAATGGATACCATCGAAGTTGACAGTCTTGGCATGGCCGCCCAAGTAGTCCTCCTTCTCGTAGAGCACCACGTCCACCCCGGCCTTGGCCAGCACGTAGGCCGACACCAACCCACTGATCCCTGCTCCCACGACGGCAACCCTCATATCCCTTATCTCTTTCTCTATCGCAACACGCACCAATTATTAAGATATATGGAGGACGAGAGAGAGAGAGAGAGAGAGAGAGCCAATAAATGAATCGAAGCCTTCTCACTTACCCAAGATGAACAGGGGAGGAAGGACGAACTAAATCCTCTCCCTTCTCAGGGCATCTGGAGACGACAGAAAGAAAGGATAAGATATCCGAGAAATAAAACAGAGGGGTCATAAATAGCGAGAGCGAGCCGTTTAACGGGTAAAAGCAGCAGGAGAGCCCGGCGTAGAACGGCGTAGGCCCGTCGAAAATAGTGAAAGACGGCGTGCGTGGAGGGCCAACATCCACAAGCCGCTGGCCGAACGTCGGTGACAAGCCGCATGTGGTCCAACAAGGACGTGGCCACGTGATACCTCGATCGCTGGACAAATCCATTCTTTTTTTTTTTTTTTTTTTTTTTGGGGTGCAGTTCCATCTTAACATTATAAGTATATACTAAAGCTAAACTCATGAAAATAAAAAATTAATTTAGCATAACTTCCTCCTAATTATCTATCTAGCTGCCTTCAGATCATATATCATGAACTTATAAATTTTTTTTTTTTCCCCTACTAGCACGACTTCCCAAAAGGTCCGTAACGAATTTATGAGGGAAAAAAAAAAAAAAAAAAAAACACTCGAATGCTCCTCTATTTTATCTTACAGAAACATGATGCAGCATTGATCATCTTAGAGTCTTTTTTTTTTCTTTTTTTTTTTTTTTTTTTTTTTTTTTTTTTTTTTTTTTTTTTTTTTTTTTTTTGGTGACGGTAGGCGGTCCACCATGCGATAACCATCAGAAAGCTAATACTTGCCACATTTTTCCCAATCAGATCTTATGTGAAAATTGCCTCCTATATTTAATTGTGACAAAGTAATGGGGATGATACAAGGATACCAAGCCTCATGCCAGCTACGTGCTCAAATTACATGTCACTAATAGTTGTTGTTATTTATAAAGGTCAACACATAACAGTTGTCACAGTTTTCCAACCATAATTCATAAGAAACTAGCTCTTCTAATCACTATCACTTTTTTTTTCCCTCAAAAATATCATCCAAAAAATTTAAATTATTTCTTGAAATATTATATTTTTTAAATATTTATATAATATAATTTAAAATATTATTTCTTATTTTCTCTCTCAAACATGCACTACAAATGGCTGCTGATATTTTTTTAAAAATTCAAATATATTATATATTGTCATTATAAATATATCTATAAAAAACTTGAACAAGAACGACATGAAACTAATACAATTGAGGAAAGAAAATCATCTAATTTTTATTTATGACCAAACATATATAAAATTAATTTTTTATAATGACACGATATGTTCAAATACATATCATTTTATTCTAAGCATAAAAATGAGAAAGTTAAAGAGTAAAAATAGGATTTAAAGCAAAACCCTTTAGATGGTCCCCTATCAAACATGTATCCTAAATAAAATTTAACTAATTTAGTATTTTAAAATTTAAAATTTTTAAAAAATATTTAAAGTACAATAGAATATAATATTCACACATATACATAAAATTTAATTCTAATTTATTAATTTTAATTTTAAAAAAATAATAATATTTGAGATCCTTCAAATCGATAAAGAGAGAAACAAGATTTAATTTATATCTAAAAGATAAAAACGTTCCTAAAAAGTAATATTGATAATTAAATTATATTGTTTTAAAAGTGATTTTAGAAAACACGAAGGAATTGGTTCAATTTTATTGGATCATACATATCATCGAGCCAATAAAAAAAATATTTGGTTCATTTGGGTGGTTTTCTATCTAACACATCTTAAGTAAAAAAAATGAAAAAAATTGAAAAGAGTAAAGTTAAGAATTAAAATAGAATCATTTTGAGAGCATTTTTTTTTTCCATTGCATAGCAGGGCTTCCCTCCTTGTAACTCTTACATGAAAACTTAAAAGATTATATAAAATTTAAAATTTTAAAATTTTATTAATTATCAATATATTAAGATTTAATCAAATATTATTCAACTTACTGGAGTTATATTAAATGATCTAATTTGTCTTTGTCTGCTTACATCTCACTCTAGTCTTAACCACATAAACTCTTGATCTTTATGGATAAAATATAGAAGAAATATAATGATCCTTAGCCTTGGAAAAGTCCCCCACCCACACGTTAGCATGCAATATGAATAGGTTTGAGTCAAATAGCAATGATTGCAACTACTTCTTTTTATATAACACTATTTTGGAAACCAACGACTTCATCACATGAATATGTAAAATATAGGATGTCCAATCCAAACAAGAAAATGAGGGAAATTGAAACTCAAATTAAAGCGAGTAAAAATAGCTTTATACTCAATCTTATGATACATATCGAATTCTATGAAAAGCCATATTCGATGAAAGTCATATGTATGTCTTGAAAGGAGATTTTTTATATCTTTCGAAGTCCACTTTATAATATAAAGTCAAAATGTTGAAACAAATGATTTGTTCTTGGTTCTTATAAAAAGAAAACTGATTCTTGAACACTTTTCATGCTTATGTCACATCTAGTAATATAGAAGAAAGGCTTATGTCACATCTAGGTAATACAAAAGAAAAAACTGTAAAATCCAATCCAATTTATCATAATCGATTAGTTAACATGTTGGTTAACTATATTGTAAAACATAAAATAAAAAATCACTCACCTATCAAATTATCTCTTGAGCCACAAAGAAGATTCAATAAAAGATAGAAATAAATCCTTTATCTATTTTACATCAAGTAATACATGGAGTAACTTCTAATATAATAATGAAAGTATAGGTAAATCGCTTATTAAGTTCCTATTGAAATAAGATCTATATAGGGAAAAGAACTAGTCATTCGTTGGTTATTAAAGGCATCTCGAAAACGTTCATATTAAAAATATGGCTTTAAAATTAGGTTTTGAATTAGTAGATGTTACCAAAGGAAGCGGCAATGACATACACTAAAAAGAAGAGACTTATAGAATGGTAGAGGTAAATAAAGCTTTTGCACAGTTTCATTAATTCATGAACATAATATATGTAAACATGTAGATCCATATATTTAGATCAAAAAAATTAATAGAAAAAGAATTGGATGATATGCTTTTGCTCAAGATTCAAACCCATCCAACTATTCATCATCAAGTGAATCAAATTAAGAGGGCTCTTTATGTGCTTATAAAAGAAGTTTTACGCCCCGATATAAGAATAAGGAGACATTAAGATGCACATACTCATAAGAAAATATTAGAACTCCATCTAAATGATGGTTAGGTCGCCTCCTTCTTTCTTAAGCTGACTTAAATAAGAGGGTTTTAGGAAAAAATTTTTTAATACTTCTTTTCCTTTCTTTTTTTTCTCTTATAATCTACTCTCAAGTTGGCTGGAGGTATTTTGCTATGTGAATTCTTATCCCCATATCGATTGGCGTTCAAAAGCTAGTTTCAAACATTAGCACTACCTTTATGTGTATGTCACTAAATTGTATATATACCTCAATTGATTCCCTCAAACTAAGAGACAATAGCCCAGCTCAGCATAAATTTTATATGCAAAATATGCCGAAGCCCGCCGCACAAGGCAAATTTTTGTATCACTGTTTACTGCTTAGGACAGCTGTTAATTAAAAAAACAAAAAGAATTCAATAGCTGGACAACAGCATCTTTTGGTAATTCGCAAATTGGGATCCTCCTTAATTTAGGCTTCTCTTAGTTGAGCTTGAAATGGAGAGGCTGACAACCACGTCACCCATCATCCATGCACGTCTTATGAGGCTTCCAAGATGCCTGTTGCAAGTAGTATCGACAAACTTCTCAAACCAAGCAATCAAATTATAATCAGATCCTAAAAATTTCCACTTGTGCAATTCAATAAGAATCAGCATCTATAAACTACAGCTCAGCGACTGAAGGACCAAGTTAATTTGAATCGAGGGCATTGATTGCTAAGGGGAGAAAAAAAAAAGAAAAAAAGAGTTTAAAAAAAAAAAAAAAAATCTCAGGAAACTACTTTGCAATGTACACTTTCAATCCTTTTTTTTTTTTTTTGTTAAAAAAAAAAAAATCTAAGCATAAGCACATAAAAAATTTTTGGATCAAGCATCACACAGAAACAGCAACATAGCAAAGCAACCTCAACGCATTTGCTTTCTTCCCTTCCATTCTACTTGGTTACATGGGAAAGATATTCATCAGTTCTAGGCCCGAGCGAGGGCCATAGAATCCAGAGACCAGTATCTGAAATGATTAGCGCTTGTGCTACAATTTCTTTTATTTTAAATTTTCATCTCCTCTTGGGCAACTGGAAGGTCTTCTTCAAGAAGCGGTTGGCCACGTCGTCGTTACGGTGGCACAGCACCCTTAGCACCGTGTTCGGATCCGAGCGGTTCCATTTCCTAGCGGTCGGCGGCATCGGCATCCTATGCCCTCCTCCTCCACCCTCCACCCCCGCTTTGCATACTATCGTGCTAAAATCCTCCACCAGCTGCTCCGTCGGCAGCCCCATCAGTGCTAACACCGCCTCCACCGGTGCCGCCTCCTTCTCCATCACCTCCTCCGCCACCAGCCCCTCTCCCGACGAGCAGAACACCCGCTTTAAGTTTCCAAAGTCCTCCACCACCATCTCGTAGTCCGCCCTCGTAAACGCCCGACCTGTCCCGCCAGCTAATAGAACAGTCAAGAAACACTCGAAGGAGACCTTCATGACCTCTCGCACCGCTCCCGGCTGTGCCCGGTCGGTGAGCACGGCCGCGAGGAGGCTGAGGTTTTGTTTCAGCGCTCGGATGGTGGGCTGGATGCGGGAGCTGGCAACAGAGTGGACGTAGAGGGAGTTGTAGAAGGAGCCGGCGGAATCGGCGAAGATGAGGCGATAGGCGGCGATCTCGGAGACTTGGAGGATGGCGGTATGGATGGCACTGCGGGCAAGGTCAAAGTGGGTGTGGGCGACCATTCGGCGGCGGCACTGGTGATTGCCGAGAGGAGTTCGGCGGGGGGAGGGGGAGTGTCCGGTTCGGGAGAAGAAGGAGAGGGACTTGTCGATGGAGTGGAGGAGGGCAAGGATGTAGTGGAGGGTGTTGAGGCGGACGTAGAGACGCTGGGTGCCGCGGCTCGTGGAGGAGCGGGGCTTGTTGGGATGGTCGCTGCTGCCGCCGCCACCGCCAACGGGCTTGACGGGAGTGGTGCAGGGTTGCATGCCGGCTTGGCAGGGGGCGGCGGCCTTCTTCCAGAACTGGAGGAGTATGGAGTCCTGGTTGCATCGCGTCAGCGGAGGCAGCGCCGGGACGTAGGTTTCCTTTGTGCCTGCAACATGTCCATGCCCAATTAGAATACTTTCATGCAACATTGGATCCAAATACACTTTGATTCATTTATATCATCAGCATTTGACGCAAGAACAGACTACATCAACTTCACATGTAAACACCTTGGCTCTACAGGAGCCAATGACAAAAGTATAAACAGGAAAGCTGAAGTCCTGGTGCGACAAGCTTTGTGCCGTTACGTATTTGCCATGCAAATACGGCGAAAGCTCTTATGATACCCTGGATGTTCTTTCGCACCGATAATTCCTCGATGACTTTTTTTTCTTTTAAGATCTCAACAGAATATTGTGGAAAGACGGACGTAAACAAATCTGAAAGAAAAAAAAAAAAAGAAAAGCTGATGGTTCGCTCAAAAAAGAATGATGAAGATTGGGCAAAGACCTTCTCAGCACCATTCGAGTTTGCCATATATTTCTGAAAAGAAATGGGGCGTAGCCTCCTTACACTCAAGGTATGAAGTTACACCTCAAAATAGTTTAAAAGAGATAGATAAAGAATCCCTCTCAAGTAGAAGAAAAAAATGATAAAAGAATATATCTCAAATCTAGGTACAAAGATGAAAGATATTTGGGTTGATTCGAAGTGTTTTCATGGAGGAGAGGTTGATGGTGATGAGTTTTGATGGATTCCATGGAGATAGAAGCATCAACATAGAAGTAAAAAAATAAAAATAATAGCTTGCATTCCATTATTTTTATATAAGCATATGATTATTTATAAACATCCCTCTTCTTCAATAAAAAAAATAAAAAAGTAATAAAATAAGAATAATAGTACATATTCTATTATTTTTATATAAAAATATAGTTATTTATATATTTCTATACTTCAATGAAGAAATATAAAAGAAAAAAATAAAAATATGGTTCATATTCTATTATTTTTATGAATCAAACGGTGCAAAAAAGTATTAAAATTTTTGAAATTAAATATTTCAGATCAAATAGACATTTGTCAAATGAAAGTTTTTTCATATTAGTCTGTTTAAATCTTAAAATAAAAGATAAACTATGAAGGATTGTTCATACAAAAGAACATTTAATGCATAACCTGGACCGTTCTTGTGAGTTATGCACCATCCAGAAATTTGTTGTGACAGCTCAATTGGAGCGATCAGTCACTTACCACATGAAGCAACAACTGAAGTGTACTCCTGAACCAGGGATTCCAAGCCATCTGCAAGGACTTGGACCAATTCATCGCGTGCCCCAACTTGGATCTCAAAGAACTCATCCGCTGTCATCTTCGCCAGCTTCATCAAATCAACCGCAGACTGTGCATATGGCTCTGTCTTGGACTTTGGGTTCCAATTCTATAAACCACAACCAAGATCATCAGAGTAAATCAGTCAGTCTCAAATGCTATCCAAAATTCCGAGGGTTCCTATGAACACCACTGATTCATGTAGACTTACCTCGTTTTCTTTAGCTCTGCTAACACACTGCCTCCCCATCTTCAACCTCTCATCCATCCAAGTCCTCATAAGATTCAAGATAATGGTATCCACTTCATAAGAAGCCATCTCCTTGACAATCCCCTTCCCACCATCTTCGCACTCTGCAGCATCCTCAACGACCATCTGAACCAACACATTTTCTAGTTTTGTGGCGGCCTGAAGAACCCGAACCAACTCATTGGTCAGGCTAGCGATCTTTGAAACGTACTGCTTCAGCACGATGCTAAAGCAGCTGTGGAGGGTCACCAGTGCAACGGCGGTTGGAACTGGGTGCCACTTTTTCAGTATTGGGCTGTAGGACTCTGTCTCCACCATGGCCAGGTTCTCAGTATCTCTGATAAGCTGCATCAGAATCTCAGTTGGATCCTCTTCTGCTACGACAACCATGCTGTCGACTCTGCTATTCCCATTCTCGAATATCTGCCATCACAAACAAACATTATGACATTCACACTTCAACCGACAACAAAGGATTCTCATTCTCATGGGATTAGCAATACCCTAAAATTGCTCCGCTTCCCATGTAAAAATATCATGCAAATTGTGCACGCCTACTGTGTTACTCCAAGATTCATGGCTATACAGTGTTGATGAATGAAGCATGATATCACTAACGAACAAGCATGTAAAACTTGAGAAGATCTTGACTCTGCTTGCCATATTCTGCACTAGAGTTTCCTTCTAAAAAGCAATGCTATCCCGAGCTTTAGGTTTAGGCACTGCTCAGAATTCAATGTATTCAACAAAGATAATAAAAGGGAAGCGGTAGTGACCTCATCAAATTATTTATTATTACTTAGAAGCTATTCAATCCTAGGACGACTCACCCTAGTAAAAGCATTCTTGACAGAAGACCTGATGTAGCGATCAACGCGATTTCCTGCGAATGAGTTGTTGGGAGTTTTGTTGCGACGCTCGACCAGCATCGGTGAACTCCCATTGCTCGAAATGTCCTCTGTTCTTATCTTTGCCGTCGAGAGAGCCAGACATAGAACATTCTCCATCATGCCCACAGCACCATCCTCGAATCCTTGGTGATAGTCCAAGAGCTTCCTCTCTGCCCATCCCTGCAAGGAAGCCAATGTGGCAGACAGGACCCTGACATAGCCAGGCTCCCGATCATGGCTCTTCGCATCACTGGCCACCTCGACCAGCATCGCCAATGTCGCAGTTATCAAGTCAGGTTCGACTTGGCCGGTCATGACATACTGCTCGAAGAGGACCCAAGTGAAGCACACGTTGTGGATCATCCTGTTGATCCCCAAGGTGGGCCACGTCTTCTTCATCAGCTCGACGAGCTCATCGACTTCATCCAAGACCACGGTTTCATCCCGCAGATCGAAGATGGTCCGAAGGAGGCACAGATAGATGTGAATGTTGAGGGGGTAGCCATCAGCCCAATGGCACGCTTCCATGGGGGAATTGTTAGGATTTTTGCGTCCAGCTAAGGTGCCGACGCAGTTGTTCAAGGTTCGCATGGCCTCGGAGTTCTTGCTCGTGTCAATAGGCCTGACCTCACTCGATCGGACGATCGCGCGGAGACGGACCGCTGCGGCATTCTTTGGGTCCACAGGGACCGAGGGGTGCGAGAGGAGGCCTGCTTCCAAGATCTTGAGCTGCCGACGCTGCCACTGGTGGTATTCATGAGCATCATTGAATTCAGAGGGTTTTAGATGGCGGAGGAGCTCCAGAGGGAGAACAATCGTCTCCACTCCTCTGTTCATCTGATCAAAGAAAACACAAAAATAAGATGCAAAGTTTTTCCACATTAATCTCGAAAATCCAATCTTTCTTTTTCCACATTAATCTCGATTTTGCTCAGCATCAAAAATCCAATCTTTCTTTTTCCTCTTTTTTAATGCTAGAAAGAGAGATCGACCGACCTGACCGACAAGGCTTCGCGTCAGGGTCTTTCGGAGGCGATTGTCGCTTTGCTCGGTGACGCCCATTTGCTGGCGCATGATCTCGGCCGAGGTCATGGGACGCTTGCACTTGACCGGCGAGGCGGTCCCTCCTCCTCCTCCTCCTCCTCCTCCTCCGCCTGCCATCGGGGAGCCCATCTGGGTCATGACCCTCGCCCGCCTCGTCCTGAGCCCCAGCGAGCGCTTGATCCGGCTATTGGCCACCATCAGGTTCCCTCCTCCACCGGGCGCTGCCTTGGAGGACGCCGTCGCCCCCTCGCCGGCCGGCGAGAGGTTGAGGGCGGAGCGGCCGGAAAAGCCAGGGGCGGAGCGGCCGGAGGTGAAGAATATCTCGTAGGTGATCTCGCGGAGCTCGTCGCGGTCGATGGCATCGAGCCCCCCGAAGGGCCAGTCGAGCTCGCAGCCGTCGGCCTCCGGGCGCACCTCCCCGAAGGACGCCAAGGAGAGAAGGCGGCAGCCCATCGGGGGGAATTACGGCAGCGGCCGGCGGTCGCTCAGCCCCCCTGCGTGGTGGCGGAGCGGTGAGACCCGATTTGGCCGTCGCTCGCGCGCGCCCGCGTGGATGGAGGGGAAGGGAGGGTTGGAGACCCATCTCTATAATCCTACCGTAGAGAGATTGAACGTTCGGGGTGAGGAGAGAGAAGCCTCTTCCTCGCTGGGTTGGGTTGCTGGCGGGGCGATGAGTTGGAACGCTGGCTTGGGACGGTTGATGCCTCGGATCAGCGGGGCTGCCGCTCTCGTTGGGCCAGTTTGGGGCATCATCCAAGCGATGGGTCTAAAATTATTTACTGTTTTATGGCAATCCGTCTAAATTTCCGCAGGGTCGGGCCGAGGCACGGAAGGCGGGCGGGCCCAAAATAATAATAATAATAATAATAATAATAATAATAAAATCCAAATAGGGGCGTTCATAACGAACCAACTTCGGTTCCACAATCAGTCATCAACCAACAACAACCATGGTAGGATAGGTAGCCTGTCTAATTCAAAGCCCAAACTGGAAAAAGGATACATGTGATAGCCGAGGATGCCTTCTGCTCATCAAGATGAAGAACATATACACGTCTCATTTTCTGTTTTTGAGAAAACACGTTACTCACAATTATGTGGATTAGAAATGCCTTCATTTTGTGCGGGTGAGATCTCTTTAAAACCTAATGCAGCTTGCGCATGGGAATTTGGTCCTCTAAGCTAAACCATTCTTTTTTTATAAAAAAGGATACATTGTGTGCCGTGATCAAAAGAAAGGTGGCTTAAGCATTAAGAATATGAAGAATCTGAACTTTTTTCTTCTGGTTAGGTGGGCTTGAAAATTAATCAATGCTTCTTCTGAGGCTAGCCGAAATGCTGTTACCACTCCAAGAGAAAATTAGGGATAACGATCCCCCCGATGGTCTCTACTCAAGCTCTCTCCTATTTAGAAAGAAATTAGTCAGGATCAGAAGGTTTTCTAGAAAATGTACTGCTTTCAAACTCAAAAATAGGGAAAATATAAGATTTTAGAACGAAGAGATTCTGCTCTTTAGTGGTCTTTATCAAAGATGTGTTAGGTGAAACTGCTTGATTGCCTCCCAATGAAACTGACGAAAATTACTAATACTTCAGTTTGGAAAAACTCACTCAAAATGGCTCTTTCTTAGTGAACTCCCATGAGATTGCTTTGGCCATTCCATAAGTCAGTCTGGAAACTTTGTTGTTCCTTTGAAAATCAAGATGTTCCTCTGGTTGATAGATACCATGGGTGCGCTCTTTGTGGATCTTCAATTGAACCGGCTAATCGTATTTTCTTAAAATACCCCTTCTCGAAGAAGGTTTGGTCTCCCATAAAAGATTGCCTAAATATCAAATGATGGCCATCAAAGCTTGTGGATCTTTGGAAAACTTGGAGAAAAAGGAACATCTCAATGAGGCCAATGAAAGGATAGAACAAATTAATGTGGGCAATTTGTAGAGAAATCTAGATGGAGATAAATTCCAGGATCTTGATGACCAAAAAATATTCTTCCTCATCGGTGCTTTTGAGGGCAATCCAAGCTTTCCAATCTTGGGCATGTCTTAACCAAACAGCCTCTTCCAAACAAAGCCATCATCTTCTTTCAATTCTCATAGGTGAGGAGGTGATGCAAGGAGTGAATCACAGATAGGTTGTATCTCCTTATCTCCCTGGTTTGTGATGTTTGATTCGATATATGTTAGCATCTAGGAGCTGGTGATTCTGTTCCTGTTATGATTCCTGGGACAGCTTCTGTTTGACAGCCCATTCATTCATCCTCTCTGTTTGGTAATCTTCCGGTAGCTGGCTCTCTTACCTGTTTAATCTCCCTCTTTGGCTAGTTTTCTGTAAATTCCTATACGGGGAATCTGTTTAACGGCATCCTGAAGCAATTAGAACTTGTCTTGGAACTGGCTGATTTGGCTACGATGAAAGGTTCAGAGAATTTCAAGCAATCAATGGCAAAGGATTAGAAGATTAGTCAGGACCAGAGGAAGGAACAGATCCTTTACCATGAATCCTTGATGCTGCTTCTTCTGTTACATTTTCTCTACCTCTCTGTCTTTCTTTCTGATGCTGCTTCTATTTGCTCTGCTTCTCACCATCTCTCTTTCTTCCTCATTTCATCTGTAATTCATCAACTTCTCCACCTTTTAATAAATATTTGGGGGAAGCTTCTTCCTCCAATCTTCCATCTGTAGCAGGAAGCAATGTCAAACGTTGCTTTGAGCCTTTCAGATTTGTGAGGTTCACGATCCAACAACAACACAGGTTCACAGAGGCTTTGCCTGCTAATATCAGCGATAGCTCAGTTTGCCAAGGCATTATTTATTCTACCTACTTGTAATGCACGCAAGTTCATGCATGAGTCTTTATATTACGAGAAAATGGAAGCAGACCATATCTTACCTCACTTGTGCAACTATCGAGAATAACTTGCCAAATCAGGTGGCAGCAGTATTTTCAGGACTCCATATATGGCACCCTAAACATCTCTACACCTATTGGATAAAAATATTTGCAACCAGTTGATTGAATATGATAAGTTTAACATTTAGGTGATGTTTGATTCATAACAATATAATATTATCAGAAATCTTACATTCTCGGTAAACTTATAAATAGTAATCAGATTCTTAGGAATAAAGGATTACTATATTTGGTTCATAGAAATATGGTAATCAATTTACTATATTTTTGAATTTTATTATAAACCTCTCTTCTTTTTGCTAGAATATAAAATGTTTTGGTAAAAATTAAGATTCTTTATAAATTAATTTTTAAATATTATATATTTCAATATTATAAATATTTAATATATATTTTATATAATATAATATAATATTTTAGTTTATTATATAATATATAAATATTTAATAAAATATTATGCAAGAAGGCCATATATATTAATAATTTAAAATCTAAAATTTATATATTATTAATAAATATATAATAGCATTTAAACATTAAATATTATGTTAATATTAAAATTAAAATTAATATAAAATATTATATTAAATATTTAAATATTATCTAGTGTAAATTTAATATATAATTACATTAAGTATTATTAAATATTTATAAAAAAGTCAAGAGTATAATTTAAGATTAACAAAATTTGATAATCTTATATACTCACATTTCATATAAAAATCGGATTACCATAATTTGTGATAATCTTTGATTACCGAGAATTAAATATTATCACTTAGATTATCATATCTAATTACCAAACATGATAATCTATATGGTAATCTCATATTAACAAAATAGATTACCATAAATCAAATGGCCCCATAGGTCAAATCTCATTCTTAAAAGCAAAACTAATTGATATCCTTAGACTTTCTAGACACAACGGCCAAATATGAGACAAACAATCTTAGAAAGGTCCCATACCACACCTTGCTCCTTTGGCAATACTGTTTAACTCGAGTTGTCAAGCAGTGCCATCCACAATTCTTGTTATCGCAACCCCTAATTGTGAATACCGGCCCAGAGGCTCGCAACACGGCCACATACCCTTAAAGTAAGGCTCAAGAGTATGCAAGACCTCTTAAACCTCAACATATGCAAAATGTGTAGGACCTTGTGTGGTACTCCAAAGCCTTGATTGGGTAAGAGAAAGCCCAAAGTTTATGATCCATGAGGTGTTCATGGGGTTCTAGGGCTGATTTGAGCTCTAGGGTGAAGGATTTCAGCTTTCACAATTTTTTAGGTCTATAGGATTAGGACCTAATGTTCTTGTGTCCAGGTAATTGGATCTTGAGGGGGCTAACCTATCATTGGGCTAGGGTTGGGTCCAACGTGAGTGAGTCTAATCACATGTGAGTTAGTCTAAAAGAATTTTTTGTTAGGATTTGGTTTTTATTTAACCATATATAAATACTTTATGTATCGGCGTCTTGTACGGGCTAAATTGAATGAAAAACTCTTTTCTCCCTGAATTCTCTCTTCTCCTCTCTTTCTCTCTCTCTCACGAGGTTTCCTAAGATTTCCTAGAGTTTGCTGTCGCTCCTTGCCAAGAAAGGAAAGCAATCAAGGCGTCCCTAGAGGAGAAGAAATTTTAGTGGCCTTTTCTTGAAGAATTCTTGTGAGACTAAAATTGTTGCAGCATGTTCCCACTTGAAGTCGTTATCTTTTGAATTTCTGGAGCAAATCCAGACTTTCCACGCCTAAAAGGAAAGGATTCACGTTGTGAAGGAAAAAGAAAGGAAAAACTAGTTACCTACATCGATGGAGTGATTACCAAGAGCGAGATCTGAATCCTGCTGCTACAGAAATTTTCTGCAGCAAGTTCATCTTGTTTTTGCTTCTCCATGCCTTTGCGCTAGTCCGTTATGCGCCACGCTCCAAAGAAAGATCGAGAATGCAACCTCCGATAAAATGCAATTGCAAAAGCTAAAATTTAAATATATCACTTTTCATATCAAGTTATCAATCTTTTACCTTTCTTTTTATCTAATCAATACAAAATGAGAAGAAACCTTTAACTATCCTCACTCCTGAGACCACCCTAAAATTCTGATTTATCAGATAAATGTTCTCCTCTGCTGCAAAAAAATAAGATATAGTGGAATGAGCTAAAAAGTCCAATAGAACTTCTACACTTACTATCATGAATATATCAAATAAATAGTTTAGTATAGTTGAAATATATTTGAACAAATAATATCGCACTACATATGTCCATTTGAGAAATCAATAAAATCCATGTTCAAAGAGAAATATTCAAATCACTCGAAAGTCTCTATCCACCACCAACTCATCCACGTGGTCATTCACGTATCCATCATCACCTCCACACATCAGAATACTCATACCACAACCTTAGAATAACCTTCACACTCATACATCCATGCCCTCGTACGCAAGACACCACTAAGCAAGTCGCACTCACTTAGTAAGCAATACGCCATGTTCCTCCCTCTATAACCCTTGCCACAGAGCCTATAAAGACATTACTAAGTGAGCCACTCCCTTAGTTTGTAAGCGTTACGAGACAGCACTATTGGTATATACTGTCCTTGTCTAAAAGCCTGTATTATGTGTCAACAACAGAATCTGGTGATACTTCTCCCACCCAAGTTGATTTATATACTAGTACCCAGCGTAATAAACTTAATCATATCAGCTGTCATAACTATGTTTTACCCAGCTTATGCGGCCTTCATGCCCTTCTCCGAGCCGCCAGTCTAAGCTAGTAATGGTACCGCAGTACTCCAACTCACCGCCAAAACTAATACCACGTACTAATAGTACCCATCACATAAATTTTTCCTAATTATATCACACCCAAATATCTCCATAGCACCATCAAGCTACCCCACCGTCAGAATGCCAAAACTCGTAAGCATGGTTGAAAAATCTAAAACCATTCATATCAAAATAATATACTGCAATATACATGCAAATCCATAAAAATTCATAATACTCATCTCAAATCATGCAAAAAAATTACATAATAAAATATGATATATGTAAGCATGCAAGTCATAAAAATATATTATACAATAGTAGGATGTAAAACTCATATCTCAAATCGTTATTCTAATAATCTTTTATAATTAAATCAATGCAAATTAAATCAGACAATAATCACTTATAATTCAATAAATAATTAATTAATCCATCAAAATTCATAATAAAAAAAATTACCATTCTATCCTTTTAGCTCATATAATTCATCAACTAGCCTAACTCACTGGATCCATTTATATATTAAATGAGACCCAGCCCAAGACTCAATAGACCCATCACTATTAACCCAGCCAACAGCCCAGCCCATCACCCAACTGGCCAGCCCAACCCAGCCCATACTGGCCCATCAACCCATCCTCTTCCTCACCCAACCGATCATTCCAGAATACAGGGGAGGGTTTACCATGGGCAGTCGGCGACGAGGTTGCTGTCGCCAGCGGCAAGGAAGGGCGGCGACGGCGAGGGGCGGAGAAAGAAGAGGCACGAAGGTCGACGGAGAGAACGGCGGAGGAAGATGGGGACGGAGGCGGTAGCCATGGACGTCGGTGAACGAAGACCCTCTTGGGTCGCTGGTGGGGAAAAACAGAGAAGGGAGGCGCAGCGGCAGCAGTGTCGGCACTGGCTGCAGCGGAGGACGACGACGATGGAAGCGATGGCGAGGAAAGGAAGAAACAGCGGCAGTGGGTGGAGGGAAGTGCCACGGCAGAGAAGAGGGAGTGAGGGAGATCTAAGACTTCAGTGGCAGCACCATAGATCCAGCCACAATGGCAGCGGCGGGCGAAGAAGGAGAGGGAGACGATGGCAGCGAGCGATGGGATCTGGTGGAGATCTGGGAGGTGGTCGAAGGAGATGGCCACGACGACAACATCGACAGCGTTCCGTGACAAAGAACGGCGACGCCGGAGCTCAGTGAGAGCGGTACTGAGAAGAGGAAGAAAGAGAAGAGAGGGAGAGCAGGGGAGGGGGTCACGGTGGTCGAGGAGATGGCCGTGATGACAAATGAAGATGGAGACGAGGGAGAAGCAAAGGTGAGGAAGGAGGTGCGGCGAAGGAAGCCAAAGAGGAGAGGGGGAAGAGACGGGGGTCGCTGGTGAATAAGAGAGAGAGCACAGTGACACTAAAAAGTGGAGAAGAGAGGCAACGGGAGAGGTTGAGACCAATGAGGGAAACTTCTGAACGATACGGATTTTTTTTTTTTTTACAGATACCCTTTTTTTAAAAAAAATAGGATATTACACTTGTCCCTTGTGTGAGGTTCCTTTTTAGATATATCTGGCTATATCCATTCAATAAACCTTCCTATCATCAAATTTTCAGTAAGTAATTTAAAAAGAATGATGGAAGCAAAATAATGAGATTCTTTGTTGATTCAAGGCATTTTGTTCAATTAAGGATGACTATTTCTCATAATAACTTGACTTAAATATGAAAATAATCATAGATATCTCTCCCAGAATAGCATGCTTAAATTAATACATCCTAAACTTTACATTTGACGTTTTTTGGTCTAGGAGACCAGGATATCAGACTTTAGCCACCCTTTCTTCTGCTTCTGATATTGCTTTCTCAACCATGCATGCAAACCATTAATAGCCTCTCTTCCAGACAATGCTCTATACTGCAAAAAGAACATACCATAACCTCTGCCAAAGTGTTTTCTTTTCTCCTTTTTTATTTTTTCCTGAGCAAATATCAAAGTGCTCTTTAGACATAGAGCTATTGAACTAAACAACAAACATGTATTAAAGTTCTTAACAGCTACCTAGGCAGTAACCTTGTTTCCACATTGAGTTTCTCCAATCTATTACTCTCCACAGGGGATGCGGTTCCCAGAATTCATGTCAACAGCGCAAATATCTATACAATCTATATGTACTTTTTGCGGCAAATGGTTTGGACACAAATGAGGCAAGCCTGAAAATCAGATGGATGATGGATCACCAGGTGGTCAGGTAGGTCAAGTGAAATACAAGGTTTTTCCTCATAAGATCTTTCATATAGTTCATACGAAGATTTGTTGAATTTACTATTTATAAAGCCATATAGAGTCATGAATAATAATAAGCAATTTGTTCAAAACTAAATGTGGTGAAGGAGAAGGGACATATAGAAGCTGCAATTTTTCTGGGTAAGCCCATCAACTGTACAATTAGAATGCAACTATGAAAGGATAAACATTCATTATAGAACTCTGCTAACCTTTCTATCATGTATGATCCATATTTCTCCAAATATATTTCAATATTGGAATCAACCAACTGACACTGCAAAAGAACTGTTGTTACATGAAAAAAATATTAAGGAACATGATTGAAAATGCCTTCTGGAAGTCAGTAAATAAATCTACTCCGATATGGATTTTTCTTTTTGATGGTCATCCCTCAATGACATGTTCTACCTATTCAGACCAGTAATCTACTTTTAACAATCTCAACAGGCCAAAAAAACTATGATCCACAGTCCACAAGCAAATATAACGGGTCAGAGTAGTACATGAGGACAAGCAGTGCGAACAAACAGAAGATAAGAAGTAGATAAACATGCCAACTGGAACAGCATTCATGGCATGCCACAGACTTCTACCATCAGAATTTGTCCACTGAAGTCCCTTTCATCTATTTTGTAATTTTTTTACAAAAAGAAGTCCCTCCTAACTTATTAACAACTCAAATAATTAGCACAAATAAAAACTTGACTGAACTACTATTTTCATCCAAAGAATGTAGGTTTCTACCGTAGAGATCACGGGCACAACATATCGCGTGACCTCTAGCTATTTGAATCAGAATGCTGATAGATCGACTGACTCAAAAAGGACCTCTTGTCATTTGAATTGGATCCGATCATCCAATGCACCTCACCGACAACCAGCAAAACCTTGTTCACCAATGATCCAGAACTAAATTAAATTTGCAATTGTATGCTCACCAACGATCCAGATCTAAATTAAATTTGCAATTGTATTCGTAGAAGCAGCAGAACTCATGTCAAATTCCTCCTTGCATAGGTTTTTAATCAAGATCAAGAATTCAGGATGACACTCTCCTACGAAATTTTTGAGATTGCAGTACCCTAATACATCGGAAAACGCCGATAAAATTTATACCTTTTTTAGAATGCAATGAAACCCTATACCTCGAGCCGATGGTGATCATTGAGCCCGTTTGCAGCAACGGAGGGGATTCTAGGGTTTTGTTCCATTGCCGCCACCGCACCGCCTCCCTGTCCGCCGGAAACCCAACATCCTCCTCTGCCACGTAACGGTGCCACCCACGGTTTCTCGATATCTTAGAAGGCATGGGAGAGGGGTTCATGGAATTGGAGGCTCTGAGGGCGAGGAGGGGACCGTGGCCCAAAGCTCGCCTATAAGGTTCGGACAGAGGTTGCCGGAGCTCCGACGGACATCGCCGCCGGAGGAAGCGGTCGAAGGCAAAGAGAACTCGGGCGACGATCCGAAAATGACGCTTACCTGATTTTTTTATTTTTTATTTTTTTTTTGGCTTTTGCAAACCATAAGCAAAATGCTTTAAAGCTTCAAAGCATTAAAAAAAAAAAAATAAATTAACTGTCCAACGTGGCATGGTGGCATCGTTGATAAATTTGATTTACCGTTTCGATCATAAATTAGGTTAATCAAAGAATATATATATATATATATATATATTTATTCATACAGATTTTTTCCTTCATCCGTAATTTCAAGTTGGAGCAACAAAACCAAAGGAGTGACTTTTATACGTGATTTTTAAAAAAGAAATAAAAAATATTATAAAGGTGATATTAACGTGGACAAGATGTTTCCTGCCTTTAGGATGCTTAAAAGAGGAATGAAAAAGTACTTTAACTTAATCTAAAGACTAATGATTCTTGTGGTGTTGATAAAAATGGGTCATAGGATTCAAGATTATTTGTTTCCATGCTGAATTTTGTTTACCAAATCACTCATTAGGATGGTATAAATAACCCATCTTAAGTTACAGCATACATGATCAAGGAAATAAAGGGCCGGGTCGATGGTTCCATCAAAGAAGCCTTCAAGCCATCAGCAAGGTGGCATGAGATATTTTTTGGGTTAGTGAAAGGAGTTTTGACCTAATACTCAGAATTCCAAACCTGAACAATATGATATATGTGTTGTAATTAAAGCTACAATGGATTTCGAAGAAAAATTTAGAAATTCAACCCTATGTAGATATAGCATTTCTTGTGATGTAACTTGCGTGCAGTATTTATTTATATAAAATTTTTAAAAAATTATATATAAAAATTTAATTTTGAATTAAAATTTTATTGTTATTATTATTATTATTATATGTAAAAATTTGATGTATAATTAATTTTTAAAAAAACATTAAACACGTTCCAACAAGTGGGTTTGAAGACAGCTTTAAACCAGACCCGGCACACCAAATGCAGGGACTAGTTCAAAGCATGAGGTCTTTTACGCAAAACCCCCTGCTAAAAATTAAAAAACTACTCGTTCTAATATAATTAGCAGAGTCATACTATTTGGCTCGCGTGAGAACCGATCTAGAGATCCACTGCAACTGTCATGCTAACATTTCTACGTATGACCGACTTTGACATTCCACGATTAGCTGGCATTTACAAGATAAAATTATTAGAATTTATTAAAAAACTATTCGTCTTAACTTACTCTAATAGAGTAGTTCCGGCAGTGTTAGCATAAGCTCCACTACTACTAGCATTTCATTGATGGGTGAAATCACAGTCATCCACCATAGGGTGAAATACGTCTCTTTGCACAGAATCTGAAAAAAGATTTAGATCAACACAAGCTTAGATTCCAGCAATAACACTAGTTTACAGGGGCTCTCCCTGCTAACATAAAAGATAACACGTTTTAATAGATATAATGGTAGCAGAACTCTATTCTGGTAACATAAAAGATAACACGTTTTAATAGATATAATGCAGCAGAACTCCATTCTGGATGACAATATCATTTCACATAGCAGAACTCGATTCTTGACGGCAATATCATTAAACATAGTATTTGCTATGGAAATATATTTAAGGATGAAGGACTTTTTCAACGATTAACCAGGTTAATGCAGTCCTCGAATGGAAGGAACCCATGTGCAAGAGCCGCATGCCAAGCTTTCTCAACGCCGGTCACTCTGTCACCACATTCATGTGCATTCCATTCCTCCAGTGCATGAACTATTCCAGCTACACGCCATGCACTCATCACCCTCCTTGGCAGCCAATCCTAGTAGAAGGAGGAAAAAGAAAAAAAGAAAAAAAACATTTACAGGCATTTGTAAGAAACGGAGAAATTAGACATTTCAGACAAGAAACATGGTAAGATATGGGGGAAAAAATAGCTTTATCATGTCCTATTTGCATGCTCTGTTTTAGAGTTTGTAGATTTTAAGTTGAAAACCAGTTTCTTATGATGTGCTAGGAAATGCTAGTGTCATTGTGCAATGGTGTGGCATTTATTAGCCTATCCAATGGAAAAGGTAAACGTCTGCATTAGATGTCGGAAAACAATGCCTCTGGAAAATGATAATACTACCTAATCATGGATTATGCATGCAATACCCAATTTCTTTGAAAAAAGTCCTTTTTTTTTTCTTTTTTCTTTTTTTTTCAGAACAAGTTCTATACAAGTTCTCATTCATTAAAGTTGCAACCATCATATCAACCAACAAAATCAACCTTCTCAGATCTTATATTATCTATAGATTATTATCTTATTTCAATATATTAGGCATCTCTAAGTTTATGTACTTTCCTTTATTTCATATTTGATTATTTAGCTATTGAAGATTGAAAAATCTTTTGCATGTATAACATCACAACTGTATGCTGTCTAACTGTACCTCACATGTATGCAAATTTTCATATGCCTTTGGAACCACCATTGCTGGAGTATAGTGATAAATGCAATCTTTGCGAACTAACTTGAGAGGAAATTGAGTAAATGGAATAAAATGAATGCCTTTTCTAGTACTCCATTGATCTTGATCTCTCACTCCATCTCCTACCAAGCATACCTGCATGTAATGAGAAGAATATTTCCACATAATGTTCTGATATAAATCATACAAAGATCTGTAGTTTATATTGCACATCATGAAAAGCACTCAAATCTTCTTTAAATCAGAGGCTTATGACTGTTGCATATTAATCAGTACATGTTGCGCAACAGATAATTTATATAAATACAAGGAAGAAGGATTTGTCCTTTAATTTCAAGTTTAAATCTGCTCCAGAGAAGAAAAAATGTAGGTCTTCATTACATTGTTCGCTAGTTCCGACATTTTCAAAGCATGCTACTTAGATTCTTTTAGCTTTCGTAGGAAGCTTTAATTTTCAGACGTCAAACAAGGCTGCTGGAGAGAGGTTTTTCAAGGAAGTAAGCTACTGATTTGACAAAGTTTTTCTATTAAATTTAAAAATTCATCTCTAATTTACCATTTGACCAATAATTAATAAAGTCATATATAGTTAGCATATATGAACAAATTTTTCTAAAAAATCATCAGAAATTTTCAAATATATTTATTGGTTTATAATAAGAAAACCAATAGATGGATCAAGCTTTACCTCACTAGTGTAACTATTAGATAACACCAAATGACAATGCAATTCTGGTGGCAGCTGGAGTTTCAAGAGCTCGTACTTGTCTTTCTGAACCATCTCTACCTGTCGGATAACAAACATTGCTTCTTGTAGGTATAACTTCAATGTTTAATCGATGTTCAATCTCTAAAAGAGAGGAGGGGGTGCTGTTACTAATTGATCTACCTGGACTCCCCTTTGACATAAGGTCAAAGATAAGAAATAAGTCATCTTGGAAAGGTTGCCCAAGAGCAGAATACTTTTGGTTCCTTCAGGAAGAGTATTTAGAACCACCGCAACTGCCAAGCTGGTTCCATCCACAATTTTTGTCTTGAGTGAGGGGTTCCTTTTGAGATAAAGCTCACCATATCCATTCAACTCACTTCCCTGTGGTCATAGGATCATTAAACAACGTAATGAAGTATATCCATATATACCAATAGTTGTTATCTATATTTGTTCATTTTTATTTAACATATATTATAAGAAAAGTGATGGATGAGAGAATAACAGTAGCCAATATTAGGTTTTAGCATGTTTTAGGATATGAACAAAACTTAGGTACAGTGTGGTAGATGCTTGTCATCCAGTTCCTTGCTTGATTAACAAGGTATGTCCAACCATTCTACTTACCAACCAACACATGTTTGCTATCATTGAATGAAAAGCATTTATTGAACATGCGTCCTTTGTTAAATGGGTTGGCTGTACCAAATTGCTTATCAAGTAGGGATCATATGAGAAGCACCTGCACCTAAGTTTGTCCTTGGAATGTTAGGCTCGCTATAACCATAACAACGGTAATTTTAAATCGTTACACTCACAAGTACCGCTGTAACAGTACCCTGTTTCACACCATTAAAACTATGCCAACTTACTTGGTTGAGGAGACCAAGGCTAGTAACTTTAGCTTCCTCTTTTTCTGACTGTAATATTGCTTTCTCAATCAGATGGTTGATTGCGTTTCTCTCAGACAATGACTTGTACTGCACAAAGAACCCATCAGATCCAAATATTTTCCAAATCACGGAACCGAAAAGAAATAAATAAGCTGAACGCATTGCAGTTCTTACCTGGAAGCTGTATCTTGGTACCACCCTTGTTTCCATAATGAGTTTGTTGAATCTGTTCCTCTCCACGGTGAAGGTGGTCCCGAAGATCCATGTCAGCAGCATCGTTGCAAATGTCAGTGGCCACATAATCCACATGTAATATCTTGGAATATATGGTTTGGATGCTAATGAGGAGAACCCCAGACGAAGATGGTAGATGGATTGCAAGTTGGTCAAGTGGGTAAGGTGAACCACATGCGGCCTTTCTTCCTTTCCCTTGAGAGATCTTTTGTATTGTTCATCCGAATACTTGTCGATGGTACCATATATGTGGTCGTAGAGTGGCATGAACAACGAGTAATTTGTTCGAAACTGTGTGTGGTGAAGGGAATGGAACCTGTAGAAGCCATGATTTTATTAACATGTTAATATAAAGATGTGGATCCTGAATATAGATCCCAGCAAGGCTTTCCACCATGTTTCTATAATTATATTTTTATAAGCGATCAGATTCAGATGGTCCTTGGCCTAAAACTAATTTATATAGCTTTATTGCCCGGACGATACACTTACGAGGGAGTATACATAAGGTATTTAAGAGGGGGGAAGGCATCGAAGAGCCATTCAGGGACTAGTTCAAAATTGCAGTGGCCCATGTAGTTCATGAAATCGATGTACGTCAGGTACCCAACATTTGCGGCTATGGACCCCGTTCCAGTTAATACCATGGTCATCAGCGGGATCGCGAAGAGTATGAAGTAGGACATCTCTTCAGCAAACGGATGGATAACAGCTGCCATGGTCAGGAAGGGACAGTAAGTATTATGGTGCAGGTAAACATTTGAACTAAAGAGAACTAATAAGAAAAGAAATGAATCGACAGACCATATTAAAAAGTTCACATTGTTCAAATTTAAAGCCTTATAATTATATTTTTTAAAAAAAGTTGCTTACAATTTATACATATAAACAGAACGAGAAGCGAGCATGAATCATCATATAGAACCATAATATAAAGTAATTTACGCACCAAACTCAAGATGAACTTAAAGCTTAACAATCCTTCATACACTTAGAAATAAATTCTTAGTATGTAAGGCATCATATGCAAAGTAATTTTTCATAATTAATTGAGAGAAAAGGCTAGCTTCTACTTAACTCCTACTTATGTTTTAGTTTTTAAAATAAAAAATAATAATGAAGTTTTATGAGTCTCGTTGAGTAAATAACATTAAGCATAAATTAGTGGATCAAGCAAATAAAGATTAATAAAAATTAAAAACTTTTTATTAATAAAAAATCAAAAATTTCTGTTCATAATTTCACATATCATTAATATATTAATACTTATAAATTTTAATGTATCTTTAACTAGTACTCAGAACTTTTAATGTAATATCTTTCGTATCATCATTAATAATTTTTATATCATTATATTACTAATATTCTACTGTTACAAACTATGGTCACATATATTGCTATGATAGTACCAGTACACTACATTTAACCCTATGGATGGGGGCCAGAATACAACATTTAACCTTGTAAGTGTGGGTCAGTTCTCAGTATATATCCCTTACGAAGATGGGTCCAAGTATCTGTTATCATGTCATCATGTCTTGACATAATAGATCGAGAGTTATATGTTTTTAGTTATATTTTATTATCAATAATTCTATATTTATTAATATTTACTTATTCATATCATAAAATTCTTGTAAGAACAATAATTCTTTAATATTTGTAATAAATAGCTATGCAAAAATAACTATATAACAGTAGGTATTAAAATATTAATAATGCATAAAAAAATAAAAAAATAATATTTAACCAGTAATTTATAAATTCTTGAATAGATATTTATAATTAAGCCATTTACACAAATCTTTTAATTTATAATAAACTTACTTGATATAGATTTGTAATAAACATACAATCTAGAATTTAAACCTTAGTAATATTTTAAAAATAATTACAAAATCTTATTATTTCAAATCAACTGATTATATAAAAATTTAGCAATTATTTCAATTCAAATAGTTATTCATTAACTATAAAATAAATTTTTGGTAATCCTGCAATATTATAAAAATCCCAATTTATAGTCAAGTTACTTACGAAAGTTGGAAATTCTTTTAATAATTATGAATAATTTATAAAATACTCTAATATATGATTATTACTTACCAAAGTTTGAAATCATTTAGCAATCATGAATAATTTATAAAATATTCTCACTTATGATTAGGTTACTTACCTTTTTAAATAAAATTACTTAAAACAATGTTCAAGAGCTCTATCAACCTTTTTGATATTCTTGATCATTCAACCTTCACCTTTTTCATCCTTTTGAATGATTGATTTATTATCAAAAGGCCTCAATTGAGCCATATTTATAGAGAGATTTTTTATGTTTCCACTCTTAATCTCCTGAACCCAATAAACTCTTCAATTCTTATTGGATACTGCTTTCTTTAAGAAAATAAAAGAAGATAAATATCCATTAAATATTCTTTAAGAAAACAAAAGAAAATAAATATCTATTAAATATTTTAAAATTGATTTTTGATTCAAAACTAACTTATAACTCTTTCAACATAATTTTAAAATATAAAAATTTAGATAAAAATATTAAAAATTATTCTTATATTAATCAATGGTATTTTCGTAATTTATCTTAAATTCGTTAGCAACTATATATATTTATAAAATTATGTTTAAATTTCTCAATTGATCTTTGATTTGAGTGATTCAAAATACGTTAGAAAGCTAATTCAATACCAAACATTATGAACATAAATTTAATAAAAATTTTTAATTATATTATTTTTTTATAATTTTTTAATTAATTTTGGTTAAATTATATATTAATTTAAAGTAAGTTTGCCAAAGGAGTGGATTTCAGAGAAACAACGATCTGAAAAGGGATTATTCTTTTGATCGGAGAATAGAAGTATATTTATGGACACTGCTAAACATCTCATAATACCAGTCGCCCATTTTCAAGAAATTATTAGTTATATTTTATCCTTGACTTTTGCTTCGGTGCCTTTGCAAAATATGTTGTTTAATCCTGGCCCTCCATTTTAGGAGTAAAACTGGAAGAATGCTTATAACCGGTTTAGAACAATAGAAGCCTAGCAAAACAGATCTCTTGTTCTTTTTTTAAATTAGTCCTTCAACGTGTGAGAAGGACCCTCACTTAGAGAGAGAGAGAGAGAGAGAGAGAGAGAGCAGCCGTTACATGTGATGGGCTCTGTGACAATGGAGGCATGGTGGTGAGAGTGGTAGCGTGAGTAGAGGAAATGGTGGTGCAAGGCTCTATGAAGCCAGTAGTAGATGAACTCCACCGGGCCCATGTGGAGGAGAATGGTTATTACCACCCCTCTGGTCTCCCACCAGGGCAAATGAGAAGCTCCTGGAAGCACCATGTTGGTCACGTACATCAGCAGTGCCGACAAAATGATCTGGTCATCCCTGCCATCCAGTCCTTCATCACTCTCTGCAACGTCTCAATAACTAAAATCTAATATCAAAGCACAAAGACAGCACGAGATAGATTTCTCATACCAGTTGCTTTCTCGGTCCACCTGATCAAACTCCAAGCTTTTGTCGACGATCCTATACTTGCCTTTTGCTGTTTGGATGCGAGAGAGGGTGATCCACAGCTGAGAGTGGAGCAGCCTTAGCAGGAGAAAAGGGAAGATGAGAAAGTTAGACACATCCCTCTGCTCCCCACTCTCTGCCATGAACTTGCGCATGCTATGTGCCACCCATGGAGCTAACAGTACATACTTCCATCACACAAAGCAGAGAATCAGGAGGAAGGGAAAAGCTACGGTCAGTAACAAGGCAGGCAGCGTACAAAAGAAGTAGGGTGCATGGTGGAAGAGGGAGAAGCTGGGGCAGTCAAGGGTCTTATGATTAGCTAAAGCTATACATCTGCAAGAATACCTTGAAGTTTCCTAGCCTCTGCCATGGCCATCGAGTGAGGGGGCCTGGTTGGGACGCCATTCTTCTTCTTTCTTTCTCCCACGGCTTTTTGCTTGGTTTGGCACTGATATGTGAGCGATGTATGTGTGTTAATTTATAGCCGTTTCGTCTCGAGTCCAATGGCCCATCTCCGAGCCTCGGGTAGATTAATTATGTTTCGTTCTTCAATAAAGCTGGACAAGTGCCTCACGGCCTTCAATATATATATATATATATATATATATATATATATATTGAAATCGTGCTAATTTACATGCAGAAAATTGACCGAATCTAAATATTTAACAATTCAACGGCCAACAGAACGCACATTTCATGTGGCGGCTGCAAATTAACGACACTGCATGGCAGAAAAGAGATCTGAGCGTTGCCACGTAGAAAACAAAAGCCCTGCGGCGTCACCCTTTTAAAAACCTGATCCAATTCACTGGTCTAGAAAAGCGACTCTGCGGTCCGTCGTACGATTCTGTCGGATGGTATTGATGCAATTAATCCGTCGAGTCAATTTTCTGCCATGCGGTGTCGGCATCAAATTATACATCAGTTCATTTCTATGCATTAAATCTTAACCGTTTTCGATATAAAATTATAATTAAATGGTAGATGAAGGGCAACATCGCTTCAATTAATTACGTGCCAAAATTCAAACTTGTCAGCTAAATTAATGCAAAAAAAAAAAAAAAAAAAAAATCTCCAGTACAGACTTGGGTGGCGAATTATGATAGGCAACAGCGCTTCATTTGATTACGTACCAAAATCAAACTTGTCAGCTAAATTAATTGAAAAAAGTCTACAGCACGGACTTGGGTGGCAAATTATTCTTTTAAATTTTCTTGACCGATCGAATGGTAATCGTCCATGAGTTAAAGAATGGAGTCAGGCTGAGAACCACTGAGCTTACACTTGGACGCTTCAAAGCGCTAAGGCACGTAAATGGTCAGTGTATCGAGGTAAAGGTAAAGTTATGTCACCCGTTAGATATTTCGCCTTTTTCTTATCTTTTTTTGCCATCCACTTGTCCTTAAACAACCCTTGACTTATCTCTAAACCATTCCCTTCATTTATCCACTTTAAATGCAAGAAATAATATTAATATTTGAACAACCTAAATGTCGGGAATGTCATTATCAGGCTTTAAATATCGTTGATATTTGTTGCCAATCATTGTCTTTAAACAACTCTTCTCACATCTCTTGGTCATTCCATCCGTTTCTTCACTTTAAATGCAATGAACAATATTAATATTTGAACAACCTAAATGTCGATGATCTCGCCTTAGTTCCATAATTCAAACCAGATTCCACCACATTGATTTTGGCAACATACTCAACCAAGGTTCTATCAGTGTCTCTTTGATGCATGTGGAGGGCAGCTCATATGTTTAAAATTAGAGGAGCAAAAATGAGACTTAGCAGGTCCTTGACGACTTGGCATGATAGAAGAGAATTTTGTTAGGAGGTACGTACATATGTTCACGACTCACCACAATGCAAGAGTTCATCACAACAGTACACTCTTTTTTTTTTTTTTTATGGATAATTGGAGGAAGAGAAATACTCCCTCCAGATGCACAATAGTGTTGACTTTTTTTTTTAAAAAAAAAAAAATTTAAATTAAAAAAAAAATGGAACGCTCGTTCGCGTTTACTTAGGGACATTTGCGTCATCTCACACGAGCATTTTGCTCGCGTGCGTGAGCGTTCCGCCAACACTTGCATGAGGCGCGAGCGTTCGGAAACGTTGGGCATGCGTTCGCACGCCAACGTTCGTGAACGGCCAGAAACAACTCAAATAATTTGATTTTTAGGCCGTTACTGGCATGATTTGGGAGTAACGATTATCAGGCCTTTAAGGTCATTATGGGCTTAGCCATTGGGGGTTACTTGGACCGAGTCTATAAATAGACTCAAAGATCTAAAGTTCTGAGTATTTCAATTCAAAAATTTCTTTTTTTTTACTGTCAGCTTTTTCTGTGATTCTGCTGATTTTTTCTTTGGGTATCTGGAGGAGTCGTTGGGTTGCACCTCTACGCGATCGTGCTCGTAGTAGGAGGTTCGGATCGAACCAGGTCGTTATACCTTGGGGACAGATCACTTATAACCTACACAAAGGGACAAAAACTAGTCCTTAGGGCAGTGTCTAGCACGCCTCGATTCAGGCACGGTTCTTATCTTCTTTTGATTTTAATTTTTGTATTTAAACTTTTAAATTAGAATTTCTAGTAATTTCTAAACAGCTTTTCAAAAGCAAAAGCACTTATTTTTCCAACAGCTAAGGACTAGTTTTCTTCTTCATCAGAAATTGCTAGGATTTTTATTGTAACTGAAAAGAAAAAGACTATTTTTAAAAGAAAAAAAGTTTTTTTTTTTGTTTTGAAGTCTATGCAAAAGTCTTAAAAAAAATTATCTTTTTTTTGAAAAAAAAAGGAAAGAGGTCTTGAATATATTTATTTTCAAATTTAAAATTTAAAATTCAAATTTTTAAAATTTGAATTTTAAAATTCAAATTTTAAAATTTGAAATTTGAAATTTAAATTTTAAAAAATCTTAAAAAAATTCAATATTTTGAAACTCAAATTCAAATTTAAAATTAATTGAGTTAATTTTTGCTTAGTGGTTACTTTATTTATTACAAGTAGTTTCTAGATTTAAATTTTTGAATTTAAATTCAAAATCTAGAAATTATCTGAAAAACCACTAATTTAAAAACTCAAACTATAAAGCTGAACCTTCAAATTTTTATTGTGCAGAACTAATTAAGCAACCAACACTCTCATAAAATGGGTTTAGATGACCTTAGTACAATCAAACCCGAAAAGTTTAATGGATCATTCTTTAGGAGGTGACAAAACCAAGTGAAATACTGGCTTACCACTTTAGGATTATTTTACGCCATAGAATTTTCAAACCTCGAATCCACTTCTTAGCCAAGTTCTTCTAGTCCAGTTGAAACTTCTTACTTAACATCAAAAACATCCCAAGAAATAGATTTTCATTGTAGACATAGATGTTTACCTTTATGATAACCAAGTTCTTCTGATAACCTTTATGATGTTTACCTTTCCACTAAAACTGCTAAGGAACTATGGGATGCACTTGAGGTGAGTATGGGATGGATTACGCTGGTCTAGATCAATTCATCATCTCAAAATTTTGAAAGTATGTAATGGTGGATTTAAAACCTATTAGTGTTCAAATTCATGAATTTCAAGATATTCTTAGAAAAGGTGAGTTAATTGGCTATAGTTTTTCGAAAGCTATAAGGTCCAAGCCTTAGCAGATGCCCTTCCATCTTCTTGGTCAACCTTTTCGCGAGAGCTAAGCCACAAGCAAGGTGACTTGACCCTAATAGAAGTGATTAACTCTATTAGGATTGAAGAAGAACATCGGCTTAAGCTCAAGCAAAAACCTGATTTTGGACCTAAGATCCATCTGGCTGAGTCAAATTCAACCCCAGATCAATTCAAACCTAGCGGAAAGAATTTTAAGAAGAAGAAATTCCAATCTAGATCCAAACCTCCTCAAAACCGGCCAAACAAACAAGCGAAACGGAAGTCAAAGAATAATAAAGAAATATTTTGCTTCATGTGCGGAAGGTCTAATCATGTGGCGAAGGACTGCTACCACTGAAAGATTGAACCACTGAGGAAATCATCCAAACCTCAAGTTAACAAGGTCGAAAGTGGTGCCGAGCCTTCTGTTAGGTCAGTAAATCACAAACCCTTAATTAACTTAACCCAATTTTCTTGTGATTGGTGGCTTGATTCAGGAGCTAATGTTCATGTTTGTTCCAATCGCTCTTGGTTCTCCACCTTTTAGGAATCAAGTGGAGGAGGTGTAACACTTGGGAATAATTCTTCAGTACAAGTGCTTGGAAAAGGTCGAGTGGACCTAAGGATGACCTTTCGGAAGATCTTGATCCTTCACGAAGTGCTGTTCGTCCCTAGTGTTAGAAGAAATTTGATTAGTGGATCTCTCCTTATATTTAGGGGATATAAAATTGTTCTAGAGTTAAATAAAGTTGTAATTACTTGTAATAATGAGTTTGTTAGAAAAGACTTTGTTCTTGAAGGTCTTTTTAAATTAAATGTAATCTCCAAGTTATCTAATAAAAGTCCTCTTATTTTCAATGTTTAATCTTTAAATGTTTGGCATGGTAGACTTGGTCATGTGAATTTTGATTGTATTCATCACATGACAAATCTTAATCTAATACCTAAAGTTCATGTTGATAGAAAGATCAAGTGTGAGATTTATATTCAAGCCAAAATACCTAGAAAACCTTTTAAATCAGTAAATAGAAGCTCAACTCTTCTTGAATTGATCCATAGCGATGTGTGTGACTCTACCAAGTTACCTACACGAGGAGGAAGTCGTTACTTTGTAACTTTTATTGATGACTTCTCACGGTATTGTCACACATATTTGATAAAATCTAAGGATGAAGTCTTAGATAAGTTTAAGATCTATAAGGCAGAAGCTGAAACAGAAACAGAGAAAAACCTTAAGAAACTTAGGCCTAATAGAGGTGGTGAATATACCTCAAATAAAATAACTCTATTTTGCCAAGAATATGGGGTTATTCATGAGGTTACACCACCATACTCTCCTCAGTCTAATGGTGTAGCTGAATGAAAAAATCGTACCTTAATAGATATGGTTAACTCAATGTTAATCAGTTCAGACGCACCTGAGAACTTGTGGGGGGAAGCGCTTTTAGTTGCATGCTATATCCTAAATAGGATACCCTTTAAGGATAATCCTAAAACACCTTTTAAGCTTTCAAAAGGTAGAACACCCAGGCTAGATTACCTTAAAGTATGGGGGTGCCTAGCTAAGGTAGGAATACCTGAACCCAAGAGAAGAAAGATAGGATCTAAAACCATAGATGCTATCTTTATAGGTTATTTTTTGGATAGCAGTACCAATAGGTTCCTTGTGATAAACTCTGAAATAAGTGGCATCTCAAATAATACTCTTATTGAATCAAGAGATGCTACTTATTTTGAAAATGTATTTCCTTTTAAGAACCAAGTTTCAAGTCAAGTCTCTTCTAATTCTTTCTTGATTCATGATTCTTTTGAATCTGGGTCCTCCAATGAGTCAAGGAAAAGGAAAAGATCCAACTCTGAAAGTGAACCTTCTGAACTTAGAAAAATTTCAAGAACAAAAAAGGAAAAAGACCTTGGTGAAAGTTTCTTTACTTTCTTAGTCAAAGGCGAACCTTCCTCTTTTTTAGAGGCGATGTCTTCACCTGATGCTTCTTTTTGGAAGGAAGCCATTCATTCTGAATTTAATTCAATCTTACAAAATCAAACTTGGATCTTGTCTGATCTACCCCCTGGTAGCAAACCTTTACGATGTAAGTAGATATTTAAGAAAAAATTTAAACCTGATGGTTCAATTGAAAAGTATAAGGCTAGATTAGTAGCCAAAGGGTATAACCAAAAAAAAGGGTTAGATTTCTTTGATACCTATTCTCCTGTAGCTAGAATAATAACCCTTAGATCTCTTCTTGCCATTGCATCCATACATAAGTTGATTATTCATCAAATGGATGTGAAGACTGCATTCCTTAATGGAGATCTTGAAGAGGAGATTTATATGGAACAACCTGAAGGTTTTGTTATAAAGGGACAAGAAAACAAAGTTTGTAAACATGTTAAGTCCCTATATAGTCTTAAACAGGCTCCAAAACAATAGCATGGAAAATTTGATCAGATCATCCTATCCTTTGGATTTCAGATCAATAATCATGACAAATGTGTCTATTCTAAGATCATCGATGATGATTGTGTAATCCTTTGCTTATATGTCGATGATATTTTAATTTTTGGAACAACTCTTGAAATTGTTTCAAGTATTAAATCTTTCCTTTCTTCTAAATTTGATATGAAAGATTTAGGTGAAGCAGATGTAATCATAGGGATGAAGCTTATTAAATCCCATGAAGGGATAGCTCTTTCTTTTTCTCACTCTATAGAAAAAATGATCAAGAAATTTGGTTATTCTGATCTTAAACCAGTTTCTACTCCATATGATCCTAGCTTTCACCTAAAGAAAAATTTAGGTGACCCAATTGACAAATTAAAATATTCTCAAATTATAGGATCCCTCTTGTATGTGGCAAATAGGACAAGACTGGATATTGCCTATGCTGTAGAAAGACTTAGCAGATATAATCAAAATCCTGATCAATCTCATTGGATAGCCTTAGAAAGAGTGTTCTAATATCTAAAGGGAACACTTAATCTCTCTTTGATGTTCACTGAATACCCTGAGGTGGTTGAGGGTTACAGTGATGCTAATTGGGTCACTGATTCTCATGATCTTAAATCGACCACTGGATATCTTTTTCTTCTTGGCGGTGCTACTATTGCCTGGGGATCAACTAGGCAAACTATCATATCTAGAAGCACCATGGAGGCCAAGTTGATAGCTCTGGATACCACCTATAATGAGGCAGAGTGGATTAAAAATCTAGTATCAGAGCTACCTTTGGTACCTAAGCCAGTTCTGGCTATATCAATCCATTGTGATAATAAGGCCATAATCGAACTAACTAATCAAAAGAGTACCAATAAAAAGATGAACTGTCATATACGGCTTCGTCATAAGTCTATAAGACAACATAAGAAAAATAATGTTATCTCCTTGGAATTTGTCAAGTCTGAGAGGAATTTGGCAGATCAATTAACCAAGGGACTATGTAGGAGTGAAGTCCTAGAATCATCGAGGGGGATGGGGCTTAAGCCCATTATTTGGTCACCAGTAGTGGATACCCAACCTTTGTGATTGGAGATCCCATGAAAGAGGTTCAATGTGGTAGAAACGAAGCCGATTGAGTGATCGTGTTAGAGCACATTTTTTGAAGAAATTTCTCATCCCATCCCTATGATGAATGCTCTTATAAAGTGACAAAATAAATCTATGTAAGGTTGAGTTATACTCTTAATGGATCCAAGGTAGGTTATCTACAGGGTATTGTCATAAATACCCTTGGAAGATTCACCTATATGAGAATTGTCATATTAGGCCGTGACTAAAGGTTTGGGCTAACCTTAAGAAATTCTCATGAAAAATCAAGGTACAAAGCGCAAGGCCTTTAATATGCGCTGACCGCTTAAACCCAATTGATCCATGCTGTGTGTGTGATTAGTAGAAATCTGAGTCAAGGACCTAGTTCAAGGTCTAATCCACTATGGTTCCTTCAGATGTATACAATCAACACTAAGTGGGGTTCAAGTCCACAGGACACCTCACCTTTTGCGCAGTATAAGATGCCCTAAAATTTATGTTATTTTTTTAAATTTTTTTTAATTTAAAAACTATTGTGGGGGATTGTTGACTTATTAAAAAAAAGAAAAAGTTTTAAATTAAAAAAAAATGGAACGCCCGCGAGCGGACGCTCGCGGACATTCGTGTCATCTCATGCGAGCGTTCTGCTCGCGAGCGGAACGCTCGCTAAGGCGCGAGTGTTCTGCCAATGCTCGTGGGAGGGGTGAGCGTTCGTGAACGTTGGGCTTGTGTTCGCACGCCAACGTTCGTGAACGGCCAGAAATGACCCAAATAATTTGATTTTTGGGCCGTTACTGACGTGATTTGGGAGTAACGGTTATTAGGCCTTTAAGTTCATTATGGGCTCAGCCGTTGGGGGTTACTTGGATCGAGTCTATAAATAGGCTCAAGGATCCAAGGTTCTGAGTATTCCAATCCAAAAATTTCCTTTTTTTCACTGTCAAAGCTTTTTCTGTGATTCTGCTGATTTTTTCTTTAGGCATCTGGAGGAGTCGTTGGGTTACACCTCTACGCGATTGTGCTTGTTGTAGGAGGTTTGGATCGAGCTGGATCGTTGTACCTTAGGGACAGATCACCTACAACCTGCACGAAGGGGCGAAAACTAGTCCTTAGGGCAGTGTCTAGCACGCCTCGGTCCAGGCACGGTTCTTATCTTCTTTTGATTTTAATTTTTATATTTAAACTTTTAAATTAGAATTTTTAGCAATTTCTAAACAGCTTTTCAAAAGTAAAAGCAATTATTTTTCCAACAAATAGCTCATATGTTCACCATCAATGTCTCTTTGACGCATGTGAGAGGCAGCTCATATGCTCAAAATTAAAGATATAAAGTGGAAGCCAGCAGATCCTTCATGGCCTGACACAATGGAAGCGAAGTTCATATGTTCATAGCACCCAGCAGTTCACACGTTCAAAATAAGAAAAACAATGTATGAGTTATGAGGTCCTTCACGGCTTGCTATGAGGAGAAATTCATTATGGGGTGGTGCACAGAAGTTTTTATGTTCAAAATCAAGCAAAGATAATGTGAGTTAACAAGTCTTTCACCACTGAGAAGTTTATTGCTGCGGTACACAGCAGTCCATATGGTCAAAATGAAAGAAAATGAAAGAAAATGAAAGAAAATGAAAGAGCGGAAGAGAAGTTCACCATTGCAGTGCATGGTAATTTATATGTTCAAAATTAAAGAAAGACAGTAAGAGTTAGCATGACCTTCACCACTCAACACAGTGAGACAGAAGTTCATTACAGCCTAATGCTGTTTGAACTTGCATACGTTGCCATGCAAGAACAAAAGAATTTATGGTGAAAGACTTTGCACTAGCGAAAAATAAAGACCATCATCTTGGAAACAAATGCTGCATTCTTTCTTCATAGTAAGCGTGCATTTGGTGATTGTTTTGGATTCATCCTGGTGATCCTAGATCACTAATGATCCCAATTTTGAGGTGATATAAGCCCTAGTGATAAAAAATCACCATATTTTTGTATGAAATACCATAGTGATCAACGATCACTAGTGATCTAATATAACAATATTTGGTATGCCATAAGAATCCAAAATTTCTAATGATAAAATACCAAAATTATGCTATAATATAATACAATATGATTAATAAATTATAATATAATATAATAATGAAATCATATATTCTATCTTATGTAGCATATTATAATTTACTAATATAATATTATTTAATATTATAATATAACATATAATATACAATATTATATCATATTATATTATATTTATAATATAATATATTAATTTTATATACCATGTTATATAAAAATTATTACTATTATAATATATTTATAACAAATAAGGGATATTTTGATCTATATATTTTATTTTAAAATCAGTGCAAGAGGGTGATCTTGGATCACCATCACATAAGATCATCTTATTATAACCAAATGGAGTGATCCCACTACTATTCAATGAATCACACGTGATCCTAGACGGATTACCTTATACCAAATACTTCTTAACAATAAAATGAATTGCCAAATAAATTTCTTGATTTGTCATGGTTTGTCTGGTCTCTCGAGCGAAGCAGGAATATTTGAAATGGATGAAGGTGTATGACAGGCCATCCCATCTCTCTGTCCTCAGATTCAAGAAAACAAAAACTAAGATGAGGGGAAAAACCACGGGGCTTGTTAATCCTTTTCTTGCAAAAGTTCAGTGGATCTAATTATGTTATGGAAATTAATGTTATGTTACCATTTTAGAGAGACTGTGCATCTTTTAACATAATGGCAGAGTTTCCCAGAGTTTGGCAACAAAGGACTGGGATAACCTACCCTTCCTATGGTTGCCTACAGAAATATGAAGCTCTCCCTAGTGATATGTTAGCGGGTAACACTAACATGAATAGTGCTATCATGTTTCTATTCGGTTGGCACTAAGAAATTTATCTGTTGACCTCACATTGATTTTGATGATCACAAAATAATTAAGCAAGGTACTAATGAGTTTGATGAAGAACCACAATGAAATGCAGGCACACATGAGGCACCAAGATAAACAAAATAAATTTCAAGCTCTTAATTGAGTTCTTGGTTTAAGAAAGGAATTTTTGTTGAAGACCAAGATCAAAGAAAAATGTTTCAAGCTTCAATCAAGTGAAATCCAGATGTTTGGAAAGTTATTAAATGAAGAAAGTTCAAGTCATAAGAGCTACGACACTTACTTTCATCAATACAATGAGTTCTCTTGGCCTTGGATTGAGTTTTCAAAGTTTTAAAGCCATTAGCCGATTGCCATGCAAGCTAAAAAGTCAAAACTGTGCTACAAAAATTTTTATAAAAAAGATTTCCAAGTTAATCGACTAAGTAGTCGACTACTGTGGCCAGATAGTGAAGATTTTCAAGTTGTCAACTAGGTAGTCGACTACTGTGGCCAGGACAGTGAGAAATCTTAGATTAGTCGACTACCATGCCGACTAACGCCTGCGAAAGCACAGTAATGGCTAGTTCTGACATTCCAACGGTCAGAAACGGCTAGTTTAATATTTCAATCCCTCAATGGACTATAAATATGCGTAAATGGGATGGATTAGTAAGATTTTTGAAGTATTTTTGAAGGATTAAGAGTAGTAAAAAGAGAGAAAAATCAAGTAAAAATCAAAAGAGAATTCAGCCTTCTTCATTTAAGAGAAAGTGTGCTGTAAAGCTTGAAAGACCATTAAAGCTCATTCAAGTCTCATACTAATAACTCAAGAAGCTTCTTCAAATACTCATAACTCCAGCAATTAAAGACGAGGAGCTTATCTAAAGGGAGAGACCTTCTAAAATAGTAGAGTGCTATTATTGTTTTATTTGCTCATTAAAGAGTTGTATATTCTGAAACTTTGTCTATTTGTAAGCGGTTTGAGTTTCAACATGGTTGAAACTTAAGTAGGGTGTGCCAAACCCATAATTGGTGATTTGTAAGGCTCTCTTATGCCTGAGAATAAGAAGCTAGCTGGGATAGCTAGGGTAAGGCTCCCTTGTGCCTGAAAAATAAGAAGCTAGCTGGATAAGTTAGGTTTGTAATTGTTTATGGAACAATTAGTGGAGAAAATTCTCAAGGGATTCTTGGGGAGTGGACGTAGGTGCAAGGATTGACATCGAACCACTGTAAATTTCTATATTTGTGTGAATGCTTATTGTTCTTGTTTCTAATTGTTCTTACTATCAACACTCTACCTTCTCACTGATTTCACTGTTTTGAAATTCTGCACATTCTTGCAAAAAAATTTTAAAGAACCCAATTCATCCCCTCCTCTTAGATTGCTTAGCTGGGCAACATTATCCATGTTACATGTCCCCATTCCTAAGGTCAAAGAAGTTTACTTTGGCAATGGAGTAGCTCTCTTGCTCTCGAATGCTGGCTAACTAGTGTTGACACTCAGGATGAGCTCGCAGGCTTCTTTGACATTTGATGTTAGGGTCTTCCATATTGCATGGTGGCTTTTTCTCCAAGTATCTATGCTATCCTTGTTAGGGTTGAGACTATGAAGCACAAGGGTGTCAAGTTACCTTTTTTTTGAAATGTTAGCGATTGGCAGGATGAGTGCCCAAACTTCTTCAATGTCGCACAAGGTTGTATCATTGTATCAATGCCTTCTTGATTCTCAAGTGTGATGTCTATGCAATGATTACTCAACAATTAATGCATTTGAGGCATATGTCGCTTCTCAGAGCACTTATGTGGTATTGATTCTTATGTGCCTTTACAACTCTTCACATGGTTATGGCAGGCTCATTAAGGGCACAATCTTGCTTGTACGGTTTACCAATTCATAGTCATTTGACTCTTCTTCTTCTTCTTAGAAGTTGTCAGACCATCTTTCTTTTCTAATTCAGTTTCTTCTTCTTTGGTGTTCTATCTATTGTCTTAAGTATTTTGCTTTTTCTTCTCTTGGGGTTGTATTTTCTCTAGGTACGTGCTCACCTTCTTTGCCATGGAGCTTTTTTGTTATTACTTTGGGGCTTTGCATGAGTCTTCTTCAATTTTGAATGATCACCTTACATAAATTAAGAGTTAATATAGAATTTCTCTGGAGGTCACCCTCATAATATTGTTGGAGTAAGATATAGCCTGCCGGCCTGCTCCTAGTTACCTGAGCATTTATATAGGTGCATTGGCCCTTGAGCTTAGACTCCTCGTTTATATAGGTCTCTTCTAATGGCCTACTGTGAGTTCGAGATTTCACCATCTCAATTTATCCCAAATGCTTGGTGCCTTGTAATTGGTTATATTACTCTATCGAGGCACCTAGGATATGAATCCTTTAACCTGTAATACCCCCATGTATGAATAGACCTACATTGGATGGAAAAAGAATGGTTTGAAGAGTTATAACTCAAGTTTACTTACTACCAATTAACTTGTATTCGAGTTTTTAAGGCCACATGATTTGGGCTAATAAGTTGATTGGGCCAACAAGTAGGCTTGGGGCATTACAAATAGCATCAGAGCTAACCTAGATGTATGAAAATTAATGGATAAAAGAAAAGGGTTACCTATGGGATGGTGGTATAGAAAGTCCCACCATAGCGTGGAGCCATCCCTGTAGCACCAATAATCTCATCCGAGGTAGATTCTAGCTAGTTTGTAGCGTGCGACATGGATATCGTCGGATAAAGAGGAAAAGATTGTAATACCCTTATGTATGAATAGTCTCACATCAGATAAGAAAAGAATGGTTTGAAGAATTATAACTCAAATTCATCTACTACCAATTAACTTGTACTCGAGTTTTTAAGGCCACATGGATTTGGGCTTATAGGTTAATTAGGCCAGTAGGTGGGCTTGGACCGTTACACAACTCCTCCATCCTTCAACCTTCTACATTCTCAAATGTCTTTTAAATAGTTGCGGGTGGTATTACTTTATGTTTAGGAAATGCTTCTCTCTTTCTATTTCTTTCACTCTCCTTTCTTTCTTCCATCCACGAATGAAAGGAGAAGTTCTTCTACACTTCAACGAAATCCATTGAGATTACTAGCCTCCTCAATAGCCTATTGCAATCTGGTTGAGCTCGACAATTCCTACACAACCCAACAAATTTTGGTTGAGCATGTTTCCATAGTCATAGTGTTGGGCATCATTTGCCAGTGAAGATGGGGTTCGAATAGGGAAAGGAAATGGGGAAACATTCCAAGTTTGACATTTCTTCCTCCCTTAAAAAAAAAAAAAAGACCTCAAAATTATCATACTTGACCTGTTGAACAATTGGGGTATTGAGCCCTCGCCTCTTCTTCAAGCTCCTAAGTAGCTCTTCTCTTTGTGTGATTGCTCCATCAGACCTTAACATAAGAAATAATGTAGTGTTTTAATACTTACTCTTCCTGATCTACAATTTGAACAAGGTGCTCTTCATAAGTCAGAGCCTCATAAAGCTGTATCGACCTAAACTCTATTTGTCACACCCCCTGATTGTGAATCCTGATCTAGGAGCTCGCAACATGGCCGCATACCCTTAAAGCAAGGCTCAAGAATATGCCGTGCCTACTAACCTCAACCTCGAACATATCATGGGATGCAACTATAAAAGCCAAGACACATATATTGTTTTCTATATTATATCACTAAACCTGTACATGCCATCCTCATCGAATACATACAAAAGTCTATACACCCAAAAGGGTAACTACAATAGTTCCTTGATCTCACTCCTAGGGTCTCTTCCTAAAGCTTTGGTTTATCAAGCATACATCATCCTCATCTGCTGTAAGAAAATAAGATATAATGGAATGAGCTAAAAAGCCCAGTAGAACTTCTACACTTACTATTATGAATATGTCAAATAAACAGTTTAGTATAGTTGAAATATGTTTGAACAAACAATATCACAATACATATATCCATTCGAGAAACCAATAAAATCCATGCTAAAAAAGAAACATTCAAGCCACCCAAGAGTCCCCATCAACCACCAACTCATCTCCTTGACCGTAGTCACACCGAAATCATCCACATATCCACCATCACCTCCATACATCAGAATACTCATACCATAACCTCAGAATAAACTCTACACCCATACATCCATACCCTCGCACACAAGATACCACTAAGCAAGTCGCACTTACTTAGTAAGCAATACGCCATTGGCCTTCCTCTATAACCCTTGCCACAGCGTCCGTAAGAACATCACTAAGTGAGCCACTCCCTTAGTCTGTAAACATCATAAGGCAATACTGCTCGTATATACTGTCCCCATCTAAGAGCCAGTATTACGTGTCAACAACCTAACCTGGTGATACTTCTCCTACTCAGGTTGGTTTATATATTAGTACCCAGCGTAATAAGCTCAGTCATGTCAGTTGCCATAACTATGTTCTATCCGACTTATGTGGCCTTCATGCCCTTCCCCGGGCTGCTAGTTTAGGCTAGTAATGGTACCGCAGTACTCTAACTCACCGTCAGAATTAGTACCATGCACCAACAATACCCATCACATACACCATCTTCCCCAACTATGTCACCCCCAAACATCTCCATAGCACCATCAAGCCATCCCACCGCCAGAATGCCAAAACTCGTAAGCACGATTAGAAACCCAAAATAATTTATATCAAAATAATATACTGCAATATACACGCAAATGCACAAGAATCCATAATACTCATCTCAAATCATGCAAAGAAATCTCATAATAAAACATGATATATGCAAGCATGCAAGTCGTGAAAACATATTACACAACACTAGTGTAGAACTCCTACCTCAGATCGTTACTCCAATAACTCCTCAATGTAACACGTGTAGTCAACGATCACCTATAATCCCGCATGAATAATTAATTTATCAAAATTCATAACCTAAAAAAATTATCATTTTATCCCTCTAGCCCAAAATCTAAAAATAACTCTTTTATCCCTCTCACTTAATGTCTAGCAACCCCCTACTTACTGCTTTTTATCCTAAATTTAATTATTTTCTAGTTTTACAAGTTTTCACTAACTTATAATATTTACAAAAATACCCCTACTTTCATCAACAAATTTTTCTATGATTACCTTGGTCGTTATTTAATTTAAACATCATTACCAAAACTAGACTCATTGCTAATCACAATGGTTCAGTTTCTAAAGTCAGATTTGATCAATATAATTTTAAATAAATGCGTTTCTTTGGGCTCATTCAAACTATTTTATTCCAACTCAACATGAACATCATATTATTTGTGGGGGAAATAGAGATCAATTTACGTATCTCTAAACCCAGATTTGAATCTACAGAGTGAGTTTAGCCAATCCCCATAAATTCTATAATTCAATCCTAATATTTTTCTTTAATTTTTAATTTAAAAACTAGCCCCAAGACTCAAACCAACTTGAACCAGCTGACCCACAGGCTCAAGCCCAGCCCAATAAGAAGGCTTCAGCCTTCTTCTTCATGCGTGCTCACCCCAATCCACTTCCTAGCCGCACCCTCCCCCTCCCACGCGCGACTCCTCATCGCTGGCCACCATGGCAACGGCGAGCAGCGGTGACTTCCCTTCCCTCTGGCGAGCACTCCGGCGATGACCAACCCATGGATCACTTAAAAATCCCACCACGTTCTAAGCTAACCCAGAAAATAGAGGAAGTAAAAGTTTACCTCCTCCTTGCCAGAGTTGCTGGCAACAATTTGAGCTTCCTCGGATGATCCTCTAGCTCCCGTAATCCTCCCCTACTCTTTAATTAGAAGATCTTCCATCCTATCAACTGGAATTAAGGAAATTATCAAGAAACAGAGGAATGGAAAATAGAACAGAGGGAAATAACGCAACATTTTTCTTGGCCTCCCTACCTTACCGACAGCGTTATCTCTAGCTCCGGCGATGCTCCACGATGAAGGGGGTTTGAACTACACCCTCCAATGGTGGTTTGCCAGCCTGGATGCAGAGAGAATGGGAGGAAGAAGAAGCATAAGAAAAAGTGAAATGGAGAAGAAAAGAGAAGAAAAGAGTGGTCCAGCTGTTGGCTTCCTGAAGACTCTTGTTCTCTCCTCCCACCACCGATCATCCTCACTGAGTTTCCTTTCTCCATCCACCATGGAACATTCGCAAAGACGGAAGGAAAAAAAATCAGTTTAACGAGTGGGTTTTAGTTAAGGCTTAATATGACTTAGTTTACCTTAATCCTCATTTCTTAATCGTCACAAATCCTCCCCCCTTAAAAAAATTTCATCCTTGAAATTGAGGCATCCTAAAGAAAATTCATCAAGGATATTTTTCTTCCTACTCTTGAGCATTCAAGTTGCTTCTCCCTCTGGGTGATGCCTCCATCGAAGTTGTATACAGGTGATGCTGCATTGAAGCACCTGCTTCTTTTGACCACTACCTAGACTAACTGCTCCTCTTGGATAAAATCTTTACTTAGCTACAGAACCTATAAAACCTACCACCCAATACTTTTAAGAGTATAGCTAGATATTTTTGATGTCCTTGCTATTAAAAGGCTAAATCTTGAAAAGATCAAAAGTCATTACAAGATACTAATGAAGTCTACCCCCTAAAAATGAGATTTGGTTAAATAAGAATTTTAAATCGATACTCGCTATAAAATTTCATCTCAAAAGGATTGATGATTTGGTTTGAGTGCCTGAATATGAAACAATTCTTTTGATGTTGATTGCTATTATCTTAAAAAATGAGATATGCTATAAATAGATTTGGTTTGACCTAATTTGAATTAGATTAAAGTTTAATTTAGCAAATCAAGGCCGATTGAATTTGATTTCATATCATTTGGTATTGTACTAAACCCAAATCAAATCAATTGAAATTAATTAAAATAGATCTAAGTCAAGCTGGATTAGAATAATCTCAAATTGATTTGAATCACATGATTGATCTAGATCATACTTAAAAGATAATATGAATCGATGTTTGATCGATTAGAAACAGGCTTAAATCAATATCTAATTAGATTCAGTTTGGATCAATCAAGCTCAAATTAGCATCTTTTAGATTGGTTCAGGTCTAATTTAATTTGATTCAAATCAACTGGGTCTAGTTTGGATCAAATCAATTTTGGTTTTGGTCGGTTGCAAATCAAACTTATATCAAAATAGAATTATATTGAGTTGAACCCTTTGGGTTGACATGAATCAGAATCTAAAATGGGTTGATTAAATCTTAAATCAATCTAGATTAGATACAAGCTTGGCTTGGCTTTGATTTAATAAGCCCAAATCAATCGATATAAATTAATTTTGATATCAATCATGACTTAGGTTGATTGAGTCTATTTGGATGAACATAGATCAGAATGTATGACTAGGGATTGATTCAAATGAGTCTTGAATTTAAGCCATTTGGATCAAAATCAATTGGTCAACTAGTTTGATTGAAATAACTGCATGTTTGATTTGGTTACCCCATATTAGCCTAAACCCAAATAGATTAGATTTAGATTCAAGTTTAAGATCTAAACTCAATAAATCATTAAGATCATCTTAACCCAATTGATCACACCTAGACATATATTGATGACGATTAATTAGAAGGATTTGATTCAAATCAAGATATTAATTAACTTGAACTGAGTGATCTGGTTCAATTAATGTGCCGAAGAGATTTGGTTCAAATCAATGGAATTCAGATCAAAAGATATATGATCAAATCAATGCTTTATTAAATCAAATTAGGTCCTTATCACTTAGATAAAACAAATTTAGTAGTTTTCATTGAGTGGAGATTGATTATAATTTTGATTCAATAAATCAAACCTAATCTAGATTTTGATTGATGATGGGTTTACATTGATTCAAATCAGTGGTCCATAATCGTGGTTCAAGAGAATGATTTCTTCACTTTGCCTATGGGCTATGGCAATTCCCATTGAAGATTCCAATGCCTTGGGACTTAGGGACTCACACTTCTTTGCAAAGGTGGGTGATATGAGAGAGTGAGTGGCTCCCGGATCAAATAAAGCATAAGCTGTCGGCCCCCTTCCCGACGGCATGATTTTTTATGAAAATTGGGTAGAGATCTGTTAGTTTTTATGCTAAGTACCATAAAGCCCAAGCGATCCCTATCTAATTACCATAAGTTACATACACAAAAATACTTAATCTGCTATAAAATTTTGACCTGCTCATTTCATTCATACTATTTACAAGATAACATGACAATTTATTTAACCCTGCTCAGATAAAATAAAGTTTTCATACTTTTCTTTACACAACTCTAGGCAATATAACTTTCATCACGACACTATTATAAAGATCATATTCACAAGTTTATTTTACAATGGAAATCATTTCTCATAACCACTCCAAGTCCAAAATACATCATAGGGTTACAGTTATATACATCCATCCATATCCATTTCAAATACATATACAATCCAAGTAACATAAACTAATGACATTAATTACTTTATCCAACATCTAGCAACCCACATCAATTTCATGCTTCCATGGGCCAACCTGCTATTTCTGATCTGAAATCCAAAAATTTCAATAATAGAGGGGTGAGACCTAAGTCCTAGTGACTGGATAGCCATCTAACAATGAAAAAAACTGAGAACCACATTTTAAAACCAATAAATATACCGATACAATATATCGCAATAGATACAGAAATCTTTTTAAATGAGATAAAAAAACTTATAAGTTAGCTTATACTTCTAATAATATAACTTAAATAAAGTAATATCACATTTACAAAATCTCATGATGATGGGCTGGGTGTGCTACCGCTAAGGTACATTTCTACAGTCATCCTCCTGCAGGTGTACGTACGCTCAGTGGGTGAGTGTATTGAGCACTGAGGATCCCCGTACTACATGACACCCCTCCATGTGCGGTTCACCCCAGGTGTGAGCTTGCCCCTTTTCCCTGTGCCTCCTGCTTGCCTCCTCCATGGGTCAATATCTCTGTGCCCCCTCGAGCTATATAGTAACTTAGCTCTTTACCAAGCTGTGATTTTTGCCCAATTAGACTGCTTGCAATCTGCCCCAATGGGCTGATCTAGCTTGTACTCCCTCTGGCCTCGGGATCATAATACGGTCGAATTGCAAGGAGGTGCTGGCTATAAATAATATATGCAATGCTCATGCTATGACACAATCTACAAGATGATCAGCCCCATAGATGGCCCAATGCTCTTTATGCTATATACTGTATAAATACTCAGATATAAGCTTATAATCCAATATACAAATCAGCTATACTTTTTTTGAAACATTGCTATTCATGCATGCCCATGCATCACTTTGAAATATAAATTTGAAAGATAAGTTCCATGCTTTACTTAGACATATGTATTTATCCAAACAATACTCTTCATGAAACTCTATAATTTACTTTGAAACATGCTATGGCTTATGTTTCCTTTTCTTTTTCTTAAACTCATGCTTTGCTGAAAACTTTTATTTTTTCTGAAACTTATGCTTTGCTTTGGATACATGCCGTAAACCCATGCTTATTCTTAAACTCATGCTTTGCTTTATAACATGTTTTAAACCCATGCTTGTTCTTAAACTCATAGTATGCTTTAGAAACATGCTTTGAAAATACATCATAACTGGGTTCTCATTTCTCATACTTAACTACTTGAGATACTATACTTTACATAACATACTCTGATTGGTAACAAAATATCCAATGTCATCATAAAACAGTTCACAAAGTTAAATGAGAAACTCATTCACCTTAGCTGCTAGCACACTGCTATGGCTGTTATCTCTCATATTCTGGCTCCCTGGAACCAATCTCTTGGCCTAAGTCAACATACATGTATTATTAGGGTCACATGCACTAAGGGTTTCATAAAACTATGCATGCATGCATGCTCTATATCTTAATATCTTAGTATAATATTCTTCAATCCCTAACATACTCAAAGATTTACAATATACATATGCTATCACCTCATTTGCCTCTAAATCATGAGATTTTAACATCATTCTTTAGCTTAGGAAGGTTTGGGCTTACCAAAGCAAATATGGCTAAACCACCAAAACTTCTTCCCTTCCTCCTCTTCTTCTTTTTCTCTTCTTCTTCTCTTCTTCTTTTCTTTTTCTTCTCTTCTTCTTTCCCATGGCTGAAACCCTTTCCTTTTTCTTTCCTTTCTTCTTATTTTTCCTTCCTTTTTCTTCCTTTTTTTTTCTTTTCATACGGTGGCTTAAGGGCTAAGGAAAGAATTAGTGGGTTTTAAATACCCTTAAGAATTTTTTATTTTGCTCCTCTCTACTCTTAAGTCACACTTTTCAAAGTCCACATGGCTCCCTTTTCCATCAAGTATTTTTGCCCTTCCATTTTCTTTCTTATTTTGCTCTGAATCAAACTCTCAAATAACTTTTTATCAAATTTTCACTTATGACCTTGACAAATTTTTATTTTCAAATGAATAAGATTAATGAGAGTGAAATTAATCTCAAATCAATTTCACAAAAGATTTTTATCCATCAGAACCCACAGTTAAGCATGCTTGGGTGACCTGTTGCCCATTAGTTGACTAAGTAGTCGACTATTATGAGTAAAATTGGTCTGTTAAGCGTGCTTGGGTGAGAGTGATGGGTAACCCCCTGGGAAGTCATCTATTCACCCATTAGTCAGCTAAGTAGTCGACTACTAGCCATTAGCTAGCATGATAGTCGACTACTATGAGTAAAATTGGTCTAATGGCCAGTAGTCGACTACTATGAGTAAAATTGGTTTTAGACCAATTTTACAGAGAACTGTTGCCCATTAGTTGACTAAGTAGTCGACTATTGTGAGTAAAATTGGTCCCAAACCAATTTTGAAAAGAACTTTTGCCCATTAGTCGACTAAGCCATTAGTCAGTATGGTAGCTAGCTACTTTTCCTTGGTAGCTGGCTAATGAGTCAAGTAGTCAGTTAATTTTCCCTGGTAGCTGACTAATAAGTCAAGTAATTAGCTAATTTTCTTTGGTAGCTGGCTAATGAGTCAACTAACAGCATGCAGCCTTTCCAAAGGTAATTCTAACACATTCTAACTTCCGAAATCTTCATTTCAACTTCTCCCAATGATCAAAAACAACTAGTAAACATTGAAATCATTACAAAAACTTCAAATTTAAGCCCAAATGAGTGACTCTAGTAGATTTTATGGAAAGATCATGGGAGAAAACTCAAAATAATCATCCAAAATTTTAGCTTTTCACATTTTTAAGATCTCTACTTAAATCATTCACATTAGAAAGCTAAACTAAAAATAAAAGTATGCTTAAAATAAAATTACAAAACATCCAAATTCGGGATATTACAATCTTCCCTCCTTTAGAAAATTTCATCCCCGAAATTTAGTTACCTTCAACTAGAAACAAATGAGGGTATTTCAATCTCATCTCATCCTCTCTCTCATGTAGCTTCCTCTCTCTGATGGTTCTGCCACTGCATTTTAACTAAGAGAATCTTTTTATTACGAAGTTGTTTAACCACCCTGTTCAAAATTTACACTAGCTCTATTACATAAGATAAATCTTTCTGTAATTCTATTGGCTCTAACTGAAGCACATGAGAGGAATCTGGCATGAATCTGAGAGAGTTGTGGTGGTAAGGCCAATTTATATACAAGTATTCCAACCTTCTCAATAATCTCATAAGGTCCAATGTATCGAGGACTTAATTTTCCTTTCCTCCTAAATCTCATAATACCCTATAGATGAACTCCACCGGGCCCATGTGGAGGAGAATGGTTATTACCACCCCTCTGGTCTCCCACCAGGGCAAATGAGAAGCCCCTGGAAGCACCATGTTGGTCACGTACATCAGCAGTGCCGACAAAATGATCTGGTCATCCCTGCCATCCAGTCCTTCATCACTCTCTGCAACGTCTCAATAACTAAAATCTAATATCAAAGCACAAAGACAGCACGAGATAGATTTCTCATACCAGTTGCTTTCTCGGTCCACCTGATCAAACTCCAAGCTTTTGTCGACGATCCTATACGTGCCTTTTGCTGTTTGGATGCGAGAGAGGGTGATCCACAGCTGAGAGTGGAGCAACCTTAGCAGCAGAATAGGGAAGATGAGAAAGTTAAACACATCCCTCTGCTCCCCAATCTCTGCCATGAACTTGCGCAGACTATGTGCCACCCACGGAGCTAACAGTGCATACTTCCATCACACAAAGCAGAGAATCAGGAGGAAGGGAAAAGCTACGGTCAGTATCCAAGGCAGGCAGCGTACAAAAGAAGTAGGGTGCATGGTGGAAGAGGGAGAAGCTGGAGCAGTCAAGGGTCTTATGATTAGCTAAAGCTATATATCTGCAAGAATACCTTGAAGTTTCCTAGCCTCTGCCATGGCCATTGAGTGTGGGGGCCTGGTTGGGACGCCATTCTTCTTCTTTCTTTCTCCCACGGCTTTTTCCTTGGTTTGGCACTGATATGTGAGTGATGTATGTATGTTAATTTATAGGCGTTTCGTCTCGAGTCCAATGGCGCATCTCCGATCCTCGGGTAAATTAATTCTGTTTCGTTCTTCAATAAAGCTGGACAAGTGCCTCACGTCCTTCAATATATATTTTTTTAAAAAATATATATATATTAAAATCGCGCTAATTTACATGCAGAAAATTGACAGAATCTAAATATTTAACAATTCAACGGCCGACAGAACACACATTTCATGTGCGACAGCAAATTAATGACACAAGAAAAGCGGTCTGAGCGTTGGCACGTACCAAACGAAAGCCCCGTGGCGTCACCCTTTCTCAAAACGTAATGCAATTCACTGGTCCGGAAAATCGACCTTGTGGCGGCTCGCACGATTCTGTGGGATGGTATCCGTGCAATTAATTCGTCAATTCAGTTTTCTGCCATGCAACGTCGGCCTCAAATTATACATTAGTTCATTTCTATTAGTGGAATCTCAACCGTTTTCGATATAAAATTAAAACTAAATGGTAGATGAAGGGCAACATCGCTTCAATTAATTACGTGCCAAAATTCAAACTTGTCAGCTAAATTAATGCAAAAAAAAAAAAAAAAAATCTCCAGTACAGACTTGGGTGGCGAATTATGATAGGCAACAGCGCTTCATTTGATTACGTACCAAAATCAAACTTGTCAGCTAAATTAATTGAAAAAAGTCTACAGCACGGACTTGGGTGGCAATTATTCTTTTAAATTTTCTTGACCGATCGAATGGTGTAATCGTCCATGAGTTAAAGAATGGAGTCAGGCTGAGAACCACTGAGCTTACACTTGGACGCTTCAAAGCGCTAAGGCACGTAAATGGTCAGTGTATCGAGGTAAAGGTAAAGTTATGTCACCCGTTAGATATTTCGCCTTTTTCTTATCTTTTTTTGCCATCCACTTGTCCTTAAACAACCCTTGACTTATCTCTAAACCATTCCCTTCATTTATCCACTTTAAATGCAAGAAATAATATTAATATTTGAACAACCTAAATGTCGGGAATGTCATTATCAGGCTTTATATATCGTTGATATTTGTTGCCAATCATTGTCTTTAAACAACTCTTCTCACATCTCTTGGCCATTCCATCCGTTTCTTCACTTTAAATGCAATGAACAATATTAATATTTGAACAACCTAAATGTCGATGATCTCGCCTTAGTTTCATAATTCAAACAAGATTCCACCACATTGATTTTGGCAACATACTCAACCAAGGTTCTATCAGTGTCTCTTTGATGCATGTGGAGGGCAGCTCATATGTTTAAAATTAGAGGAGCAAAAATGAGACTTAGCAGGTCCTTGACGACTTGGCATGATAGAAGAGAATTTTGTTAGGAGGTACGTACATATGTTCACGACTCACCACAATGTAAGAGTTCATCACAGCAGAACACACTTTTTTTTTTTTTTATGGATAATTGGAGGAAGAGAAATACTCCCTCCAGATGCACAATAGTGTTGGCTTTTTTTTTAAAAAAGAAAAAATTTTAAATTAAAAAAAAAAAATGGAATGCCCGTTCGTGTTTGTTTGCGGACACGTTCGCATGATCTCACACGAGCATTCTGCTCGCGTGCGCGAGCGTTCCGCCAACACCCGCGCGAGGCGCAAACGTTCGTGAACGTTGGGCATGCGTTCGCACGCCAACGTTCATGAACGGCCAGAAACAACTCAAATAATTTGATTTTTAGGCCGTTACTAAAGTGATTTGGGAGTAACAGTTATCAGGCCTTTAAGGTCATTATGGGCTCAGCCGTTGGGGGTTACTTGGACCGAGTCTATAAATAGGCTCAAAGATCCAAAGTTCTGAGTATTCCAATCCAAAAATTCTTTTTTTCACTGTCAAAGCTTTTTCTGTGATTCTGCTAATTTTTTCTTTTGGCATCTGGAGGAGTCGTTGGGTTCATAGTAGGAGATTCGGATCGAGCCATATCGTTATACCTTGGGGACAGATCGCCTACAACCTGCACAAAGGGATGAAAACTAGTCTTTAGGGCAGTGTCTAGCATGCCTCGGTCCAGGCACAATTCTTATCTTCTTTTGATTTTAATTTTTGTATTTAAACTTTTAAATTAGAATTTCTAGCAATTTCTAAACAGCTTTTCAAAAGCAAAAGCACTTATTTTTTCAACAGCTAAGGACTAGTTTTCCTTTTCATCAGAAATTGTTAGGATTTTTATTGTAACTTACTGATAAAGGGAAAAAAAAAAGACTATTTTTAAAAGAAAAAAAGTTTTTTTTCTGTTTTGAAGTCTATGCAAAAGTCTTAAAAAAATTATCTTCTTTTTTTTTAAAAAAAGGAAAGAGGTCTTGAATTTATTTATTTTCAAATTTAAAATTTAAAATTTAAATTTTTGAAATTTAAAATTTAAAATACAAATTTTAAAATTTAAAATTTGAAATTTAAATTTTAAAAAATCTTAAAAAAATTCAATATTTTGAAACTCAAATTCAAATTTAAAATTAATTGAGTTAATTTTTGCTTAGTGGTTACTTTATTTATTGCAAGTAGTTTCTAGATTTAAATTTTTGAATTTAAATTCAAAATCTAGAAATTATCTGAAAAACCACTAATTTAAAAACTCAAACTATAAGGCTGAACCTTCAAATTTTTATTGTGCAGAACTAATTAAGCAACCAACACTCTCATAAAATGGGTTTAGATGACCTTAGTACAATCAAACCCGAAAAGTTTAATGGATCATTCTTTAGGAGGTGGCAAAACCAAGTGAAATACTGGCTTACCACTTTAAGATTATTTTCTGCCATAGAATTTTCAAACCCCGAATCCACTTCTCAACCAAGTTCTTCTAGCCCAGTTGAAACTTCCTCTTCCTCAACATCAAAAACATCCCAAGAAATAGATTTTCATTGTAGACATAGAATTCCAAGTGCTCTTTCTGATAACCTTTATGATGTTTACCTTCCCACCAAAACTGCTAAGGAACTATGGGATGCACTTGAGGCTGAGTATGGGATGGATGATGCTGGTCTAGATCGATTCATCATCTCAAAATTTTGAAAGTATGTAATGGTGGATTCTAAACCTATTAGTGTTCAAATACATGAGTTTCAAGATCTTCTTAGAAAGGCTGAGTTAATTGGCTGTAGTTTTTCTGAAAGCTATAAGGTCCAAGCCTTAGCAGATGCCCTTCCATCTTCTTGGTCAACCTTTTCGCGAGAGCTAAGCCACAAGCAAGGTGACTTGACCCTAATAGAAGTGATTAACTCTATTAGGATTGAATAAGAACATCGGCTTAAGCTCAAGCAAAAACCTGATTTTGGACCTAAGATCCATCTGGCTGAGTCAAATTCAACCCTAGATCAATTCAAACCTAACGGAAAGAATTTTAAGAAGAAGAAATTCCAATCTAGATCCAAACCTCCTCAAAACCGGCCAAACAAGAACCGACCAAACCAGAAGTCAAAGAATAATAAAGAAATATTTTGCTTCATGTGCGGAAGGTCTAATCATATGGCGAAGGACTGCTACCACTGAAAGATTGAACCACTGAGGAAATCATCTAAATCTCAAGTTAACATGGTCGAAAGTGGTGCCGAGCCTTCTGTTAGGTCGGTAAATCAGAAACCCTTAATTAACTTAACCCAATTTTCTTGTGATTGGTGGCTTGATTCAGGAGCTAATGTTCATGTTTGTTCTGATCGCTCTTGGTTCTCCACCTTTCAGGAATCAAGTGGAGGAGGTGTAACACTTGGGAATAATTCTTCAGTACAAGTGCTTGGAAAAGGTCGAGTGGACCTAAGGATGACCTTTGGGAAGATCCTGATCCTTCACGAAGTGCTGTTCGTCCCTAGTGTTAGAAGAAATTTGATTAGTGGATCTCTCCTTATATCTAGGGGATATAAAATTGTTCTAGAGTTAAATAAAGTTGTAATTACTTGTAATAATGAGTTTGTTGGAAAAGGCTTTGTTCTTGAAGGTCTTTTTAAATTAAATGTAATCTCCAAGTTATCTAATAAAAGTCCTCTTATTTTCAATGTTTAATCTTTAAATGTTTGGCATGGTAGACTTGGTCATGTGAATTTTGATTGTATTCATCACATGACAAATCTTAATCTAATACCTAAAGTTCATGTTGATAGAAAGATCAAGTGTGAGATTTATATTCAAGCCAACATACCTAGAAAACCTTTTAAATCAATAAATAGAAGCTCAACTCTTCTTGAATTGATCCATAGCGATGTGTGTGACTCTACCAAGTTACCTACACAAGAAGGAAGTCGTTACTTTGTAACATTTATTGATGACTTCTCACGGTATTATCACACATATTTGATAAAATCTAAGGGTGAAGTCTTAGATAAGTTTAAGATCTATAAGGCAGAAGTTGAAACACAAACAGAGAAAAACCTTAAGAAACTTAGGCCTAATAGAGGTGGTGAATATACCTCAAATAAAATAACTCTATTTTGCCAAGAATATGGGGTTATTCATGAGGTTACACCACTATACTCTCCTCAGTCTAATGGTGTAGCTGAACGAAAAAATCGTACCTTAATAGATATGGTTAACTCAATGTTAATCAGTTCAGACGCACCTGAGAACTTGTGGGGGGAAGCGCTTTTAGTTGCATGCTATATCCTAAATAGGATACCCTTTAAGGATAATCCTAAAACACCTTTTAAGCTTTCGAAAGGTAGAACACTTAGGCTAGATTACCTTAAAGTATGGGGGTGCCTAGCTAAGGTAGGAATACCTGAACCCAAGAGAAGAAAGATAGGATCTAAAACCATAGATGCTATCTTTATAGGTTATTTTTTGGATAGCAGTACCAATAGGTTCCTTGTGATAAACTCTGAAATAAGTGGCATCTCAAATAATACTCTTATTGAATCAAGAGATGCTACTTATTTTGAAAATGTATTTCCTTTTAAGAACCAAGTTTCAAGTCAAGTCTCTTCTAATTCTTTCTTGATTCATGATTCTTTTGAATCTGGGTCTTCCAATGAGTCAAGGAAAAGGAAAAGATCCAACTCTGAAAGTGAACCTTCTGAACTTAGAAAAATTTCAAGAACAAAAAAGGAAAAAGACCTTGGTGAAAGTTTCTTTACTTTCTTAGTCAAAGGCGAACCTTCCTCTTTTTTAGAGGTGATGTCTTCACCTGATGCTCCTTTTTGGAAGGAAGCCATTCATTCTGAATTTAATTCAATCTTACAAAATCAAACTTGGATCTTGTCTGATCTACCCCGTGGTAGCAAACCTTTAGGATGTAAGTGGATATTTAAAAAAAAATTTAAACCTGATGGTTCAATTGAAAAGTATAAGGCTAGATTAGTAGCCAAAGGGTATAACCAAAAGAAAGGGTTAGATTTCTTTGATACCTATTCTCCTGTAGCTAAAATAATAACCCTTAGATCTCTTCTTGCCATTGCATCCATACATAAGTTGATTATTCATCAAATGGATGTGAAGACTGCATTCCTTAATGGAGATTTTGAAGAGGAGATTTATATGGAACAACCTGAAGGTTTTGTTATAAAGGGACAAGAAAACAAAGTTTGTAAACTTTTTAAGTCCCTATATAGTCTTAAACAGGCTCCAAAACAATAGCATGGAAAATTTGATCAGATCATCCTATCCTTTGGATTTCAGATCAATAATCATGACAAATGTGTCTATTCTAAAATCATCGATGATGATTGTGTAATCCTTTGCTTATATGATGATATTTTAATTTTTGGAACAACTCTTGGAATTGTTTCAAGTATTAAATCTTTCCTTTCTTCTAAATTTGATATGAAAGATTTAGGTGAAGCAAATGTAATCATAGGGATGAAGCTTATTAAATCCCATGAAGGGATAGCTCTTTCTTTTTCTCACTCTATAGAAAAAATGATCAAGAAATTTGATTATTCTGATCTTAAACCAGTTTCTACTCCATATGATCCTAGCTTTCACCTAAAGAAAAATTTAGGTGACCCAATTGATCAATTAAAATATTCTCAAATTATAGGATCCCTCTTGTATGTGGCAAATAGGACAAGACTGGATATTGCCTATGCTGTAGAAAGACTTAGCAGATATAATCAAAATCCTGATCAATCTCATTGGATAGCCTTAGAAAGAGTGTTCTGATATCTAAAGGGAACACTTAATCTCTCTTTGATGTTCACTGAATACCCTGAGGTGGTTGAGGGTTACAGTGATGCTAATTGGGTCACTGATTCTCATAATCTTAAATCGACCACTAGATATCTTTTTCTTCTTGGCGGTGCTACTATTGCCTAGGGATCAACTAGGCAAACTATCATATCTAGAAGCACCATGGAGGCTAAGTTGATAGCTCTGGATACCACCTATAATGAGGCAGAGTGGATTAAAAATCTAGTATCAGAGCTACCTTTGGTACCTAAGCTAGTTCTGGCTATATCAATCCATTGTGATAATAAGGCCGTAATCGAACTAACTAATCAAAAGAGTACCAATAAAAAGATGAACCGTCATATACGGCTTCGTCATAAGTCTATAAGACAACATAAGAAAAATAATGTTATCTCCTTGGAATTTGTCAAGTCTGAGAAGAATTTGGCAGATCAATTAACCAAGGGACTATGTAGGAGTGGAGTCCTAGAATCATCGAGGGGGATGGGGCTTAAGCCTATTATTTGGTCACCAGTAGTGGATACCCAACCTTTGTGATTGGAGATCCCATGAAAGAGGTTCAATGTGGTAGAAACGAAGCTGATTGAGTGATCGTGTTAGAGCACATTTTTTGAAGAAATTTCTCATCCCATCCCTATGATGAATGCTCTTATAAAGTGATAAAATAAATCTGTGTAAGGTTGAGTTATACTCTTAATGGATCCAAGGCAAGGTATTAGTTATAAATACCCTTGGAGGATTTACCTATTTGAGAATTGTCATATTAGGCCGTAACTAAAGGTTTGGGCTAACCTTAAGAAATTATCATGAAAAATCAAGGTACAAAGCGCAAGGCCTTTAATATGCGCTGACCGCTTAAACGCAATTGATCCATGCTGTGTGTGTGATTAGTAGAAATCTGAGTCAAGGACCTAGTTCAAGGTCTAATCCACTATGGTTCCTTCAGATGTATATAATCAATACTAAGTGGGGTTCAAGTCCACAGGACACCTCACCTTTTGCGCAGTATAAGATGCTCTAAAATTTATGTTATTTTTTTAAAATTTTTTTAATTTAAAAAATTTTGTAGGGGATTGTTGACTTTTTAAAAAAAAAGGAAAAAGTTTTAAATTTTAAAAAAAAATGGAACGCTCGCGAGCGGATGCTTGCGGACATTCGTGTCATCTCATGCGAGCGTTCTGCTCGCGTGAGTGACGCTCGCGAGCGGAACGCTCGCTAAGGCGTGAGTGTTCTGCCAATGCTTGCGGGAGGGGTGAGCATTCATGAACGTTGGGCGTGCGTTCGCACGCCAACATTCGTGAACGGCCAGAAACGGTCCAAATAATTTGATTTTTGGGCCGTTACTGACGTGATTTGGGAGTAACGGTTATCAGGCCTTTAAGTTCATTATGGGCTCAGCCGTTGGGGTTACTTGGACCGAGTTTATAAATAGGCTCAAGGATCCATGGTTCTGAGTATTCCAATCCAAAAATTTTCTTTTTTTCACTGTCAAAGCTTTTTCTGTGATTCTGCTGATTTTTTCTTTGGGCATCTGGAGGAGTCGTTGGGTTACACCTCTACGCGATTGTGCTCGTTGTAGGAGGTTCGGATCGAGTCGGATCGTTGTATCTTGGGGACAGATCACCTACAACTTGCACGAAAGGGCGAAAACTAGTCCTTAGGGCAATGTCTAGCACGCCTCGGTTCAGGCACGGTTCTTATCTTCTTTTGATTTTAATTTTTATATTTAAACTTTTAAATTAGAATTTCTAGCAATTTCTAAACAGCTTTTCAAAAGCAAAAGCAATTATTTTTCCAACAAATAGCTCATATGTTCACCATCAATGTCTCTTTGACGCATGTGAGAGGCAGCTCATATGCTCAAAATTAAAGATATAAAGTGGAAGTCAGCAGATCCTTCATGGCCTGACACAATGGAAGCGAAGTTCATATGTTCATAGCACCCAGCAGTTCACACGTTCAAAATAAGAAAAACAATGTATGAGTTATGAGGTCCTTCACGGCTTGCTATGAGGAAAAATTCATTATGGGGTGGTGCACAGAAGTTTTTATGTTCAAAATCAAGCAAAGATAATGTGAGTTAACAAGTCTTTCACCACTGAGAAGTTTATTGCTGCGGTACACAGCAGTCCATATGGTCAAAATGAAAGAAAATGAAAGAAAATGAAAGAGCGGAAGAGAAGTTCACCATTGCAGTGCATGGTAATTTATATGTTCAAAATTAAAGAAAGACAGTAAGAGTTAGCATGACCTTCACCACTCAACACAGAGAGACAGAAGTTCATTACAGCCTAATGCTGTTTGAACTTGCATACGTTGCCATGCAAGAACAAAAGAATTTATGGTGAAAGACTTTGCACTAGCGAAATATAAAGACCATCATCTTGGAAACAAATGCTGCATTCTTTCTTCATAGTAAGCGTGCATTTGGTGATTATTTTGGATTCATCCTGGTGATCCTAGATCACTAATGATCCTAATTTTGAGGTGATATAAGCCCTAGTGATCAAAAATCACCATATTTTTGTATGAAATACTATAGTGATCAACGATCACTAGTGATCTAATATAACAATATTTGGTATGCCATAAGAATCCAAAATTTCTAATGATAAAATACCAAAATTATGCTATAATATAATACAATATGATTAATAAATTATAATATAATATAATAATGAAATCATATATTCTATCTTATGTAGCATATTATAATTTACTAATATAATATTATCTAATATTATAATATAACATATAATATACAATATTATATCATATTATATTATATTTATAATATAATATATTAATTTTATATACCATGTTATATAAAAATTATTACTATTATAATATATTTATAACAAATAAGGGATATTTTGATCTATATATTTTATTTTAAAATCAGTGCAAGAGGGTGATCTTGGATCACCATCACATAAGATCATCTTATTATAACCAAATGGAGTGATCCCACTACTATTCAATGAATCACACGTGATCCTAGACGGATTACCTTATACCAAATACTTCTTAACAATAAAATGAATTGCCAAATAAATTTCTTGATTTGTCATGGTTTGTCCGGTCTCTCGAGCGAAGCAGGAATATTTGAAATGGATGAAGGTGTATGACAGGCCATCCCATCTCTCTGTCCTCATATTCAAGAAAACAAAAACCAAGATGAGGGGAAAAACCACGGGGCTTGTTAATCCTTTTCTTGCAAAAGTTCAGTGGATCTAATTATGTTATGGAAATTAATGTTATGTTACCATTTTAGAGAGACTGTGCATCTTTTAACATAATGGCAGAGTTTCCCAGAGTTTGGCAACAAAGGACTGGGATAACCTACCCTTCCTATGGCTGCCTACAGAAATATGAAGCTCTCCCTGGTGATATGTTAGCGGGTAACACTAACATGAATAGTGCTATCATGTTTCTATTCGGTTGGCACTGAGAAATTTATCTATTGACCTCACATTGATTTTGATGATCACAAAATAATTAAGCAAGGTACTAATGAGTTTGATGAAGAACCACAATGAAATACAGGCACACATGAGGTACCAAGATAAACAAAATAAATTTCAAGCTCTTAATTGAGTTCTTGGTTTAAGAAAGGAATTTTTGTTGAAGACCAAGATCAAAGAAAAATGTTTCAAGCTTCAATCAAGTGAAATTCAGATGTTTGGAAAGTTATTAAATGAAGAAAGTTCAAGTCATAAGAGCTACGACACTTACTTTCATCAATACAATGAGTTCTCTTGGCCTTGGATTGAGTTTTCAAAGTTTTAAAGCCATTAGCCGATTGCCATGCAAGCTAAAAAGTCAAAACTGTGCTACAAAAATTTTTATAAAAAAGATTTCCAAGTTAATCGACTAAGTAGTCGACTACTGTGGCCAGATAGTGAAGATTTTCAAGTTGTCAACTAGATAGTCGACTACTGTGGCCAGGGCAGTGAGAAATCTCAGATTAGTCGACTACCATGCCAACTAATGCCTGCGAAAGCACAGTAACGGCTAGTTCTGACATTCAACGGTCAGAAACGGCTAGTTTAATATTTCAATCCCTCAATGGACTATAAATATGCGTAAATGGGATGGATTAGTAAGATTTTTGAAGTATTTTTGAAGGATTAAGAGTAGTAAAAAGAGAGAAAAATCAAGTAAAAATCAAAAGAGAATTCAGCCTTCTTCATTTAAAGAGAAAGTGTGTTGTAAAGCTTGAAAGACCATTAAAGCTCATTCAAGGCTCATACCAATAACTTAAGAAGCTTCTTTAAATACTCATAACTCCAGCAATTAAAGACGAGGAGCTTATCTAAAGGGAGAGACCTTCTAAAATAGTAAAGTGCTATTATTGTTTTATTTGCTCATTAAAGAGTTGTATATTCTGAAACTTTGTCTATTTGTAAGCTGTTTGAGTTTCAACTTTGTTGAAACTTAAGTAGGGTGTGCCAAACCCATAATTGGTGATTTGTAAGGCTCCCTTATGCCTGAAAATAAGAAGCTAGCTGGGATAGCTAGGGTAAGGCTCCCTTGTGCCTGAAAAATAAGAAGCTAGCTGGATAAGTTAGGTTTGTAATTGTTTATGGAACAATTAGTGGAGAAAATTCTCAAGGGATTCTTGGGGAGTGGACGTAGGTGCAAGGATTGGCACCGAACCACTATAAATTTCTATATTTGTGTGAACGCTTATTGTTCTTGTTTCTAATTGTTCTTACTATCAACACTCTACCTTCTCTCTGATTTCACTGTTTTGAAATTCTGCACATTCTTGCAAAAAAATTTTAAAGAACCCAATTCATCCCCTCCTCTTGGATTGCTTAGCTGGGCAACATTATCCATGTTACATGTCCCCATTCCTAAGGTCAAAGAAGTTTACTTTGGCAATGGAGTAGCTCTCTTGCTCTCGAATGCTGGCTAACTAGTGTTGACACTCAGGATGAGCTCGCAGGCTTCTTTGACATTTGATGTTAGGGTCTTCCATATTGCATGGTGGCTTTTTCTCCAAGTATCTATGCTATCCTTGTTAGGGTTGAGACTATGAAGCACAAGGGTGTCAAGTTACCTTTTTTTTGAAATGTTAGCGATTGGCAGGATGAGTGCCCAAACTTCTTCAATGTCGCACAAGGTTGTATCATTGTATCAATGCCTTCTTGATTCTCAAGTGTGACGTCTATGCAATGATTACTCAACAATTAATGCATTTGAGGCATATGTCGCTTCTCAGAGCACTTATGTGGTATTGATTCTTATGTGCCTTTACAACTCTTCACATGGTTATGGCAGGCTCATTAAGGGCACAATCTTGCTTGTACGGTTTACCAATTCATAGTCATTTGACTCTTCTTCTTCTTCTTAGAAGTTGTCAGACCATCTTTCTTTTCTAATTCAGTTTCTTCTTCTTTGGTGTTCTATCTATTGTCTTAAGTCTTTTGCTTTTTCTTCTCTTGGGGTTGTATTTTCTCTAGGTACATGCTCACCTTCTTTGCCATGGAGCTTTTTTGTTATTACTTTGGGGCTTTGCATGAGTCTTCTTCAATTTTGAATGATCACCTTACATAAATTAAGAGTTAATATAGAATTTCTCTGGAGGTCGCCCTCATAATATTGTTGGAGTAAGATATAGCCTGCCGGCCTGCTCCTAGTTACCTGAGCATTTATATAGATGCATTGGCCCTTGAGCTTAGACTCCTCGTTTATATAGGTCTCTTCTAATGGCCTACTGCGAGTTCGAGATTTCACCATCTCAATTTATCCCAAATGCTTGGTGCCTTGTAATTGGTTATATTACTCTATCGAGGCACCTAGGATATGAATCCTTTAACCTGTAATACCCCCATGTATGAATAGACCTACATTGGATGGAAAAAGAATGGTTTGAAGAGTTATAACTCAAGTTTACTTACTACCAATTAACTTGTATTCGAGTTTTTAAGGCCACATGATTTGGGCTAATAAGTTGATTGGGCCAACAAGTAGGCTTGGGGCATTACAAATAGCATCAGAGCTAACCTAGATGTATGAAAATTAATGGATAAAAGAAAAGGGTTACCTATGGGATTGTGGTATAGAAAGTCCCACCATAGCGTGGAGCCATCCCTGTAGCACCAATAATCTCATCCGAGGTAGATTCTAGCTAGTTTGTAGCGTGCGACATGGATATCGTCGGATAAAGAGGAAAAGATTGTAATACCCTTATGTATGAATAGTCTCACATCAGATGAGAAAAGAATGGTTTGAAGAATTATAACTCAAATTCATCTACTACCAATTAACTTGTACTCGAGTTTTTAAGGCCACATGGATTTGGGCTTATAGGTTAATTAGGCCAGTAGGTGGGCTTGGACCGTTACACAACTCCTCCATCCTTCAACCTTCTACATTCTCAAATGTCTTTTAAATGGTTGCGGGTGGTATTACTTTATGTTTAGGAAATGCTTCTCTCTTTCTATTTCTTTCACTCTCCTTTCTTTCTTCCATCCACGAATGAAAGGAGAAGTTCTTCTACACTTCAACGAAATCCATTGAGATTACTAGCCTCCTCAATAGCCTATTGAAATCTGGTTGAGCTCGACAATTCCTACACAACCCAACAAATTTTGGTTGAGCATGTTTCCATAGTCATAGTGTTGGGCATCATTTGCCAGTGAAGATGGGGTTCGAATAGGGAAAGGAAATGGGGAAACATTCCAAGTTTGACATTTCTTCCTCCCTTAAAAAAAAAAAAAGACCTCAAAATTATCATACTTGACCTGTTGAACAATTGGGGTATTGAGCCCTCGCCTCTTCTTCAAGCTCCTAAGTAGCTCTTCTCTTTGTGTGATTGCTCCATCAGACCTTAACATAAGAAATAATGTAGTGTTTTAATACTTACTCTTCCTGATCTACAATTTGAACAAGGTGCTCTTCATAAGTCAGAGCCTCATAAAGCTGTATCGACCTAAACTCTATTTGTCACACCCCCTGATTGTGAATCCTGATCTAGGAGCTCGCAACATGGCCGCATACCCTTAAAGCAAGGCTCAAGAATATGCCAGGCCTACTAACCTCAACCTGAACATATCATGGGATGCAACTATAAAAGCCAAGACACATATATTGTTTTCTATATTATATCACTAAACCTGTACATGCCATCCTCATCGAATACATACAAAAGTCTATACACCCAAAAGGGTAACTACAATAGTTCCTTGATCTCACTCCTAGGGTCTCTTCCTAAAGCTTTGGTTTATCAAGCATACATCATCCTCATCTGCTGTAAGAAAATAAGATATAATGGAATGAGCTAAAAAGCCCAGTAGAACTTCTACACTTACTATTATGAATATGTCAAATAAACAGTTTAGTATAGTTGAAATATGTTTGAACAAACAATATCACAATACATATATCCATTCGAGAAACCAATAAAATCCATGCTAAAAAAGAAACATTCAAGCCACCCAAGAGTCCCCATCAACCACCAACTCATCTCCTTGACCGTAGTCACACCGAAATCATCCACATATCCACCATCACCTCCATACATCAGAATACTCATACCATAACCTCAGAATAAACTCTACACCCATACATCCATACCCTCGCACACAAGATACCACTAAGCAAGTCGCACTTACTTAGTAAGCAATACGCCATTGGCCTTCCTCTATAACCCTTGCCACAGCGTCCGTAAGAACATCACTAAGTGAGCCACTCCCTTAGTCTGTAAACATCATAAGGCAATACTGCTCGTATATACTGTCCCCATCTAAGAGCCGCATTACGTGTCAACAACCTAACTCCGGTGATACTTCTCCTACTCAGGTTGGTTTATATATTAGTACCCAGCGTAATAAGCTCAGTCATGTCAGTTGCCATAACTATGTTCTATCCGACTTATGTGGCCTTCATGCCCTTCCCCGGGCTGCTAGTTTAGGCTAGTAATGGTACCGCAGTACTCTAACTCACCGTCAGAATTAGTACCATGCACCAACAATACCCATCACATACACCATCTTCCCCAACTATGTCACCCCCAAACATCTCCATAGCACCATCAAGCCATCCCACCGCCAGAATGCCAAAACTCGTAAGCACGATTAGAAACCCAAAATAATTTATATCAAAATAATATACTGCAATATACACGCAAATGCACAAGAATCTATAATACTCATCTCAAATCATGCAAAGAAATCTCATAATAAAACATGATATATGCAAGCATGCAAGTCGTGAAAACACATTACACAGCACTAGTGTAGAACTCCTACCTCAGATCGTTACTCCAATAACTCCTCAATGTAACACGTGTAGTCAACGATCACCTATAATCCCGCATGCATAATTAATTTATCAAAATTCATAACCTAAAAAAATTATCATTTTATCCCTCTAGCCCAAAATCTAAAAATAACTCTTTTATCCCTCTCACTTAATGTCTAGCAACCCCCTACTTACTGCTTTTTATCCTAAATTTAATTATTTTCTAGTTTTACAAGTTTTCACTAACTTATAATATTTACAAAAATACCCCTACTTTCATCAACAAATTTTTCTATGATTACCTTGGTCGTTATTTAATTTAAACATCATTACCAAAACTAGACTCATTGCTAATCACAATGGTTCAGTTTCTAAAGTCAGATTTGATCAATATAATTTTAAATAAATGCGTTTCTTTGGGCTCATTCAAACTATTTTATTCCAACTCAACATGAACATCATATTATTTGTGGGGGAAATAGAGATCAATTTACGTATCTCTAAACCCAGATTTGAATCTACAGAGTGAGTTTAGCCAATCCCCATAAATTCTATAATTCAATCCTAATATTTTTCTTTAATTTTTAATTTAAAAACTAGCCCCAAGACTCAAACCAACTTGAACCAGCTGACCCACAGGCTCAAGCCCAGCCCAATAAGAAGGCTTCAGCCTTCTTCTTCATGCGTGCTCACCCCAATCCACTTCCTAGCCGCACCCTCCCCCTCCCACGCGCGACTCCTCATCGCTGGCCACCATGGCAACGGCGAGCAGCGGTTACTTCCCTTCCCTCTGGCGAGCACTCCGGCGATGACCAACCCATGGATCACTTAAAAATCCCACCACGTTCTAAGCTAACCCAGAAAATAGAGGAAGTAAAAGTTTACCTCCTCCTTGCCAGAGTTGCTGGCAACGATTTGAGCTTCCTCGGATGATCCTCTAGCTCCCGTAATCCTCCCCTACTCTTTAATTAGAAGATCTTCCATCCTATCAACTGGAATTAAGGAAATTATCAAGAAACAGAGGAATGGAAAATAGAATAGAGGGAAATAACGCAACATTTTTCTTGGCCTCCCTACCTTACCGACAGCGTTATCTCTAGCTCCGGCGATGCTCCACGATGAAGGGGGTTTGAACTACACCCTCCAATGGTGGTTTGCCAGCCTGGATGCAGAGAGAATGGGAGGAAGAAGAAGCATAAGAAAAAGTGAAATGGAGAAGAAAAGAGAAGAAAAGAGTGGTCCAGCTGTTGGCTTCCTGAAGACTCTTGTTCTCTCCTCCCACCACCGATCATCCTCACTGAGTTTCCTTTCTCCATCCACCATGGAACATTCGCAAAGACGGAAGGAAAAAAAATCAGTTTAACGAGTGGGTTTTAGTTAAGGCTTAATATGACTTAGTTTACCTTAATCCTCATTTCTTAATCGTCACAAATCCTCCCTCCTTAAAAAAATTTCATCCTTGAAATTGAGGCATCCTAAAGAAAATTCATCAAGGATATTTTTCTTCCTACTCTTGAGCTTTCAAGTTGCTTCTCCCTCTGGGTGATGCCTCCATCGAAGTTGTATACAGGTGATGCTGCATTGAAGCACCTGCTTCTTTTGACCACTACCTAGATTAACTGCTCCTCTTGGATAAAATCTTTACTTAGCTACAGAACCTATAAAACCTACCACCCAATACTTTTAAGAGTATAGCTAGATATTTTTGATGTCCTTGCTATTAAAAGGCTAAATCTTGAAAAGATCAAAAGTCATTACAAGATACTAATGAAGTCTATCCCCTAAAAATGAGATTTGGTTAAATAAGAATTTTAAATCGATACTCGCTATAAAATTTCATCTCAAAAGGATTGATGATTTGGTTTGAGTGCCTGAATATGAAACAATTCTTTTGATGTTGATTGCTATTATCTTAAAAAATGAGATATGCTATAAATAGATTTGGTTTGACCTAATTTGAATTAGATTAAAGTTTAATTTAGCAAATCAAGGCCAATTGAATTTGATTTCATATCATTTGGTATTGTACTAAACCCAAATCAAATCAATTGAAATTAATTAAAATAGATCTAAGTCAAGCTGGATTAGAATAATCTCAAATTGATTTGAATCACATGATTGATCTAGATCATACTTAAAAGATAATATGAATCGATGTTTGATCGATTAGAAATAGGCTCAAATCAATATCTAATTAGATTCAGTTTGGATCAATCAAGCTCAAATCAGCATCTTTTAGATTGGTTTAGGTCTAATTTAATTTGATTCAAATCAACTGGGTCTAGTTTGGATCAAATCAATTTTGGTTTTGGTCGGTTGCAAATCAAACTTATATCAAAATAGAATTATATTGAGTTGAACCCTTTGGGTTGACTTGAATCAGAATCTAAAATGGGTTGATTAAATCTTAAATCAATCTAGATTAGATACAGGCTTGGCTTGGCTTTGATTTAATAAGCCCAAATCAATCGATATAAATTAATTTTGATATCAATCATGACTTAGGTTGATTGAGTCTATTTGGATGAACATAGATCAGAATGTATGACTAGGGATTGATTCAAATGAGTCTTGAATTTAAGCCATTTGGATCAAAATCAATTGGTCAACTAGTTTGATTGAAATAACTACATGTTTGATTTGGTTACCCCATATTAGCCTAAACCCAGATAGATTAGATTTAGATTCAAGTTTAAGATCTAAACTCAATAAATCATTAAGATCATCTTAACCCAATTGATCACACCTAGACATATATTGATGACGATTAATTAGAAGGATTTGATTCAAATCAAGATATTAATTAACTTGAATTGAGTGATCTGGTTCAATTAATGTGCCGAAGAGATTTGGTTCAAATCAATGGAATTCAGATCAAAAGATATATGATCAAATCAATGCTTTGTTAAATCAAATTAGGTCCTTATCACTTAGATAAAACAAATTTAGTAGTTTTCATTGAGTGGAGATTGATTATAATTTTGATTCAATAAATCAAACCTAATCTAGATTTTGATTGATGGTGGGTTTACATTGATTCAAATCAGTGGTCCATAATCGTGGTTCAAGAGAATGATTTCTTCACTTTGCCTATGGGCTATGGCAATTCCCATTGAAGATTCCAATGCCTTGGGACTTAGGGACTCACACTTCTTTGCAAAGGTGGGTGATATGAGAGAGTGAGTGGCTCCCGGATCAAATAAAGCATAAGCTCTCAGCCCCCTTCCCGACGGCATGATTTTTTATGAAAATTGGATAGAGATCTGCTAGTTTTTATGCTAAGTACCATAAAGCCCAAGCGATCCCTATCTAATTACCATAAGTTACATACACAAAAATACTTAATCTGCTACAAAATTTTGACCTGCTCATTTCATTCATACTATTTACAAGATAACATGACAATTTATTTAACCCTGCTCAGATAAAATAAAGTTTCCATACTTTTCTTTACACAACTCTAGGCAATATAACTTTTATCATGACACTATTATAAAGATCATATTCACAAGTTTATTTTACAATGGAAATCATTTCTCATAACCACTCCAAGTCCAAAATACATCATAGGGTTACAGTTATATACATCCATCCATATCCATTTCAAATACATATACAATCCAAGTAACATAAACTAATGACATCAATTACTTTATCCAACATCTAGCAACCCACATCAATTTCATGCTTCCATGGGCCAACCTGCTATTTCTGATCTGAAATCCAAAAATTTCAATAATAGAGGGGTGAGACCTAAGTCCCAGTGACTGGATAGCCATCTAACAATAAAAAAAACTGAGAACCACATTTTAAAACCAATAAATATACCGATACAACATATCGCAATAGATACAGAAATCTTTTTAAATGAGATAAAAAAACTTATAAGTTAGCTTATACTTCCAATAATATAACTTAAATAAAGTAATGTCACATTTACAAAATCTCATGATGATGGGCTGGGTGTGCTACCGCTAAGGTACATTTCTACAGTCGTCCTCCTGCAGGTGTACTCTCAGTGGGTGAGTGTATTGAGCACCGAGGATCCCCGTACTACATGACACCCCTCCATGTGCGGTTCACCCCAGGTGTGAGCTTGCCCCTTTTCCCTGTGCCTCCTGCTTGCCTCCTCCATGGGTCAATATCTCTGTGCCCCCTCGAGCTATATAGTAACTTAGCTCTTTACCAAGCTGTGATTTTTGCCCAATTGGACTGCTTGCAATCTGCCTCAATGGGCTGATCTAGCTTGTACTCCCTCTGGCCTCGGGATCATAATACGATCGAATTGCAAGGAGGTGCTGGCTATAAATAATATATGCAATGCTCATGCTATGACACAATCTACAAGATGATCAGCCCCATAGATGGCCCAATGCTCTTTATGCTATATACTGTATAAATACTCAGATATAAGCTTATAATCCAATATACAAATCAGCTGTACTTTTTTTGAAACATTGCTATTCATGCATGCCCATGCATCACTTTGAAATATAAATTTGAAAGATAAGTTCCATGCTTTACTTAGACATATGTATTTATCCAAACAATACTCTTCATGAAACTCTATAATTTACTTTGAAACATGCTATGGCTTATGTTTCCTTTTCTTTTTCTTAAACTCATGCTTTGCTGAAAACTTTTATTTTTTCTGAAACTTATGCTTTGCTTTGGATACATGCCGTAAACCCATGCTTATTCTTAAACTCATGCTTTGCTTTATAACATGTTTTAAACCCATGCTTGTTCTTAAACTCATAGTATGCTTTAGAAACATGCTTTGAAAATACATCATAACTGGGTTCTCATTTCTCATACTTAACTACTTGAGATACTATACTTTACATAACATACTCTGATTGGTAACAAAATATCCAATGTCATCATAAAACAGTTCACAAAGTTAAATGAGAAACTCATTCACCTTAGCTGCTAGCACACTGCTATGGCTGTTATCTCTCATATTCTGGCTCCCTGGAACCAATCTCTTGGCCTAAGTCAACATACATGTATTATTAGGGTCACATGCACTAAGGGTTTCATAAAACTATGCATGCATGCATGCTCTATATCTTAATATCTTAGTATAATATTCTTCAATCCCTAACATACTCAAAGATTTACAATATATATATGTTATCACCTCATTTGCCTCTAAATTATGAGATTTTAACATCATTCTTTAGCTTAGGAAGGTTTGGACTTACCAAAGCAAATATGGCTAAACCACCAAAACTTCTTCCCTTCTTCCTCTTCTTCTTTTTCTCTTCTTCTTCTCTTCTTCTTTTCTTTTTCTTCTCTTCTTCTTTCCCATGGCTGAAACCCTTTCCTTTTTCTTTCCTTTCTTCCTATTTTTCCTTCCTTTTTCTCCCTTTTTTTGTCTTTTCATACGATGGCTTAAGGGCTAAGGAAAGAATTAGTGGGTTTTAAATACCCCTAAGAATTTTTTATTTTGCTCCTCTCTACTCTTATGTCACACTTTTCAAAGTCCACATGGCTCCCTTTTCCATCAAGTATTTTTGCCCTTCCATTTTCTTTCTTATTTTGCTCTGAATCAAACTCTCAAATAACTTTTTATCAAATTTTCACTTATGACCTTGACAAATTTTTATTTTCAAATGAATAAGATTAATGAGAGTGAAATTAATCTCAAATCAATTTCACAAAAGATTTTTATCCATCAGAACCCACAGTTAAGCATGCTTGGGTGACCTGTTGCCCATTAGTTGACTAAGTAGTCGACTATTATGAGTAAAATTGGTCTGTTAAGCATGCTTGGGTGAGCGTGCTTGGGTGAGAGTGATGGGTAACCCCCTGGGAAGTCATCTATTCACCCATTAGTCAGCTAAGTAGTCGACTACTAGCCATTAGCTAGCATGATAGTCGACTACTATGAGTAAAATTGGTCTAATGGCCAGTAGTCGACTACTATGAGTAAAATTGGTTTTAGACCAATTTTACAGAGAACTGTTGCCCATTAGTTGACTAAGTAGTCGACTATTGTGAGTAAAATTGGTCCCAAACCAATTTTGAAAAGAACTTTTGCCCATTAGTCGACTAAGCCATTAGTCAGTATGGTAGCTAGCTACTTTTCCTTGGTAGCTGGCTAATGAGTCAAGTAGTCAGTTAATTTTCCCTGGTAGCTGACTAATAAGTCAAGTAATTAGCTAATTTTCCTTGGTAGCTGGCTAATGAGTCAACTAACAGCATGCAGCCTTTCCAAAGGTAATTCTAACACATTCTAACTTTCGAAATCTTCATTTCAACTTCTCCCAATGATCAAAAACAACTAGTAAACATTGAAATCATTACAAAAACTTCAAATTTAAGCCCAAATGAGTGACTCTAGTAGATTTTATGGAAAGATCATGGGAGAAAACTCAAAATAATCATCCAAAATTTTAGCTTTTCACATTTTTAAGATCTCTACTTAAATCATTCACATTAGAAAGCTAAACTAAAAATAAAAGTATGCTTAAAATAAAATTACAAGACATCCAAATTCGGGATATTACAATCTTCCCTCCTTTAGAAAATTTCATCCCCGAAATTTAGTTACCTTCAACTAGAAACAAATGAGGGTATTTCAATCTCATCTCATCCTCTCTCTCATGTAGCTTCCTCTCTCTGATGGTTCTGCCACTGCATTTTAACTAAGAGAATCTTTTTATTACGAAGTTGTTTAACCACCCTGTTCAAAATTTACACTAGCTCTATTACATAAGATAAATCTTTCTGTAATTCTATTGGCTCTAACTGAAGCACATGAGAGGAATCTGGCATGAATCTGAGAGAGTTGTGGTGGTAAGGCCAATTTATATACAAGTATTCCAACCTTCTCAATAATCTCATAAGGTCCAATGTATCGAGGACTTAATTTTCTTTTCCTCCTAAATCTCATAATACCCTATAGATGAACTCCACCGGGCCCATGTGGAGGAGAATGGTTATTACCACCCCTCTGGTCTCCCACCAGGGCAAATGAGAAGCTTGAATCTCTATTTGATACAATGGATACTGGTACCCCATGTCTACTTACAATTTCATTCATATATAATTTTGCTAATTTGTCCAAGGTAAATGAAATCTGGATAGGCAAAAAGTGGGCAGACTTTGTCAATCTATCTACTATCACCCAAATAGAATCATTACCTCTCCTTGTCTTTGGAAGACCTACAACAAAATCCATGGCAATATACTCCCACTTTCATTCAAGTACAAATAGTGGCTGTATTTTGCCAGTTAGGCTCTGATGTTCTGCTTTAATTTGCTGGCATACTAAGCATTTAAAGACAAATTCAGCTATCTCCTTTTTCATCCCATGTCATCAATAATTTTGCTTAATAGTTCTATACATCTTAGTGCTTCCTGGTGCATTGCATAGGCTGAATTATGGGCTTCCTTCAGAATTTGCTCCTTTAATGATTCTATTACTGGCATACATACTCTACCCTTAAATAGCAATAGGTTATCACTTCTAACTGAAAATTCTGACTGGGACCCACTCTAAACTAATTCTTTAGCTTTTTACAATTGTGGATCCTGCACTTGAGCCTCTCTTATTTCCTCAAGCAACATTGGTCTGACTCTGAAATTTGCTAGTAAGGCTTCTGAACTATTTGCTGCCAGCTCTGCATCTAACTCTCTCAATTCTAACATCAAGGATAGTTGCACTTCTCTAATGGAAGCTAAGGTTGCTGTGGACTTCCGACTCAATGCATCAGCCACTACATTGGCTTTCCTTGAGTGATACTCTATAGTGTAGTCATAATCTTTTATCAACTTTATCCATCTTCTTTGCCTGAGATTCAATTCTTTTTGTGTTAGGATATACTTTAGGCTGTTGTAATATGTAAATATCTAGCATTTCATCCCATACAAATAGTGTCTCCATACTTTTAATGCAAAAACTACTGCTGCTAGTTCTAAATCATGGGTAAGGTAATTCTTTTCATGGGACCTTAACTGTCTAGAAATGTAAGCAATCATCTTTCCATTCTGCATCAATACACATCCCAAACCGTTGAAAGATGCATCACTATATATCACATAATCATTGTTACTATCTAGGAGTGTAAGCACTGGAGCTGAGGTCAATCTTCTCTTCAACTCATCCATACTTTCCTGACATTCATTAGACCATTCAAATTTGGTATTCTTTCTTAGCAACTTGATCATAGGAGAAGCTATAATAGAGAAGTTTTTTATAATTCTTCTATAGTATCCTGCCAAGCCCAAGAAACTTCTCACCTCTGTCAGATTTGTAGGTGCTTCCCAATTCACTATTGCCTCTATTTTCTGGGGGTCTACCATGATACCCTTAGCTGATATCACATGTCTCAAAAATTTAACCTCATCCAGCCAAAATTTACTTTTACTCAACTTGGCATACAACTGCTTCTCCCTCAAGATCTGCAACACTATCCTCAAATGCTGTTCATGCTCCTCTCTACCTCCAGAATAGATTAGAATATCATCAATGAACACTATCATAAATTTATCTAAAAATTTCTGGAATACTTGATTCATCAACCCCATAAAAGCAGATCGGGCATTGGTCAAACCAAAAGGCATCACTAAGAATTCATAATGACCATATCTGATCCTAAAAGCAGTCTTTGGTACATCCTCTTTCTTTCTTTTCAATTGGTGATACCCAGATCTAAGGTCAATCTTTGAAAACACTGCTGTCCCCTGAAGCTGATCAAACAAATCATCTATCCTCGTTAAGCGATAATTATTTCTAATGGTTAAGTTGTCTGTAGTCTATGCATAACCTCAAGGTACCATCTTTCTTCTTTACAAACAACATAGGTGCACCCCAAGGTGAAACACTGGGTCTAATGAACTCTTTATCAAGCAATTCCTGAAGTTGGACTTTTAATTCTTTTAATTCTGTTGAAGCCATTCTATAGGGTGCCCTGGCTATAGATCTAGTATATGGGATCAAGTCTATACTGAACTCTATCTCTCTGTCTGGTAGTAATCCTGGCAACTCCTTAGGAAATATATCTGAAAATTCACATACCATCGGAATATCAGGTAGCTCTGGATCATTATCCTCTAAATTCACCACACAAGCTAGATAGGCTTCATACCCCTTTCTCAGCATTCTGCTAGCTGCCAAAGCTGAAATCATACTTGAGGCCAACACTCTTCTTTCTCCTACAAAACAGGCCTCTCTACCATCTGAGGTATGAAATACTAATTCTGTCTTGAGTCATCGGCCTCTGCGTAGAAGCAGCTCGGGGTGGTGATGCCTGATGGCTCGACTACTGCCTATCTGAGCACTGGAAGGAAAGATGACCCAGCTTATGATAGGTATAGCAGTTTCGAACATATTGGGGACATGATCTCTAAATATGAGGGCCACCACAAGAATAGCAACTTAAGGCTCTCCTCAACCCCGGCACTGAGGTGGGTGGAGTTGAACTCTTTGTCCTAAAATAGGACCCTCGAGAACTCTGGGTAGGTGCACTTCTAGCTCCAGATGCCCTTCTCAAGACTCTGTCCCTGACAGCTAGAGCCTCATTATGACCTCTTTTAATGACCAAGGCTTTATTGACCACAGCTCTATAGGTAGTCAGCTCAAAGTTAGAGACCTCCCTTTGAATTCCCTACTGCAGCCCATCCTTAAATTTCTTGGCTCTATTAGAATCACTACTAGCTAAGGTAGAAGCATACCGAGACAGCTTCTTAAATTTATGGAGATACTCAAAAGCTGTCATATCTCCCTACTAAAGCAGATTGAATTCAGAAAACTTCTCCTGCTAGATACAGGGAGAGAAGTACTTATCATAAAAGGCTGCCCTGAAGTCATATCAGGTGATCAAAGAGATATCACTATCTCTCCTTGACACCTCTGACCTCCACCAGTCTTCAGCCTCCCCCTCAAGCAGAAAAGAGGCAAAAAGGACCCTTTCAGCTTTAGCACACCTCAGGGTCGCAAAAACTTTATCCACCCCCTTTATCTAAGCCTACACATCTAGAGGCTCTTCGATGCCTCGAAAAAGATTAGGGGCAATTTTTTTGAATTCTAACAGGCTACCCTTTCTGTCTCTCCGGAAACTCGTCTGTTGATGCAGCTACTGTTAAGACTGTATCTGCTGATGCGTCAAAAACTACTATTGTGATCTCATCATCTCTCGCATGATGTTGAGAACCGCTCTCGTCTTAAACTGCTCCCCCTAGTGAGTAGAAGATGGATAATCGACATGTCCCTTCGGCGGCATCTCGCTAGCTGGTGCTGAGGGAAGTCCCCGCTTGCTGCTGATTTCAGGCTGCTATCCCATGAGCGAACCTGGTAGGTCACCTAGTGCAACCCTTACCTTTTGAAGTTATCTGCACAAACAACACATGCAAGACAAGTTTGCTAGGCTCTTAGGAATTTAGGTCCTAAAATGAAATTTCAGTTATGATGGCCAAAGATTTCAACATCACCTTATACCTTAAAGCCTGCTCCTCACTTATCTCTTGGGTCTATTCTACCCCTCTCTCCCTAGGGTCTGAAGCCTAAGCTCTGATACCACTCTATTGTCACGCCTCTTGATCATGAATCCCGGTCTAGGGGCTCGCAACACGGTCACATACCCATAAAGCAAGGCTTAAGAGTATGCTAGGCCTGCTAACCTCAACCTGAACATATCATGAGATGCAACTATAAAAGCCAAGACACATATATTGTTTTCTATATTATATCACCAAACTTGTACATGTCATCCTCATCGGATAGATACAAGTCTATACACCCAAAAGGTAACTACAACAGCTCCTTGATCTCACTCCTGGGGTCCCTCCCTAAGGCTTTGGTTTATCAAGCGTACATCATCCTCATCTGCTGTAAGAAATGGAATGAGCTAAAAAGCCTAGTAGAACTTCTACACTTACTATCATAAATATATCAAATAAATAGTTTAATATAGTTGAAATATGTTTGAACAAACAATATTACAATACATATATCCATTCAAGAAACCAATAAAATCCATGCTAAAAAAGAAATGTTCAAGCCACCCAGGAGTCCCCATCCACCACCAACTCATCTCCGTGACCGTAGTCACACCTAAATCATCCACATATCCACCATCACCTCCACACATCAGAATACTCATACTACAACCTCAGAATAACCTCCATACCCATACATCTATACCCTCGCACGTAAGACACCACTAAGCAAGTTGCACTCAATAAGCAATATGCCTGAGGCCTCCCTCTATAACCCTTGCCACAGCGCCCATAAGAACATCACTAAGTGAGCCACTTCCTTAGTCTGTAAACGTCACAAGACAATACTGCTGGTACATACTATCCCCGTTTAAGAGCTAGTATTACGTGTCAACAACCTAACCTGATGATACTTCTCCTACCCAAGCTAATTTATATACTAGTACACAGCGTAATAAACTTAGTCATGTCAGCTGCCATAACTGTGTTCTACCCGGCTTAGGCGACCTTCATGCCCTTTCTCAGACTACCAGTTTAGGCTAGTAATGGTACCGTAGTACTTCAACTCACCGCCAGAACTAGTACCACGTACCAACAATACCCATCACATGCACTATCTTCTCTAACTATGTCACCTTCAAACATTTCCATAGCACCACCAAGCAACCCTACTGTTAGAATGCCAAAACTCGTAAGCACGATTAGAAACCCAAAACCATTTATATTAAAATAATATACTGCAATATACACGCAAATGCACAAGAATCCATAATATTCATCTCAAATCATGCAAAGAAATCTCATAATAAAACATGATATATGCAAGCATGCAAGTCATGAAAACATATTACACAACAGTAGGGTATAGAACTCCTACCTCAGATCACTACTCCAATAACTCCTCAATGCAACACGTGTAGTCAACGATCACCTATAATCCCACATAAATAATTAATTTATCAAAATTCATAACCAAAAAAAAATTACCATTTTACCCCTTTTAGCCCAAAATCTAAAAATAACTCTTTTACCCCTCTCACTCAATGTCTAGAAATCCCCTACTTACTGCTTTTTATCCCAAATTTAATTATTTTCTAGTTTTACAAGTTTTCACTAATTTTGCAATATTTACAAAAATGTCCCTACTTTCGTCGATAAATTTTTCTATGATTACATTGGTCGTTATTCAATTTTCAATTTAAATGTCATTACCAAAGCTAGATTCATTGCTAATCATAATGGTTCAGTTCCCAAGGTCAGATTTGATCAACAAAATTTTAAATAAATGCGTTTCTTTGGGCTCATTCAAACCATTTTATTCCAACTCAACATGAACATCATATAAATTTTAGGGAAAATAGAGATCAATTTACGCATCTCTAAACCCATATTTGAATCTACAGAGTGAGTTTAGCCAATCCCCATGAATTTTATAATCAAATCCTAATATTTTTCTTTCATTTTTAATTTAAAAACTAGCCCCAAGATTTGAACTAACTTGAACCAGTTGACCCATTAGTTCAAGCCCAACCCAATAAGAAGGCTTCAACCTTCTTCTTCATGCGCGCTCACCCCAATCCACCTCCCAACCGTGCCCTCCCCCTCCCACGTGCGACTCATCGCCGGCCACCATGGCAATAGCGAGTAGTGGCGACTCCCCTCCCCTCCGGCGACAACCAACCCATGGATCACCCAAAAATTCCACCGTGTTCTCAACTAACCCAGAAAACAGAGGAAGTAAAAGTTTACCTCCTCCTTACCGAAGTTGCCGTTAATGATTTGAGCTTCCCCAAATGATCCTCTAGCTCCCATAATCCTCCCCTACTCTTTAATTAAAAGATCTCTCACCCTATCAGTTAGAATTGAGGAAATTGTCAAGAAATAGAGGAATGAAAAATAGAATAGAGGAAAATAATGCAACATTTTTTTCAGCCTCCCTACCTCACCGATAGTGTTAACTCTAGCTCCGGCAATGCTCCACGATGAAGAGGGTTCAAACTACACCCTTCAATGGTGGTTTGCTAGCCCGAATGCAGGGAGAACGGGAGGAAGAATGAGAGAAAGAAGAAGCATAAGAAAAAGTAAAATGGAGAAGAAAAGGAAAGAAAAGAGTGATCCAGCTTTTGGCTTTTCGAAGACTCTTGTTCTCTTCTCCCACCACCGATCATCCTCATTAAGTTTCCTCTCTCCATCCACCACGGAACATTCACAAAGACAGAAGGACAAAAAATCAATTTTACGAGTGGGTTTTAATTAAAGCTTAATATGACTTAGTTTATCTTAATCTTTATTTCTTAATCGTCACACTATTATGTGGTTGGGGTATGGCAGATTCTTTTTTGAGCATTGATAAATGGAATGCATTATACACTTTAAAGAGAGCCAACAGTAATACCAGCTTGCATGCAACTTCACTCACCCTATCCAGAATTTTGAATAAGTCTAATACATTGGGCTCGGCTTTCCACTAATCCCAAGCCAGTCCCTTAATAAGAGATGCCTTGAGAAAAGTACGATCTCCTATTTAAGATTTCAATTCTCTTCTTTTGTTATGAGCATAGTTCTTTTATCTGTTTATAGTTGATCTTTGATAAGCTTAACTTTTTTCATCATTTGCTATACTATCTCTGATCCATACACAACTAGAACCAAGCTATTATAGTTTAAAATATTTCATTTCCATATATAGCCATGTTAGTGGAATGATAATTATGAAAATATGTTGCATGCTCATGTATTGCATAAAAATTTATGCAAAGGATCCTTACTTTAATTTGCAAATTGACTAACCCGAGTTGCCCTCTAACCACAAGCACCTAATATAATCAATAATCTTGACATCAATATTTAATATAATTAAGGAACTAATCATTCTTGAAAGTTAATTCTAGACTTATTCCTCCATCATTTTAAATTTTCTAATTCACTCTATCCCTAGCCCTAATGATCATTAATTCTATCTGGATTAAAGTATAGGGGTTTTACCTTAGCATGAAAATTGATGCACAAGACCTTTTGCTAGCGTTCTTGCTTATCCAAAGATAAGACAATCTCCTACAAAATTTAAAACATTATTATTATTATTATTATTATTATTATTATTATTATTTCACTATATATTTATTTTAATTATTTAAATGAGGAAAGGGTGGAACAAAAGGGCACCTGCTTTTGGCTCGGGTAAGTTTCTGCAGTTGGGATCAAGGACATTTGCTACTATTAAATAAATGTTTTCTTATATTAACCTATTCAAATCTTGAAGTACAAGATAAGCTATCAAGAGATCAACCGCATGAAAGCACATTTATCGTTCCTTCGCACGGTGGATCCAACCTAAAACCTAAATACAAATCCATAAGTTAGCCTGCAAGACCTATGAAAATGTCTAATCATAATATATATACCGGATCTTCGCATTTTGAGTGGCGGTACTTTGCTTGCCATTATCGATGTCAGCTCTCTTTGTATTGTATCGCTTATTTTTCTCTTTTTATTTTTCTATTCAAAATTCCTTTCTCCCCTCGCATGAAAAGAAATTTATTATCACTTCTTCAACTTACACATTTCAATGAGACTGAGAAACTTGAATGCGGTATTTATTTATATAGAATTGCAGGGGACTATATAAAAAAGTCTAATACGTAAACAGTGAACTTCAGCATTAGATCCTTTCTAACTATAACCACCGGCTAAAAATAATATAATTATAAAGAGTTCGTTTTTGAGTTTGAACCAGTTCGGGCATAACAAGCGAAGGAACTAGTTCAACCATAGAACATGAGGCCATTTGCGCAAAACCCCCTACCAAAAATTAAAAAACAAAAAACTAGTTCTCATATAATTAGCAAAGTAGTACTATTAGTTCGAATGAGAACCAATCTAAAGATCCACTGCAACTGTCAAGCTAACTTTCGGATATAGGATGACTTTTGATATTTTACGACCAGCAGACATCCGCAAGATAAAACGATTACAATTTATCAAATAATTCTTCATCTTGAATTACTCCAGCACCGGAGTTCCGGTAGTGGTAGTATAAGTTCCACTGCTACTAGCATCCCACCTGCCGTACGGAGAAACGCTTTTTCTACCATTCTGGCTATACGTGGGTGTGCTGTTGGATAAAAGGAAATCAAAGAAATAAAAGGATGGTACAAAAGGGTGAAGGCATTTCTGTAAGGCTTCAAATGGATGGGGTTGAAGTCCAGTTACAAATAAAAACTATAAAAAAAAAAGCACTTCAGTTTAACTCAGAGGGAGAAATACCTCTCTTTACGCAGTATGTATCGCAGTATGTATAGAAGATTTAGATCAATACAAGCTTAGATTCCAGCAATAACACTAGTTTACAGGGGCTCTCCCTGCTAACATAAAAGATAACACGTTTTAATAGATATGATGGAGCAGAACTCCATTCTGGATGACAATATCATTTTGCATAGCAGAACTCGATTCTGGACGGCAATATCATTAAACATAGTATTTGCTATGGAAATATATTTAAGGATGAAGGACTTTTTCAACGATTAACCAGGTTAATGCAGTCCTCGAATGGAAGGAACCCATGTGCAAGAGCCGCATGCCAAGCTTTCTCAACGCCGGTCACTCTGTCACCACATTCATGTGCATTCCATTCCTCCAGTGCATGAACTATTCCAGCTACACGCCATGCACTCATCACCCTCCTTGGCAGCCAATCCTAGTAGAAGGAGGGAAAATGAAAAAAAGAAAAAAAACATTTACAGGCATTTGTAAGAAACGGAGAAATTAGACATTTCAGACAAGAAACATGGTAAGATATGGGGGGAAAAAATAGCTTTATCATGTCCTATTTGCATGCTCTGTTTTAGAGTTTGTAGATTTTAAGTTGAAAACCAGTTTCTTATGATGTGCTAGGAAATGCTAGTGTCATTGTGCAATGGTGTGGCATTTATTAGCCTATCCAATGGAAAAGGTAAACGTCTGCATTGAATGTCGGAAAACAATGCCTCTGGAAAATGATAATACTACCTAATCATGGATTATGCATGCAATACCCAATTTCTTTGAAAAAAGTCCTTTTCTTTTTTCTTTTTTTTTCTCAGAACAAGTTCTATACAAGTTCTCATTCATTAAAGTTGCAACCATCATATCAACCGACAAAATCAACCTTCTCAGATCTTATATTATCTATAGATTATTATCTTATTTCAATATATTAGGCATCTCTAAGTTTATGTACTTTCCTTTATTTCATATTTGATTATTTAGCTATTGAAGATTGAAAAATCTTTTGCATGTATAACATCACAACTGTATGCTGTCTAATTGTACCTCACATGTATGCAAATTTTCATATGCCTTTGGAACCACCATTGCTGGAGTATAGTGATAAATGCAATCTTTGCGAACTAACTTGGGAGGGAATTGAGTAAATGGAATAAAATGAATGCCTTTTCTGGCATTCCTTTGATCTTGATCTCTCACTCCATCTCCTACCAACCATACCTGCATGTAATGAGAAGAATATTTCCACATAATGTTCTGATATAAATCATGCAAAGATCTGTAGTGTATATTGCACATCATGAAAAGCACTCAAATCTTCTTTAAATGAGAGGCTTATGACTGTTGCATATTAATCAGTACATATTGCGCAACCGATAATTTATACAAATACAAGGAAGAAGGATTTATCCTTTAATTTCAAGTTTAAATCTGCTCTAGAGAAGAAAAAATGTAGGTCTTCATTGCATTGTTCGCTAGTTCCGACATTTTCAAAGCATGCTACTTAGATTCTTTTAGCTTTCGTAGGAAGCTTTAATTTTCAGACGTCAAACAAGGCTGCTGGAGAGAGGTTTTTCAAGGAAGTAAGCAGCTCTACCGATTTGACAAAGTTTTTCTATTAAATTTAAAAATTCATCTCTAATTTACCATTTGACCAATAATTAATAAAGTCATATATAGTTTGCATATATGAACAAATTTTTCTAAAAAATCATCAGAAATTTTCAAATATATTTATTGGTTTATGATAAGAAAACCAATAGGTGGATCAAGCTTTACCTCACTAGTGTAACTATTAGACAACACCAAATGACAATGCAATTCTGGTGGCAGCTGGAGTTTCAAGAGCTCGTACTTGTCTTTCTGAACCATCTCTACCTGTCGGATAACAAACATTGCTGCTTGAAGGTTCACTGGTATAACTTCAATGTTTAGTCAATGTTCAATCTCTAAAACAGAGGAGGGGATGCTGTGACTAATTGATCTACCTGGACTCCCTTTTGACATAAGGTCAAAGACAAGAAATAAGCCATCTTGGAAAGGTTGCCCAAGAGCAGAATACTTTTGGTTCCTTCGGGAAGAGTATTTAGAACCACTGCAACTGCCAAGCTGGTTCCATCCACAATTTTTGTCTTCAGTGAGGGGTTCCTTTTGAGATAAAGCTCACCATATCCATTCAACTCACTTCCCTGTGGTCATAGGATCATTAAACAACGTAATGAAGTATATCCATATATACCAATGGTTGTTATCTATATTTGTTCCATTTTTATTTAACATATATTATAAGAAAGTGATGGATGAGAGAATAACAGTAGCGAATATTAGGTTTTAGCATGTTTTAGGATATGAACAAAACTTAGGTACAGTGTGGTAGATGCTTGTCATTCAATTTCTTACTTGATTACAAAGATATGTCCAACCATTCTACTTACCAACCAACACATGTTTGCTATCATTGAATGAAAAGCATTTATTGAACATGCGTCCTTTGTTAAATGGGTTGGCTGTACCAAATTGCTTATCAAGTAGGGATCATATGAGAAGCACCTGCACCTAAGTTTGTCCTTAGAATGTTAGGCTCGCTACAACCATAACAACGGTAATTTTAAACCGTTACACTCACAAGTACCGCTGTAACAGTACCCTGTTTCACACCATTAAAACTATGCCAACTTACTTGGTTGAGGAGACCAAGGCTAGTAACTTTAGCTTCCTCTTTTTCTGACTGTAATATTGCTTTCTCAATCAGATGGTTGATTGAGTTTCTCTCAGACAATGACTTGTACTGCACAAAGAACCCATCAGATCCAAATATTTTCCAAATCACGGAACCGAAAAGAAATAAATAAGCTGAACGCATTGCAGTTCTTACCTGGAAGCTGTATCTTGGTACCACCCTTGTTTCCATAATGAGTTTGTTGAATCTGTTCCTCTCCACGGTGAAGGTGGTCCCGAAGATCCATGCCAGCAGCATCGTTGCAAATGTCAGTGGCCACATAATCCACATGTAATATCTTGGAATATATGGTTTGGATGCTAATGAGGAGAACCCCAGACGAAGATGGTAGATGGATTGCAAGTTGGTCAAGTGGGTCAGGTGAACCACATGCGGCCTTTCTTCCTTTCCCTTGAGAGATCTTTTGTATTGTTCATCCGAATACTTGTCGATGGTACCATATATGTGGTCGTAGAGTGGCATGAACAACGAGTAATTTGTTCGAAACTGTGTGTGGTGAAGGGAATGGAACCTGTAGAAGCCATCATTTTATTAACATGTCAATATAAAGACGTGGATCCTGAATATAGATCCCAGCAAGACTTTCCACCATGTTTCTATAATTATATTTTTATAAGCGATCAGATTCAGATGGTCCTGGGCCTAAAACTAATTTATATAGCTTTATTGCCCCGATGATACACTTACGAGGGAGTATACATAAGGTATTTAAGAGGGGGAAAGGCATCGAAGAGCCATTCAGGGACTAGTTCAAAATTGCAGTGGCCCATGTAGTTCATGAAATCGATGTACGTCAGGTACCCAACAGCTGCGGCTATGGACCCCGTTCCAGTTAATACCATGGTCATCAGCGGGATCGCGAAGAGTATGAAGTAGGACATCTCTTCAGCAAACGGATGGATAACAGCTGCCATGGTCAGGAAGGGACAGTAAGTATTATGGTGCAGGTAAACATTTGAACTAAAGAGAACTAATAAGAAAAGAAATGGATCGACAGACCATACTAAAAAGTTCACATTGTTTAAATTTAAAACCTTATAATTAGTTTTTTTTTAAAAAAAAAAAAACTTAACAGTTTATACATGTAAACAGAACGAGAAGCAAGCATGAATCATCTCATATAGAACCATAGCCTGAAGAAACAATGACCAGAAAATGGATTATTCCTTTGATCGGAGAATAGAAGTATATTTATGGACACCGCTAAACATCTCATAATACCAGTCCCCCATTTTCAAGAAATTATTAGTTATATTTCATCCTTTGACTTTTGCTTCCGAGCCTTTACAAAATATGTTGTTTAATCCTGGCCCTTCATTTTAGGAATAAAACTGGAAGAATGCTTATAACCGGTTTAGAACAATAGAAGCGTGGCAAAGCAGATCTCTTGTTCTTTTTGTTAAATTACTCCTTCAACGTGTGAGAAGGGCCGTCACTTCGAGAGGGACAGAGAGAAAGAGAGAGAGCAGACGTTACATGTGATGGGCTCTGTGACAATGGAGGCATGGTGATGAGAGTGGTAGCGTGAGTAGAGGAAATGGTGGTGCAAGGCTCTATGAAGCCAGTAGTAGATGAACTCCACTGGGCCCATGTGGAGGAGAATGGTTATTACCACCCCTCTGGTCTCCCACCAGGGCAAATGAGAAGCCCCTGGAAGCACCATGTTGGTCACGTACATCAGCAGTGCCGACAAAATGATCTGGTCATCCCTGCCATCCAGTCCTTCATCATTCTCTGCAACGTCTGAATCACTAAAATCTAATATCAAAGCACAAAGACAGCACGAGATAGATTTCTCATACCAGTTGCTTTCTCGGTCCACCTGATCAAACTCCAAGCTTTTGTCGACGATCCTATACGTGCCTTTTGCTGTTTGGATGCGAGAGAGGGTGATCCACAGCTGAGAGTGGAGCAACCTTAGCAGCAGAATAGGGAAGATGAGAAAGTTAAACACATCCCTCTGCTCCCCACTCTCTGCCATGAACTTGCGCATGCTATGTGCCACCCACGGAGCTAACAGTCCATACTTCCATCACACAAAGCAGAGAATCAGGAGGAAAGGAAAAGCTACGGTCAGTATCGAAGGCAGTGTACAAAAGGAGGGCGCATGGTAGAAGAGAGAGAGGCTGGAGCAGTCAAGGGGGATGTGACTAGCGAAAGCTATATGTCTGGCAGAATACCTTGAAGTTTCCTAGCCTCTGCCATGGCCATTGAGTGAGCAGGCCTGGTTGAGACGCCATTCTTCTTCTTTCTTTCTCCCACGGCTTTTTCCTTGGGTTGGTACTGATATGCGAGTGATGTATGTTAATTTATAGCCGTTTCGTCTCGAGTCCAATGTCGCGTCTCCCAGCCTCGTGTAAATTAATGCTGTTTCGCTCTTCAATAAAGCTGGACAAGTGCCCTGCTGCCTCCAATATTTATTTATTTATTTATTTATTTATTTTATAAAAAAAAAAAAAGGTTAAAACCGTGCTAATTTTCATAGATAAAAATGACCGAATCTAAATATTCAACAGTCAACCATACACAGATTTCATGCATGACAGCAAACTAGTGACACCACATGGCAGAAAAGCTGTCTTAGCGTTCACATGTAGAAACCCAAGGACCCCGTAGCGTAGGATGAGTCTATCCAATTTCACAGTGCGTTGGCATCGATACCATTAATTCGGCTACTGTCGCATGTGACGCAGTTGGTCCCGTACACTCTACACTAACTAATCCATCGTGTACGTATCCAGAAGATTTATTTGTTTCAATAATCACTCATCATTTTAATTAAATTGTAGGCGATGGGCAATATTCTTTCAATTAGCTGCCGTTTTTTTGAATTAGCTGTTGATCAACAGCTATGCAAACAGACCCCAGGACACCAAGAAAAGCACATAAACGGCAGTATGAGTTGCATTTTTCTTTTTTCTTTTTTTTTCTTTTTTTTTTTTTCTCCTCACCCTCGCTTATTCATACGAGCAACTACTCTTAACAGCGAATGACACAAGGCTTAGCATGCTTCCTTGCCCGCCAATCACCGACTTTAAACAACAGGAACTGTTATCGCATCTCTTAGCCGTTCCATCCATTTCTTCACTTTAAATGCAAGGAATAATATCGATATTTGAACAACCTAAACGTCGATGATCTCATCTTAGTTTCATAATTGGAACACATGCTAAGTTATTACTTTATAAAAAAAAAAAAAAAAAAAAAAAAATCCCATCACATCGTTTTTGACATCAAACTCCTCCAAGATTCTACCAGCATCTATTTCATGCATGTTAAGCGCAGCTCGTATGTTAGATTCTTCGCGACTTAACATAATAGAAGAGAATATTATTACAGGGATACACAATATCTCATATGTTCACAATTAAAGACAGAAAGTGCAAGTTAGCAGGTCTTAATTTCATGGCTTGACTTGACATAATATAAGAGAAGTTTATTACGGTGGTACCCAATAGCTTATGTGTTCACCATCAAAATTCTATCAGTGTCTCTTTAATGCACACGGATGGTAGCTCATATATTCAAAATTAAAGAAAATATGACTTGGCTGGTCTTTTACAACTCGACACGATATTAGATAAATTCATTACAGCGATACACAATAGCTTATATATTCACCATCAAAATTTTACTAATGTCTCTGATCCATGTGGAGGGTGGTTCATATGTTCAAAATTAAAGATAGAAAGTAGGAGTTAGTAGATCCTTCATGGCTCAACATAATGGAAGAGGAGTTCATTACAACAATGCACAATAGCTTATATGTTCACCATCAATATTCTATTAATGTCTCTTTGATTCATGTGAATGGCAGCTCATATGTTCAAAACTAAAGAAAGTGCGAGTTAGCAAGTCTTTCTCGGCTTGATAATATGGAAGAGAAATTCGTTGTAGCAATACACAATAGCTTATAGGTTCACCATTAAAATTTTATCATTGCCTCTTTGGTGCAAGTAGAGGTCAGCTTATGTGCTCAAAATGAAAGACAGAAAGTGAAAGTTAGCATATCCTATTAAGGCGATGCACAATAGCTCATATGTTCACTATCAAGATTCTTTTGATGCATGCAGGTAGTTGGGTTGCATGTTCAAAATTAAAGATAAAAAGTAGAAATTAAAAGATTCTTCACAACTTGATAAAATAGAAGAGAAGTTCATTTTGATGGTACACAATAGCTCTTAAGGGTCTATTTGGATGGAAAAGAATAAAGGGGAGGGAAAGGAAAAGAGGAAGAAGGATAATAAAAATTCTGTTTGGGAGAAAGATAAAAAAAAGAGGAAAAAGAAAATGAGAGTTACTTGTATTCCTTCTTTCTCTCTTAATAGTCTAAAATTTTTAAAGAAGGAAAGGAATATTTTATAACTTTTTTCTTATCCTTCCACTTTTATTCTCAAAAATCTTTTTATTTTCTTCTTATAATAAAGGGTATATTTATGATTTACAAATATAACTTTTTCCTCTCCTTTTCTTCCCTTCTATTTGAACAATATGGGCCTAAATTATCCTTCTTCCTTCTCCCCTCTTTTCCAAATAAGAAGAGGTAACAACTCTCTCTTATCCTTCCCTTCTCTCCCTTTTCTTTTCTCTTTTTTTACCTTTTTCTTCCTTCCCTTCAAAGATCCAAAGAGACCCTAAATGCATTATTAAGATCCTACTTGTGTCTCTTTGATGCACGTAGATGGCAACTCATATATTCACAATTAAAGAAAAAAGTGGGAGTCAGTAGGTCTTTCATTACTCAACATAATACAAGTGAAGTTCATTATGGCGGTACACAATAGCTCATACATTCAGCATCAAAAAAATATAAGTTGGCAGGTCTTTTACGGCTCAATACAATAGTAGAGAAATTCATTACTACGATAAATAATAGCTTATATGTTTGCCATCAAGATTTCATCAATGTCTCTTTCATGCATGTGGAGGGGGGCCGGCTCATATGTTCAAAATTAAACATAGAAAGTAGGAGTCAGCAGATCCTTCAGGCTCGACACAACGAAAGAGAAGTTCATTATAATGATACCCCATAGCTCGTATGTTCGTCACAAATCAATGTCTCTTTAATTCATGTGAATGGAGCTCGTACGATCCAAATTAAAGTTGGTGAGAGTTAGCAACTCTCTCAGAACTGGACGCAATGAAAAAGAAAGTTCATTACAGCGATACACAACAGCTCCTATGTTCACCATCAAAATTTTATCACTCCCTTTGGTGCAAGTGGAGGTCAGCTCATGGGCTCAAAATCGAAGATGGAAAGTGAAAGCTAGCATACCCTGGTTAAGGAGATACATGATAGCTCATATGTTCACCATCAAGATTCTATAAATATCTCTTTGATGCATATAGAGGGCAGCTCATGTGCTCAAAATTAAAGACAGAAATTGAGGGTCGGCAGATCCTTCACAGCTTGACATGATGAGAGAGAAGTTGATTACATCCATGCGCAATAAGTCCCATGTTGGGGCTAAAGTATGAAAGTCCAGTCCCCCAAAGTCTCAACATGATGACAAAGAACACAATAGCTAGCTCATATGTTCAAAATTAAAGAAAAATGTGCGAGTTAGCAGGCCTTTCACGTTTCACAAGCAGCGCACAGCAGTTCATATGCTAAAAATCAGAAAAAGAATGCGCGAGTTAGGAGGTCCTTCACGGGTTGATACGAAGAGAAATTCGTTATGGGGTGGTGCAAAGAGGTTTGTGTGTTCAAAATCAAACACAGATAATGTCAGTTAACGAGTCTTTCACCACTGAGAAGTTCATTGCAGCGGTTCACAGTAGCCCATATGCTCAAAATGAAAGAAAATGAGAGAGAGAGAGAGAGAGAGAGAGAGAGAGAGAGAGAAGTTCATGATTGAAGCACATGCATGGTAATTAATTTATATGTTCAAGATGAAAGAAAGAAAGAAAATGCGAGTTAATATTAGCATGTCCTTCACCACTCAACACACGATGAGAGAGAAGTTCATTGCAATAGCTAATGCAGTCCAAATACAATATGGCACCTAATGCTGCTCTTCAAACTTGCATGCGTAGCCAAGAATTTATGGTGAAAGACTTTGCACAAGCGAGATTTAATTTAAAGACCGTCATTTTGGAAACAAACGCTGCATTCTTCTTTGCAGCAAGAGGAAAATGAATTGCCAAATAAATTTTCTGATTTGTGGCCTCTCGGGCGAAGCCGGATGGATCACTTGAAATGGATCCAAGGCATACGTAACGATCCGTCATCCCAATATCTCGAAGAAAACAGGAACCACGACGACGAAGAGCAAAAACTACGGGTATTGACGATCCTTTTCTTGCCAGAGTTCGGTGGAACTAATTATGTCGTGGCAATTAATGTTATGTCAACCTTCTCTGAGAGCCCGCGTTTATATCTTCAACATGATGGCAGAGTTTCTGAGAGATTGGCAGAGGACTGAGACAGCCTGCCCTTCATTGGGCTGCTTGCAGGAATCATAGCTTGGCTTATTATAAGAATTAGCAAAGATTTAAAGGGAGTAGGTGAATATAAATGCACCCAGCGGTGGATCTGTTCAGAGCCTGGGTCGCCGTGGGGGCCCTTTAAAAAATTTTAAAAGTTCTTTTTTTAGTTTATGGCAACATTTTCGTATGATATTTGATGGTTGTTCCTTTTTAAGTTGCATGATTTTTTTTTTTTTTTTGTTTAATCTTTAAAAAAAAAATAAAAAAATTTCAAGGTCTGCTACTAAATGCACCTCCATATCCCTGCCAGTTGTTCTTAACGTTGGATTGAGCGCATAAAACCACCGTGAGTGCTGTTTTTCTATGCATATAACAAATAGAGCCATGGGAGCTCTTCGTCCTCCTGGGTTCTACTTGCCATCCTTGAGTGGTTGGTCCTTGAAACAAGCTGGATAAATACTGGGACCGTGGGGCCCCTTAAAAAAATTTAAAAATTCTTTTAGATTATGGCAACCTTTTCATATGATGCTTGATGGTCGATCTTTTTAAGTTGCATGATTTTTACTAGTCTTTATTAGGCTGATATTCCTTTGAACATATGCTATCTTTATTAGTCTGATATTCCTTTAAAAAAACACTCGAGGTCTGCTACTAAATGCACCTCCATATGCCTGCCAGTTGTTCTCACTTTGGGTTGAGTAAATAAAACCATGAAAGCTGTCTTCCGATCTATTTCTATTATTTATATAATAAAGCTGCAGCTGAGGGTGGTTTTCTCGACATTTAATGCATTGTCTTTTTTTTTTTAATCTTCTTTCCTCCTCTGATTCCAATTCCAGCCAAGACTGCAGGCCCATTCCAATTTTATTCAACAAAGCACACCACAGGTATTCCCTTTGCTTTCCTTCGGTCTTCTCAGTTTTTTCTTTTTAATCATCAATGTCAGGTCCATTTAAAGTTTTCCGCTCCCTCTCAAGCGTTTCTCTTCGTTTTTTTTTTTTTAATTGCTAGGTGTAAGTCCATTTAATATAAACTTTTTCTTTTTTTTTTTTTGCCCCCTCTCTACTGCTTCTCTTTGATTGTCGCATGTCAAACCCTTTTTTTTTTTTTGGCCAACTTTCCAGTGTCAAAATTCCTTAACTTTTTCTTTTCCTTTTCTAATTGTACTATTTTTTTTTTCCAATTAATTTTTTAACTGATCAAATTAGTATATTTTTAGATTAACTTTTTAACCCATCAAATTATTATTTTTTAACCAATTTAAATTAATTTTATCATATCAAATTATTACTTTTATCTAGCTGGTTTTTTTTCCTCTTTTTCTATGGGAATTTTTTTTTTTTTCAATCTTAAACAATTAATTTCTTCTAGCTAGTTCTTTTTTACTTTTTTTCATGAGGAATTTCTTTTTTAAGTTAGAAACTCTTTTTAATCAAATCATTAACTTTTTTTATCTAATTATTTTTCTCTTTTTCCCATAAGTAATACTTTTTTGAGTCAAAAATATTTTTTAATCAAATTATTAAATTGTTACCCATTTCTTTTTTTTAATAAATAATTTTTTTTTCCAGTATTAAAATGAAACCGGATGAAATAATATCAATAGTAAAAATAATCTTTAAAGATAACCCATGCAGAGATCACACATCACTACATTTGAAGCAAATATGTATTTAAATAATTTTTTTTCTATAAATTTATGATACATATTAGATTGAATAAATAGTGATCATGCTTTGAATTATCAAAGTTGATTTGTTTAAATAATTTTATAATTATGTTTAATTAATTAAAAGTTATAGATTTTAACTTGATATTTATTTTTTAAATGATTGTAAGAAATCGAATTCATGTTGATTGCTTTAAAAAAAATTAATTATTTATATTTGATAAATTTAATTTGCTTTACTTTTTGGATGTTATTACATCAATATGTGTGTGTGTATATATATATATATATATATATGCTCTCCAGAGACCGCGGATGTATGAGTAGTGTATATTAAAAATAGAGTCATGAAAGCTCTTGGGCATCCTCATGGCATCCACCTGCCACATCCTTGGGCAGTTGGTCCCGGAAGCGAAGCGGGTAAATGCGAGCGGATCCTGAAGCTCGCTCGCAGTACCGAGGGTACCAATTTCTGCAAAGCATCTAATTGTAGCTTTCAATGGCTTCCAAGCCAAAGGATTCCTTCTGGGCTCAGTGGGTCAGCAGCCCTCATCCGATTGTTTTTACTTTGCTCGCTCAATACCTGCAGCTCATCACAGAATGTATTAAAATCCTGGAAGCCACATCGATGTGAGATCATTTTATTGAAAGAGCTGGATTTCCCTTTGATTGGTTAATATCTTGAAGGTCATTTTACAATGTAATAACAACTAGATAGCCCAACCTATGTGATTACCAGCCTCCACAGCGTTAGAATGCATACAAAGCGTAAATTATAATCCTTTTTTTTTTTTTTTCCCAAAGAAACAAATCGAGAGCTATCACAAACTTGCTTCAGATTTATGTACAGAGAATCACCACTAATAATATCTCTCTGTTTTTTGTTTTTCCTTTCTTGATCGGTCAGTCTCACGGCTAAAAACTACTAATTACAAACTCCTGAAAGGAAACTAGTTAAGTCCCTCTGGGACCACCAGTTATGTGTTTTTAAAAGACTAAAGGCTAGTTAAAAAATCATAAAAGCTCAGCGATTCAACCACAAACAGAGGGAATGCACCCCTTGTCTTCGAACTATATGTCAAACTTAGATCACCCTGTTAATATGATGCCACGACTAAAATTCTCTAATGCTCTCAATCTTTGTCAAGAATGAATCATGTTGATAAGAAACATTGTGCCGCCGCTTTATGAGTGAGACTTCCGGTCACCCAGACAGCAGAAAACTTCAACGCAACCTAAAATTGCTTGCTCCCAAATCGACGTCCCGTGGCTGGAGCTGTGACAGCAGTAGGTCACCAGTTATTAAGATGTAAATATGCAAGAAATCTACATTATAGTACAGACACAAGAATCTCCATACTCGTCCTCGGAGTCGCTTGAATCACTGCAGGCAAGAAAGAAAACAGAATGGTTGAGAAAATAATGAGATTTACATTATTTTTGAAATTTAATCAACAAATCTCAGATGGATGGCAAATTAAGAAAAAGAAAAAAAGAAAAAAGAAAAATGAACAGTAGTCAAGACTTAGGAATACTTCTATCACATGCCTCCAATGATAAGAAAATAATACAGTAAAACTTAAAAATTTAAATACTTCTAATGTGGTCCAGGCATACATTTACAACCCCTTCCCCTTCCACATAAATGCATTGAGGGGAACAAAAAAAGGTACATCACTGCAAAAATATCTAGAAAAAGACCATTCCAAATTAATGTTTAGATAAAGCCAATCACTAAGGCATAAAACAATGATATGCCTACCATATGTTTTATATCCCCATCAACCAATATTACAGTTTTTCAGGCTCTATACTGCCCAAGTGTCTCAAAACGCACCTAACAATTATACCTGATGTCCACCTATCAACATTATTACACACGAAGGCATCATGACACAGGAAATCTCTGCGATGCACTTCAGCTAGAACACAGATGTATCAGGAAAAGATTGGATTGTTGGGATCAATCCGCAGAGTCTTTCCTCTTTATAGAGTTCTCCCAATGTTCGGATGCTGCATGAAGAGAAGAGAGGCAGCAATCCATTATCCAATGGATATGAGGAAAAAATACAACTCTTTGAAACACCTTTTCATCCTATCCTTTCATTAGGTTTCATAGCCACATTGGCCAACATCTCCCACTCAGACATAAAAGCAACAATCGCTCCCATTATTATCAATATATATGAACATCAAATTACTTAGGGTTTTACATACTTAGACCGATTGATTTACTCATTATAGCCAAATTAGGCTTTAGGTTTTACATGTCTAGCTAATATACCTCCAAGCATAAATTTCATATTAATTCTTGACTTAGATATTTCTAAGTCCCATCATATCAATGCATTTATAAAACACTTCAAAATTAACACCCTTTGTTAGAGGATCAGATATCATGTAAGCAGAAGGCAAATAACTAATACTGATTTCTTTAGTTTCAATAAGGCCTTGTATATAATGATATTCAACTCAAATATATTTGCACTTTGAGCTATTTGGTCCACTATCAATTAATGCAATAATTGCTTGATTGTTACAATATATATGAGGTCTAGTAAGGATACCTAATTTCATATTATTTATAAATCTTTGAATTTAAACCACATAAGTAGATGCTATACTACAAGCAATATATTATGCCTCTTGTGTATATCTGGCAACACAAGCTTGTTTTTCATTAGGCCATGAAATGGCACCACCACCAAAGGTAAATATATGTCAAGATATTGATTTACAATCAGAGTTTTGACTAAAGCTCATTGCAGAGATTCCCTATCATCTCTGCATGCGATCCTTTCTCTCAAAATTCTCTCACTACTATCAGATAACACATGGAACCATTTGTTTATGGGTTTTTCTCGAGTTTAAAATGTTCTAAAGTTAATATTTTTCTGGCAGGTTTTACTATCAAATGAGAGAGATCATTCACATGATCACAACCTTCAGAATCATATGAGCTCAACTTTATCAAGCATTCACATGGTCCAAGTGTTGTGTGCACAAAAAAGAAGGAAAAAATAGGTGATTAGATCAAAGAATATGTTTTCAAAAATACTTCCAAACCATGCTGATTAATGGAATAACAATTTTAGATGACAGTACATGAGGCACACTTCTTATCATGTTCTAGTTAACTAATAACTATTCAAATTTCCAGATCAATGACATGTTTACTTTTTTAATGTAATCATGTGATTTAACAATATTAGCTTCCTGATTTAAAACAAAATTATGCAAGAGTTGTTAAGCCTTGTTCCGTCCATTTCGTGTCTGCATTGCAGATCCTACTGGGCTATTGATTACCATTCATGCAAAGGTAATCCAGAACACATTCACCTTCAGTACTTAACCTCCACATTCCTTCTCAGTAAGTCCAATTCCTCTTTTCCAAACCAAGGACTTAAAAAAACAACCTACTCACCAATTTTGTCATCAGATTGTGATGCATATATACAAACCTCCTAAGACCATTTTCCCTCACTATGGCACAAAAAGCCTCTGGAATTCTACAGGTAAACCTTGCCATCCTTCATCCCAGCTGTGTCACCTGAAGCTCACGGCCCTCTTCATGTCCTTAATGTAAAAAAGCTGTTCTTAAGGATGGTGGAGCATAGCAACTAGGGTTTTATTAATCTACAAAGTTAATATTATAAATAGATGAGTACATAAAAAATTACCTCCACTACAAGGATCAAGGAACCTGAGATGGCCTAACATCCAAAAAAGGCAAAACAGCAGGTGCAGCTGGAAAGAGTACCCAAAACATGGGAAAAGCAATCAAAGAACGGAAGGGAACCTAATGTACAAATCAACATACCCTAACTGATGAAAGCAATTGGACAGGCATCCTAAAAGAGTAGAATGCATGATCAAGAATCCAAACTCCCAAGGTCTATTCCATTTGTTGACCACTTTATCCATCACATATAATGTTACACTGCTAGTGTTTCCTTTTTACTGCATTTGTCTCTGCAAGTAAGATACAGAGGCACAGGAACTACTACACTTGTGATGGTACCAAAGCACATGATGACGCATTCTTGCCTTCATAGTTTCAAAAAGGAGATATACCTGCATATCCACTGAGTACAACTCTCAAACACGTCACAGCATCTCTTAATTCTTATCCTTGTGAGATATTAATACTAATAGCATTGCTATTTGTTTTCTCTAATCTATAAGTGTACGCTGAACAAAGGACTCATAACGTCAACAAAGTAGTCCTACAATGTCAGTAAACACACAAAAGTAAAATAAAAAAATCGTAAACATAGTTACATGCACTTTCTGGAAAGATGTAATACTTATAGCCAAAAGCAAAAACAAAGAACACAAAAAAAAAAAACATGCACACACACACACACACACGCACACAAAAACAATTTTTTGACTATATATTTGTATCACATGATGAGGATTAAAATATGTTAAATTGGTTTGGGATCAAATAAAAGATCCTTCCTCAAATAATTATATTGCAAAATATTATATCAACCATCATCTTAATCAGCAAAGCTAACCTCATGAGCTTGAGAGTAGGATTTATAAAATCTTTTTATCATTTTATTTCAATTTCTAATCAGGACAATCATATCTTAAATCCTGTTTCTTTGAATCCTCTGACAAAAACTAATCCAGGTTGCAGGTCTAACATTTGACCACTAATGCAGGTCAAAAGCTGGTTCAAATTTAAGAAAGGCCATTCACCATTTAAGACTCCGATAAGTAAATAATAAAGATGACAGAGTTCTTTTAATGCAGTGCTATGTGGTAAAACAAACTTCTGAATTAATTTCTTGTCAAGAGAGGATGAGAAGAATCGATGCCCCGAGAAAAAAGGCAGTATTCATGTAGTGTTTCAATACAAATAGGATGGAAGACATTATTCTAAAATCTTCCATATGGATCTGTGACTATAGTCAACTGACCGCATTCATCCATTTGAGCTTTAAACATTCAAGTAAAATTAAACTATCAAGAGGCAACTTCTGCATTTATGAAGTAAAAGAATAAATTGAAGAGTTTACACATGATGAAAAGACATTTTCGAAGTATATCACAAGTTTCGCAGCTTATATGTAAAGGGAGTAATTTATTTGATTCAAATGTATACAACTTTGTAAATGATTGGTTATCTCACCACTTCCACTGGAATGATCAATATGGGCAACCAAGTCTATAGACTGTTTATGTCATTATGGACTAGTGGTTCAACCTCAGAGAAGGAAGGATTTCCTTCAACCCACATAACTCAAACTTTTAGAACAGAAAAAAGAATATAAGATAATTGGGCAAAAGTTGGGTTTAGATCCTCTTTTCCTATTTTTTTTTATGATCCACAAATTATGATACATATCATAAATCAGAAAAGTGGAGTCCACGCTCTTTACTTTCACCCTCCTTGTAGAGATTCTAGTAAATGAAAAGTAGAGTTTATACTCATCGATTTCACTTCCTCTTTCTCTTCTTTGAAACCATGATATATGCCCGCTATTTATACTAGAGAGGTCCTTCTATTTGAGTCGGATTCTTCTTCTAGCTAAACAGGGAAGTTGCACGTTCTCTTCGAGAATATATTGTAAGATAATGGATCACATTCATAAAAATAATTTAAATAATGTTGCCTAGAATGGCTCCTTTGCAAGAACGTTGTGAAGTCATCATGTACCATATTGTTTATAAGCTATCTTGAAGAAGGTTGAAACTAGCCATTTCATCCTAAGCATGCCCTAACTAGTACAATCTAGGCACACATATATAGAAATAGGCCAATTTGTAAAATTGAAGAAAAACTAGCTGAGTTGGCATGATATCAACCAAGCAAGCATCTGAATCAAAAGAGCCAACCAACTCAATCCAAATTTAGGCCAATGTAAGCATATTTGAAGAAGAGAAAATCAAAGAAAAACAGGGAAAATAATGAGAGAAGAAAGGAAAAAACTTATTCCCATCCAAATAGCATTCTAGTGGGTTTTAGTGAGCAGGTACACTCCGTTTGGAACCAATTTTATAATAGAATTCAATTGAATCCAATTAAATTCTGTCAATAAAATTGAATTGAAATGGATTTATGATAGAATTCATTCGTTTGGAATAAACCTTAAAATGTTAGAATTCAACTGAATTCTATTGTTTGGAATGGGTCAACGTAAATTGAAGCTATATAAAGTTCTAATATTACCTCTCCATGTAGTTATCTCATTTAAGTTCTTATTGAGTTAATGCTTTATAACCATTAAGAAAAAAATATCAGTATTATAATTTTTCTAATTATGGTAAACCTCCGCACCGTAACGTTCACGTCATTGCAATGGTGCTCAGAGATGATAGCAGAGGTATGGTCTAAGGTTAGGGTTCCAGGATGGGAAAATATAAACATAGAAGGGGAAGAGGAGTAAATATCAGGAATAGGTATTTTAGTCTTTTAAAAATGGGTCCCACTAAATGAATTCTAGCATCCCTGAATCACACCAATTTTGGTGTGAATTCTGATCACATGGAAATCTCCTTTTTTTTGGTTTTGCTTCAATTGAATTCATTCAGGTTAAAAGCATTCCGAACAAAGGAATTATTTAGAAAAAGAGATTCAATTGAATTTCTTGTTTTTAAGTGATTCCAAATGGGGGGGAAATAAATTTCTGGCATATTAATCTTCAAAATGCGAGAGAAGAAAATCAGTTGCACTGAAAGAAATACTTGTTTTATTAGTTAACCATACAAAAGTGTTGATTTGTTTGAAATTGGTACAAAATGTCAGAATTTGATAGCAAGGATAGCTTAATAATGATAACAAACTCATTCAGAATGACATGATTGTACCTACTTGGATATCATATGTGGATGCAAGTGTGTGATTTTAGTTCCTAATAAAATCTCAAGTTACACATTGATATATTCCCTCGCAAAATGATGAATATCAAGAAACAAATCATGCATGATGATTTAAATTTTTAAAGCGATATTGTTGACTGACAGAGGATGACAATAATCAACAAAAACCAGTGTTGCATTAATATGGACACGAGAATCAGATTAGGACAAGTATGCAAGCGTATGATTTGGCAAGAGCATAAAAGCGATACAGGGATACGTAAAATACAATGTAATTCTAACTAAATAATATACATTTATACCTTTAAGTATTGCATGATAGAAAACATAAAATTATTAATACCGTAAGGCCCTTCAATACGCATGTTTCTCATCCTAGCTTCCCAATTAAGAAAAAAGATGAGCAAAATAACATTTCACAAGTTTATTTTTATATCTACATTCATAACCAATCTTTACAAAAATTAAACATACGCTACTAAAATCAAAACAGAGGTTGAACTCATTGTTGGTAGAGTTCAGCTCTCTACCAATCTTTAAAAGCCTTAGACAAAGAATTTCGTAAGTGTCCGAGTATTTGACATATACCTAATTTAGATATCCATCCAACATGGATTTTTCGAGTTGAAGTGAGTGTCTAGGTAACACCGATGAAAACAAAATGCATTTCTAAAGAAGTGAGTGTCTGTTGGCACACTATGCTGAAGTCAACTAAATTTTGCTTCTATGACCTATTTTTCCTTCACACATTTGTCATTTTTAAATGTCCTACCATGTGAAACTGTGTTTCAACTTGACTCTTTGGTCTGCTTTTATGCTCCATTGAAAACAGTCCACAGTCATGTCTAGGACTCTTGGAGGATTTCTTAAATGAAAGTCTTCTTGCCTTCCAATCAGCTTTCAAAATCTAAAGGCACGCCCCTCTTTGACCTGAAGTTTCCTTTTAGGACACTTAGTTCCAATTTTCTTTAGAAGTGTCATTGTTATATTGACAGCCACCACTAATCAAGCTTTCTAAGCAGCCTTCGCAGCTCAAAGATTGTGCTCCCTAGCTAATTTAATGGGTTCAGGGCTTGGACGAGATAATGAAATATGTTCTAGTAGTATGGTGTTTTAGACTTCAGACATGAAAGAAAAAAAGACAAGAATATGAACTACTCTTAAGATTTGGCAATATATGTATGATTCTAAGTAGAATTAAAGTTCTTTTGGAGAATCCTGCATAAACTAGCACCATTTTCTTCACCCAGACAAAATAGTCCAAACGACACAAGTCAGGACACTATAAATACAATTACCATCAGGTCCTCGTACAAGCTGGTGAAGCTTTTGAGAAAGAGGAGAAAATGTGTCTTGTGAGACGACAAACCATGGTCTTTCTCTTAGGAAAAGAGACAATGTTTACGGGAAACTAATTTACAGTACACACAATCTCCAGATGTAGCAACAAGAGGACTTTTCTCAGGCTATCAATAATAGCCTGATTTTATTATATATATATACAAAAAAAACTCTATGACATGAACATCTTAGATTAATTTTTTTTTTTTTTTTAACAATCAATATGGGAGAAGCAATTAGCAAGGAGGTGTAACAAAACAAAATATAGCTTCACATGATACGACTAACATATCAGATGGCCGAGTACGAAAACCTACATCAAATTCATTTCAAATTTTGCTAATATTTAGTGGATGGAATCCATAGCACAAACTGGAACTTTTCGTCACTAAGGAATGGAAAACAATTTCAAGTTAAAAAGATGGAGCAAGATTTGACCTTGGCAGGAATTCCAGCACCTCCACTAACTTGTCGCCGTTGCGATCGTTCCACTGGACTTTCCTCCTCGAACTCTTCTGCCTCTTCCCCGCCAACCCTCCATTCGCGACCGGTCGCAGAAGGGACTCGGTCTCCCCCTCCTCCTCCTCCCCCTTATCAAGCCCCTCCTTGTTAGAATCCACGAAAACAGAAGGTTTGGTTCCATTACAACTATCAACTTCCACTCTACCCGAATCCATCTAACTCTAACAGAGCAGCCTACCTCTACTCCCAGATGCCCTAATCCAATAACAACCTCACAAGGCTTTGAAATCCTTCCTGAACTTTGATCTAATTTCTTGCGCGAAAGATTATAAACAAGTTCAGCTCTATCAATCCTGAGTCAAAATATCAAAAATGGAGACGAATTGAGTGATCAATAAATCCCCCCCCCAAAAAAAAAAAAAAAAAAAAAAAAAAATCTAATTTTTGGAGCAGAGACCGCTGAAAAAATCACTAGAAAAGCAAGGGAGAAAAAAGAAAAAATAAAGAGACCTGGAGAAGAAACAGATCGAACGCAACAATATAACCTAACAAGTAATCAAAAGGCTTCCATCGTTAATACTTACGAGAAGAGAGGAGAACAAGAAGCTTAGAAAGCGGAGCGGGGGAGGAGGGAAGCAGGGAAGCGAGAAGCGGCTGCAAATAAGATGCGCACTTTCGCTAGTGCGGGTCGCTAACGTGCGCCTCTTGACGCCCTGGCTTACGCTGTACCCAGCGCTCCGGATCGCGACTTTCTGGGTACCGTTGTTTCAGTTGTGCCAGGAAATTTAAACCCGGCCTAATTAATTAACCATGACAAATAAAGGATTAGGCTTGATTCAAATAATGGTGGTGTAAAGATTAAGCCCATGTGTTTATTGTTAAAGCTCAAGAATAAGATTGGGAAAGACTCGATATCCGGATCGGTAAAACTAAAAATTGATTTTTTTTTTTTGTTTTAATTTAACGTAGATACGATGTTTGTAATGTAAATTTTAATAGTAAAAATAATATAATTTTTTTATTTTTATACGATCGTATTATAATTTCGATAAAAGAAATAGTTCAAATATAATTTTTAAAGATAATTTCAAAAGAAATAAAAAAAAAAGAGAGTAGGGATAAGAATTCTTGCTCGCATAAAGTCTGTGTTAGAAGAGTCAAAGTTGGAGACTAAACTAATTATCCTTATAAGAATGAAAATGAGTTAGGACATGAGAAGTCAAAAACTGGGATAGGATGAACAAAAACTAGGCACCAACCTATCCTTTTACCATTCCTACTTTTACCATTAATCATTACTTAATTGATAAGAAATGTGAGAGTTGGTAATGTTTGGTACTAATCTATGGTTACAACATCTCAATAACATTATAACCCTTATCAATAATTTGATTAATGAGTTGTACATTATTCTGCTCTTTTCTAAAATTTGCTAAATTCTATAATGTTTTTTATTATACGCAGATGGTGCCATAAATAAAAAAAAAATTAAAGAGCATAAGCAGTGATATAAAAGCTAGTGGCATCGAATGAAATTTTTTTATCGTATGGGATTGAAAACAAAACAAAAAAAAAATCCTAATTGAACGCAACATTTACATTGAATAAGGCTACATCATGTTGATAGATCCATTCGAATCCCGAGTGCAAAACTGCAATAGGATTGAGCAAGATTTTATTGCTAGAGATTGATCTCTTCTTTATCCTATATATTGTTTGTGCGATTTTTTTTTATCATGTTGATAAATTCATTAAAATTTAAAATCAAAACTATAACAGAATCGAGAAAGATTTTATAGCTAGAGGTTGATCTCTTCTTATCCTATAAATTGTTTGTGTGATTTTTTTTTTTATCATGTTGATAAATTCATTAAAACTTAAAATCAAAATTATAACAGAATTGAGAAAGATTTTATGGCTAAAGGTTGATCTCTTCTTATCCTATAAATTGTTTGTGCAATTTTTTTTTATTATGATGTTGATAAATTCATTAAAATTTAAAATCAAAACTGTAATAGAATCGAGAAAAATTGTATGGCTAGAGGTTGATCTCTTCTTATCCTATAAATTATTTGTATGATTTTTTATTTTTTATCATGTTGATAAATTCATTAAAATTTAAAATCAAAACTGTAACATAATTGAGAAAAATTTTATGACTAAAGGTTGATCTCTTCTTATCCTATAAATTATTTGTGCAAATTTTTTTTTTTTTTTTATCATGTTGATAAATTTATTAAAATTTAAAATTAAAATTGTAATAGAATCGAGCAAGATTTTATAGTTAAAGGTTGATCGCTTCTCATCCGAGCAATGATTCGGTGCAACGAATGTCAGTGGGTTGGATGCACTCTAGATCTCGGTGTCGGTGGTACCGCTGTTGCCATCCAGGGAGGGTGGCATTCCGGGCCGGAGACACGGGCTCCGTCCGTAGAGCGACCGGCGGCTTGTGACAGGACAAATCTATGAATTATTGGAGGCAAACTATAAACATCACATCCATTGGTCAAGGTGTGCAGCCGCGCTATCGTGGACAAAAATGGACGGAAACGACAAAGGCATAAGGTACCGCTTGCTTGTTGGTGGTCGGACCATCGGCGGACCAGTTTTTGTTTCTTTCCGAAAGATTTTTGAGTCGAAAAATTGCTGGATTGCATTCTCAATGTCCTGCCGTAGGTTTCACTTCCGGCGCATGCTTTGTCATCTGTTGCCTGTCATGGATGTTTCTCTCTTTTGTTTTTAGTGACCGATTTGATCTAGAGTTCTTTTCAGAATCAAGAACCTTTTGTTGGATATTTTATTCAATAATTTTATTCTCTGGAACATATTATAAAATAATTTGTATGAAAGAGTGTTAAGGGGGGGCGCTATTAACAAATAATTTATATGAAAGAGGGTTAAGGGATATTAGAGCCATGAGCATCTTCGCCCAGGTGATAATTTGTTAATATCATCCATTCAGTCCAAAAGCCAATAATTGAACATCATCACGCAGGCATTCTGGATCATAATATTCTATCTAATTTTTATATTATTTTATATAATAATTTTATGAAAATGAATTATATTTTTTAAAATTTTTTACAATGCAAGAGAGACTGAATTAAAACGAAGAGAAGTATTGAAATAAATTTGCATCAGATCAAAATGCTAATTCAAGAATTGCAAACCATTTTTATTCATAACCTTGACGAAAAAACTCGCTTAAAATTTGCGTAGGCACAAATAAATATCCTCAATATTGATTTCAACAAATATCAATCTAACACATAATATTTTACATCATATCTCTTTTTGAATCGGTCAATCCAAAAAATAAAAAAAAATTAAAAAAAAAAAAAAAGTAAAAAACCAGCAAGATGGTTTACAGCAGCAAAAATCCAACAACCAATCTTCCTGCTTTCCCTCTCCCGGACTCCCTCGTTCGGATCGGGGAAAATACTGCCGAGAGGAGAGACCGAGTCATGGACCCACTTGCTGGCCATATCTGGGCGTTCGTGTTCCTGTTCCCGATCGGGATCCGACGGCTGTGGTCGTCCCTCAGCCACCACGCCCGATCCCCGCCACCATCGTTCCGGTCACGGCCGTGGTACCTCTCGCCGGACCATCCCCTCCGCAACGCCGACATCTACGCCCTCCTCCTTACCCTCCCCGTCGCCACCATCGCCAACCTCCTCCTCCTCGCCGCCCCCCTCCGCGCCGCCGCCGCCGCCCTCTTCTGGCTCCTCCTCCTCCTCCTCCCACTCGCTCCCCGCCTCCCCCTCCCCGACAACATCGCCTTCCTCCTTGCTGCCCTCGTCTTCCTCGCCGACCTCGCTCTCTCCCCCTTCTCCCCCTCCCTCCCCGTCCTAGACTCCCGCACCCACGACCTCTCCTCCCTGCCCACCCTCGTCTGCGCCGCCGCCTGCCTTGCCCTCGCCATCCGCCCGGCCGCGATGGCCGCCGACGTCGCTCTCTCGCTCGGCCTCGCACTCAAGGGGTCCTGGGCGCTCCAGGCCGGGCTGGCGCTCTTCGCGCTGCCGCCCCGCGGGTGCCGCCGCGGCGCCGCAGGCCTGGAGTGCGAGCTGGAGGAAGACCGGCTGAGGGGGGTGGCGATCTTGGATTTGCTCTTCACCGCCAACGCCGTGGCGATCGCCGCCGCCTGCGTGGGGGTCTACTGGGCGGTGACGAGGTCCATCAGACGGTCGGCGGAAGCCGAGGCGATGGTGGCATGTCTCATGATGAACCCGCCTGATCTTGAGTTGGATTGATGGCAATGATGGAAGAGGCCTTCATTTATTTAATTTTTTTTTAATATCTATTTATTCTTAGCTTTCTTTCTTTCTTTTTCTTTTTTTTTTTTTTAACTTAATAAAAATCTTTATTCATTTAGGAAAAAAAAATGTTCTAGATAGTTATTTTAAAAAATTGATTTATTGTTTTGATTTTAAACTTAAAAACGGCCGATGAAATCAGCTCAATTAGAACCAGATAGCATTAACACCCATTTTTTAGAATGAAGACAAGGATAAGTTTAAAATATCTATTAAGAACTTCTTCTTTTTTTTCCTAATTACCATGAGTCTAATCTTATAAAGCTTTATCAAGGCTCTAATTAACCATAAGCATCAAGTCTAATCTCATAAGACTCTTCAGAGACAAGGTGCTTAGCTTCCATACAGGTTTTTATCCCTAAGGTGGCAACTCAGATAGATCAAATATAAACTAAAGTATATAAAAATAAAGTGCATTGTCTTGTTAAATGCTAATGATTAACAGCAGCGCCGGAATAAAAGTCTGACCAAAATAAAAGAGATATTACTGGAACAAAAGTCTGACAACACAAATAGACAACAACAAATAAAAGTCTGACCAAAATGAAAGAGATATTACTGGAACAAAAGTCTGACAACACAAATAGACAACAACAAAATAGAAGCTACATTGAAGGGAGGATTTAGATGACAATATTTACATTCTTATTACAAATCCAACCTTCATTAAGGTTTGGATCAGATATTGGACACGCATAGCACTTTAATATTACCTTCCCCCGCAGAAAGAGATCAAAGCCAATATACACTCATAATATTTCAAAAATAGTCGCACATCGGATGGCAAAGAAATGTATTATGTGCATATAACTCAAGTTCATTTCTTAAGTTCATCTGTTATCAATTAATTTCTACTCGAGTTTTTGATTCATCTGTTACCAATTAATTTTCACTCGAATTTTTGGACCGCATGATTTCAGTCCACTAATGAATTAATTGGACCAGTGAATAGGCTTGAGACGTTACAAATGGTATCAGAGTCAATTCGAGTGTGCGGAAGTTGAAGAAAAGGGTTACCCATAAGATGGTGATAGAGTCCCATTATGATGTGGAGTCACCCTTACACCACCAATGATTAGTTCGATAGTTGCACATTGGATGTGAAAAAAATATGTTATGTACTTATAACTTAAATTCGCTTGCTATTAATTAATTTTCACTTGAATTTTTGATCACATAGTTTCAATCCGCTAACGAATTAATTGGTTCAGCAGATGAACTTAGCTGCTTGAAGTTCATTGTTTTGATGTTCTACTATTAGCTCCCTTGTGTAACTACAAGATTAGCTAAACATAATGAATAACCAATTTAAAAAAGTGGCTCACATAGAGAAAATCAAAATTAGCACACATCAGAAAGAATGACTAAGAAAGCATACATCTGAGGGGATGATGAGCAGTTGTCCTCATTGCTGTCTCTGCCATTGGATTTATCGCATGGTAATTCTTGTAAAGAGTGAGCAGGACAGTGTACATGAAAGTTTTCCAGTTACAATAGAACACCATCACGTTAGATGTGAAATTTAGAAGAAAACACTTAAAAACCAGAGACATCAAAGCAACAATAACAAAACTATATGTTTCAAAGCCACAATATCAGAGAACAGTTCATTAGAAAGCTTACACAATCCCATCGATATCCTGGGATCATCAGTGCACATGGAACATGGAAGTTTTTTTAGCAGCTCTCGACATAACAACCAAGAGCAGCTCACCTCAGCTTACATTTGCTGCATCTTATCTCTGAAGCACGTTCTAGTTCAACCTCCAAACTGATAATTAATACTAAAAGACAATCATTCGAAATATAACATAGCAAATCCAACAAACACCTAATAACAATGAAAAGAACACAACAACAATACATTTTGGACATGTGATTGGAGCGATCTTGTGTTTATATTATAAGGTTGTAGAGCATTTTTGGAATCGTATTATATATTTATTTATCTTTTTATTTCATGCTCCACGTAACAAGACATTTGTGATTTATATTTACATCAGTCCAATTCTCTTCCACACCACTTTATATTTCGAGCTCTGTATTTATTGTGGCTTTTACTGTCACTCCAATCCAAGCATTTACATCATTCTTGAGCTTATAAATGGATGAAGCTGGGGTGTAATTCAATAGTGATTTATTGTCAAATTTTTCATGCAACGACTAATATGTACATAATCATTACACTCAATAACTAATACATGTTTGTCATCACTTTGTACAAGTATCATTGATTAAATAAAGAATCTAATAACAAATGCCTAACAAGCAGCACTTAAATTTTATCTTTTACAAATAAATCCATTTGTATAAGGCTTGCTATCATCATTCATGGTAAGTCGACTTCTTTTCACGTTTCTAGATTCATGCTTTTCATTTTCCTAGGAGACTTCATGACAGCTCTTATCATATCCACGAATTATAAATTTCCATTACTCAAGCTTGTAGTGTATTTGAATTATATATATAAACCCCATGTATATCTCTTCAATCTCATCACTCTAATCTTGCATATTAGAGAACATTTGATGACCCCTAAATTTGTAATTATTCTTCTTCTACTTTACCCAAGACTAGTAGACCGTGTTAGCTATTTGAGAAAAAGCATTCTTAGACTTGTCAAGTTCATCTTTTTATAAACTGATTCCTTTAACACCATTTTTCTACTTCTTAGCTTTCTTCACGGCAAAAAATTGTATGGAAAGAATGCCAAGCATTCAAAGATGAATATCTCAAGACATCTGTCAAAAAAAACCCTACAAAACAACTCAAGTTGCACACGTGCTTGCCTTTAAACACTATATCATAATTGAAAAATAATTTCCCCATTTGATCTTTGCAACGTAATTTTAAAGTCTTGAACAAATAAATGCTCTCGAGCAAACTGCAGGGCAAAAACAATTTGCAAGACCGGCAACACAATAATAACATCTCATTCTCCTACAAAGACTACAGAGGAAATAACAATAGCTTCCTCCATCCGCATAGTCCACGATCGGCTTCGGACAAATTCTGGCGACAAATAGCTTTGGTGGTTACAGACCATATATTCATGACACAGAAGCTTTGCTGCGCAGAGAGAACATATTCATTGCATGATAACACCCAAGGAACCTGCCATAATCCAGGGAAAAGTACTGAAATACTCCTATGTGAAAGTAAACCAACCATTCAGGATTTTACTGCCACCTTGGCCTTGATGTTCCCGAATCCTTTCTATTCCTTTTCAAATTGTCTAGAGGTTTGATGTTTCTCGACCGCCCAGGCCGGCCTCTCAACCGCACTAAATCACCATGGGAGCTCCCATCATCCCCAACAAGATTAGCATCTCTCCCTTCTGTTTCATAAGTCTTATCAAGAAGAACCACTTCCTCGGCTTTCTCAGCTGGCAGTTCTTTCTCATAATCCAGTATCTGACCAGCTTTTTTCTCATCTGCAGCTCTCTGCAAATCATCTTGAATGAAGTCCTCTGAAGAAGTAGAATAACTGCTGTCACCCTTACGAATAGAGCTGCCTGTGTCCCCACTTTGAAGTACAGCAGGTCTATTCTCAGGATAGAGCTCAATCTCCTTGCTATCAGCAACTATAGCAGTTCCACCTGAATCACTCAGGCAAGCCATGGCTGCTTCCAGCTTATCAGGAACTTCAAGAAACTTGGACTGTGCTGCTAGATCTTCTAATTCAGCAACATCTTTTAGCTTGTCTGTTACAGATTGAGATGCAACAGTGACACAATCATCCAACTTTTCAACAGAATCCACTTCATGAATTATCATAGAAGCATCATCAGGTTTTTCTGTGCCATCAAACCCCCTTGATTTGTCAGGCTCAATGATGCCATTTGTCTCTTGCTCATCTTCCATGCCGACATGCTGAATTGCAGGACCTAGACAGTTTGCATCATCAGAGTCAACAATGCTGATGTCATTTGTAGAACTTTCCACAAATTTTGATTCAAAACTTTTATCCACAAGCATATTTGTGATGTCCTCTTCAGCCATATCATTGAATTCACTATCTAATAGGTCAGTAGAGTCCTCTGAGGTTCCTGTAGCATCATCCCCATTTTTGTGACCTCTAGAGCCCTCATCATCTAAATCAACAATTCCAGAATCACTTGTAGGTACTTCAAAAGGTTTTGATTCTGAATTTTTATTCTGAAGTAACTTTATTTTATCTTCTTCAGCCAACCCACTGAGTTCTCCATCCAGTACGTCTGTGGTGTCCTCTGAGTTTCCTGTAGCATCATCCTCATTTTTGTTACCTCTAGAGTCCTCATCAATTAAATCAACAATTCCAGCATCACATGTAAGTCTTTCATGAGGTTTAAATTCTAGACTTTCATTCTGATGTAATTTTGTGATATCTTCTTCAGCCAAACTTTCAAATTCACCATCTAGTAGGTCGACTGAATCCTCTAAGCTTCCTACACCATCATCTCCATCAGACTGCCTTGTATCTTCATATTTTTGTGCACTCAAATACACTGGGAAAATTGTGGCAGCCTCTTCCTTGGGTTGCGGCTCAGCATCCTGAACTGCCAGTAGCTTTTCTATTGCCAGTTTGGCAGCATTTGAGGTCCATCTATCATCAGGTACAGCACTGCAAAAGCCAATCGACAATTTAGTATGGTTGAAACAAAAATTGTTAAGGTCTAGTACTGACAACAAGGCAAGCAGCACCTTGTAGTGGAACTCATATTGTTCCTTTTTTTTGATTGCCTGTTATTGAGAAGAACCATATTATTCAGCTTCTGATTAAACTAGGATACTGATATGCTGCAATATGGTACTATAGCTATTGCTTTCCTATAATGACATACTATTTGATAATCCTATGCATGATAATTGTCCCATAATGAAAGACAAGCTATGATTAGTGGTGGTGAATCAAAATGGTGAATTGATTTGTAATCTGTCAGATATGCCACTTGAAATTTTGCCACACATTTAGCGCATCAAAGCATAAACAGTTCCTCAGTGATATGCAGAGGTCAAAGTCAATCCAGCATCAAGCATGGATATATTTCAACAGACACACACACACACACACAGAGAGATGAGTTTTTTTCAACTTGTTTCTATCAGGGTTGAATATTTTGGCTAACAAACAGTAAGACCTAGAAAGCATTAAGAGCAAGCGTACACTTTCAGCTCCATTATATCTTGGATCTACAGGATTGGAGCCTAAGACTTCCAGGTCTGCATTTATAATAATTATACATTTATTTGGGTAGCTCCATAGAATGAGGCTATTGAAGATGTGAGACAAGCTAAAAAGCACTTTTTGACTAAGTTCATTGAGCCTGAATAATCTGATACAAGAGACAGACATCAGCATTTCTGTCTGATTATCTAGATGGTCAGGACTTGCCTTATGAGTCAATGGTTCAAATTGCCATAGGGAGAGTTTCTTATCAGTGAAACAGTGAGGTCCAGGCACCATAAAGATAACTTGGCTAAACTATTGCTCAGGATATTTCCACTTTTAGCTTTATGTTTTGATGAAACTCCAATTGTCTTCTTGATGATGCAATACCATTGTCACGTTATGCATGTCAAGTTGTGACTCCAGAGCCAGGTTCACAAATAGAGTTTCCATGCCTTGTGTTCTCACTATAATTTATCTACCATGATTGTTCTTTAGAAAATTTTAACAAAGGATACTGCTTGTCTTGTTTCTGAATTGAATTATTATCTTATATATTATTATATTTTAAGATACATCCCTTGTTTGTTAGCATGACCGTATCTGACTAGCAGCAATATGGTGGGATAGAGAGGTGAGTTGATGTCATTATATGCCAAACCCTAGAGGAGATAACAGGATATCAGCCTACTTGCAAAAGTTGAATTCTTCATAAATCTTCATCCATAAACTAAACTATCAGATTGAAGAAAAAGAGGTTTGGGGGGGGGGTGGGGGTGTGGAGCAAAAGTAGTTGTCCACTGACAGGACAATGTTAGTGAATGCCTATTTAACACGTGTTTCAAAGTTATTAAACAAGGAGAATAAATCATAGTATTACCTATTTGAATCTGATTCCAATGCAGCAGATGTTCCACTTATTTGTGCTATTATGTTCATTGCTTTGGCCATCAGATCATCTGAACAGTACCCTTTGAGCTGTGCAATTTCCACCAGAAAATGAATATCTAAATGGACCTGTACCAGAAAGTGTAGAGCATAAGCACTTGAAAAGGCATGTACTGCAAAAAGGAATGCCATATTGAGCAGAAATGGGCCCCAAACATATGAGACAAACAGACAACATATATTACAAACTTCTACAAGTAAAATAAACAAAAAACACGTGTTATACATAAGAGATAAGATGCTTCTACAAGCTTTGCTTCTGGTAGAAGCTAGTCACTTTGGTAGCTTGCCTGCCAAGCCTATAGGTGAAAGGCCAAGGATGGAGTGTGCAAAGCCGATTGCGCACTCCACAAATTTTATACATTCCTGCCTGTAAATTTAATAATCTTGTTCTTATATATGTTCACACAGTTCATACAGTTCTGTAGACTAAAACCAAAATTGGAAAAGAGAAACTAAGTTAGCCAGCTATGACATGTTAATTCAAATATATCAGAATAAAATTGATGACAAAAAGAGGGGGGGGCGGGGGGGGGGGGGAAAGAAGTTACCCACCTGTTCAACAGAGCTGAGCTTTTGTGTATCAGGGCACTTCTCAGTCTTTTCCCAAAACTCTTGGTTATTAGAAAGCCAAACAATCACGGCCTCCATTAGATCTTCTAGTAGCTTGTGTACCAACCCATCCTTGCCAATGAAGATAGATTTAGACAAGTCTTCTAACTGCCTCAGCCGTAGGAACAATGCCTGATGATCATTTCAGAAAGATATCAGCAGCATTCACAAAACATGGATCACAAAAAACAGAAAATGATAAATGAAAGAAAAATCTATCTCTATTAGCAAGAATCCCGCAGCAGTTCCCTACGACAGAAAATTCAACAAATTTATATCTGAAAGAAATGACAAACCTGAAAAGCAAAAGAAGGCATCTGATCTTCTTTTAAGCTAGGAACCCATTGACCATGAACACATGATTCCAAACTTGGTGTTGATTCATGTTGCCCAGTTGACATGACTTCAGACACAAACTGATGGCAAAAATAGCACCGTAGCTGATCTGCAGCTTCTTGAACTGAAAGGATCAAAGTATCAAGTTCCTTCCGTGAAGAATGATCAGCAAGCTCTAAGAATGGCACATTGTTTAAAGGCTTGGTATCCTTGTAGACATTAGCAGCAATGACTGGGAAAAGATCAACAAGATTCATGGAATTGACTAAAAGAGAGAGTTGTTGCGTTAATGCATGAGCAGAACTAATTATCTGAAAACCATTTTCTACAGCATTTTCTCTATCTGGAATAGCTCTTTGAAGGGCATGCATATACTCATTGAACAGGTCAGCAAGGCCTTGCAGGATCGGACTTTCCATTTGAAGATTTACCAATGAAGAAGTATCATCCACAAACGCCTGATTAGATACAATAAAATACAGTGATTGTCTCATCCAAAATTTACCCTATGCTGCAGCAATGGAGATACTGAAATTTTGCACTTCATGCTTTGATTAAAAATTGCATTAAAAGAGAAAAATAAGAATATTATTGACTTCACAAAGAGGATTTTTTTCAAATAAATATCAAATGAAAGGTAATATGCAACCATGACTGCCAGTCCAAAAAGCAAGATAAACTGAATAAATCTGAATGAGTGGCTTTATGCCTTTATGGATCTTAATTCACCAAGAATTTCTGGGCCACCTCTAATGTTATTCCAAGCCTCTCTATATCCTTCCTCACAACCCTATCCATATCATCATAAGATCTTCCTTTCCTTTTTTCCTTTACAACCTCCAACATGAACTAAACTACCTCACCTTACTAGAACCTTCTCAGACCTTCATTATACATATCCATACAATCTTAATCGGTTTTCCATCATTTTGTCCTTAATTTTTGCATAAAATAATCTTCACTCAACAATACCATTTTTTGATTAATAAATTAATAGGTAGGTGGAAGATTGCCTATGATGACAACACAATGAAAATTTTATCAGCATGAAAGGGAGTATGGCATATAGGACAAGAACTAAGCTGATAACATGCATGGATGATTAATCTATAAAAGCATGAAAAACAATGTGTAAAAAGAAAATCGATAGATAAAACACTAGACTGATAATATACATGATGCATCTAGGTTTCATTGCATGAATATGGACTTAAAATGTTTTTATATGGCACATGGAATCCATAATGCCAACTTGGCAATTAGCAAGATGACAGCAATTCATGAACACCTAGATCATTATCATAATGGAAGATAATATGTCAAAAGAACAGGCATTAAGCCAATAATGCATCTAGACTCGGTCATGTTCAAAGATACTCTGTAGTCTTTTCAATATGCTGCGAGCTAACTTTCGATCAAGGAGGGGAAACCAAAGCATGAGCTGCATGGAATCATGATGAACAATTCAAAAATGCTAGCATTGATTCAGAGTGTATCCCTTATTGGAACTGAAATTACTAATGATTCACATAAAGTATAATCAGACATGACATCTAAGGCCGCAATCACTAGTTTAATGCATTTGTAATGCACATACGCTATCATTAGACGGTCAGTATGATCGGATGGCTGGAGCTTGTTTGGTTAGCATTCTGCCACATGTCAAACATTCTTTACAATTTACCTATATATCAAAAAGAGAGTTCATTTTTAAATTCAAAATCCATTATGAGCTTGTGCATGATTAGTAGTATTCTAATACACGATCCATAATATAGGAGGCCATATGCAGGAACTCTTTTCACTTCTTTAAGGACATAATGCAATTTATCTGTAGAGCTTTACCACCTCCAATGCACATCCACCACCAAAGAGCAAATGATTATCTGCTGTAGTTTTCTTGACTAAGAGACACAAAATATCAGAAGTAGAAATATCTCAGTAAGACTTGCTGCACAAACTACCATATTCATCTCAAATTAATAAGTTCACAGTCTACCATATTGACCTGTATCGACCATACCGTACTATACCAGTATGGTGCTGAGTTTCGATTTAATACGAATCGAACCAGTCTGAACCAAGCTGAATTGCTCAGTATTGAGTGTATTATAGTTAAGAGTGAGAAAAGAATGGGCACCTTATCTTGGTGTTAAGTGCATACTGTATCATACCGTACCGGTTTATACCATATCAAACCAATAATATACTGGTATGGATCTTGATATCAATTTTGTGGATCTTGAATAAGTACATATTAAACCGCAACCACACATAATTCAACTAGACAGCTCAATCTTTACAATATGTTCAAAGATCAACAAACTAGAAACTAAACTATATACAAGTATGATCCATAAAAATCATAAGAACTAACCATCATCAATGTTCCTCTTCCCGTTTCATGCATAGAAGATCTTATCAATCCCAATCTCCTGAACCCCTCTAACACCCCCCCCCCCCTCAAAACAAAAATAAAAAAAGAAAAAAAAAAAGAGGAAGGAAATAAGAAAAAAACCTTCAAGATTGCAAGATGGAAAGAATGATGCAGAAATCTAAATTCCTCCAAAAGCCATTGGTCTTATTCTAATGCAATTAGAGATTTGAAAGACAAGAAAACAAATGAACTATCACTCTAAAACATTGATAATCTTCTAAGAAATATAGTGCACCTGCATTAGTGTAATAAACTTCCTTCCACTGCTACTAAGTAGGCAATATTCAATGTCTGCTAGAGATGTTTTGTTCCTCAACTTTCGAGGAAGGAAAAATTTACCAAGGACCCATGTATCAGTGGTTGTCCAGATCCTGACAACATTTCTAAAGCGGTCGACATGCATCTGCAACACCTCTTCCACACAAGGTCTAATCAATTTCATCAAATCTGGCTGCAAAAATACCCCCTGAGTTTTTAGTGAAGAGGAAAGTGAGAAAGCAGTGTTCGCAGCATCAACTGCCAAAGATAAGCCCCCACTCAGTTCTGAGATAGATCTGAGATACTTATCAAACTTATCACTGAACACTTTGATTTCTTCCCCAGCCCACTGCATGAGTTCTGAAGTATAGGGAGACACTTCACCGTGCAACATAACAAAGCTTCTTGCTGCTTGAGATATGACAGAAAAGACAATCTTTGCAAGTTCCCTAATATTCATTCCATGAAGGTTTGGTTCTATGCACTCCAATTCTTTCATATGATTTGCAAGGCATGAATGGTAATACTTGAGCAGTAAAAAATTTGCCCGCTGACTTTCACCAAGCCTGCAGAGCCCAGAGAGTGCCTTCTGCATTTCCGGTTGGGCCACTCTTGGATGTCCAGCTAAACAAGCAAACCGATCAGCTATCCTGTCCCTCCTGTCAGATATTGCAGATATATATGACATGATTACTGGGGATGAAAGATCTTCCTTGCCAATCTTTTGCAAGGTTTTGTTTTCCACTTCCAAAACAATTAGAGCTTCTTCTAATTGCTTTTCAGACAGAAGAATATCCAGCGTATCCAGTGTACCATACATGTCAGTCCCAAACCTGTCAGGAGAACATGAATCAAGATCTTCAGTTCCTTCAGCCTCATTCACCATACTGTCTGATAGTATCTCTAAATTGAAGCTGTTGATAAGATCGCTAACGAGCTTTCTTTGTGTCAAAACATGTTGTTTCAGTTCCATGAGATCAGTTTCCACACTTCCAGCTTCTTCAAATATTCTGCACAAAAAGAAGGCACCTTATTTTATAAGATTTGTTTTTAAACTTATAGCTTTGTAATTTTTGGTTTCACTATGATATGGAAAGTGAAAGTTATCATCACTATAAAATGTGATGGTAAAAAGGCAACAAATCTGCCCTACAAGCATGACTTAAAGCTCTCCACTGCTTACGAATCTGAGTAATGGGCTTACTAAATCTGCCTGATATTTGCTAACTCCAAATGCTCATTTTCATTAAATTCAATAACTTGCACATCACTAGGGGTTATGAACTCTAAATTAGCTAGTTCTAGTAAACTGAACTAATGTCCATTTTCTCATTTTATAGTAATGCACAACCATTCAGTTTCTAGTCAAAGCAATGCAAAAGATCTCAAAGTTGTCCTCTGAAACAAATTTTAAACATGATTCAACTCCCAATTATGATATTCTCACATCTTTTCTCTTGTAGCCAAATCGATATATGGAAGGATCTGGTAAAGTTATAAATAAAGAACTCTTACATATGCAATACATCATAATATTTTTTTCTACCATGAAAGATACTGTCCTTAGATTTATAGGGACAGAACTTCTCCACAGAATGCACCACCATTTAATTCTCCAACCTCCCTCCCTTAAGAAATCCTTCTTCATGATGTTGAAAAAATAAACAACCAGGAAAATAGCAATATGTACAGCTCATTTCACCACCAAAGGAGAACAAATTGCTTTGCGCTTGCAGGCTTTAACATGTATCGTACATAACTGAATCTAATATGCTTATCTCCTTTTACATATCTAAATACATGAAGAGTCCTAGGATGGCACAGGTATGTATATCAGTAAAAGATTTTGACAATTGATAACTGCATAGAAAAGGGTGGTTGACTTCACATAAGTGCCAGATTTTATCAACTAGGCAAACGACCACTTGATTATTTAGCACAAGAATCAATGAAACATAGAGAAGAACATAATGTTAAAATTCCTTTTTCATTGCACTAAGCAAAAGACATGTAAATAATCATGAAGCATGGGGAAAAATTAAAGGGTAGCTATCAAATGGTCTGTGTACTTCATAATCACAACAGACAATCAACAAATGACCTTGCTTAGTTGTATCCATGGATACACATGCTAGCTTAAATTTAAAATAAAATGGAAGATTCAATCTATTTATGTGTCAAAGCAGAAAAAATCTATGCATCACCAATTATCAATGATACCATCAAATCAGCACAATAACTCAAAATTATGTTATCAAAGAGGTGAGATTTTCATGGTGCTTGACACAACACTATGTATCTTATATGCATTTTATCTGTGATTTGTTATTTAGCATGTTTCCTATTTGTGTGAGGAAATATGATATGCTGGGATACAGCATGTTTCTAATTCCAATGAGGTTATTCAGCAGATCTCTTGTTGAAAACAATATCAATTAACAATTCAAGGCAAAACCCTTCAAAGTGAATGGAAGAAAAATTTTAATTTGCACAACAACAACAACAACAACAACAAAGCCTTAATCCCAAACTGGCTGAATTTTTTTTTTTAAGATTAGAAAAATTTTAATCTGCACTATTTCCTAAAAAACTGGACTTCTTTAAAGGAATTAACAAATCAGATTAGGGTCTCTGAATTTACATTCAAGCATTTAAAAACAATATAGAAACCTCTCAAAATAAGTGTCATATTAGGTGAATATGTTACATAGCAAATAACAATAATGGTATGAACACTTATTCATTGATAGTTTCCACAAAAAAATTAATTTTTAAGAAAGAATATATTACCTGATAAAGGTTGAGTAATTTGAATAAACATTTCTTCGAAAATCTTCATCAGATGCTTTCTTTAACTCAAGGAGCTCTGAGCAAAGGCGCTTTATTCCCTAAAAGTCAAGTGATTAGATGTAAGTAAAAATACATTCTAGCATGATGGTTCAACCTATTGTAAGATAGCTGATCTAATACCTTGTCTATTTCATAATAAAGATGCCAACCAAGAAGTAGTTCGGTCATGCAGTAATGAATCTAGAACTGATGATTCAAGTAAGGTTTATAACTAATATACTCAGAATTAGATCATTCAATCATTCTAACACATATAATGGTGATATAACCATACAAAAAGAAAGGTTGTTCAGTGAAAGATACAATGTACTTCACAGTTGGCTTGTACAGGAGATCAAGCCCTCCAAATAATTCTTGCCTCCAACATAATTCCTACTATTTCCCTCCATATCATCTTAGGTCCTGTCCTCTTTCCTGAACCTTCAGCCTATAATCAAGACATTCCTTCTCTCTTGTGACTCTGCCTAGACTGCATATGTCCATAACCACCTCAAAATATTTCCTCTCCATTAAACTCCCATTTCCGTTTGTGCTGCTCCAGCTCTTCAAAGTTGGAAGAAAGAAGAATAGTCTCGAGTCATGAAAATTTTTTAGAAACATATCATATCATTATTTGACAATTTGCATACTATAAGCTTAATTAAAAATTCCAAAATCCCAGGTTGACATTGACATAAAACTCTTTTCTCCAAGTATGCTTGTGCTAATTTCTAGGAGGTAAGGTGTGTTTGTTCCCAAACCTTTCAGATGAAACAAAATAAGCGTTTAGCGATCCAAGCCCCGCATTATTACGCTTTACATGCATGCGTGCAGTGTGGGCACCCATGCCCATGCCTGGGTGCAGACGTGCATGCATGTACAGTCAGAAAGAGCAGTAATTTAATGGGGGTATCCATGTCCAAGAAATTTATGGGAGATGAAACGATAAATAGTGTGAATTCACATACATCATGCGTTCGGAAAAAAATAAATTTGATCCAGCCAACTTTCAGCTGTGAACAAACCAAATAGCCAAAATTCTTGACCATATCCTTTATACATACTTTCATGGTCAGAGTACCAGATTTAGATTATAGCAAAGGTCCTGTCGTATAAGTTGCACATTGAACAACCCCGGCCCAAAACTTGAACAAGATAAAAAACAGATCAACCAAGAGTATGAAAGAAAGGAAGAAAAGGAGGGAAGCTACGATATGCTAAACACCCAAATTCAAGAAACAAGGGGGGAAATAAAAGAACATCTTGAGGGTGTAGCAACTAGGAACCGTTCACAAGGGAACCCAGTGAGTAAAGATCGTACCTTTCCCGTCATGGACTCGAGCTCCGAGTCGTAGCCGCCGTCAGAGCTGGAACACGACGACCCCTCGGTTTCGACCTCATCCGCCATCGGATCATCCCCCGTTTCGGGGTCTCTGAAACGTATTCTCATAGAAGAAGCCATTGGAGGAAGAGGAAGGAACGCTTCCGCTATAGTTCCAATCGAGGCCTCCTCTTGGGCCTTCGGAGAGGAATCTAAAGCAGGCTATGGCAAGGGAGAAGGGGATTTGGAGGCTGCTTCGATCGTCGGCTTCTGCCATGACGTGACGCGGGAGGCCGATCGCCTCGATCGCTCCGCGGACAAATGGAAGGGAACGGGAAGATCCGAACCCTAATTGCTGTCCGTAGGTTGCTTGGTTTCTCCGCTAAATAGTCTTTTAAAAAAAATTAAAAAAAAAAAAAAGCAGCCGTTAAGCGTTTAAACCGATGGCGCGACGCCGAACGGCTCATGATTATAGTATAATATAATATAATATAATAGTTATTGTGCAATAATGATACATAAATAGTGATCATTTTGTTTTGGTGTACAGAGGAAGGCAAATAATCGCCATTCTTTAGAGCCATGTCATCCGTTTGAAAAACTAACTTTGACGTTGAAACTTCATATTCATTAAAAAAAAAATATTTTATTAAATAATAATTGTATATTGATTGCTTTATGTGATGATGGTAACTATTATTTTTAACCTAAAATAATACGTTGATGGTTATTGTAATAGTTAATGGTAATTATGATGGAGATTTGTTATAATAGAATTATAGTTGAATCCTACACAAAATCTTATTATCAAAGAAAAGGCTTGATGTTGGTATATTTGTTTATAAAATTAAATTTTATTCTATCCCTTGAGTGCATCATTCTTTCGCTAACACTTTGTACGTATACAAAATTTTTATCTTGCTACATATTTCTATAAATAAAGTTAATGATATCTAGTTATTTATTCCCATGTTAATAATTATGATAAGTTAGGCTAAATGAGTTGGGAGAAAATGGGCTATAATATCACAACATCATTGTGCACTATTTTCACTAAATGTATCCGCAAGCATCACACATATAGAAAATTTCAATCAGAAACATGAAGAGTTTTGTATTTCGATTAGGGTTTAAAGTGGATCGGTGAAGTTTCTTGGTGGTGTGTTTTCCTTGATCCCCACTATCCATTGATTTTTCATAAAGTTTTGTTCTTTTATATTTCTTATCTGTTTTCTACTCTAAATTTGGTAATTTTCTATGCAAGTTCACTTCTTGTTAGGATGTTCTACTTTGTTCCCATCGGCAGGAATTTTTCTTCTTCCAGTTTGGTGTAGTCCTCTTCTATCCTTTTTATTTTTTGTGTTATTCTTGGATTCTTACCATTTTACCATGATGAATCCGAGGAGAGTGCTAACAATGTTTGAAAGATGCCTTCGTTTGAGTAGGTTTTGCTCAAGATTATTTCTTTTTAGTATGTTTTTCTTGGCTTGCACTCTTCACTTGTTTTTCTTTGTTCTCTTAGGTCCTCCTCCGTTTATCTTTTAGAATTCTCATCTACATACCACACTATGTTTGAGATTCATGTAGTTTGAATGCTTGTTTGATTCATTTGTTCTCATGACTTCTGCTCAGATATTCAGGTGCTTTTCTGCTGTCAATTTCAATCAAATTTTCTTCCAGTTTCTTGTAGTAGTCTTTCTCAAATTTTTTTTCATGAAAATATAAAGAAATTTTGGGCCATTTTCAGACTTGTTTTGCACAAGGTTTCATCGAAGCAGCATGCACTTTGTTCCCACTATCATCATCAAGACCTCTCAACTATTTTGTATGCTACATTTGCTCTGGATTTTAAATCAGACAGATCACTCTGAGCGCAAATCAAGACCTGATGGTCTTTCTTCTATCACAGAACTGGATCCAGGATATATAACAAGTAAATCCCTGGTCATTTTAGTTTTTGATCTACTGCCAAATTATAGTTTCTTCAGCATGGGGCAGCTCATGCTTCCAAAAACCTTCTCATTGGCTTTTGCAGAATTTGGAAGTTGAACTCAACACCAGACCTAACTCTCATAGAAGATCATGGCAAAATGGTTAGCATGCCACATGTACCATGTGAAGCACATATGCTTTGTGATCCTGTGATCTCTCCCCATTTTATTCTATATTTTCTTTCTTGGTTTCATGTTTTCTAATTATTATGTAAGGAGATGGACCTTACTCCTCTTAAGCGGTCTAAAAATTAATAGTCATGTGTTTTGGTTGCCTTTAACCTATGCATCAAGTCAAAGATTAAAATAAATTGAAATCATGTTTTGCAGGCAAAACTTTTTGTTAGGAATTTTTTTTTTTTTTCCATCCTGGAGATGTTATCTGACTTTAAATGTTTACATCAAATATCTCATCACAAGTGTTAAATCCAAATTGTAATTCAGATATGTGTTTGGTAAAGTTCACCTTGACCACAGCTGGAGGCTGAAGAATTCTTCCTCAGACCACTCTTGCACCATGCATAGAGTAAGCTGTTTATTCTTTCAGTTAATTACTATTATTACAAATGCCTGGAAAAAAGTATATCTTTCAGGGGATTGAACATTGCAATCATTTTTGCATGCTATTATTCTGTCCCTGGCCACACCAATATTGTCAGTTTGAGCAACCAACTTTTGAAAGCCTGTTGTTCAGAAAGATTAAACATTACCATCCTGATCAATATCTGGTTATGCTTAAGCAAAACAGGATCCAGGAAAGTTTTGAATCATTTGTGCATGCGATCGATTTTCTTGGGATCGATAGCTCTCTTTTCTTTTTCTTTTTTGCATCTGACCTTCCAGCAACACCAGAGCCCATCGCTGAAGGGCAATTGGTTCTACTTGGTTCAGAAAATGAAAACTTATCAGTTCAACTATCTCTTTCCACCTCTGAAAACACCTTTGGCCTATCAGCAAGATGTCACTGCTGGGCTATTCTCTGGAACTTGAAAGAGGTCATGGGATCGAGCGTGCGTTAGGATTTGTGTGAGACCCATTCCTTTTAAGCTAGCTCACTTTATATTAAAAATTTAATTAAATTAAATTAAATTTAAAAAATATAAAAAATTATATAATTATAATTTTTGATTGAATTTATATTTATAATGTTTGGTATTCAGTTAGCTTTCTAACATATTTTAAATCACTTCATTTGGAGTTCAATTGAGAAAGTTATTATCAATTTAATGAATATTTATCGGTGTTAACGAACTTCAAATAAATTATGAGAATAACATTAATGATAATTAAGGATGATTTTGGATTTCTATCCAAATTTTTATATTTCAAAAATCATGTTAGATAAGTTAGAAGTTAGTTTTAAGTCAAAATTTATTTTTAAATATTTAAATTAATATTTATCTCTTTAGCTTTTTTAAATAATTTAGAATCCTATGTCCATTTGTCCGTTTGTTTTAGGAGATTGGTATGAAATCTATTTGCTTTATAAGTCAAGAATCTATTTTTAGATATTTAATGGATATTTATTTCTTTAGTTTTCTTAAACAAATCAAAATCCTACAAACACTGGAAAGTTCATTTGTTTTAGAAGATTGGTATGAAACTTATTTGCTTTAAGAGTTAAAAATCTATTTTTAAATATTTAATAGATATTTATCTCTTTAGGTTTCTTAAAGAAATCAAAATCTTACTAAAGCTCGAAAGTTTATTTGTTTAGAATATTGGTATCTTATAAAGAGTAGGAAATCTATTTGCTTTGAGAGTCAAAAAAAATTTATTTTTAAATATTTAATGGATATTTATCTCTTTAGTTTTCTTAAAGGAATCAATATCCTACTAAAACAAAGAAGTTTACTTGAGATTGGTATCTTATAAAAAGTAAGAAATCTATTTGCTTTAAGAGTAAAGAATCTATTTTTAAACATTTAATGGATATTTCTCTTTGGTTTCTTAAGGGAATTAATATTCTATTAAAACTAGAAAGTTATTTATTTTAAGAGATTGATATCTTATGAAAAGTAGGAAACCTATTTGCTTTATGAGTTAAGAATCTATTTTTAAACATTTAATGGATATTTATCTTTTTGGTTTTTTTAAAGGAATCAGTATCCTACTAAAATTAGGAAGTTTATTTCTTTTAGAAGATTGGTATCTTATGAAGAGTAGAAAATCTATTTACTTTAAAAAATTTCTCTAAAAATAGGGCTCAATGAAGATTCTTTGATATCAAATTAATAGTTCAAAAGGATAAAGAAGGTGAAGGTTCAAGGATCAAAAAAGTTGATGGATCAAGAAGGTTAATAGAGCTCTTGAGCGAGGATTAGTTTTCAGTAATTTTATTTAAAGAGATAAGTAGTGATTGGCCACTTCTAAAATTTATCATATTTTTAAATAAATAAATATTTATTATCTTATGATGCTTATTTTATGAATATTATATGCTTATATATTGACTATGATTGCTATGATTATACTTGATATTGATTATTTTATGATAAATTGATTAAGATGTTGAACTGATCATGAATAAGATTTAATGAGAGATGATGAAACTGAATTAAAGATTTTAAACCTGATGTAAGTAATGATTGGTTACTTCTGAATTTTATCATATTTTTTAATAAATAAATATTTATAATCATGCGATGCTTATTTTATGAATATAACATGCTTGCATATTAACCATGATTGCTATGATTATACTTGATATTGATTATTTATTACTCACAATAAATTGATAAATATGTTGAATTGATCATGAATAAGACTTAATGAGAGATGATGAAATTGAATTAAAGATTCATGATTTGGATATCCTACTTGTGGAGATTATACACTAGTAATATCCTTAACCTTGGGGGCTATACCTTGGCGACACCTTATCTATGGGGCTAAAATACTCGCGATGCTTATGACCTTGGGTGCTATACCTTGGTAATACTTTGTCTGTAGGGCTAAAACACTGGTGATACTCATGACCATAAGGGCTATACCTTGATGATACCTTACCTATGGGGTTAAAACATTGGCGATCTAATTCCGGCATAGCAAGATTAGAGGATAAAACACAATAAGAACTAAGATTAAATGATATGACATGATAGAAACAAAGAATATGATGATTACAGATTATGTTATTTAACTGATAAATCGTATCTATTCACTATTATAATATTACATTTTAAAAGGCTAATCATTGCTTACTGGGTCGTAAAGCTCATTATATTTTACTATTTCTTTTTTAGATACTGCTTAGTAGCTGCGTAGGGATACTACTAGGAAAGTACTTAGATGTGCGGAGAGAATAAAAGGATTTTTATGAATTAGTTGTTGAGACTTAGTATCTTTTTTAAAATAATGGTTTTATAGCCAATGTTTATTTTACTTAAGAATATTTTTAAATTTATTATTGAAACTTTATATTGTTGATTATTATATAATGTTTGATGCCTTGCATATTTATAAGGTATTCCTTGTAAGTACGTGGCAGTTGTTGTGGCCCCCATCTCGGATCTTGGATTCGTAGTGTGACAATTAAAATGGAATCAGAGCAAGCTAACCTAAGTAATGAAGTAAGAATAAGAGACAAGAATTAAGTATAGATGGGTAGATGACAAAGATTTAGGTAGAACGAGCACTTAGAAAGAGGTTAACAAGAAAACTTAATCATTAATTTTGTTGTAATAGGATCACATGGCCTCACATAGAGGAAGGAGAACTGCTAACAATGCTATCAGGGAATCTTCAAATGATGGGCTAATGAAACTCTTATGGAGGAAGGAGTGAGCAACCCCCTCAAATAGGAGACATAACATTATTAGCCAACCTAATCGTACTAGGAATGTGAAATTTTGATATCATACTAGTAATGAATTGGTTAGCTACACACCATGCCTCAATAGACTATCAAAAAAAAACCATCGATTTTGGATTCTAGGGGAAGAGGAGTTTAAATACAATGGAAGCATGAGAATACTTCCCCATGAATTATGTCTATGATGCAAGTCAAAAAAATATTATAGAAGGGTTGTGAGGGATACTTAGCCATGGTCAAAGATATGCAACAGTAGGAATTAGTATTTCAAGACATTCCTATAGTGTGAGAATTTTTTAATATATTTCCAAAGGATTTATCGGCACTATTACTGGACTGAAAGGTAGAATTCCCTATTGAATTAGTACCAAGAGCAGGATCAATTTTAGGGCTCCATACTGTATGGTCCCAGCTGAGTGGAGGGAACTTAAGGAACAATTACATGATCTTTTAAATAAGGGATTTATTTGATCCAATATGTCCCCCTTCGATTTTATTGTAAAGAAGAAGGATAGAAGTATGAGACTTTGTATTGATTATTGAGAGTTGAATAGGATGATTATGAGAAATAAATACCCTTTACCAAGGATAGATGATTTATTTAACCAATCACAAGGAGCCCAGATTTTCTCAAAGATTGATTTTCTCGATTAAGATATCTTTAGTTAAAAATCAAGGTAGAGGATGTGTCAAAAACATCATTTCGCAATCACTATGGCCATTATGAGTTTTTAGTTATGCCGTTCGGTTTGACAAATGCACCAGTGGCCTTCATGGATTTAATGAAGATGATATTCAAGCCCTTCCTAGATCACTTTGTTGTTGTATTTATTAATGATATATTGATATATTCTAAGAGCAAAGAAGAATATGAGAACCATTTGAAGGATGTACTATCAATTCTGAGGGAGAAGAAATTTTATGCAAAATTCAAGAAATATGAATTCTGTTTAGAGAAGGTGGCATTTTTAGGTCATATCATCTCTAAAGATGGAATATCAGTAGATCCTAAAAAGAATGAAGCTGTCGTGGAATGGAGTAGGCCAACAAATGTCACTTGGATATGTAGTTTCTTGGGTATGACAAGATATTACTTAAGGTTTATGAATGGGTTCTCTCGCATAGCAATGTCACTAACCAAATTAACACAAAAAGGAATCAAGTTTGAATAGACCGAGTAATGTGAGAAAAGTTTTCATGAATTAAAAAAGAGATTAATGTTAACACCTCTTCTTACCATATCATTAGGGGATGGGGGTTACACTGTATATAGTGATGCCTCCAAGAAGGGTTTGAGATGTGTATTAATGCAACATAATAAAGTTGGGGCATATGCTTCCAAACAGCTTAAACCCTATAAACAGAACTACCCCACTCACGATCTAGGACTGGTAGCAGAAGATTTTACTTTGAAAATATGGAAGTGTTATCTTTATAGAGAACCTTGTAAAGTGTATACAAATCGCAAAAGTTTGAAATACATATTCACTCAAAAGGAATTGAACATGAGACAACGAAGATGGCTTAAATTATTTAAGGATTAGGACTTAACAATTAATTACCATCCTGAGAGTGCTAATGCGGTAGCGAATGCTTTGATTCCTAGTTAACTAGGTAATAAAACTAGAATAAAATATGTGAAGTGAGTGTAGTTGGTAGAAATTAGGTTAAGTAGAAATATATGAAATTATTTTTATTATGGAAGTTTATATTAGAGTTGCGCAGCGGAAATGTGACAAATCTAATTCAAGATTTCAAATATTATGATTAGAAGATGACATAAATAGAAATATATGTGACTTGAAGATAAGTATTTACAATTCCAAATTCAAATTTTGAGGATGATTTTCTTTTAAGAAGAAGAGAATATGAGACCCAGTCCTTTTAGGCTAGCTCACTTTAAATTAAGATGGAATTAGACTGAATTAAGATAAAAAATTATAAAAAATTTATGTAATTATAATTTTTGATTGGATTTATATTCATAATGTTCGATATTAAATTAACTTTCTAACACATTTTAAATAATACAAAATGAAGTTCAATTGAGGAAGTTATGATTAATTTAATAAATGTCTATCGGTGCTAATGAACAAATAAATTATAAAATTAACATTGATGATAATTAAGGATGATTTTTGGTGTTTCTATCCAAATTTTTATATTTTAAAAATTATGTTGGATAAGTTAAAAGTTAGTTTTGAATTAAAATCTATTTTTAAATATTTAAATTACTATTTATCTCTTTAGCTTGAAATCAAAATTCTACAAAAATTAAGAAGTCCATTTGTTTTAGGAGATTAGTATAAAATCTATTCGCTTTAAGAGCTAAGAATCTATTTTTAGACATTTAATGGATATTTATTTTTTTAGTTTTCTTAAACAAATCAGAATCCTACAAAAACTGGAAAGTTCATTTATTTTAGAAGATTGGTATGAAACCTATTTGCTTTAAGAGTTAAAAATTTATTTTTAGATATTTAATAGATATTTATCTCTTTAGTTTTTTTAAAAAAATAAGAATCTTACTAAAACTCGAAAGTTTATTTGTTTAGGATATTAGTATCTTATAAAAAGTAGTGTTGCCCAGCTAAGCAACCCAAGAGGGGAGATGAATTGAGTTCCTTTTAGAATTTTAAACAATGATGTGCAATGCTTGCAAAGTTATAAGTGTGAGTGTAAGTGCAGTGACAAAATTGAAACACACAGCAAGAACAGTGGAAGGCACGCACAAACACAAAGGTTTATAGTGGTTCGGTGCTAACCCTTGCACCTACATCCACTCCCCAAGAACCCCTTGAGAATTTTTATCACTAATTGTTCTCCAACGATTACAACCTAGCTTACTTAGCTAGCTTCTTATTTCCAGGCACAAGGGAGCTTTTACAACCATCAATTAAGGGTTTAGCACACCCCTCACAAGTTTCAACCAAGTTGAAACTCAACAAGATACAATAAGAAATAATTTCAGCAAGAATAGCTCCTTAATGAGCAAATAAATACAATAAAGAGCACTTTATAGATTTGAAATCTTTTTCCCTTGAATGAGCTTCTCTTCTTTGAATGCTTTGAGTTAAGAGCACTTGATGAAGCTTCAGGAGTGGTTGGTGGGAGCTTTGAATGGGCTTCAATGAATTTTCAAACTTCAGCTACAGTGATTTTTGAAAACTGAAACAGACTGAATTTTCTTTGGATTTAGCTTGATAAATCTCTCTTTTTCTCACTTGTAATCCTTCAAAAATCCACTTAAATTCTTGCTAATCCATCCCATTAACTTGGATTTATAGTTGGTTGAGGGATTGGACCGTTGGAATGACCGTTTCCGAACATTGGAATGTCAGAACTAACCGTTGGGTAAGTTCCTAGGGCGTTAGTCGGCTCTAGAGCCGACTAACCTAGGAATTTCTTCTTCCCAGGCAAGGTTAGTCGACTCTAGAGCCGACTAACATCATAGTAGTCGGCTCTAAAGCCGACTAACCTGGGGAAAGTCTTTGTATGACCACAGTAGTCGGCTCTAGAGCCGACTAACACATAGTTTTCTTTTGTAAACACTTCTGTGACACATTTTTGGCTTGCTAACTCACATGTGGGTCGGCTTAGGGCTTCCTTCTTCCATTCCAAGTTCTAGTAGTTGCCGTAAGAGTTGACTAATGTCTCCAAAACTTGAAAAATTATTCCACGGACTTGGAAAACCATTGAATCTTGAACTTCCTACACTTGGTAATTTTGCCAAAGATCTGAGTTTTACATAATCTGACCTTGAGTCATTCTTCTCAGATACTGAGATTCTCTCTCTTGAACTACATACTGATTTTGACGTTTGGAATCCGTTTAGATATTCTTGGCGACTCTTGTATACCTGCAAGTCACATTGATCCACACCAAAATCATCAGTAACCTACTTAATTGTTTTGTGATCATCAAAATCAATGCAGAATCAACAAGTAGGAAATCTATTTACTTTGAGAGTCAAAAAAATTTATTTTTAAACATTTAATGGATATTTATCTCTTTAATTTTCTTAAAGGAATCAATATCCTGCTAAAACAAAGAAGTTTATTTGAGATTGGTATCTTATAAAAAGTAAAAAATTTATTAGCTTTAGGAATTAAGAATCTATTTTTAAATATTTAATGAATATTTATCTCTTTGATTTCTTAAAGGAATTAATATCCTATTAAAACTGAAAAATTTATTTAAATTAAGAGATTAATATCTTATGAAGAGTAGGAAACCTGTTTGCTTTATGAGTCAAGAATCTATTTTTAAACATTTAATAGATATCTATCTCTTTTATTTTTTTAAAGGAATCAATATCCTACTAAAATCAGGAAGTTTATTTCTTTTAAAAGATTGGTATCTTATGAAGAGTAGGAAACCTATTTGCTTTACAAAATCTCTCTATAAATAAGGCTCAATGAAGATTCTTTGATATCAAATCAATAGTTCAGAAGGATGAAGAAGGTGAAGGTTCAAGGATCAAAAAAGTTGATGGATCAAGAAGGTTAATGGAGCCCTTGCCCTTGAGCGAGGATTTTTTTTCAGTAATTTTATTTAGAGAAGTAAGTAGTGATTGGTCACTTCTAGAATTTATCATGTTTTTAAATAAATAAATATTTATTATCTTGTGATGCTTATTTTATGAATATAACATGCTTATGTATTGACCATGATTGCTACGATTATACTTGATATTGATTATTTATTACTTGTGATGAATTGATAAAGATATTGAATTAATAAAGATGTTGAACTGATCATGAATAAAATTAATTAATTTTCACTGATTGTGTCCTATAGGGATCATCGAATCAATAGCAATAAGCCCGTTTGAAAAGGTTCATATACAACATGTCTCAAAATAATACCGGGAGCAAGAGATTTAATTAACCGAGATTTAAAAGCTGAAATTTCACCTCTCCCATCAATAGGTTTAGCCAGCATTTATAACACGACCCAAATAAACCTCAGGCATCTGAGCAATTCTTTCTATTGTTTTTACAGAACTTCTTTCTTGCATCACCAAACCATCACCCATTAATACAATGCCTTCTTGTATCATCAAACCATCACCCATTAATATAACGCCAACATTATTTGATTCCAAATTCAGAGCAATTCCTATTGTATCCTCTTCAAATTCTACTAATTCACCTGCCATCCAGATGTTTTCGCAACTCTATCATAAGAAATGATGAAACTGAATTAATGATTCTAAATCTATTATAAGTAATGATTGGTCACTTTTAGATTTTATTATATTTTTTAATAAATAAATATTTATCACCCTAAGATGCTTATTTTATGAATATTGTATGCTTACATATTGATCATGATTGCCATGATTATACTTGATATTGATTATTTATTACTCGTGATGAATTGATAAAGATGTTGAATTGATCATGAATAAGATTTAATGATAGATGATGAAACTGAAGTAAAGATTCTAAATCTGATATAAGTACTGATTGTCCACTTCTAAATTTATCATGTTTTTTAAATAAATAAATATTTATCATCATGAGATACTTATTTTATAAATATAACATACTTGCATATTGACCATGATTGCTATGATTATACTTAATATTGATTATTTATTACTCATGATAAATTAATAAAGATGTTGAATTGATCATGAATAAGATTTAATGAGTGATAATGAAACTGAATTAAAGAATCTAAACTTGATTATGCTAGATGATTTGGATATCCTACCTATGGAAATTATACATCGGTGATATCCTTGACCTTGGGGGCATACCTTGGCAACACCCTACTTATAGGGCTAAAATATTGATGATGCTCATGACCTTGGGGGTTATACCTAAGCAATACTTTGCTTATGAGGCTAAAATACTGGTAATACCTATGACCTTAAGGGCTATACCTTAGCGATACCCTGCCTGTGGGCCTAGAACACTGGCGATACTCATGGCCTTGTGGGCTATATGGTGATACCTTATCTGTGGGGTTGAAACACTGGCGATATAATTTTAGCATAATAGGATTAGAGGACAAGGCACAATGAGAATTAAGATTAGATGATATGACATAATAGAAACTAAGAATGCGATAATTATAGATTATATATTTCAACTGATAAATTGTATTTGTTTATTATTATAATATTACATTATAGAAGGCTAATCATTGCTTACTGGACTGTGAAGCTTATTATATTTTACCATTTTTTTTTCAGATATTGCTTAATAGCTGCGTGGGGATACTATTGGAAGAGTGCTTAAATGTGCGAAAGAATAAAATAATTTTTATGAATTAGTTGTTGAGACTTATTATCTTTTTTAGAATAATAGTTTTATAACCAATGTTTATTTTACCTTATAACACTTTTTAAATTTATAAATTTATGATTGAAACTTTATATTGTTGATTATGATATAATGTTTGATGTCTTGCATATTTATAAAAACTTCTAATGCGTATGTGGTAATTATCATGCTCCGTAACTCGGATCTTGGGTTTAGGGTGTGGTAATTTTTTTTTTTTATAAGTTTAAGTCTGATGAAAGAAAGTTTAGACGATGGATGTAGTTTTTGCGTCTGAAGGCGTGAAATGTCATTGAAGTCTAGCCTCCAGGCAGACAGAGCCATAGAACTGAGATTTAATATAATTAGAGGTCTAAGCGAGAGTCTCTGCTCTTTGAAATCAAATCCCTGCCTTTAATAAGATATCATTAGAGTGTCCCATCCAAGGTTCCTGGGCCAATGGTGGATATAATCTCGTAGCCGTGTACATGCTACCATATCCAACGTTCATGATACATGCCATACGCCTACGCTACAACGTCCGGTGGGGTCCAACAAAAAGCCAGCTCTCTTTTTTTTTTTTTCCCTTAGTACAAAATGCTAGGCCTCAGCCGCTCTTATCATCTCTCTCTCTCTCTCTCTGTCTCGCTCGCTCATTTCTTTGCTGCCTAATTATTTCGGAGGGGAGATGGCGGCAGCTCTGGCGGGTCACTCGGCTCTCTTCTTCGCTTTAAATTCTTCTTCTTCTAAGGTTGGGGCTAGGGTTGCGGTTAGGGTCTCGAGTGCCGGGGCTCCGGCGACCAATCAATGCTCGATGCTAGGGTTCGGGAGGTCCCAATTGAGCGGAGCCAGGCTCAGCATCTCCCAAGCCCTCCCGCCCAATCCCATCTTTCCGAGGACTCCCGTCGTGCCCATCGTTGCCCGTGAGTATCCCAATCCGTTCCTCATTTTGTGCTGCTTTTTTTTCCTATATTTTCCCCAAGTTGAGTTTTTCTTAAAAAAAAAAAAACCGAATTTTTGGATATCGGATGATTCTGAGACAAAAAGTAGGAATAGACTCAAAAATAAAAAAGGTTTGCCTGGAATTTTTAATTCAAGGCTTGCCGTAATTGACTGGATTTGTTGCAATGTCTAAACGTAAAATAATATTCTCATGTTCTGAATGATGGGAAACTAAAATCTATACTAAAAGCCAACACTATGTTGAGCTACGCTAAAACCCAAGTCTATGTTTCTGTTATGGTTCTAGTTTTCTGTCATGGGTTCTTATTCACAGGTAATCATGTCTGAGAGCAAGATTTCAATTAAATTACTCATTGCAAATGTTTTGAATATTTAACGAGCTCATTTCTGCTCAGCTTCTTCTTTGTTTATATCAGTCTGGGACATAATATAATGTCGGATTATTGAGGTTATCAGACCTCTTTCATGGGAAACGTAGACCTTAAGGGCATGTTTAGTTGGAGAAAAAGTTTTTTTCTGATTTTTCTTGTTCGCTTTTAATTTTTCGTGTGAAAATTTAAAAACACATTCATTTATTAAAAATAAGTTTTTTAATTTAAAAATTGAAAAAAAGGTTTGTGGATGGTCCGGGTATGATGATGGGTACTGAAGGGAGGAAGGTCACGACGATAAAATGTGGGGTGAAGGTGTGGTGACGGTGATGATAATGATGAAGGTGTGGTAGCGATAGTGGTAGGGGATAATAAAGGTCGTGATGATAATGGGTGTTGGAGATGATGGATATGGTAGCTGGTACGGTGGCAGTGCTGATAGGAAGGTGGATGTAGTAAAGATTTGATAGTGGTAGTAGTAAAGGTATGATTATAATTGTAGCTCTGGTTGTGGATAGTGAAGGGGTGATGATGGTAATCATAGCGTTTGTGATGGTTCATGGTGAAGGGTAGATGGTGGAGATGGTCTAATGATGATGGATGATGAAACTATGATGATGGATGGCATGGATATAGTGATGATGATGATAATGGATAGTGAAAATATGATGACAACAGTGATGGATGGTAGAGGAATGATAATGACCGTGGATGATGATGAAGGATGAGTAACGATGAAAGAAATGATGGATAGTAAAATTATAGTAGTAAAAAATATAAAGAATATACAACTTCAATTTGAAAAGAAAATCATAAAAAATAATCCAAAGATTTTTTTTTTGGTTTATTTAAAAAATCAGCTAATTTTTTAATTAAAAAAAAATTAGGTTTGAATATAAATTTTTAATTTGAGTTCTGCAGGAGAAAATCTTTTAAAAAATACTCTCAATTTTTCTCAACCAAAGAGGCCCTTTTGGATGAGCTTATGCACTTGTATCACGAAAGCCTTAGGAGATGTTTCCTAGGAAACTTAGACCTTAAGCTATGATAGATGAGCTTGGCTACTAGCATCACAAAAAGCGTCCGTTCAAATGAACCTTACAATCTGCACTACTTGCGTGTGTTTGATGATTTAACTTGAGACCTTTTGGATTCAGGTAGGGTGTGCCCCTTCACCGGAAAGAAGGCAAACAGGGCCAACAAGGTCTCCTTCTCAAACCACAAGACAAAGAAGCTGCAATTTGTGAATCTACAGTACAAGAGGGTGTGGTGGGAAGCTGGAAAACGCTACCTCAAGCTGCGCCTATCCACTAAAGCACTCAAGACCATCGAAAAGAATGGGTTGGATGCTGTTGCTAAGAAGGCTGGAATCGACCTCAGGAAAAAATGAGCGCATCCGACCATTTGGAATTTCTCCTCTGCTGTAGTTAACTCATAATTCTTCTTCTTCTTTTTTTCAAGCGTTTGGACAAACCTTGAATTGCACTGGAAGTAAAGTCTACTCCAGCAATCACTTCTTCTAAGCCCTCCTTGCCTCAGTATGGTTTCATCTCAATTTTAACCTGGACATAAATTAGGCAATCTTTCACCAGGCACCTTGATTATGTTATCGAGCTTTTTAACCTCACTTAAAAAATGTTCCTCGATCTAGAGGGCAAACCACATCCAGGTAAAATACAGGCTGTTGGTTTTTTTTAGTTGGCTTTGCAATTGCGTTGAATTCATTATTGGCCACATGCTGTAACAATTCTCACAACAAAGGGTATATCCTGATTGTAACTGTGGAACTCCATGCGCCATAAAGTCCATCTGATAATTTAACAAGAGGGGAAGAATATAACAGCACAAAGCAAGCATATGAAAACAAGATAGAAAGACCCTCGTCTGATTGCACATGTGCTTTGTGCCACTGGGTGGAGATAATGGAGAAATTGTAACAGATGCACAGTTGGAGATACATTTGCAATTTTTGTTAAGGTATAATTTCTTTAAAAACAGTTTTTCCACTGTTAAAAAACATTCTGGAGCTTGAAAAAGAGTACATTTGCATTGTACAGCCTCTTTTATTCAGTTTTAGTTTTGATTGATATTGAGAAATATATGATCAGCGCTTCTTGATTTCGAAGGAGTAGTCGAGTTCCAGGTGGCATCTCTTGTCATCATCTTCAAACTGCAATAAGCAGGAAACCAAAATCAATCCTATGCAAGGTATATTTTGTTATCAATCACCAGATAGAAGATTCCAAATAAGTGACCAAAAAATAAAAATAAGAGGAGGGCTGAAAATCGGGAAGCCAGCAACAAAGTTAATAATGACACGGCTTTGATCTTACCTTAAGTTTTGCTGAGTAGATTCCACGAGCAATTGAACCAGATGGAGTAGTCTCTTCTTCCAGCAAATGTTCATAGGGATCGCGCTGAGGAGCAAAAGTACCAAGCATTCCCTTGCTTTGATCGACTGAAATTTGAGAGGCAAAAAGGAAGTTTTTTTAGGGAGAAGAAATGGTTGGACAAGGCCCACTAAAATTCACTAATAAGGAAAAAAAGAGGCTCCAACAATAAGCTGAGCAAGACAAAGGTATAAGCATATATGACCATGCAGAAGCACATGCAACCATTCTCTGGCTAAGATAAATTAGTTTCAAAGATCTATGGAAGTCATAACTATCAGTTGCAAACAAAAACCATCAACCGAGGGTCTGGGGACCAAATATTTGGTAGGAGAGGGAACCGAAAAAGGACCAGCTAGTGGTGGTCTTTTGTGTTCATCATGTTTGATACAATTCTCAAGATTTTCAGGTTGCAGTTGAAATGTTCCATCAGTTTTAACAGCAAGGAGAAATATCTATATTCTCAACCAGACTAAATTTCATAAGTTACAAGATTGTAACGGCACACATAAGGTTTAGTCTGATAAACCATTTTGTAATTTCATAAGTTACAAGCATATGTGCTTCACATGGTACTTGAGGCATGCCTTAATAAACCATTTTGTCATGATCTTCTATGAGAGTTAGGTCTGATGTTGAGTTCAGCTTGTTAGGAGATGTATCTATATACAAGATTGTCAGGATTTTGTTAAGAGTTAGGCGATACTTGGTGCATGCAAAGAGAAAACTAGTTGGTATATATGTATGCTGACAAGCCAAAACTAGTCCAGAAAGGGTATGTTGATTAATGAAATTACAGTGCTCAAATAATATCATAGAAGTGAGTTGTTTTTCCACAGCTACTACGTGAAGAGTGGAGGTAAGATTCGAGTATTTTGGAATACATCTTGTCATGTGTCCTACCTGTAGCTCATTGAAGGAAGTAGTCGTGATGCATATAAAAAGCAGAAGACTTCCATTCACCTCTCCTTTCTGAAAACATTTTAGTTACATAACAAGGGAATGCTGAGCCTTATAAAACATCACAGAGCAATATTGGGGGCAGCTACTACAGGAAAGCAGATCAGAACTAAAATGGCAAGTAAATGTCATGCTAATATGTTGTATGGTCCTACAATTGGGTGGTTGAACCTGATCTGAAAGATATAAGTAGGCAAGGAAAACTGATAAAATATAAGCTATGTTAAAGTGGAGGGCTTACAAATTTATCCTATTGAGAAGAAACAATGTGGAACCAGCAACATACAACTAATATTTGACTGATTCATCACAGCACAAGGCAATTCATAATTCTCATTAAATTATTTAAGGAACAGGCACAATAAAACCAAGCTACAAGGTAGCAGAGTTGCATGAAATTCTGGACTTAACTAATTTATTTCTGATGTTCATTGCATTTCCTTAATTCTCCAAAAGTTAGATTTCTTTAAGTATTCACTTCATGATGGCATATATTTTCAACCAGCATATATTTTCAACCAGCATATATTTTCAACCAAATGGATAAAAATGTCAAGCTTGCTGTAACTATGGAGCAGGAAATTTCAAGGTTCTGTCATCAGTTTGGTTTTTCCCACCCCACAGGTCAATGTAACAAAACATACCTTGGAGACCTTTCTTCCAGACTGTGTTGGAGTAAGTTAAGCCAGACACAATGTTATGCTTAACACTGAAAGTCAGCTTGAGACGATATTGTGATCCTTCCTTGAGAGTAAATAGAACACGGCTTTGATTCTCGGTTACCGGTAAAGGTGTAGTAATTTCAGCACAGCCCTCAGATACAATTCCAATGGAGTGGAATGTAACTTCAGGTTCCATTTGGCCTGCAAAAAGGTGACAGGTTTTGAAAGCAGCGTCATAGCAAAATTTTAATTAGCAAGTAAAGAAAGACTGACCATTTAATTCTCCTTCAAGACAACCAAGCAGCTTCTCTTTCCACCTCCTCAAACTTTCATCATCCTGCAAGACTCATAGGATTTTAATTGAAGCTAAGCCGACTAAAATTAGTCCTGTAAATGCAAAAAGAATGTAAGAGATGCATTAAATATTAGTAACTTTGTTATTCCCTGGTATGGTACTGACCTGTACCACTTTGCACCAACCATACCGTATTATATCAGGATAATAAGGTTCAGTCTGGTAATATGAGCCGAACTGATCCACCCCACTTCAAACCAAGCAAAACTATTCTCTACCACCTAACTTCATGTGGCACCATGGTTGGAAGAGAGGAAAAAAAAAATACTAGAGTCTAGCTCAGTACGGAGAGCATACCATACTGGTCATATCATATCATACCATACTGGCCGTATCATATGATACTGAGCTAGTCACATACTGGTATGATTCCTAGTATCAGTTTTGCAGACCTTGCTCCTAACACACTACAAATATATGGTATGATTTTCCTAGAGTATAGGAAAAGAAGAGTAGGAGCAGAAGCCAATAGATCCCATTCCCATTTTTAATGCATATATGATAATGAGGACATCAAATCATCCAGTTAAAGGGGTTAATGCTAGTATCTTTTATAAAGTGTATGCTAGGAAGATTTACTCCACATGGGTGAAAACAAGAACTGTAAATCAGGGGTGGCTCATCAAAACAACAGTCGTGTGCTGAGAGAGTGAGAGGGAAACTCTCTTAATAATGCATTTCTGTTGGTGCAGTTTTCTCAGGTGATGATACATGCGTTGCAAAAGAAGCTTTTAAGAAAATAAAAAAAAAGGAGGTTATCGATCTGTAGAATAGGAATCAAGCTGATTTTATTTATTAATCTAGTGTCTTCGATATACAGTCTGGTATATGAATTCTTTTTGTAAGTTGAATAGTAATAAATCTATGGTTCTCTTTGAATACAGATATTAGATACCTCCTATGGAACTGTTTATCTTTTTCTTTTTTTAAAACAAAAAAAAAAAATCTTTATGTAGAATGATTATTTGAACATGTAGATATCCCTCTATTTGCAACCTGATGGATCCATGGATAGAATCAATATTCTAGATTGTAGAACACAAGCGATTGCCACTACCAGAGTTTTGGACAACTATGGGATCTAATACTAAAAATCTTTTGTTTCTATTTCAGCTGTAAGCATGATAGTGAACTATGCATATATAACATGTTTCTGGGTTCTTTTTGTTTTTAGTTATCGTTTGAGTAGATATATCTTTCACTCGATTTGCAACCTGAGGGATCCATGGACAGGAGTTGGGTTCCAAGACCCCAGATCACAAACAACTGCTGTTATTAGAACTTTAGGTGACTATAGGATCCGAGGTGCTAGGCAAATTGCCAAAAACCACCAGATGGTTCAAAGATGGTGACACCTGACAGACATGACAAACTTGACCTTTGGTACTGCAAAACAATGAAAGGCAAACAAGAAAGTACCCAAGAAAGACAACAAAAATTGATGATAATGAGTTGGAGGACCCGAATTTAGAGGCAATTTTTATGTATCAGACATTTTTTATGGGTTACATGACATACGCCATCAATGATGAAGAACTGATACTAGAGTTATATGAAAGTCATAAAATTTTTAAATGGCCAAAATGTAAGACAGAGCATTCTAGCAGCATCATTGTAGCCAACCAAAATTTAACAACCACCTTTTAAAACTTATGGACTAGCCAAATCAACCTTATTTTCCAATATGAAACAAAAATCAGACCATATTTAACTTTTACAAACCCACATGACATTCATGACTCAATAAGAGAAAAGGAATATAAAAACTAAGGTGGTGATTGCCTTTTTTTTTTTTTTTCTTCCCGTCACCTTATGTGTTTGACCATGATGTCTCTTCCTTACCTTTATGGTCATTATGATGCAAGGGATACGGTTATCAAGAATATTCAAGAGGAATATTGGCATCACATTTTTGCCCTCAAGGTTAGTCATACTTCAATCCATTGCAGAAAATCTTGGATCAAACCTAGTTGTCATTCCATGAAGATAATCCAGATATTGCATGTCCTTTCTTGCTATTTTGATGTGCATCTTAGTAGCATAACTGATGGCAAAGGTTGATGATTCCTTACTCTCATAGTTTATACTTTGTGATGTCAATCCAATTCTGACACAGATCTGGAAGGGCAATGGGAAATATGCTCTAGTTATTAACCAAAGGCAAACCTCAAACCTGATCTAAAATAGGATCATTAGAGTACGTGGGATACACCTGAGAAACAAGATTATTTTATGCACATTAATTTTCAGCCATATGGAAACATGAGACTATCACAGCCCTTGACTATTCTAAAGCCTACTAAGCAACGAAATCTACCTTATCTGCAACAGGATACCTAATTATGTCACCTTCTATAAGAAACAAAAATTTATTTACAGTTTATAAAGAGGTGTTTAAAAATAAAAATGACCAACCCAAAGTGGCATTTAGCCCTGTAAAGTGATTCAGATAAAAGCTAGCCAGCAGTTGTTGAACTCTTAATTAAATGTCATATAGGATTTCTGCAAGAAATATCCTGTCACACCCTAATTGTCTGCCATAAGATTTCACTTCCTACAAATGGTAAATAGTTGTCGCCCTGCTTTTTCTCTTACTATAAGTAAGACTTTCAGACCATGGCTTCAGAACATAAACATAAAAGCAGAACTTAATAATTATGATCACATACAGTTTCCAGATTTGGTAATCATTATCATGCCAGTACAGATTAATTCAACTTTTCATCATGTGTGGACAAATAAATAAGCAGATCTGTTGTAAATCTGTGGATTCTAAACAAGAATTCAAATCTCAAGGATCAGAAACATACTGACAAATAGCTGGTATTGTATGATCCTTGATATGGCATGGTGATCCTAGATACACCTTGATTATGTGTCAATACAAATAGGCAAATCAAAAATGGTGTACAGAGAATGACAGAGTTGATATGGCTCAATACGGGCAATAAGGGTTTGGTTCACCCAATATTAATGCATACTGGCCCCTATGTGTTGGGCAATGCAGTTGAAGTACATAACCACATTTCAGCTTCGCTCTATGTAGGGCGAATATGTCCTAGAAAAATGAATATCAACCTGCACCAGATATCTAGAGCGTTTCTTAACAACAGGTGGAGTTATAAGAGTGATATGGAGCATCGAATGTGGGAAAACAAATCAGCCGATTGGAAGCACCTTCATGGGTAAAGTCATATTCAAGATCAACAAGTAGTTAAAGAAGAATTTTTCAAGGTCATCTTTGCAATGACAGCAAAGATACTAATACTGATTTGTTCATTGTGTGTTTAAAGAAAGAATAGATGAATTTCAACAAAGCATACAATGGCATCATGTGAAGATTTATGCTACTAAGAACCCTAGGATGGGGAGGTGGATAACAGAGAATGATGGTCAAAACCTACTACTTATTTATCAAGGAGGTTTCATATACATAAGCTGAGGCTTCTCCCCAATCGGCTTCTATTCCTTGATGCTGGCTTCTTTTTGAGCTGCTTCCATCTTCAAACTTGATAATGTTTAAAAGGAAAAAAGAAGTTCTTTTAATGACAGAATTTAGTACATTATCTAACTTAAATCAGTCTTTTGGTAGGCCATAAAATAGAGTAAGGCATTACAACTAAGAACAAGGCCTGTAAGCTGTTCTCTTTATTATTTAAAAGATTCATTTACAAATCAATATTATGATCATAACACAACTTATCGGTTCTTTATGGACTTAAAAATTGAGTAGAGAAATAACAATAAAGAAGTGATATATGGGATCTTGACCAAAAAAAAAAAGACTGATCATTAAGGCCTACTAAACCAACCATACATGAACTCCTAAGCACCATCTGATCGACATAATGCTACAGCAACAATGGATATCAGAAATTTCCCATTGCCAATTATACCTTTAACAATAATATGTCCTTTGGTAGGGCAGCCAATTAGGCATGTGGCCCTTCTTTCCTATTGCAGTTTGTTCACAGCCTAGTGTGATCTAGAGATCAGAACCAATCAGCTTGTATTATTTCACCACTGTTCATTTAAATAAATTTAGAAAGACCTCAAAGGAAGACTCAAACACAAAATCTACCTTCAACAACTGAAGGCATTGAAATCAGCAGTACATTAAAAAAAACAATTCCAAGCATCAATGCTAAATAGATACCAAGCCAGTGCTACCGTATATATATTAAGCCATTACTTTGAGAGAAGACTGAGATATTGATAGATAACGACTGGGTTATGAACAAGCACAGGAAACCCATTCCAGCGAGAAGAGGCCTTTCAGAAACTAGCAATCATACATTGCAACAGGCAAGGTAGTAATGCAGCAAATTGCAATAGAACACACAATCCAAACCAGATTGTATTCGCATAACACATGTTATCATAACCACAATATGAACCACAAATTGTGGAAAATTAGAAAAAAAAAAAAAAAAAAAACGTCATCTGATGCAACAAATGTCCAATATAAGACAAATACAGAAAGAAAAGACCAACAAGAAAATTTCTTAGAAATAACAAAAGATATTGAAACCCACAGGATCAAGATCAGATACCAGACATCTCCAAGAATGATAGCAACCAAATTAACCCACCACCTCACAACCCACAACATCAAAACCAACCAAGAATGCAAGAAAACTTGAAAGATTGAAAAAATCTCAAAGACGACACGTATCAACTCGATTTCAAAGAAAAGATCGCATCTTTTCGCAGAAAACCCGCATCCCGAATCTCGAAAAAGAAGGAAGAAAGGTCAAGAAAAAGAGGGACAAGAGGAAGAGACTAAAACCAAGACCTTGTCTTTCTCCAGCTGTTCCTTGAGAGGGATCAGAGGCCCGGGAACGAATCCATCGGCGCCGACCTCCTCGTCCTCCTCTCCTTCGACTTCGTCCTCATCGAGCTCGGCCTTCTTCTCGTCAACCAACGCATCACCGCTCTCGGGCAGAGCCGCAAGGACGTCCCTGAGAGTTCTCGAGGCGGATGAACTCCCCGCTTCCGCTCTGCTCTCTCCCTCCATCCTCGCCAAAACCCTCCTCTCCGATCGAAACCCGAGGGCTTAAAAAAATCGAGAAAGAAAGAGAAAGAGTGGGAGAGAAAAAGGTGATACTTTTGGAGGTATTTATCTCGGTTCGAACAGGGATTATGTATCTCTTAACATTTGCAAAATAATTTATGGTGTCGGCGCTTCCATGTGAGTCATATACAAAAAAAATAAAATAAAAATTTTCATTGGCCGGGGTTGCCCTATTGACTTTGCCGTTCGCTTGTCGGATCGGTTACTTTGACCCTTCCTGGATTTTGTCAACCCCACTCTCTCACGAAAATGGTTCAGGTCTAGGCCCTGTAAGAAGGATGGAGTGGCCGTCCGTTCCTTAGATGCTGTGCATGGGATGCATGCCCATCGATTCTATCAACCTTCTTTCTTTTTTTTCTTTTTTTTTTTTTTAAGCATCACCTTAGCTTCACATATCCAATAATAATTAAAAAAAATAAAAATAAATAGAAATAAAATTAATGAGCACGAACATAATGCACTGTATCTAAATTTTATTCTTATAAAAGTCTATCAAATAAAATTAATTTGATGAGAATAAAATAAGATGTTCTTTACTTAAGTGCCCACATTGTAGTGATTTTTTTTATTTTCTTTTTTAAAAAAAAATAATTTATTTTAAAATAATTAAAGTAGCTATATAGAGTCAAAGTAGAGATATATCTTTTTTAATCCTGGCATATACCTTGTTTAGGGTAAAATATTATGGCACCAAACTTTTTTAAATAGATAAGATAGAAGGATTTTTTATTGTCACCTTCTCATTATCTCTAAATTTTTGATAGCATAGGTGGTGTGAGCATGATGAATCTAATGGTGGATGTAAAAAGGAAGTTGGGTAGTATAATGAGTGAGGATTGATATTTATTTCCTTTGTTCACTATTTTCGTTGGAATGGGTATAATGAGTGAAGTTCTAATGATACTAGAACTTCATGTTATTAAACTTAAAAGAAAAGCATTCATGATAGAATGCCCATGTCATCCATATGGAAACATAAAAGTAAGTCTGATAGAAATTGATTTTAGACTTGCATATACTTCAAAGCAGAGTGATATGCCTTTTAAATTATGTTTTGATTTTGACCCTTCTAAGGATTCAGAATAACCATCACCTCAAGCATGTATGTTAACATATAAAGTTGAAAAATGTAAAGAAGAAGCAATTGATGAAGGGTTGTACAATCTAATGCTACCAAAGGGAGAAGGCCTTTGACATGCAATCGGAGCCATGAAGAAATCAAAAAGGAAAAGGATCCGTATGCTGGGTTTAAGTTTGCCCACAAAAAGGAGGGACTGGCAAAGGAGTGCAGCTACGAGATGGGTTGGATTCAAGTAGTCCAATGATGCTAAAGCAAGCGACAGAGAGATGGGAGGTTTGTCTGTCAATATAAACTTCCAAGTTGTGTCAGAATCACATGGAGGCCAACCAGGCCTCTTTCTTGCCTTGCAGGCATCCTAAAGGTATCCTTGGAGCCCACCACCGACCCCAATGATGAACAAAGTGAATCAAGGCACCATTTCTCCATTTTGAATCAAGTGGCCCACTCGTCTGATTTGAAAGAAGCCTTTACAGGGATACAGATTTCAGGTGTCAATCTCTCACACCAAAAACTCTTAGGGGAGTGAATCTGCCTTCTTCTCTTTTGGAATCCTTTCAATCGCTAGTAATTGTCACATCTGAACAAGCTCTCTCTCTCTCTCTCTCTCTCTCTCTCTATATATATATATATATATATATATATATGTGTGTGTATGTATACATGTGTGACGCTTCAAATCCACATGCTTATCTAATTAATCTTTTAGTGGATTGAAACCACGTGGTCCTAAAAACTTCAATGAAAATTAATTGGTAGTAAATGAATTTGAGTTATAAGCACTTCAAACTCCTTTTTTTCATCTGATATGAGATTATTTTTAAGATATTATAATTGTTCTCTTATAATGCGATGTTCTCGTTGCACGCCACAAGGTAGTTAGAATCCATCCTGAATTAGATCGTCGGTGTTGCAAGAGTGATTCCACACTATAGCAGTAGAGTGGCTCCACATCATGATGAAACTTTACTACCATTCTATGATTAGTTTTGATACCATTTATTCATTTCTTATGTCCATCAAGTTTTGCACATTCGAATCAATTTTAATATCATTTGTAACACTTTAAGCCCATCTACTTATCCAATTAATCTGTTAATGAGCTAAAACCATGTGATTTAAAAAATTTGAATGACAGTTGATTGGTAACAGAAGAACTTGAGTTATAAGCACTTTAATTTTTTTTTTTTAATCTAATATGGGATAATTTTTGAGGTATTACAATATATGTATATAGAGATGGGGGAGGCTAGGCTATCTTCCATGGCTCACTTTTCTTTCCTTGGATATTAATCACCGTATACCATTTGTTTTTAACATGCTGGAAATGTCACCACCCAACTACCCCTTAAAATCGTGGAAGAGAGGGGTGCCAAACCAATGGAGAGGTTGACGGATTGCAGGGGAATGTTTGCGTTCAAAAATTAAATGTAGATGAGAGGATCGCTTGAAAAATTTGTGCGTTTCTGGCCTTGACAGCCTGAATAATTTAAAAGTTAAAAGTTGGAATCATAGTGTACTGACTTGCATGCATCATATGATGCATGTCTTGACTATCCAATGAAAGGCTGTTGAAATCCATGAAACGATTTGACCGGGCAGTGCAAGCACTGAGCAGTGAGGAATATATATTGGTGAGGTTCCCATTCCAATTATTTGAGGATAGAAAATGATGTCCTTTTGTTTTCAAGAACGATGAACGACAAAGACTTGCGACCCCATTTAACTCTTTCATATGGCACCCTCCCTATCGGACCAACACCCTGATCTCTGAGCAGGGCAAGCATGAAGAGTTTGGGAACAGAGATGATAAGAGATGGGATCTGGAAAGAGGCTAGTAATGAGAAATAATACCATCTGAAATTAACAAATGTTAGATAAAATTACTACATTCTGTTTCTGTTTTGACCGCATTAAATCCCTTGCAGCTACATGAGAACACTGGTCAAGAGAGAATGTTGGAAGAAGAGGTAGATCCTTCACAGCACCAAGTTAAAATCTGTTTGATTTTAGACTTAAGACATCTATAACATAGCAACGGCCTACCATACTCTAAAAAATATATAACAACAGCCAAGCCCAAATGCTCGAAGTCACAATCTAACGAAAGTTAGGTGATTTTTGCATGATTGGCTGAGGACAAAGTCAACTATGCATTCCAGTTTGTTGGCATAGATAGCGGAGCAGTAATTAAAGTCAAGGGCACCTGAGAAACAGAGAAGAAATGCCATCTCCTCTTTGACATCCAAGGAATTGGTTTCCTAATATTAGAATTTAAAATAATCCAGAGGTAAATTTGAATTATGATTATGAGCTCTCCATCTTCAAATCAGAGAATCCCCACCTTCACATTTCTGGTCATATGCCTGCTATTTTCCTGCCTTATTTGAACCCTTGCTCATTTTTCTCTGATGATGCTTCAAGCAAGACTAATTGCACAAGGGATAACAACTATAAAAGTTGTTCCTCAGAGCTTCCATGGGGAAAAAAACAATTACATGATTCCAAATGAAAGAAACAACTACTGAATATATGTTAGTCCATTCAAGTTCCTGTACATTATTTAGAGACTTGCTTGCTTAATGTTAGCAAGTCATCTAAAATGTAAGGATCTTTGTATACGTACGATAACTTACAAATTTTAGGTAGATACAAAGAAAATTAGAGTGCCAATCATTTTGTCTAATCTTAGATAGCCTTTTAGTGATGGAAAGCCTATACAGAAAATTCTACGGTCTCAAGATTTGATTCATCACCCTTAGCTTTGTTATGCAAATCGAGGTGAAATCTAGCAGCATGATTGGTTTTACATTATATAACAAATGACACTTGCACAGTTGCACTATGAAATGAAGAGAAAGGCATAATTAACCTGAATAATTTTTTTAATTTTTTTTATATAACAAATCTACATTATATTACATTGTAAATTTTTTTTAATTTAAAAAGGAATGTATAAATACTCCATAATTAAGTAGAGTTAAGTGAAATTAACCTGAATAAGAATAAAAAGAGGGAAAAAACAAAAAGGCAGAGGATACATCCTTGTATTGAAAATTACCCAGAAACACCCTTCAGGGGTCTGAGGGCTGTCTGCATACACAAAAGGCTTTGTGATGGAATGCCAGGTTCCAAGTGGCAGAGGATACAAGGACCCTCCTGTTCAGAGAAAGCCAAAGAATAAATGAACTAGAAAAACATAAAAAATAGAGGCAAGCAAAGTTTTGACATCTTGGCAGTCTCTTTACAGTATATCATACTCATGGCATAGAAGGGATGTTAAAACTGCTGTAAGAATAAAAAATATGAAGTGTTATAGATTCATAATACCTGTGACATGCCACCATGAATCAGAATAATCATAAATGAACTTGAAACTTAGGAGACAAGGCCTTGCATCAATCCAACATGACATGCTAAAACAAACTCTTAGCTTTCTAATTCCAAACTTTCACCACCATGCTAGAAATGATATGGAAAGTTAAGCTGATAAGAGTTAAGTAGCTCATGTTATGTTAGGAACATATCAATGGTTCATATAATTATATTACAAACTGAGAATGTCTTGCATACCAATTGTTAAAATATTAAATTTTGTTCCTAAACACTCTATGGACCTTATGGAACAGCTTTACTTATTGTCACACATAATTTTTTTTTTTTTTCTTTTTTTTTAAAAAAAAAGCACTACATCATCCCAAGTTAGATTTAATCCTGAACTTAACATCCAAACTTAAATTCTTACACTCCAAATACTTGAAACCCAAATTAGACAATTGAATTCCAACTCCAAGAGATAATTGAAAACTCCAGATAAATGCAGCGCCATCAGAATCAGAACTTGACCACTACAACGCCCCAAATGGCAAATTTTTGAAAGCCTATGTCAAAACCCTAGAATCAAAAAAATAAAAAAAAGTAAAAAAGAAGCAAACTCAAAATGAATCATAGTGTGAGAGGCATTAAAATCCAGCATTTTCTTTGTAAGGATCTTAAAACCTAGCAAACCATTTTTTCCTTGCATCATTTAGCGTAGGAAAAATATTGCAAATGATTTAGTTAATTATGTATTTTGATCATCAGGTTTAAAAAGAAAAGAAAAAGAAAAATAACAATAAAGTCTTAATTTTAAACTAATTGAAATCAGCTTTAAAAAAAAAAAGAATAGGTTCCAAAGAAAAATTTTTCTTTTTTTTTTTTTTTTGATAAATCCAAAGGCAGCAAATCTCAATGGAATATAAGTAAAGAATTAAAAGGAGATTATGAATACAGAGAAAGATTTAAGAATACAAGAACTATCCATTGCAGATTAAGTAGAAAGAGAACCCATGAAAGGTGATGATGAAGAAAACTACGACCTAAAGCTCGACCTCGGTCTCAATTCCGATGTTTCAACTTGCATCTAAGCTTTAAATTTAAATTTCTCCTTACTTCATCCTTGTATTTCTTTTTTGTTTTCCATTTTCTTCTTTTGTCTTTGTTTTTTTTTTAGGATTAACTAATAAGCTTAATATGCTACAAATATTATACTCATTATCGATTTCTACAAACACTCCTCCCACATCCACACTCCTTTGGACTAAACAAATTTTCAAAGCATATTATTTAAGATGTCATTTCACCATGCAGGGAAGCCCCGAAGTATATAAAGCTTTATCAGTTTAAAAAAATATTGGCAAAAAGTTGGATGCCTTTTGAAATTATATAGCCTTCAAACCTGACAATATGATAAGCATCAGATTTTGAAAGAATAACTGGATAGCACCTATACTTTTAAGCTATATTTGGTATACATGATAAGATTGGATAAAAGAGAGGATAGGATAAAAAATATCCTATCTCTTGTTTGGTGAAGAATAGGATAAGAAAACATGTAGGATAGTTATATCCTTAGAAAAAATAGTAGTCATTATTAAAGATAAGGATTAAAAAAAAATAAAGTAATAGATGAACAGAATAAAAATAATAACATCTACTCTGATGGAATAAATAATTCTTCCTTTCATAGGATTAGCCATCCCGTGGGATAAAATTTTGTCCTATCCCATGAAAAACAAATATGACAAATGATTAAAAAATTATATTTCTCTTTTAATCGTGTGTACCAAATGCACCTTTAGTACGTTTCTTTGAAAATCATATAGTCATTTCATGAAAAAATAATGCCAAGTCACCTTGATGTCGTAGTGTATAATAATAGAAAATTCAACTGTATGGCTCTCTTATGACTTTAGAGTTACAACAGCTTTAGTAGCTTAAGAGTCTTCTACACCCGATATTTCCATCCTCCTTGACAGATAGTAGGTACTTAGTTGATTTTTTTTACAGATTCATAAATCATCATGAAGTTATATGTTCTATCTATGGTGTAGTTTGGAAAGCCTTCGTCCCAAAAAAAATCAAAATATTCATCTAGCTGATCTTCTTAATAAGCTCCAAACATATAAAGTGCTAGCGAGGAAAGAATGATCGGTTAGTGATGGATGTGGATGTGTATTGCATGAGACTAAAAAAGAGTCAATAGATCATCTATTTATCAAATGCCCATTTTCAAGGTTGATGCTAGTATTTCTAACTAAGGATCTTGAGGTGAATGATTGCCTACTAGCATCGAGGTGCTTTAGTCCTAATGAGTAAGAGAAAGTGCTAATGACCAACATGAATGTAGCAAGTATGAAACAAGAAGAATTTAAAAAATTTTATTAAAAAAAAAAGCATTTCAATCTTTGATCATTGACAAGATTATGGTAATCTTTACCATATAAAAAAATTTATGCTCTAAGAAGTGGATGAAAGCATATAGCAATGCTTGTAATATACCATTCTTCTTCCCTCATCTTTCTTATAATGCTATTGTAAATTTACCTTCCTCAAATAAGAGGTCCAGATTTGAGCTTCACCTAGTAAATGTGCTCCTCTTGCTTCTCTAAATAGGAAAAGGGAGTCAAATATATATATATATATATATATATATATATTTTCAGAAGAGAGAAACCAATACTTAATTATTTATATAAATAAAATAATAAAATGCTGAGTCAACGAGAGGAAATCCATCCATCAAATGGTTCAACCAAGACAACGCATAGGATGCGTCAAGTGCTAATCGTAAGCACGCAACTCTTGAGCTTTTTATCTCCCTTGGAGGGAGGGATGCACAAAGAGAGAGAGAGAGAGTGCGTACGGACCGATAATGGCCGCTTGCCGCCAGCTGCTCGTCCAAACTATTGTGTGGCTGGGAGGGACAGTCTGGTAGCCTCAAGTCAGATTAACACGGGGAAAAATAATACCGCTCAAAAGCATAAAGAAGCCTCAGAAGACCTTCAATTCAGGCCCTCGTCCTAACTATTCTGTGGCTGGGAGGCACTGTCTCGTAGCCACAGATTGACAGAGGGAAAAATAATACTGCTCAAAAACATAAAGAAGCCTCAGAAGACCTTCATTTCAGGTCCTCTGAGAAACCCAACAAGAGTTGCCACAGATAAAAAAGCTTCTACCACCTCATACCTGCCATCCAAGCTCCTCGACTACATCATAATAAAAGTTACCACGGGTAATATATATATATATATATTATAGATCAAACACTCAAATACCATGCTGACATAGTAAAATATCAAATCCGACAACAGAAGAGTCAGATATCAATGCAGAAACCCAAAGAGCAACAGATGGCCTTATCACTTCCACCTGAACCTATTGGAGAAGATGAAGGGACAACTTTCTGTGAAATGGCAAGCAATACGCTAAACAGTAAAGAAACACTGAGATAGAAGATAAGGTGCAAATGGGGCCACATTTATTCCCAAGGAGACATCCAGTTTCATCAGTTCCTGTATGCACAAGATACAAATTAAGGTACAACCCCCTATATACCCCACAAAACCATAAAAGACTGATGCATATCTGGTGTTATCAGAAAAACTGAAAAGTTGATGGACCCCTGTCAGCCGCTAAATGTTATGTTAGGATGGTTTTGGATTTATGGCTATCTTGTTTCCCCATTTTGGTCCCCTTCTAGTTCTAACTGATAGGTTCCATATGTTACATAAATTAGACTAATAGCTAGTCTTGATGCACTTTGTTTCTTCTTCACATCTGCCTTTGAAAGTCCTCTGCAGAGATGAATGTAGTAGTTGCAGATACAGTATCAGCTTCCACGTCTCTCAGTCCAGTTTCACCCATTCATACCGGCCAGGGAGTGGTTGATCGGTTACAGGATCAAAATTATACCTAACAACATAGGAAACAAGACAAAAAGTTAAGAGGAATGTGAAATAAACCAACTAGAACCCAGCTTAATGAATCATATTAGCTTGCAAGTCCGAGATCACCATCCTATTCATAATACCTCATAGTATTTTGTCTTCTATGTTGTCGATATGGTTTTGCAATATTGAAGTGAAAGTTGTTTTACCATATTAGAAAACTAAATCTTACTAGACTTAGTAAAATATATCTAACCAAATAAGCTCTACTCATCAATCTGCCCTTTTTCACAGTTCTGTGGTCTCCTTAAAGATGATGGACATGAGAACTTGGGTTATAGGATATGTAATTTAACATTTTAAAAAGGAGAAAAGAATCGGGAATTATATACTTCTCTGCAAATAGCCTCAGTTTGGATTGCTCAGCTCCAGCAAAAAATTCCTCCATTTCTAGGTCAGTCGGGTGGTTCCTGTGCTCTGAGTTCTGCATCCTCCTGTTGTTGGCAGCTGATCTGGCCGGTTTGTTTGTAGAGCCAGGAGTCAGTATGGATGCAGTCTCCCTTATCAAACTGCAAGGTGTGGTCTCTCTGGAATTCCTGCAGCCAAGCATTAGTAGATAAAATCCCCTAGATATATATATATATATATATATATATATCCTTCAAAAAAAACTTGTAAAATTTGGAATTCATCTAATATATATATATATATATATCCTTCAAAAAAAACTTGTAAAATTTGGAATTCATCTAAAAGTCATCTAAACTTTGGAAGACAGAACAAAATGGAGAGACTTGTAAAGGCTTGAAGAAGAATTGGATTTCATAACATCTACCAGAAAGAGATAAAGCCCAATAATTTATTTTTTCGAAAGAAAGAAGAAAAAGGAAAAACAATTTTTTGCCACAGTGAAGAAACATTCTTTTCTAAAACTTTTTCCTTTCATATATAAGCCAGGAAAACTGCAATGCAATCAATAATTTTTTGTTACGAGGGGGAAAAATGAAAAGCTAATGACTATAGTGCAACAACATGAGGCCGACTTCATGAATTCTTCTTTGCCATTCAATCCTTGTAAGGGCCATGGTCATGTCAAATGCACAATTTAAAAGCATAGACTGATTACTTGTATTTCCAACCACATCAGACAACAATATATGGGCCCAACATCTACTGGCAGGCTGTCCTTGACAAATGGCTGTCTGCCAGGTGTGAATGTCACACTTGACAGCCCTATGATCATGATCAGATGACTGCTAGAAGAATCCAAAAAAAAAAAAAAGCATGCTGCTGGCACCCGATAATTCAGCAGCAACATCATACAGCTCCACTGCAAAAGGAAGGGGAAAGAAAAGAGGAGTCACAAGCGCCGTGAAAAATTGGTTGAGTGATAGATAATGTAACGATCACTATCAGCAACACTGAAAAGAGAGTCAGTGATCTAAAAGTAGCTCCAGCACTCAGCAAGGTTTCCAAGATGATCATCAAGTTCTTGTTGCATTTTTTCTGGCTCCTTGGCCAGAATATATACTCAGAATCCACACAAGTTTGTAGCCAGGAAATGGTCCTTGGATCACCTATTTTATAAAGGAAAATAGAGGAATCCAAAAGGTGCACAAAAGAAATGAACTAAATGCAAATTACTTTCAGCTTTGCACACTTGAAACACTAATAAACCTTCAAGCAACCTATTCATGCCAAGAAACATTACAGAAAAATAGGAAACACAATATCACAGGGGGACACCCACATGACCCAAAATCCTCATGCTTCAACCAAATTCAGAAGTTAATACTCACAGGGGAATCACACGTCACTGAAAATCATACAAAACTACTCAAGCTTGTCCATTAAAAACAAAGAAGAAAATAATCATTCCACTAAATCAAGTTTAACACGTGTATATAAATCCCGGCCATTAAATATTATCTGGAATAGCTGGCATGCATCTCACAACCGAAAGAACAAAATGAATTGATTGATACAAATAGCTAAAATGAAGTTGGGAAAGAGAAGAAGCATTAAGATTCAGCTATTGTCAAATATGGTAAGCCCACTTGCAGTTATATATGACAATCAAAGAAAGAGGTCCCTTCAAGACCCATTTTCACAAAAGTAGCAGAGAATATTCCATATTATTATAATATTATCTATTAATAAATGATCAAAAATAATTCTGAAAAATAACAGTGGCAATAAAGAAAACATATATGCAGTATCCATGTTGGAGAAGCAAACCAGATGAATCATATAACAATGAAAGAAGTGAAAAGTGATGAGAGAATTTTTTTGCTAAAAGAACTTTGTACAGTACCCGAGAAGCATGATTTCCAACGGTAACAGAGTTTCCGCAATATTATGTTCCCACTTCCCAGAAAGAAATAAAAGAAAGATTAAAAATCAGAAGCTAATAGCACAAGAAAAATAATAATAATAATGAATGAGTTTTTATTTTAGAAAGAAATTTTTTCTTTTGACTTCAACAGAACCGGCCAAGGAAACACCCATGCGGAATGGTTTTCAGCAGAACAAAGAAAAGGAAGTGGAAAAAAAGTTAAAAAAAAAAAAAAAAAAAAAAGGTAAAGTCACAAGGAAAGGGACCTCTTTTTCGAGAATGAAACACTGATTTAATAAAGATTTTTTTTTTTTTTTTTTCATAATACCCTGAAGATCAAATAAAAACTTGCAAATTTAACAAATCCCTCGATGCAATTTAAAAACCCTAAATAATGACTTAAAAATTCAAAAAAAAAAAAAAAGTCATGCTTCCAGCATCTGGCCCTCTTCACTAGGAAAACAAGTACTCAGAATGGCCCTAAAAATACGATTTTGAATCACGGTTATCTTCCGGAAGCGACCAAAAGAAAAAGAAAAGAACAAAATCAGGACCAAGAGGATCCCTGGCGGAAGAACGACAAAGAAGAGGGCCCTGAAATTGGAACCTGGAAGGCTTAGAGCAAAGCGCACCTGTCAGATTCAGGCTCGAGAACATTCTCCCCAGACGACCCCTCGATCTCCGGCGAGGCATGTCCCTTCTTCGAGCAGCAGCTCATCGCCGACTCCGACCCCACCGAGCCCGAATTCAGTGGGCCCTTCGCCGGCCGGCCGCGAGGGGTGGTGCTCCCTTTAGAGCTAGCGTTGGAGCTGTACTTCGGGTTAGGGCGGGGGTTCTCCTCGCAGGCCTCCTTAGCCCTAGCGGAGGTGGCGAAAGGCTTCTGGAGGCGGCGGCTTCGCAGCTCGAGGTAGGAGTAGGGGTCTGGTTCGGGCTTCTGGAGGCGCTGGAGGGCTAGGGTTTTGGCCCGGGTGCAGACCCCTGGAGAGGCCTGGTGGGGAACATCCATGACCGCCACCTCCTCTGTGATCTTGTTCTTCTTCATGTACCTTCCCATCATCCAATCCACTCCTGCTGCTGCTAAGATGATCTCATACAGAAGGAGAAATGGTGGAGAAAGAGAGGAAAGATTGGACTTTGGAGACGGAACGACAGAGAGAGAACAAAAAGAAGCAGTCTTGGAGAAGAAATGGAGCAGGGGAAAAAACAGGATTTTGCACCAACGAGGAGAGACAAACTCGCAGGAGGAGAAGGCGGAAGAGCTGTGGAGAGAGAGCGGGGAGGGGGGACAACAAGAGCGACACCCGCACGAGGGTCGCGGGCGCAAGAAAGAGGCCCCTTGGAACCCCGGGAGGGTGGTGTGGGTTGGATGAGAGAAATCTTATGTAAGAGAGAGAGAGAGAGAGAGAGAGGGGGAGGGATGAGTTCTATTTGTAGGCCATGAGGGATGAATGAGAGAAATCTTATGTAAGAGAGAGAAGGGGAGGGAGAGAGATGGGTTCTATTTGTAGGCCGTAAAGACCATGGTCCACGGAAAGATGGATGTACTTTCCGCATCTGAAAGATTTTTCCTAAACCAGGGACTAAATGATCAATTTTCCATTTATCAAAAAAAAAAATATTTTACAAAAATATTTTTTAAAAAGCATGGAAATTAGTATGTGGTTGCATGGAGATATAAACAAATTTTTTTATTTATATTTATATTTTTTTTATTAAATATAAAATTTATAAATAAATCAATAATAATTTTATCTTTTAAAGTTAGATATTTCGCAAACCGAATCTATATGCGATATTCGGTTGATTGCGTGTTGGATTAGATTATGGATATCGGATATCTTATAATGTTGTCGGTGATACGACAAACAATAAGGCATGAAAATTTTTAAAATTATAAAATTGGTATAAACTTCGTTTAGTCAAACTTTTTACGAAGTTTTATTGGATGCATATCATCAACTTTTTTTTGTTTTACAAATAAATTAACTATAAGGAGTTATAGTTATATAATATAATATTATTTTTTAAAGAATTTTTTTGATACCTTGCAATGTCAATAATAAATAGAGCTTTCATTGGATTGCTCTTTTACAATGAATCATTTGATAAATTTAGCCCAATTAATCACAATATTTTCTTCAATAAAAGTCATGCTTAAGGTTTCGAACGTATAATTTTTAGATAAATGAAAGACCTTCTTTCGATCCAAGTGTCATTGTTATGTCTGCAAAGCTTGAACAAGAAAATGAAAGACGTGATCAATTGATAAATTTAGCCCAATCAACCACAATCTTCCCTTTAATTGAAGTTGTTGTGCTTAAGGTTTTCAACGCATAATTTTCAGATCAATGGCCAGCCTCCTTTAGATCCAAGTGTCATTGTTATGTCTCTAAAGCTTGATCAAGAAAATGAAAGACATATGATATTTCCATAGCCTCTCATTCATTATGTATTTGTGAACATATCATGATCTACTGGAGTTCATGTGCTAGTACCTATCTGACTCCTTGGGGCTCGCATGGGCTATGAATATCATGTTCTTTAAGACAAACTTTTTCTTGGTTAGATGTCATGGTCAGAGAACGGCTGCCACCAACATGGCTCTATAACATTCATGGCACGTGCGTGAAGCATATGGTGTACTTGGAGTAAAATAGTAGCAACTTTGACTTTGCACTCCAACCTAATAAAACTAGAGAGAATATGGTCTCTGTCTTCAAAAGGCAAGTTGATCAGTTCTCATTCCAAATGCCATCGTTTTCCTTAGATCTCGGTTTGGATGCAAAGTTGACCCACCTATCAACTAGGTTTAGATGCAACAATCCAAAACCCTAACCCTAACCCTAAATAAGAGGAAGGAAAAAAATATATGCATAATTTGTTAGAAAGGAAAAAAAAAAGGTTTATCATGACATGATTTGAAGTGCTAATCCGTTGTTTCTTCCGCGAGGGCAATCTATAAGTTTACAATATAACCTTCCAATGGTTACAGCAAGGACTCTCCGATTTTTCATTAATGTTTCGACAACTAGCCTAGGATTGGATTTAACCTATAAGTTCACAATATAACCTACCTTTCAATAGTTACAGCAATAGCTCTTCGATTTCCCACCAATGTTTCAACAGCCAACCTAGGGTTGGATTTAACCTATAGGTTCACAATATAATCTACCTTCCAATAGTTACAGCAACGGCTCTCCGATTTTCTACCAATGTTTCAATAGCCAGCATAGGGTTGGATTTAGAACGATGTAACACTTCAAGCCGAAATTACGTGACCCAAAAACTCAAGTGAAAGTTAATGGGGAGAAAGTGAACTTGAGTTATAAATATATAACGCTTTCTTTTCTATCCAATGTAGGACTATTTTTGGGGTATTACAATCAATGCAAAATGGATACATTCCAACCTTATAAGTCAGCCACTAGGGTTCGACACATCCAAGCGCTTGGTGGTAGGCAATCTCATGCAAATTAATTTGAACCAGGCATAAATTAATTATTTCAATTAGAAAGAAACCATGATTGAACCTAAAATTTATGAACAAAATATGCAACTCAGATGAGGTACACCTTATCAGAAGCTACCATAATTTTGGACCATATTTATGGCATCATTAAGCAATATGCAATATGATGGCTTGGCTGATAGGATTTAGCACAAGGTTAGTAATTTGCTTCAAGTTAGCAGAGATATCTCAACCAACTAAGAGAGGGTGAAGCACTGCTCTAGCAGCGTCATGATTCATTGTTTTAAACCCTACCTCGAACCAATATATTCTAATCTATTTGCACTTATATATAATATGGGTATGAGTTATAGAGTGGTACTGGTAGACCCTTTTTTTATGTTTATTTATCGGAATTGTATCAGGAATGGGTAGCATGGATAATGTTTCATAAACAATAAGAGCAAACAAGGGGACATGAGTTTCGTGGCCATTTCATCGATTCCTCGTAATTGGCCGGATCTTTTGTACGTGCAACTAGCCAATGCACGATTCGTAAATCACACGACAATGGTACAATGGAACTTGGGCTTCATTTTTTTTGGATATCCCCTGTACATTTATATTACTACCAGCCAAAAGGCTAACTATTGAAGCTACAATATATATATATAAGTTTTAAATTAAGGTGTTATTATTGTTATTATTATATTTTTTTAAAATGCCGTGTGCTTAGTTACACATAAGTAAATGTCGTTAGGCAAGTAAAATATTCAGTACCCATGTATAGCATGGTCCCTCATGTTAGTGCACATAATAGAGGGATGAAAGTTAGAATGTAGAGACTAGGGTTCCATTAGGATCCAATTTTATATCCAAATATTTTTAGAAACAAAACAAACAGGGTTAATTTCACTTAACTCGATATTTGCACCTTGCCCCTTGAGCTTAAAAAATTATAATTAACTCTCTAATTGCAAATTAATTTGCATTTCACTATTGTCGATTAAAAAGATGATAAAGTTAACAGAAAAAAGTGGTCACTAAAGAATGGATCAACTAAACAAATTTGGCTGTATCTTTAGTCTTAGCAATTTTATTTCTTCCAAACTATAAATGAGGCTTAGGATTTCTCATTTTAGGAAAGGATGGATTCAAAGAGATGAGAGCATCAAACAATTTTTAGCTATGTTCTATGATGGATTTGAAAGGCTACAAATGAGAGTTATTTTTAGAATAAGCAGTTTGATCTAAGATGGGTGGCTCATCAGGGGGCTAAGTTAGGCTACTGAATTGTTACACTCTTTTTCCTCTCAAGAACCTTGTGATTCTAATCTCTAGAGCTCTCCTCCACACTATTCTATGGTTTCCTTTATATTACTCTCTTGGATGCCTCCTCAATCAGGGTAATTGAAAGTTAACTTTGATGGCTCCATTCATCCCTTATCTGCTGGTGCTGGTGTTGTGGTGAGAGATCATATAGGTTAGGTCCTTCTAGCTTTAGCCATTCCCCTATCTACTAACTAGGTGCCCTTTACTGAAGTCACTAAAGCTTGGTACGGACTGAGTGAAACTATCAAAAGATTTTAGGGCTCAAATATTCTTCTTAAAGGTGATTCCTCTACAGTAATTCCTTAGCTCCATGGGCAATCTCAATGCCAGCATCCTCTCCCAAGGGTTTTTGAAGTCTCTAATTCTTTTAATCTCAAATTTTAAAGCTTCTTATGTCTATAGAGAAGCTAATCAGGTTGCTTTATTAGTAAACTAGGCAACTCTTAACAATCAATATAAATGCTGCAGCACAGAGTTTCCACCTCAGCTGAATCACTTAATCATGGTAGATAATCAAGGTGTTTTATTTTTGAGGTGTTAGCCCTATATTTCTTACAAAAAAAGAAGATAATGGATCAATAAATGCCAACAACAATTATCAAACAACATATGTTGATTTAATCAAAGCTGATTTAATCAAAACCTATCTAGGGTCACTAAAGCCACGCAATCACTTTTTCATTAACTTTAACACTTTTTTGAACGACAGTGGTGAAGTGCAAATTAAATTATAATTAAGAGGTTAATTATAAATTTTTTTAGTTTAAGAGGCTAAGTGCAAATATTCTCATAGTTTAGGGGAGTTAAGTGGAATTAATCTATACAAATTTGAGAATTTGACTAATATTTGCATTTGTACATGTAACAGTCAAATAAAAATGGATATGGATGTAATAGACAATCATTTGATCCATATCCAAATATCTGGTTTTATTTATAGTCCTATTTAATGTCATATAGTGATCATGAATATTTAATAGAAATATATGACCATATTAATACGTTACTAAATTAATTTTCCTTCTATTTAATGATATCTTCCATTTTATAGTCACAAAATTTAACTACTTGACTTTTTTTGAGTGAATGATGAGGGACCCTATTAACTACTTGACTTATATATGTATTTATATTTATGCTTTCAATATCCAACATGTATATGTATCTATTCAAAGCAAATATGGATATAAATTGTTGAATCTGATTAACATCCATGTTCGCCAAATATAAATAGATATTGATATGAATGACTAATATCTTATTCATATTTGATCCTTTTGTGTCCAAGCATATAGTGGCATTTCTCTCTAAGAAGGATGTGTCCAATAATAGAGTAGTAAGATAGGAGAAAGAAGCAACAAGAAAGAACTCTCATAAAATAATACAAGAATGGAACTAAATATTTTCAACAAGTTCAATATATTCTTTGTAGTAACTAATCACCCATATTTGTCATTGGACCATTTAAACGTTTCCACAAATATGTCCTATTTGTTTCTTGCAAATATAAAAGGTAAAATTATTTTCTGCAATATACCTCTTGATAAGATAAAGTCTCTAACTCATCTTGATATGAGCTATTACAAATTTACCTAGATTTTATTGATATCATCTTTATTTGATTGGATTTTTATAACTATTTTTTAATCTGTAGTAGTCTTTTAGAATTGACTTTAGTCTAAATTTAATGTTGCCCCATTTCTTTTAGTGAATCTTTTGTATATACTAGTTCAAGTACATATTTCCTTTTAGGTTAGAGAGAACTCATCTTCAAGTTAAAAGTCCTGTATTTCTCTTGGAAAGTAGGGAAGAGTTTGTCGACTTGATTTCTAACATCTAAAAACTCTTCAATGGCTAGCTTCTTCTTCCATATATTCAAGTAATGAACATAGAATATGATCCAAGTGTTGATGGATCGTTCCTTGATTATTGACTTAATTGAATCTTTTGTTATACTTGTTGATAGTTGAGTTAGAGTTAGCCCTTCATACTCATCTTTATAGAAGTCAAAAAGATATGTAATATGAAAAATAAGAAAGATATCGCACTTATTAGAAAGCTCCACATGAGACACATTGTTGTTGACCCTCCACAAAATTTTAGAAGGACCAATCTTTCATTGTTTTAGCTTATTAAGTTTTGGAAAGAAATCTTTCATTCAGAATGACTTTATATTTATTAGATCAATCTTTCTGCTTGCATTATGCAATAATAGCTTTTTTATATTTGATTTTAAACCCTACCAACTACCTCCTAACTTGATTATGAATGTTTTTCGTTGTGATCCATTAAGTCTTGAACTTCGCAATTGACTAGGTAGGTATGTGGTTGAGCACCATATTATGTATCCTTCCATATATGATATCAAATAGACTCTGGCTAGCAAAACAGTTATGCAAATTATTATAAGCGAAATCGGCTTGAAAAAAGGTTGGCTTGTCTTGCACAAGATATCTAAATAAATTCCCAAGACTTTTATTAACCACCTCAGGTTTGCCATCATTCAAAAGTGATCAGTACTACTAAACTACAATGCCATCTATAATTTTCGCTAGTATTCTCCATAACTGACTCATAAATTTGCTTCATGAATTGAAATGATAGTCTTGGAAACTCCATATAATCGAACCATCTCTCTAAAATACAAATCAGTCATAGGTGCATCATATTCTCTCTCCTTTTTTTTTTCTTTCTTCCTTTCTAATTTCACTTCTTGTTTGACCTATATTAAGCCTTGATAAGATACACCTACTTTGATCCGAGCAATGGTAACCACTGCCTCTTTAGCATCTCTTTATTTAAAATAGCTATTGTTACAATTGAAGTTTAAAGATAGCAATTCCTTATAGTACTTCCACCATCTACTTGAGCTTGAAATTTGCTAAATAGTTGCTAAAGACTGCTATAGTAATTCAAAAAAATTATAATTATTATGCAAATTAATAATGACCATAATTATTATGACAAAATGAAGAATCAAAAATGGAGAGCAAGAGAGCAAATATATCTTAGGTATAAAATAAGTGTCCAATCAATGGGATGGCACATGGCAACGGAGAGTTTCTTATAGTATAATAACCCTATTCTGGCTAAAAAATAAGAATGACATGAATGCTTATGACTTCGATCAAATCAGGACATTAAGACCTTTGAATTCTAGAACTCTTCTAGGATTTCCTACAACCTAAGGAGAACAAACTCCTTACTCATAAATATACGCCATGAGCCACAAGTATGAAAGACTCTCTCTCTCTCTTAAGTACTCTCTGTTTTCTTTGAATTCCCTACTAACTTGAGCATGAGAATGTCTCTCTCGAAGAATAATTCTACTATATTGTAGGTATTCTTTTTGAAGGATGGTGCTCTCATCAAACGATTTTTTATCTTTATCTATGATTATGGTTTAGAAGCAAATCTCAAGCATTAATAAATTAATGCTATATATGAAAATGTGAAGAAAAGACAGTAAGTATATCACGAAAGAGAAGAGATGAAGGGATAAGTAATGTTCTACCTTCTCTACTAGCCATTTAGGCTGAGTCCTAAAATTTAAGCATATCACGGCAAGTGAGCTTTATGTGTTTATGATTAGATTTGAATATGGATCCTTAGCCTAGCAACGATATTCAAGCTTGAATGAGGGAGTATATGAAAGCCCATACTACCGAATATTTACTCCCATATTAATTATATACTAAAAATATTTTGAATACTTATATAGGACCAAGGAGCTCAAATAATAATATTTTGACTAATCTTTTTAAGTGAGATCTTAGAGATGCACCTACGCAAAGTGAATTGATACATGTAAAAGAAAAAAGAGGCAAAAGTAAATCGAAAATTATATAGAAGGAAGTGATAAAGAAAAACTTAAAATCCTTACATCTTATAAAAAATATGACTTAGAATATAGTTGAATGGAGAAAAGAATTCATATAGCTGATCTCAACTAGTTTGGGATTAAGTAAAGAGATTTTAGTTTTTTATCGTAAATTGCACTCTTTCCTTCCAAACTCTAGTCACAAATTTTGATTATAAAACATTGATCTCTTGCTTGCTTACATGCATACCTGATTTTTCCTTTTTTTTTCCTTGCCACACTTGAATTATTGGGTTCTACCTCTCTTGTTCTCTTTGCCTTTTCCCAAAGACAAAAAAAAAAAAAGAAAAAATGACCTCTCTTTCTCTCACTTGTAAGTTTATCACCTCCTCTCTCTCTCCCCCTTTCCCTATTTCTTTTGGAATTAGATTTTTTTTAAGTAAGAAATAAGTTTAATGCATGCCATTAGTATTAGGATGAATAGAGAGGATGTATTTTTGATTTTTTTAAGTAAGAAATAAGTTTAATGCATGCCATTAGTATTAGGATGAATAGAGAGAATGTATTTTCCCCTCTGTGATGGGAGTTTAGGAAGCCATGAGAACTTTTTTTTGGGAGCAAGAAATAGGATTAGGCGTGAACTAATGGGATGGAGCGATGGGCTTCCCTTCCATGAGAACTTAGTGATGAGGTGGTATCAATCTCTGTGTAATGGAGACTCTATCTTATTTTATAATGGAGAGGATCTGAACCTGCCAACATGTGAAGTTGGTTGAGTCATTCGATGATAGCACCTGATGATCTTGATTGGAACCCCACCTATATCTAGATGCTTAGGTAGTAAAGATAACACTTCCCACTCTCTGTCTCTCTCTCATATATACCTATATCATGATCAATAATTTAAATGTTTGATTATTGATTTTTAAACCTAAGAAAGTAGACATCTTCTTGCTTTAAGAGAAGCAAAATCTTACCCTTACACACAGACACGTGTGAGAGAGCGTGTAGAAACCTTGTGCATAATGATTCTAACAAAACATTAGTTTTGGTAGAATAGTTTGAAAACAGCTTCAATTAAGAATGCTACATACTTCATACCTATAATGTTCATGGTATATATTTTTCAAACATTAACCTTTTTCTTCATATGTATTCCTAATCAAGAGCATCTAAATTGCCATTTCTAAATGTGAAGGTCCTACTATAGTAAGAATATGGATTTTTTTAAATTCATAATCTCATTAAGCACTTCAGATGCCTCTTTATGCATTTGAATTCTTCTTTCATAGAGACATCAATTTATCGATTATATGATTTAGGACTTATTGCTGTCAATAATCATTTAAAGATGCCCAGCAAGCAACTGATCCAAATAATGCAAGGATGGTGCATTCGTTATCCCACATCCACATATATTGGACCCCATGTAGCTCATGATCATATAGCAGAGAAAATTAAATGACCGCAAAATTACGAAATAAATGCCAAACAGAAGCAAAAAGATTGTTGGTAAAACAAACAGCTATAGAATTGTAACGTATAATAAAAATTTAGAGTGTCTTTTGGTCAAATCAAATGGCACTTTCCAAGATTACGTTCTGCATGAGAAAAACATGCGGCCATCTTCCCCGGTGGTGCGTGTTACGTGAGGCACTGCATGCAAGCAGACTGCTCGTAATGGCTGCTGCTGCTGCGAGCGCAACCTCATTCAAGTCCCGATGGCTAAACGCCTCGCCGGGAGAATCGCGACGCGGAATCCTCCCGTCCGGACACGCGTTGGTTGCTTCTAGAAGGTTCCTCCCGATCGACGCCTATTTAAAAGGCGACGTGAATCCCCCGCCTCCCACTCGCTCATCAACGTTCCTTCCTTCCGGATTCTTTTCCCCCCCTTCGCTCCAAGGCCTCTCCTTTTTCTCCTAATTTATTCCCTTTCTTCTCCTTTTTCTTGCGCGTGATTGAAGCTAATCCCTCGCACATCTTCGCCCTTCTCTTTCTTCTATTGAGGTAATTCGAAATTTCTCTTACTTTTTTTTTTTTTTTTTTGCTCTGTTATTTCTGTTCACAGGATGGGGTCCTTTCAGGGATTTACTTGATCCAAAGAGGCAGTTTAGGGTTTGAGAATTTTGTTTTGCCGGTGGTTTGGTTTCTGATCCTGATCACCACTCTCTTGACAAAGATTTTGGGTCACGGAAGGAGTAGTAACTGGGATTTTTTTTTTTTTAATCTCCGCTACTGCAAAATAATTTTTGTCCTGCCAAAAAAAATCGAATTTTGAATCAAATTGCAGCGAATCTCTTGGAAAATCTTGCCACGTGGAAATATGGCTGGGATTTGGTTTGTCTGATTGTATTTTTGACGATGTGGTTGTGATTATTTCTTAATTTCATGTTTTTACTCTGCAGAAAAGGATGGTAGGGTGCCAAGTAGTACAATTCGAATCCCTTTCCTTGAAGATTAATCCCTGATCTGGGTTTTACCTTTTTCCTTGACGTAGAAAAAGAATCTTTTCCTTCAAAATCTCCATGAAATTCTCATGAAATGGTTAACGCTGTTTGTAGGTCGGAGTGGATCTATATCTCCAGTCGAAAGACTCGGTTGCTTTTGTTGATGGCTGAGGTAGATACATTTTACTTGAACTTTATACATTTTTTTCGTGATTTTGGAGCATGCGGAGATCATTCATGCGGGACTGATCGGATCCGCTATTCTTTCTTTTCAGGGCGGTCACAGAGTCACCCTTAATGTGTATGATCTCAGCCAAGGACTTGCTCGCCAGCTTTCAATGACATTTCTCGGCAAGGCCATTGAGGCCATATGGTAAGCTCTTCTACCTGCAGATGCCACTGTGCTCTTTTGCTCCATTTGCAAATTTGGATGGAACTGCAGAATGGCCGATCACAGTTTCTGAAATATTCACTGCCACTTAATATGAGTTCCCAAGGGTTGATCACAGATGATGGATTGATGCTTGCTGTAATATAAGATTCTTACCATTAATAGCATTTTGGGTTTACATAGTGATCGCAGAAGAGTTCAAAGAAACTAAGACTGTGTTTGTTGTTTGAGAACATTTTTTGTTTTTATTTTTTTTAAAATAATTTTATTTTCTTTTTTTATATAAAAAATATGTGTTTAGAAACTGAATACAAAAATTATTTTTTATTTTATATTTTTATAATAAACAATATCTTAAAAGGGAGGTGAAAAAATTAAAGAGAATACTACTTACTTTCATATTTTTTAGGTAAAAAAAATAAAGATTAGAGCCTTTATTTTCTATTCTCTTCTTTGTTTTGATTGAAAAATTATGAAAGCAACTTTAGGGGGTTTCTTTTTTGTTATTTTAAAGTTATATTTTTAAAAAAAATATTTTATTTTTAACCAACAAAAATATTTTTTTAAGTGTTTCTATTTTTAATTAAAGATAAAAATAAAAAATAGAATTATTTTTTAAATCCAAATACTCCCAACGGTACTCAGAATCTATTCCTACAGCTTTTGCCATCATAGTAAAATTGCTTATCCAAAGAAATAGAACTCTCTATAACTTTGCCTCTCATAAATGATACACACAGCATTTTTTTTTCTTTAATATTTCATCAACCTACAATAATTTCAGTGTTTTGGAGTAATTATAGGAGAACATTAATCAGTATGCCCTTAAACAAGTCGCAGAACCCAACCTTGGGACTTTGGACCACAAACTTAGCTAGGAATTAATAGCACAGCATGTCTTACTTTCTGACCCAGCTCAGAGTAATCTTCGACCCCCTTGTTCATGCTATCTTTCCACAATCTTCAGAGAGATGCTTTGGAGATTTGATAATTTTCATGGCAACATAATTTTCTCGAAATGATAAATCAAATCCTTTAAACCTGCCAAACGAATCTAACATCCATGATTATGTTATATAATCTTCAGAGTTGCTTATTTGAGTGAAGTCTATGGCTATGAAATGGCATATATTTTCTTCCAGATTTCTTCCTCCTTCTCTTTCCTTCCCTGCTCAAAATACTTCTCATTGCAAGTTTATTGATTAGCAATATATATATTTGGTACTTGCATTATTGCAAGCAATCTCATTCTTCTGCTCGATTTCTTGAATGTGTACATCATATTGCAGAGGGATGAGGGTCAAAGATTAGATATTATTTTCGCTCTTTCCCTTTCTCTCTTCTGTGGTTTGGGTGTTTGGAAAGCTTTCCCTGTTTCTTGTAGATGGAACACTACATCAATGACTGCAAGGACTAGAATTTTTTTTGAATTGGAATCATATGTTCTGTTTGCCATACAGCATATTGACAATAAACTGTTTTGTCAAATGTGACATAGTATGTATTGTCAATCATATTGTGTTTCATGTGATTTACTTTTTTCATAGAGGGCAGACCTTAGTGTGGCAATAAAGTTATTCTATTGTGACCTAGATGTCTTAGGTTGGAAACACAAAAATAGCCTCCCTATGAGATAAGGCTAGATACATCCAACCCTATCCAAATCCTGTAGTGGCAGAAGAATCGTATATTGGGACTCTCTCTCTCTCTCTCTCTCTCTCTCTCTCTCTATATATATATATATATATATATATAATTTACTCTTTTCATCCATATATAGGTGAACTGAATGAGAGTTACCGTCAATTATTACCAGTGAAGGGCCAGGAAGATGGTCATTGAATGGTCAGATTAGGTAAGCTAGATATCCTTTCTGTATAGCTAGGACCCACGTTAGTAATATTGTTATACTATAGTCTGGTGGAAGAAAGCTAGCTGGTCCTATGTTTGCTAGAGAAAACAATTGTTCTAATGCCATGGTGTAGTCCTTTCTTTTTTGACTGAGAATAGAGGAAGAAAGATACTTCCCCCACTTTTATTAAAGAGTAGAATCTGAGTATTTACATTGAGGGTTAGAGAACAAGAAACAAGAAATCTGACCAAATCAGATTACAAAGCTCTTACACAGAAAAACTGCCAACAAAGAGTTAAGATGAAGCCACATGTAATAGAGGAGTTAGTTTGCTGATGATCTGTTGATGACTTTTCTCCTCTATACTGCCACAGTGGTTCCCCCAGAACTGGAAAGTATGAAGTAATTTGTGAAGCACAGAATTACTTGGAGACTTTTCCTCATGAAAACTCTAGCATTTCTCTCCAACCATAAGGCCGGTACATGTTGGTCTCATCCCTTTCTTCATGAAGATTGGATATTTTTTTTACACCTCCATGAACTCCACATATCTTGTAGGTTAGTGGGCAAACCTTTGATGTCAAGATAGGTCTTCAGTTTAAACCATGGACTACTATAGAATGGGCATCTAATAAAAAGATGTGATGCAGTCTCCACATTAGAACCTCAAAGAGGGCAGCCAACACTCACTTCCCAGCCTTTCTTTGCTAGGACCTCGCCTGTATGGAGCCTGTTCTTCAGATTAAGCCAAATGAACACTTTATTTTTTTCCAGTACAGCAGCTCTCCAAATTGGTTTGAAGAAAGGCCAAAGGAAACCCCCATGATTGATCAATTTGTAGCAGGAATCAATGGAGAAAGAACCTTTTTTTAGTGAGCTTCTAAATAGGCACATCACCCACATTAGTAAGCTTCCAAATGCCATGGTGTAGTCAAAGTTGCCATGTCACTGCCTTGTCTGAGCCAATTACAGTAGAAGGCATCTATTCAGTTAGTCTCTGATTGGGTAGTTTTTGCAATGTTTCATTTATTTGCTAGGATGGCCGTGGATGTTGCGACTCTGGCTTTGGCGGAACAAAGTCTTCATACTCCAAAGAATATGGTCCAAGAACATGAATTTTTATTGTTGATTATGATGCAGGCACGCCTATGCACAATATCTTTTTCTTTCTTTTTTTTCTTTTTTAGACGGTACCTATGCACAATGTCAATCAGCAAACAAATAAAGTAATGGCCAGTTCTTTCAAAATTAGTGGAATGACACCTTATATTTGCTTATGCGTGACATTAATAAGCAACCAAAACTGATCATATAGTTTTGTTTGAAGAGCTCAAATAGTTCTTGTGAATAATTTCTGGAAAGAACTTTGCCCCTTTCAGCATACTAAGCCCTGTGCCCTATGTTTTGGTTCTCAATGAGAGTCGGTTATATTTTTTTTCGATCCAAGGTTGCAGCCTATGACATTGAAAAAAATGCAAAAAAACTCACAAGTTAGGAGGAGTTTCCGTAGCATGATGTTTTGCAAGTATTATCCTATTTTAGGGTACTTCTAGTTGTTCTTGATTAATGTTTTTCCTTCGTATCAAGATTTTTCTATCATACTGGTACATTATGGGTTTAGTTTGATACGAATCAATATGATATGATATGCATTTCAAAATAAAATATTAATACTTTTCTTACTCTTAACTATAATACCACTTGGTGTTGGATAGTAGAAGAGAGAGTTCTACTAGTTTGGTTCATACCTAATCCTCCTCCCCCACCCCCCCTCCTCCAAAAAAAAAAAAAAAAAAAAAAAAAAAAAATCATTATCAGTGTATTTAATTTTACTTAATTTCTGTCTCTGGAAAACAACCATTTCTTATTTATTTATATACATTGATCCCACTAGGCAGTTAGTTCTCTTCCCTAATTATTTTTACGACGTGTGAACCATAACAGGCATACGGGAGTGGTGGTATATGGAAATGAATACTACTTTGGCGGAGGTATTCAGTGTGATCCTGCCGGAACGACACCTTATGGTACGCCTGTCCGGGTGATTGAGCTGGGGGCGACTCACGTGTCCAAGGAAGTATTTGAGGAATATTTGCGGGAGATCGGCCCGCGTTACACCGCCGATACCTATAAACTTCTAAGTCACAACTGCAACAATTTCAGCAATGAGGTTGCTCAGTTTCTGGTTGGCACTACCATCCCGGATCACATCCTTAATCTTCCAAATGAAGTTCTGAACAGCCCTATGGGTCCTCTAATACGTAAGAGCATTTCCATGGCTTCACAGCAATCCATCACGTTCCTTGCTAATATCAATGCTTTATCGTTCATGTGCAGTACCGATGATTCAACAGTTGGAATCAACATTGAGAGTTGGTGCAGTTCCTCAAGCTCCTCAGTTCACGCCTCCTCCTCCTCCTCCTCCTCCTCCTCCTCCTCCTCCTGCTGCTGCTGCCATGGCCGACCCTTCTGGACCTAAGATTGTTGTTTCAAGCCCAAGCAATCGTGCGAAATTGGAGGACCAGAGGTCAGGTTCTGAGGGCAGCTCACCATGGGATGCAGTCCCTCCTTCAGTGGAGCCTGCCACTGCACAACAGGAGAAGAAGAAACCTTCTTCCGGTGACCCCCTCGGGGATGCTCGGATTAAGGTGCTGGAAGAGATCACGAAAGAGTTTGCGGCGATCATGGCTTCTGGAACGCTTCGTGCAAGCGAGGCAGCATCACTTGCCACAAGGAGAGTGATGGAGAGGCATGGGCACTTAAAGAATATCCCCCATGCAACGTAGTTGAAGAGGCACGGGTTGCATTGGTTTTTTCCACAGGATAATTTAACATCCAACCATTCTTATGCCACCAGGAATGTCTGCTGCCTTGCTGGAGTGTGAACCATGAGCGCTTGTTTCATTATGCAAATTTTGTCCGTTCACGGAATCAATTACAATTTTGTGATACAAGTACTGCAATGATTCCACAAAAAACTTCAGTTAGCAAGTTTTTCATTTAATTTGGAGCAGCAGCAAGAACTGTTAGGTGTTTGGTAGGGTGTGGATCGACATCGATGCGGAATAATTCTGGAGAGAGTATTTCTGAACTCCAATGGATGTTGAGTAATGAAATACGACAGGTCATCATCATTTTTTTTTATATTTTGGTTGGTTATAAATAGCGTTGGTCGAGATCTTTGGTAATGACACAAATCATTATTAATTATCCTCTCCTGATCAGCCTGGTTTCTCTTCTCTCTTTATTTCACCTAATTTAAAATCATTATCTTCGAATCATACCAACTTGTTGTGGATCCAAATTATGTTTTCATCCCACTTTGCATCTCAAATAATGTTTTTTCCCCTCAAGCTTTTCATAGTAATTTAATTTCTTCTATTATAATTCCCATAACAAAACAATCAGCTCTAGCTTTTCTTATAGCTATAGTAACTTTTTCTTGGATATCTTGATATAACATCAAAAACTTCAATATCTAGCCTAAAATGGGGTCCCTCTTTGGTAGTTGGTGCTGTGATATGTTCTACCAATTAGCCTTTATCATCTTCTTTCATAAAGCTACTTTAAATTCATTCTGTGACACCCAGATGTCATTTGGTTGCCATGGGCTTCTTAGAAAATATGTTTTTCTTAGAAGGACCTCACACCATATTACATTTGGTTACTGAATATCGTACTTGTTATCTAAAATGGTACAGCAAAAAGTGGCAACTTTCGTGCCAAGTTGCAACCTAAGCTAAAGATGAAAAGATATCTTTCCATAAGATTGTACTTTCTAAAAGCTTACTTACGGTTTGCCAAACAAGACCTTAATGATTCATGTGATACCAACTATTCTATTTTATATAAAAATGACTCCATTAACATGCAATCTAGATTGTTTTTAGCCATTGCAGTAAGGATCAAAAACTCATTGGACTATTTAGGATAATTAAGAATATAATTGGATAATTATTGTCTATGAATTGGATGATGGCATTATTATCTTTTCATAAATGGTTCCATTTTATGAATGAAAATCGATCGGATTTGCCATTAAACCATCGTATCACCTTAAAATCAATGTTTGTGATTCTCTTTCTAAGTTTTTTTATTTTTCCTCCTTTTAGATTTGACCCTAAGAAAAAGATAAATTCAAAGTATTTTACGAGGACTTTATACTAAATATAATTTCTAATCTTTTCATTGTAAATCTCTCTAGCATGCACGATGCAAAGGATCGATTAGAAGTTTAGTTATACTCCTATCTCATTTTATAGATATATTAAAAATATTCATATAAGTATGCAATGCACAGCCAGTTGGATTAATTCAACATAAAATGGGGCTCCTAATCTACTTGATTGGTTCACTCGAATAAAAAAATTACAAACCTATTTGAGTTAACTAGGCTAAGTCAACTCGCTTGTCTTCAAAACTTAGTCAAAGATAAAGGCAAAAAAATAATATTTATTGCTAGACTTTAGGGAATTCCAATTTTGAGGAGTAGTAGATTTATCAACTCTCTCCCTCTCTAAATTTTCTAAACGTCTTCCATTCACCCTCTCTTAAGCAAGGCATTTATTTCTGGTTGTCATCAGCCATCAATCTTTCCCGACCTTTTTCTATTGTTGTCAAGGTCAAACCTTACTGCCTTGCTAGCATTCTTCACTAACCTTCGCAGGAAGTAGCATGGAGCCTCATCTATCTCTCTTTTCTCTTCCTTACTTTAGATTGATTATTTGCTTGGACCATCAATGAGCTCTAGTGTCAAAAGAGTCAAAGCCTCTATTCTTATTTTAAGTCCCTTATTGTGACCTTGTTTTATGGTCAAGTTATGATGAAAGTTGCCTTGGATTTAGACGTTGCTAGGCCGATCAATGAGGACTTCAACTTGACTTGTTGAACCCTTGCTCCCTCCCTCTCTAATTTTCAAGGTTCATTGTAAATCCTTATTCAACCCATCGTTGTTTTAATTGGACCATTGTTGTTGGCCATCCATTATCGCCCCATCACCGGCGATGCCATCCCATTAGGATCCCTCCTCTTCTTTTTCTACTTAGGAGGGAGATTATGAAAGGGATTATTCCTCTCCTGCTTTTATTTTTCCTTCTATCCTCTCTCTTTCTCTTTCTTATCTTTTTTTTTTTCTCTCTCTCTTTACATAGAGCTAGGGGACCAGTAATGGGTCCCTTCTCATTAGTTTTATAGGATACTAATTGAGGATAATGACTGCACTGATCATCATATGTTGTGTTGGTACTCAACTCAACCTTCGCAAGATGTCATTGGATCCTACCATAGATTTTTCTTATTATGCTCCTTTAATTTAGATTAGTCCTTTATACCTTAATTTAATAAATTATTACCTTGGTTTGATTGACTTGAACTATTGGACATCATTACCCACTTGAATCCTATTCGCATCATATTTTTTTTTCTATTATTGACCATATTTGCTTTATAAGTTCTTTAATTATTATATTTAAATTGATGGCACTGCAATTATTTGAATAGAAAGTCGCTGAGCAAGGGGTTTTATATTTTAATTCACAAATCAAAATAAAATTTTCATTCTTTTAACTATTTAATTTTAATTTAGGATAAGAATCAAAAATATTTAGAGTTAAAGGTAATTCAAGTATTATAGCCAAATTAGTTAATAACTGATTCATGATGAGTTGGTATTATATTAATTTTAAATTAATTGGATGTAGACTAGTAGTACTGTATTTCAATTGGTACTGAATGATTTAAGGATCTTTATGCATTATCACCTTAATGACTGTTGACATTATATATATATATATATATGTATATATTATTTGTTGATGATTTAAATAAGTGATTTGCATGAATCCCTATTCATTATCACCATATGATTATATTTTTTTTTATTTATTCCCATATTGTATGTTGATTTTTGTTTGTATGATATATGTGTTGTTTGCATTGAATTTTTGTATGAAATATATTATTAAATTATATTTTGGCTTGAGTAGCATAAAGATAGAATTTAGTAAAATCTAATTGGTTAAGCGAGAGGTACTTGGATTGGGCATGAATGATGGATTGCTATGATAGTTTGGTACATGAAACTATGAATTATCATCACGAGAAGGTATGTAAGATCATAGATTGCTACCATAGACAAGCATGTAAAAACTATGGATTATTATCGTAAGGAAGTACATGAATATTACAAGTAACTCTATTTAAGAGTTGATATGCGATATTAGGGATTATCGCCATAAGCAAGCATATGGAGTATGAATTACTACCACTAACAAATCATGGAGTGTAAATATTCTGCTACTAAGGATATATTAAGAATTATTAAGGATATATTATGAATTACTACCACTAACAAATCATGGAGTGTAAATATTCTGCTACTAAGGATATATTAAGAATTATTAAGGATTTATTGAGAATTAATAAGATTTATTTGCTATGGACCTAAGCATAGTCATGCTTACTCTAAATTTTAAAAATAATTCGAATATATTAGTTAGAAAAGAAAGATAATTATTTAAAATTATTGTTGATCGGATTGATTATCCTATATGATAAATGTGATATCATGTGAATGGTGCAATTAGTTACTAGTATGTAATATGTATTTGTGGATATTTGTTTATTTGAGCATTGGTTGGCATATTATGTAATTTTTTGTTTAAAGTTTTCATTTGATTATACTTTGATAATTATTTTTTTAATGTTTGTAATAATTATATTGATGTGTGTTTGTATATATACATGAGATTTTTGTTGGGCTGTTAGGTCTTATGATTTTTTATTTTATTTTATTTTATTTTAGAACTAGATTGGGCCAGGATGATGCGAACCGGTCGATCGGATCGGCCCATGGGGTCGGGCCGGGTGTTGCACTCTTCAATACTTACATACCAATCGAAATCACCACCGTTCTCCTTGTGGGGCTCACCGCCTCAGCGATCGAAATCGCCACCGTTCGATCGAGGGCCCCGTTCTCCTCCTGGAGCTCACCGACGCCGCGGTCCCGCACCGGCGCTGCCCCGTACTTAGAACCGCGTTGCATCAAATTGCAGCCGTTGGATGGCAGATCTGGCCTTCCGTCAGCCATAAACTTGCTCGACGTTTAAGCACCAGTGTGAAAGGGGTACACGGCAGGTGACAGCTAAGACGTCGAACCTCAAACATCACACAGGCTACAACCCAATAAAAAAAAGCCACGTTTCACGATGATAGCAAGCGTGCGCGACTTGAAAATTTGGCTTCTCCTACGCGGCGCTTCATGATTGACTTAAATATAATGTTTGGTCTTTGCCACAAAATTTTTAAACCGCAATACCAGCTGCCGGTCAAGAGCTCCGGGCCTCCACCGTCCACCGTCCACCGTCCGAGCCTCCAGCTTCGGCCCAAAGCAAGGCTTCGATAACACGGAAACGCCAGTAACGGAACCCTTAGAGACAGTCAATTCCGTTATAACGTAAATAAACGCCGTCAGAAGCCGCCAAAGAACAATAAACTTAAAAAATATTTTTGAAAAAAATCATTCGCATATATAAATAAATTAAATAGTTTTTAAATTTTTATACTCCATCTATACGTAAATTATTTAACTTTTAAGAAGCTCTAATATGTATCAAGATTTTTTATTTTCATATTGATCAAGATTTTATTAAAAAAAATTATTTTATTTAGTTTCTATGTTTTGAATTTTTTTTAATTTTTTACAAAAAAAAAAAAGGATGCTATCTATTTTTTCAAAAATATAAAAATAATTTCTAATCATGTTTTATATACATTATCCTTTTTTAAATACAAAATCAATAATTTTAGAATTTAATTTTTATATACATTATATTTTTTATTTATCTTATCAATCACATCAATATGGTTATTTTTTAATATTAATAATATAAAATTATGTTATTATATCAAAGCTAGTTATTATTATATTAATAATACATAATTAAAAAAATAGAATGCCATGTTATATTGAAAATAATTTAAATTTTATATTGAAATTTAAGACTGTTCGAGAAACGGATGTTATCCAGAGAACCCGTTATACAAAGAGGAAGTAACGGATGTTATGACGTCCGTCTCTTATTTTGGTGTGGGCTTTGTTTCGAGGTTCGGCATTCGGACCTTTCCCGTCCCTCGGTACGTCTTTATTGCCTTCCGCCGAGGCGAGGAGAGAACCTGAGTTAGGGGGGCGTTACTCCTCACTCTCTCTCTCTCTCTCTCTCTCTCTCACTTCCCCCGTTAAGAATCGAGTTGCTCGGCCTCTCTAGGGCTTGTTTCTCCTTTCCCTTCCCTCCCCGATCCGGTATTCCAGCTTGCTTTTGTCTCGCTAGGCTTAATTCTCTCCTCTCCTTTTATCGTTCGTGTTCTCGGTCTCGGGAGGAATCGCTCGAGAAAGGTGGGATTTGGGGAATTTTCGAGCGGTTTCGAAGCAAGGTGGGTGTTTCGAACTCGATTTCATCGGAAAAATTCTTTCTCTTCGCTTTAATTCGAAGTGAATTACTGCGTCGGCATTGGGAACGGGTGGTTAGATGGGACTATCAGGTCGCGGAAGATAATAGGATCGATAATGTAGGCGGCGATCGTCTCGTATCTTGTTGATCGGAGGGTTTATTTTGCGATCTGATCGTTTCTCTTATTTTTCTTCTGAATCTTTTCGTTTCTTTGAATCCAGAATTTTTCTTTTAAGTTTTTCTCTTAGTTTTTATCGTTTCTTGATTTCCTTTCAGTTTGGTGTAGAATGATGCTGTAACGGGAGAGGGGAAAAACGCTTTCTGCTCTGGTGGTAGATCGGAGTAAAACATGGCGCAGAGTAACTGGGAAGCGGATAAGATGTCAGTATATAGTAATAGATATGTTTCTCGGTTATTTTCTCTCTTAGATTTCATGGAATTTTCGTATTGGGGTTATTGAAATGCTTGTTGTTGATCTTCTTCCTATGCCTTCGTAGGCTTGATGTTTACATTTATGATTATCTGGTGAAACGGAATTTACAAACGACTGCGAAGGCCTTTATGGCCGAGGGAAAGGTTGCTGCTGATCCTGTAGGTAGGAGAGTTCTTGTTTTTAGTTATTTTTCTTGCAGTTCCTTGTAGTCCTATTCTTTTATTAATAAAATCGGGAAAAAGAACTTGAGGATGGATACACTAATCTTCCTGTCGATGGACAAATTATTTGTTTTCTATTCTCCTTTGTTAATTAAGGTAAGTCGTTGTAGGTTGCTTCATATTTTTCAATTTAAATTTATTATTATATCGTATGTGATGCTTTTCTATTTCATTTGTTCTTTTGTTTTCTTTTCCTTTCTTATTTTGATGTAAACGATGGATTGGAGCCATCAGGCATTTCGTTAAGGGATTTGTTACATGATGAACTACAAATTTGAGCAGCATCCAGAACAATTCTATGGCAAAGCATGCCGTATGGGAAGAAAGGGATGATCCACTAGTGACATGTATCTTCTCCCCCCCCCCCCCCCAAAAGTCTGGAGCAAATCTATGGCTAAGCTACAGTATGAAAAGAAATGGCTCAATGACTAGTGACAAATAGTAGTTTTCTCGCTAGAGTACATGGCAAATCTATGGCTATATCTATGGTATGTAAAGAAAGGGATTAATTGCTAGCGACAAATAGTCTTCTTTCCAACGACATCAAGAGCAGTTTCGTGGCTAGAACTACAGTATAAATAGAGAGGGATTCTCCATTGGTGACAAATAGGTTTTCCCCTAACATCCAGAGTAGATCTATGCTCAAGTTACAGGGCGAAAAGAAAGAAATGGCTTACCAGCAACAAATATTTGTGTTTTTGCTGACATTTAGAACAATTTTATGACTAAAGGTACCTTATAAAAAGAAAGGAGGTTAATCACTAGCAACAAATAGACCTTTTTCCCCTTAGCATCCAGGGCAATCCTATGCAATTCTCTGGCTAGAGCTGCAGTGTGAAAGGGAAGAAATAAATCACTTGTGACAGCTAGCTTTTTTCCCCTGCCAACATCCAAAGGGATTCTATGACTAAAGATACAGGATGGAAAATAAGGGATTGATCACAAAGGACAATTCTTTTTCCTTTTTTTTTAAATGGATTTATTTATTATCTTTGATCTCTCTTTGATTCCTCTTCCTTTAAGGATGAGGTCCTTGCACATTTAATTTCCCTGCTTGCCACATTTACCAAGCTACTAATGATGTTTAACATTTATACCACATTTATATATTTTGTTTGGAAATTTTTTATTAACTTGGGTTCAAATTATTTTAGTATTGTCAAAGGTGCACCAAAGGCAGAAGGTGCAAGGCACCAAGGATTAGGCACTTCTTGTATCCTAAGGTGTACCTAAGGCATAAGGTACTCTTAAGGCGGGTTAGATGCTTCTTATACTTTAAGCGAGGTATCTTTATTTTGACGCACATGAGGTAAAAAAAAAAAAACACTTTTAATTTGATTTGAGACGTAAGAAAGGCGTGCCTTTCTTTGTTAGCTATATTTATAATTTTTTTATAAATATATTATATTTATTAAACTATGTTAACTTTATAGTGTATCATTTCATACATAATTATTTTTCTTACCCTATGAAAAAGCTAAAAATTGAAAGATAAAGAGATGGAATATCAAAAATTATGCTATCATTTAAGAGAAAGGAGGAATAGCTTTAAGGGACTATAAATTTTAGTTGAAAAAGAGGAGGCTTTCCATTGAGCTAATAGGCTAAATATATTATTATTTTGATTTATTTAGCTTTTTTTTATTATGTGTTGTAAATTTTGCTTATATAAATTATTTTATTTATTTTAAAAATATGCGCTTCACCTCGCTCAAGCGTACCTGTACTTTGCGCTTTATGCCTAGGCTCCAAAAACCTTTACGCTTGGGTGCGTCTAGCGCTTTTAACAACACTAAATTATTCATATATGCAACCGTCGTCATCCGTTCTTTTCTAAATGTATTCATACATGTGATTCTGAAGTTCTTGGTTTTGGGTCTTCATTGTCAAAATATCAACATCTATATCAATTCTATAGCTGAAGCTCTAGTATGAAAAGAAAGTGATCAATCATTGGTGACAAATAGATCCTTCTCCTTCCCCCAACCATATGAATTTATTTATGAAATATTCTCTGCGTTTCTCTATTAAAAATGAGGTACTGGCACTAGATGCTGCATGCGATGAGTGTCCATGTTTGCAGTTTGACACATATCTATTGATGTATAATTTTATATACTGCACACCCGTATTTCGTTTGGAAACTTTACACCAACTCGGTTTCAAAACTCGAAGGTAATCCATCCATACAACTATTATCTGCTCTTCTCCTAAATGCAGTCAACATGCAATTCTGATGTTTCTGGCTCTAGGCATTTAATGCGTAAGTTTAAATTGATTTTCTATTCTCTCATCCCCTGCTTCCATGTCCTTACAATTTTGTTTTAATAGTAGTTTCTTCCAACACAATTTGATCAAATTTGTCGATTTTGATGAGAAATTCTTATCTGCATAAAAGAACTTTTAGGTCAGCCATGTAACCTTTAGTTTGACTGACAGCAATTGATGCTCCGGGAGGATTTCTCTTTGAATGGTGGTCTGTTTTTTGGGATATCTTCATTGCAAGGACTAATGAAAAGCATTCGGAAGTTGCTGTTGCTTATATAGAGGTGGGGTCTATGGAGACCAAACTTTAATTATTCTTATCACATTTCCTTTTTGTGATTGTAATGCAGCCTTTCCAGCTAATACTGTCTCCCCTTTTTGGCTGACAGGCGCAACAAATAAAGGCAAGAGAGCACCAACAGCAGTTACAGATGCAACAATTGCAACTTATGCAGCAGCGACATGCTCATATGCAGCGAAATAATGCTAATCACCCTTCTCTCAGTGGTCCAATAAATGCAATAAATTCAGATGGAATTATGGGTTCGTCGACTGCAAGTGTCTTAGCTGCAAAAATGTATGAAGAACGTCTAAAGAATCCACACTCTATGGAGTCTGAGGCATCCCCTCAGCTTCTTGATGCTAGTAGGATGGCCCTTCTTAAGTCAGCAGCAAACCATCCAGGGTAACATCTTCTCTTTTAAAACTATTTTCATTTACGATACAGTACATCGTGCAATAATATCGGCTAGCTGGTTAAATGTTCTATTGATCTTTAAACCCAACAGGCAGTTAATCCAAGGTAATCCAGGCAATGTATCTGCAACACTCCAGCAAATTCAGGCACGGACTCAACAGACGACTGTAAGTGGTTGCTCTCTCTTTTTTTCATCATTTTTTCTTCTTCCATCTCTTCTGATGCTAACATGTATCGCAACATTGTTTGGCTATTGAATTTTCCTCTTATTTCTTTAACTATATCAGGACATTAAAAGTGAGGCTAACATGGCTGTAGCTCAAAGATCTTTGCCAATGGATCCATCATCATTATATGGACAGGGTATTATGCAGTCAAAATCTGGATTAGGTGGGGCTGGTAAGTAAAGATATTGAAGGTGAATCAGATCTGTTATTAGCCATTTTTTTCCCCCCTATCAATGGGGTTGTTTCCTGTGTCCTTATTTCACAATGAAAAAAATCGACTAAAGAATTCATGTGTTGTCTGAATTGTTCAGATCCACATCATTGTTGTCTAATTAACAGATGCGAAATATGTTCTGAAATTTTTATCACCACCTTAGTATTTTTTTTTTAAGAGAAAATATTAGATCATATGTCACCACATCAATTTTTGTTACCATCCTAATATTACCAAGCCTTTATGCTAACAAATCATAAGATCATATGTATATTTGTTTATGCTCTTGTAGCTTCTTTAAAGATACTTCTCTAAAGCTGGCAGTTGATGTAACCAATTGTCCACATTTTCTGTTCTGCGTAGGCCCTGAGATTCTTTTATTTCCTTTAGCTTTCTTAACTTTCTTGTGGCCAACAGAAGATTGATGTGACTTAAATTGCCCTATGAGGAAACAGATAAGTCTGGGGAATTCATTTCTTGTTTGCTCACGTTGAACTTCTAGTGTTTATGGGCTCTTTACTGTAAGCAGAGCTCTTTTGGGGCAAGAAATGACTGATACAGATCATTGACTCAAGCGGAAGACAATACAGTTATCTGTATTAGGGATAACTTGTAAATCTTCCATGCATGGAGATTGTGATTTGTTTTCTTTAATAGAAAAAGTCAAGTGAGGGGTTTGACAGCATTTTTTTTCCATAAATGGATCTGGAAATTTAAATCCAAAGTGCAATATTCTAAAGATCAATGTGATTATTTCAATGTGAAGTTCAGTTTATGGAGGTGACATCGGTCTCATATGTGCAGTTATATTTCTCAAGAATTATTAATTAGATATAAACTTGTCATCCTATTCTTACTGAGTTCTCTTTAACACCAAAGCAATCTAAAATTGATCTATGTTCTCTTCAAGCTGATTCACCGTGCTCATTATGTTTGATTTAAGGGAAAATTTGAAACCTTAAATTATTTAGTCAAAGAAGAAAGTTATCATTTTACCAGAAATATTGTTTTTTTGGTTTTTAAGTTGCTGACTATATATTTTATATTGTGGCACATACATGACAAGGGAAAATATTGTGTATTAAACTCTTTTTATCTGAATCTGTGTCATAGATTGCGATAAATTCATCCTATAGAAGAGGATTCAGATGCAGGTTTGGGTGGTTTGGAATGCTTATAATAGAAATTGTAACAAACACTCTAACGTCATGATTGAACCAATCGTTGCTTTTGTTTTTCTATTTTATATATTTCTTTGTCAAGTATAGTTGAATATAAGTGATGTGAAAAAATTATGGGAAGACTCTAGCATTTGCCTTACCATTTCAGGTTTTAACTCTTGATCCTGTTGATCATATCTTCAGGATTAAATCAAGGTGTCAGTGGTCTTACATTAAAGGGCTGGCCTTTGCCTGTAAGCTTTATGTAGAGAATTACTTACCTTGCACAATCAGTTTGATATACTTCACCTAGCATTATGTTATTTTTTTCCTGTTCAGGGGATTGACCAGCTACGCCCAAATATGCCACAAATGCAGAAAACTTTTCTATCTACGCAATCTCAGTTTCAGCTTATGTCACAACAGCAACAACAACAATTCTTAGCACAAGCCCAAGCTCAAGGAAATCTTGGTAATTCACCTAACTATGGAGATTTGGATCCTCGAAGATTTAGGGCCTTACCTAGGGGTGGCTTGAATGCAAAAGATGGTCAGCCTGCTGGAACTGATGGATCGATAGGTTCCCCAATTCAGTCAAATTCACCAAAGGTTAGACAGGAACCAGCTGAATATCTTATGAAGGTCAGTTTCTTTATGGCTGCATTCTTAAATATATGTTTTTTCTTATTTTTCAATATAAGCCATCTGATTATATATTTATAACTTGTAGGAATCATCAATAGCTCAGTATTAAGTTCTTGTTCATCAGTGTGAATAGAGAAACAATTTCATCAATGTAACTTAGAAACAACCGGATAATTTCAGAGATGACTACGTTTAGTTCATCATGCTGCAATGCACTAGTAGCTCCTTTGGTTATCCTTTTCTTTGAGCGTTTTCTAATTTCTATATCTTTATGCTTATCCATATAAGAATTTGTGGCATTTCAATTCTAATGTACCCATTGGCCTTGTCAACACACCCATAACAGAGGATGGATGTTAGAAAATCTTCATGATCCAAAAGTGGGGTTGGTGGTCTGGTTCATGGAATTTAATCAGCAATACTACAAGAGAGAAAAGATGCGATCATGGTATCACTGGAAGATGTGACTGCGTACCATAAGATTGATGGTTATAACTAGTTCGTTTATCATAAGTGATGTCTTGGATCGAGTTAGAGGCAACATAAAACTGTGTTTTCTCATCATTGATGGCTTTCAACAAATATTATAACCAACATATAGTTCTTGATTGCGTGGAAGAATGTGACTTTAATGCAAATCTTATTATAGTGCTTTCGAAGGTGGCTGCGGTCAAGGGCCTGTATAGTGCATTTGCAGTATATGGGCACTTGTACGGTTCCTTATTTCTTGAAAATTTGAAAAATACATGAAAATACCAACATCAATGACAATAAGAACATCTATTACTCCACCTAATATCCTGCATTAGTCCACATAGGAGTTGGCCGTGTATGTGACTGTATAAGGCTTAACAGACTGCCCTTTCGGCCCATGCATGGCTTGGTTTCATAGAGTAACTGCAGATAAGGAATTCAGTTTGGTTAGGGGATCACATCATCATATTTGGCTATGGATTATCGATTTTTAAAGCATAAGGATAGTAGAACCCATACTCAGGTGACAAATGAATTTTCATATGACTTTAGATTGCACATCCTTCTCGTGGCTGCTGGACTGAATTCATCATGTCACATTATTGTATATCAATATAGGTTTGATATTTGTTGATTAGGATAAGGGACCCTCTCATGTTCTGTGAAGGTTATTGGATGAAATCCAAACTATATCTTTGTCAGCGTTATAATGAACTCTTCTTTGTATGGATTCATATTCCTCCCTTCAACTGATGCTGATCACTAGAAAGGGCTACCTACTACACCAAGTCATGAGACTCATAATATGGTTTTTAGTAACTTGTCCAACCTTTTACTGCTGCTGACACTTGCTGCTGGTTACGTTCATACTTGATGGATATCATCAAAATGATATAGCAGATATGTTGCAAACTGTGAAGCAAAAACAATCTAAACCAATAGCCCAAGCACCAGAAACAGCATCGAATTTCTGGTTTCTGAAAGAATGAAATTTCAACTAAAAGTTGGTTGATCGAACCTGTCCAAACCATGTGAAATTTTGTGAAGTATGTTTGGAACACAAGAAGTCATGAACCGTTTCATGGGTATACTTAAATATACACTTGTTATTCCTGAACAGTATAATGTTTTTAAATAATATTTATTTATTTTCTTTATTTGATATATTTTTCATTATTTATTGATTTTTTTATTTTTTTTATTTTTTTGAGGGTTCCCCTTGGATGACCTTAGTGCCAATCTAACCTCCATGGTAGAGATCATCCCAAGATCAAAGCCAACTGAGTGCACATATGGAGGGGTATATCAATTTAAATTGTTGTGTAGTGGAGCTCTCTCTCTCTCTCTCTCTCTCTCTCTCTCGCATGCGCATGCGTTCATGGGGCCTGGATAGCATCCTAAATAATGAGCTTGTCCAACAACACTTACCACTGCAATTATTTCTTTGAAACATATTATAGAAACCCGTAATGTTAAGTGACTTCGTTATTTTACATCAGAAGTGTCATGCACTGTTGTCTTCCATTCTGCGGATTTTTCTAGAACCTGATGGGTCTGAATGCTGGTTCCTATAACCCTCGTACCATATTACGGGTGGTGTCATCATCCAGTTTTCTTATTAATATTTTGCATCTCTGATTCAATCTTCATGTAGTTGAAGGCGGCCCAGATGCAGCATTCCTCTGCTCAACAATCACAGGAACAACTCCAGCAGCAACAACAGTTACAACAGGTACTGCAAAGGGATTTTCTTTCCTGGTTACCCTCTGGGTAATTTATTATTATTGTATAATTTCTGAATTAATCACTAATGAGAAGTTACTTCTGAACCAAAGTAGTGGTTTTCAGTTCTGATAGCTGTTTATTAATAATATCCAGACTAATAGGAAAAGGAAACAGCCTTCTTCATCAGGGGCTGCAAATAGTACTGGAACAGGAAATACTGTGGGCCCTTCTCCCAACTCCCCTCCATCAACTCCATCAACCCATAATACTGGTGATGGAGTGGCAATGGCTGGAAACATACGTCATGTCAACAGTATGCCAAAAAGCTTAATGATGTATGGTACAGATGGAACAGGACTTGCCTCATCTTCAAATCAGATGGTATTCTCTCTAACTTTTCTTCTTCAAACTTTTTAATGTGGTCGCTAACATTCCATGTGACTTGATATTACTTGTTCCTAAATAACAGGATGATCTGGAACATTTTGGAGATGTTGGTTCGTTGGATGACAATGTAGAATCATTTCTATCACCTGATGATGGAGATGCCAGAGATATATTTGCTGCATTAAAAAGAAGTCCTGCAGAGCCCAATCCAGGGTCTTCGAAGGGTAACTATGGTACTTGTATTCTGCTAAGTATTTGTGCAGAAAGACCATAAACATGAGTGCACTTTCTGTCCAGGTTTCACATTCACCGAGGTTAGCTCTATCCGCGCAAGCAACAGCAAAGTAGTTTGCTGCCACTTTTCTTCAGATGGGAAGTTGTTGGCCAGTGCTGGGCATGAAAAGAAGGTACCATGTTTTGATTTTGTAATGATGTTTCTATAACTGTCAGTTTTGGACTTGAGGATTGCTATCAGAAAATTATTATTTTTTTCTTTTTTCCTCTTCGATCATAGCTTTCATCTTGGCTGAGGCATCAGTTTGTATTGGTTGTGGAAGCTCTCTGATGCGTTAAATGTCTTGGCTGATGTATCAGAGTGTGTGTGTGTGTGTGTGTGTGTGTGTCTATCGATCGATCGATCTCTAACCTTATTATCTTGGCAGATCCTGAGATTTTGCCAGGTACAGTGTCAATATATCAAAGGAAAGCTTTTCAATCTTTCTTTTACTACTTAGAGAACACAAAGAGGCACATAAAATAATCTCTGACCTTATTATCTTGACAGATTCTGAGATTTTGTACAATGTTGATATTTGAAGCAAAGCTTTCCAATTTTTCCTTTGTTATCTTGCATAAATTATGTGGTTAAGAAGTATCAGAAACCATATCTCAAAACAGTGCTGAATCTTGCTTTTATTGTATTGGCTAAGATTTTGGTATCTTGATTCCCATATATCATCAGCTGCAATTACATGATATTAAAATGGTGTTGTGCCCGCGCACACAAAAGATTTATAGCCTTGTCCTGGCAAATCCCGAGATTTTGGCTGGTAGAGTTGTTGATTTATCAAGCAAAACTTACCAATCTTTTACCATCCGGAAAAGGGTTTTTCGATTAAGAAATATTAAAAATAATGTCTTGGCTTTTATTACTATTGGCCTAGCTTTCGATTTCTTGATTCCAATATATCAGCTGCGATTTCACAATATCGAGGTGGTTTTTTAAATTTCCCCTCCCATCTTGGCAAGATGAACCGAGATCATGGTTCACCCAAGCATCAGCCAACTTCCAAAATAGCCAATATTTCATGGTCTAATAACTTTGGTCTACATTTAAGATTCCAAAATAATTGATCACAAATAAATGGAAGAATTAAAATGATTTATCACCATAAAGGTTGTATTAATATTATAGTAATTAGGACTTTAGCAAAAACTGTTATTTGAAACATGAAAAGAAGAGTGTGTTTAAATGGAGTATGCTCTGTTGTAATTGTAAGTTATGGAAGGGCATTAAGGGAATATAAATGGGGAGTAAAGTGCTTTTGGCTCTTTAAATGGCAGAACAAATAAATCATTTTTGTCACATATTTATTATGGACAGCTGTGATATGATAGAAGAGACTTTGTTAGGCAGATGTAAAAGTTTTCTATTTTGATAGGTTTTCATGATTTTGGTGGCATGCATCTGCCAGACAATGATGGACCTGTCAATTGCCTAGTTTTCTTCAGTATTAATCTGGTAAGTTTGGGTTTGCTTATCAATTTGTATTTTATGTGCAGGCTATTCTCTGGAACATGGATACCCTGCAGACTGAGAGCACGCCTGAGGAACATACATCAATTATTACAGATGTCCGTTTTAGGCCGAACTCAACTCAGCTGGCAACATCTTCTTTTGATAGAACTGTGCGACTGTGGAATGGAGCAGATGTAATGATCTTAACTTTTGCGACTTTATAAGAAATGTATTTAATAATCAAGTGTAGCTTATCCTTTTCTTGCTTTCTTTTCTTTTCTTTTTTCGTTTAATAATGCATTTATAAGAAATGTATTTAATAATGCATACGCAGGTTTTAGATTAAGTAGGATCAAAACAGAAAAATGAAATATAATTTTAGTAAAATTAAAAATAGAGATCATGGAGCGAAAATTGAGGACAATGAAGTTCATAAGAGTAATTATTTGGTATTTAAGATCGATTATTCATAAGAGAGAGGAGATTGAATAGGATTTTATTAACAGAATTAAAGTAGGTTAAGCAAAAATGAGAAGCATAACTGAGATATTATGTGATTGTAGAATACTTATCGAGTTGAAGAAAAAATTTTATAAGATAATTATATGATCAGCTATGCTTTATGGTACAAAATATTGGAGAGTTAGAAAACATGTGTACAAAATTAATGCTATTCAAATGAGAATGTTGAGATGGACTTGTGTTTATGCAAGAGAAGATAAAATAAGATGAAGTCATCGAAAAAAAAAGGTGGAAGTAGCACTAGCTAAAGACAAATTGAGAGAATAATGACTTATATGGTTTGAATATTTGCAATATAGGTCGATGTATTGGTATAGAGAAATGATTTGATACATGGACCAAAAAAAAGGGATGGAAGTAAACTGAGAATCACATGAATGAACTAATAATGAAGGATTTGATATCTCAATATTTTTCGAAAAAATGTGGCCCTAAATTGAGCAGAATAGAGGAAAGGGACTCAAGTAGTTGATCCTAACTAATTTGGGATTAAGTCTTAATGGAGTAGAGTTAAGTTATAATAATTCAATATCTATCTTAAACTAAAATTGCTCAAATTATGTGCTTCTTGTTTCCCTTTCTCATTTATAAACTTTACTTCTCTTCTTGAATCTTGCTAGCATGGCTTTGATTCTTTAGGTTCTTTGTTTTGAACTGGTGGTGGCAAATAAAGTTTTTTAAGAATGCCATTAACATCACCAATCGGTCACTTTCATCTTTCTTGTTGATTATATTTGAATGAGTTATAATTGTTTCTTACATCCTTATACTGAATCTAATCAACAATATGGCTGTCTGCCTGCTGGGTAAATTTTGATCAAATAACTGCACTGAAACCCAAACTTTATTTACTGGAAGACTCGTAGTTTGTTCCTTAAGCTATAAATTCTTTTTTTTTTTTTTTAATAAACCACTTGAATTTTTCTACATCTTATTAGAGGTCTTAATTTTTTTGTTCTCTGCAGATCGATAATTGGAAGTTTTGTTAGAAATATGTCTTATGACTTGCTCTGAGCTAGCTTGAAATGCATGCTGGGTATCCAACTGTCTGATAAATGAGACGCTTATAACACAATTTTCTGGCCTGTTTTGCAGCCTGGCTATTGTTTGAATGTTTTCAGTGGGCACAACTCTGCAGTAACATCTCTTGATTTTCATCCAAAGAAGACAGATTTCTTCTGCTCTTGTGATGACAGTGGTGAAATTCGATACTGGAGTGCCAGCCAGTTCACCTGCTCGCGTGTTTCTAAGGTAAAATTTCATGTTTTTGTTTTCATCTGTTCACCTTTAGTTGTTGTTAAGTATGCTCTTTTCTTTAATGTTGTCTGTATTGTTGGTCAAGCAGGGTGGTACTGTACAAGTTAGGTTTCAGCCTAACATTGGACAGTATTTAGCAGCAGCAGCGGAAAATGTGGTGTCCATTTTTGATGTTGAGACAGAAAGAAAGACATACACATTGCAGGTCTTTTAATATACCACAATTATGTCTGTAATGAGCTTTTCTTCTTCTTCTTTTCTTGGAAAAAAAATGGAATGACAAAGTGGATTAATTAAACTTCTGCTATTCAATAAAATTCACTAATTGTTTTGTTTAATCCCCTATCTTTTTTATATTTTCAGGGCCATATCAAGGGGGTGCAATCTATTTGCTGGGACAATAGTGGGGAATACCTAGCATGTGTCAGTCAGGATTGTGTAAAGGTGTGGTCGTTATCGGCAGGAGACTTCATTCATGAGCTAAACTCGAATGGAAACAAGTTTAACTCATGCGTTTTTCATCCAAACTATACAAGCCTTCTGGTTATTGGAGGCTATCAGGTAATTGTGGTATATTTTCAACTGCATTGATAGAGATAAGCAGATGTACACTCAACTGCATCCAAAACTACCTGACAAATATACAGTGCTCCATCATGGTTAATTTACTTAGGACTTCTGCCTACCTAAAGAAGCTTCCTCCTGTTAGAATTTGATCTGATCTTATATTCTTCTACTTCTATTTCTATATTATTGTTTTAGAAGTGTTAGATAATATTTAGTAGAAAAAAGACTTTATTCTATTTGGTGCTTTGAATACATGTATATATTGAAAAATGCTTATTTTTACCATCATGAACCTAAGGCTGTCTTTGGATGCTGAATTGCTAACCACATCCTGAGTCGATTCAACTAGTTTGGTTGGTTCTCCATGGTTAGTGGGATAAAGCCGTGAAAAAGGTGAAAAAGCAAAGAGAGAAAACTCTTTATGGTTAACTTCATTTCACTCTTGTCTCCCAAATAAATTTACCTCTCTCAAATAAATTTACCTAGATGAGGTAACTTTTTGAGTCTTTGACTGAATATCTAGTCTTTGGCTGGTTAAACAAATAACTCTCCCTTGACCACCATTTAACTGTTGTCCAAACACAGCCTTAGATATTTCGGACATGGATGCTTTGCTAGCGCCGGCAGATATTCATGTTACATTTTCTAACTGCTGGCCTTGAGCATGCTCTTTGAAGTGGAAGAAACTCCATTTTTTTCAAGTGGGTCTTTTTTTTTTTTTATGCTTTCCATTGTCCCCACTACCATGACATTTTGGTTTCTTAACTAGAACACTAAACAAAATCTGGGTAGCCCATGAAGTAGCTCTACTTTGTTTTGCTTTTCTTCTGCTCTTCAATGGTTAGCAGGGCTACTTGCCATACTTCAATTCTGATAAGTCATTTTTGTGGTTCTGTTTTGCTGGCAGGCAAATCTCCATTCGGTTTGCATTTTACTTGATTGGGTGCTCTTGCTAATTTTAGTTATGTATTCTTTCGATTCTTGCAGTCTTTGGAGCTGTGGAATTTGATGGAAAACCAAACTATGACGGTCCCGGCACATGAAGGTCTGATTTCAGCATTGGCACAGTCACAAGCCAGGGGAACGGTGGCCTCCGCTAGCCATGACATGTCTGTTAAGCTGTGGAAGTAGGCGTGGAGGTCTCTTGGACTCGCAATGTTGCTGACAGCGTTCTCTCAAAATTTCAGGTTAAAATAAAAAGAAATAATGTCTTCCATATTTCGTTGGTTGGTTGGTTGGTTGGTTGAGAGCAATAAAAACTGGAGGGAGTTGTTTGCAACAGCCAATCGTGGGGGGGTTTATGCGTGTAGAAGAATGCGTTGTCTTGATGGTAGGGCTGGTACTGGACACCGGAGGAAAGTTGTAGTTGGTTTTTAAAATTTTTTTCAACTTTAGTTTATGTAATCTATATGAATTATAAACCCATATATAATTTGGTGTTGATTTGGAGAAATAGTGCAGTCTGATGAGGTGTAGGTGGCTGTATTTTGACTTGTTCATGCAAAGCGTCGTCTCATGGCAGGTAGAAACCTGACAAAAGTCATTTGTAGTTGGTTGCATTCCTGGAAATAGATGAGAAATTGTGTGGACTGAAAAACGTGATAATTCACGGTCAAGGAATGCGACTTTTTTTATGGTGCAATGCCACCGGTAAAGGTCTTTTTGATTGTTTGTGCAAATGAATCAAACAAATCGGAAGGGGGATATATATATATATAAGCGAGCGCACATAAACGCATGTATATATTTGGATTATTGATCTGCGTATGTATGTTATCGCTATGCTAATTATTAAGGTTTTATTATTATTTATTTTTTGTAGAAATATTATTTATCATAACCTAATCATGCTCTGGTTGGATAAAATAATAAAATCTGAGTATTGATTATTTTGTTGTTTCCTTATAAAAATATAAAATGATCGTTTTATTCTTGAAAGATAATATTTATTATTATTATTTTAATACGTAATAATATTATTGCCTATTAAATTGATTATTAATTATACTCTATATTCGCTAATTATTTATTTTTCAATATTATAAATTGTTTGTTAATTAAAATAACGCTTAATATTTTAGTTCCTTAGACTATAACATTAGACTTGAAGCTTATGCAACCTTCCTTACGTAGCGTAAGTAAGCGTACGTTGGTAAATTAAGATTGTATTATTTTAATATTTATAAGATATTTAATTAATTTTTTAGTCATTTGATATTGAATATTACTAAATATTGTATAAAATCGATAAAATATTATGAATTCATTTTTAATTATTTTACAGTCATTGTAATTTTTCTAAACTTGGCATCCACTGGAAGCATGCGCAACATTATTATTGGTTAATATCTCATACCCACAAACTTAAATGTAAAAAAGAATTGACATAGACTAAAAAGTATTGAATAATTTTTTAAATATTACAAGGACGGGCACATCCATTATGTAACTCCAAGAACATAATATACAACATGTTTCCCTTTCACTTTTGATACTGAAAATCCATCAGGGCGGTAAAAAGGATTTAGAAACGATGCCAAGCATATGCAAACGCAAGCTGCTGCACTTGTATGTGATATAGAGATAATGGGTGGCTCGAAAAAATATATAGAAGCAATTGTTTGGGATCTTGAAAGCCCATTCAACTCTTCTAATATATGCAACTCTTTTGTGCTTACAAAAAGAAAGAGCTAGATGGACATGATTATCAGGTATTGTTACGTCGAAGAGTGACAAATTAATTTTTTAAGTAAATGATGCAGAGAAAAACTGAGGCTTCTGACATCTATAAACTATCCTTGAAAAAAAAAAAAAAAAAAACTAGTTGTATGTTAAATTATACCAAGCTGTTGTAAGTTAACCACCTGACAATTTTATAGGACTATGCATTCCAACCAGAAAAGCTAGCAGTTGCATGTTATTGTTCAAAGTCCTAACTTGAAATTAGATACTGTTCTTAGATTTATATAATAATTTAATAACTTTATATGAATAGAGATGTACCATGTTCCAAGGTAAGTATCCCAATAAGTTAGGGGAATATAATGTTATAAATAACTAAGAAGTTTGCTAGATGAGGTGAAAGGAAAAAAAATAGTAGCAACATTTTATTTTTTTTCGAAAAAAAACTTTTACTTATTTGAGAGGTTTTTTTTTTTTGCTTCTACTTTGGAAAGAATGCGCATCGATAAGTTTAACCATGAAACTTTACATTGCTCTTGTTAGGTCACGATAATTACTCTATACAAAATTGTTGGATGTTTATGCTCAGGCCCATCCCATATACTTTCTTTAATAAAAATTAAAGCATGCATATATAAGATGAATTCCTACCTTTATGACAGAAGAAGATATTTACTCCTTTGAAGTCTATAATTTATAGTCAAACACTTAAATAGAATCAAAGATATGCACAATTAACCATAACATATATTACTCAAAATGTCTAAGATCAAAAAATTGCATATCTTGGTAATCCCTAATCTTTACATCAAGTAAAGGTAAAAGAATAGATAATTTTTATTATGTTATTATACTATAAGATAAACTTTTATATTGAAAATTTGCTTTATTAGTCATGATCAATATATATCTTAAAATATTTATGATTTTTAGGCGATAGGAGGATATGAAATCATATCATTTTAACTGTGCTATTGGGCACACTTGATATGTAGGCTGGAGATAACTAAAATATATAATTTTTGTTGTCTAAAAATTTTTAGCAGCATACAACACGATACATGGCATGGATTGCGATCCTAAGGTAAAAGCACATGCGTGCCTTCTCTCTTTGTGCGTGAAGTCAATGAACCTCAAAATTAAAGGTCCACGCATGATCTCATTTGGTAGAAAATACCGTGCCAGTCTTGTATTTATTTATGATCAGGCTATCAGGTCCTCTAATTCTGCGACTTCTTAATTGAGAACATAAAAGAAAATCTCAATTATTTTATGATGGAAAGAATGAAAGGAAAAATAACAATAATTAAGCTTTTCGAGGATGAAAAAAAAATTGTTAGAAGGGAAAAGGTCAAGGGACAAGTAACTGCAAGTAACTAAATCAACCGGGAATACTGGGTCCCAACAAACGGAAATCGAAAGCCCATGAAACGAGCGCAATGTGGCGGACGACAGAAGGCTTTCCGGCACCCATAAATACGTTGGGTGCAAACGGGCTTAAAAATTCATTCCACTTCGCATTCTCAACAGAAGCAGCGACCTCTTTCCACCACCAAGCCTACTAGAGAGAAGGAAGTAAGCAGCAACAGCATCTAAGATGGCAAGCATGACCCTCGCCGGCGCCCTTCCAAAGTTCCTCCATGCCCGGCCAGCCGTGCCCCGGCGAAACCCGTGCTCGAGGGTCCTCGCCACCAATGCTCCGAGAGCTCAGGTGACCGACCCACATTGGCTTCCATTGGCTAGAAATCAAACAGGGAATCCAAGCTTTAAGATTCCTTGTTTCTTGTTTTGTTTTGTTTTGTTTTGGTAGGGGAGCATGGGAGGGGACGCTTGCAAATCCGTCAATGAGGCGGCCGGAAAAGTGTCAGGGGAGGTCAAGAAGTCCGCCAACGAAACGAGGGAGATGGCCAGTGCGGCTGCCAGCGAGGTAATTTAATTACTAGCGTTCATGGTTTCAAAGCTAGCAATTGCAATAGTTTTTTAGTTCTTTCTCCCACCCATACGTCAAAGGTAATCAATAATAATACCTATTATTGAGGGAATGCTCTGGCTTGGCAGGTGGCAGACACGACCCAAGATCTGAGTCACAAGGCACAGCAATTGGCCCAAGATGCGTGGGGGACGGCCAAAGAAACTGCTCAGAAGGTAAAGGACGCAGTGGTTGGCCAGGCTCAAGAAACGAAGGAGAGCGTCAAAGAAAATGCCGACGCTGTCAAAGAAAATGCCGACGCTGTCAAACGCGCCATGAACACAAAGAACAATCGCTAATTTCCACCTCCGATCTCATCAGCATTTCCCTCCGTCTCATGTATTACTCGAGTCCTTGCAATTTGTTTTGACCATTTGCCTTTGTAACGCCACTACTGCTACGTGTCCTTCGGTGGGACTAGCATACGTAAATAAAGATGCATGCATCCATTAGTCTCGATGTTAACCATGCATCGAGTTTACCAGAGTTCTTTCTTTTCAACCTTGTCAATTAAAATCTAGTGAGTTGGCATGAGATGTTTTGTGTTTGACAGAAGAGTTCAAACAAATGCGAGCTATAATTTCATTTCCATCTTTCTTATAAAATATCCACCACCCCCTATGTCAGCAATATCCATATGAAAGAATTCTTAAAGACAAAGCTGGCCAAATCAAGTCTAATGCCATTCTTTGAGTTCGATTTTGGCCATGGTTCTTTGGTCTTTGAGAAAGGAAGGAAACTAGTTCCCTTCAGCATTATATTAGCATGCACGCGAAGGCACCTTATATGTCCTATGACTAGTACCAGATGAAATTGGAAGGGCATAATGCATATGAAGTAGCTCTCAGCTTGCAGAGCAACCTGCATCTAATCTTCAGCCCTAGCACCTATATTGGTAGGGTCAGCCCAGCCTTGAAGCTTTGTGGGCAAATGTTAGATTCATAGCTTTATGTGAAGAGCTGAAATGTTGAGTGGAGAAGGACCAGCAGCTGGATCTTGAATTGTGCAGTAACAGTGTGCCAGCAGCAACAAGTTTAATCAGCTGATATGTGCTGGATTTGTTCAGATCAAACGCTAGAACCAGAATGACAATAGCAACAGTATCAACAGAATATCTTCAATTGGAAATCAGATCCTAAGTTTTAGAATTCTTGAAGCCATGCTAAGTAAGTAGTTCAGATCAATTGGTATCAAAGCTGTCTAGCTCCCAAATTCAGAATCATTTGCATTTTCTATGGTTGCTTTGATGGAAGCTCAAATGGCAGAATCTTCTGTAGAAGGTTATCTGCTTTCAGTTCTCTAGTATCACTGTATCCTCTATCACCAAATTGCTCTCTTTTTTATACTGTACTCTCTCTCTCTCTCTCTCTCTTTTTTTTTTTTTATGATACTTTTAATAAACTTGGTGATGCTCTTTCCTCCAATTTTTCATCAAAAAATATAAACCTTAACGATGCATTGCCCAAAATTAAAGAGGTTGATGAAGGTTTGGATTGAGTCAGAAATATGAGCTGCCAAAACATCAAATAAATTAATAAATAGGCATGACCATTAATATATAGGTGCATGCATCTAAAATATGGGTTGGTTCGACTTAAAAGACCTACAAAAACTAGGAAATTGGATGGCAACTCTATTTGAAGATGTGACTGGTGATTGCGATATGGGCAACGACTAGCTCTCCATTATTCCAAGTTTGAAGGTTTTAAATTAAAACTAATAGTGATGGAATCTTTCACTGTTTTTAATTTTAGCGCACAACTTCTCACCTAATATGAATCATCTCTATTAGCACAGGGCTGACTAGTTTTATCGTCCAATATAATCATGCCTGCATCTAATAATGATGGTTCTTCTAAAAGCTTATCGCTTTAAAGTCTGAAAAATGATCTATATATCAAGTCGCCTAAATAAATCTAAGGGTCTACAAATGATATTTGAATGAGTCCGTGAGAATAAATCCAACATTTACGTAGGTTCAAAAGGGCTTGTAATTTCAAATAGGACATGATTTATCTGTTGAAACTATGCCCTCGTTAAATAAACACAATCCCAAAGGTGGTAGGTAGCCTTTTGTTCAACGTCAAACCCACTTAAAAGTTTGGATAAGATCAGTAGACTTTACGTAACAGCACCCCCACGGTTGCTGGGAGGCATTTTCTAGGTACATGAGTCACTATTCTAAGCCTTTCAACCGATTGCTATTATAAGTTTCCAACAACCAGCAGACCTAATTGAAGAGAATCTCTCCAATCACTGACTGACCCAAAATCTCATCCCTATCGTGTCCGTTAACCTGTTACCTGTCCACAGACGCCATGCTTGCCAACTTTTCAAGCCTAATCCAACTTCTGACTTGAGATCAGCTGTTTGGGGTTGCTTGCAAGGACAACCCATCATGCCTCATTCCATGGGCCCACCTGCAAATACTGATGCATGTCAAACCTTCATTGGTTGTAGCTTCTGGCTCCCTCCAGCTGATCTGATCTCTAACAGCAAACAGGCTTCTGAACTGGTCAGAGATGATGTCTTTGTCAGAGGAAGTTACTACGTGGGAGGGAAGGTGATATCACCCTTTTTTTTTTTATATATATATATATAAATTTTAAGCCTTCAACGACCCAACCATTGGCTTGGGTCGCACTCAAGGACAGCTGCATAATTTCGTAGAAATACTGGATTTATAAGTAGTGTTATGTGCGTTTACTTTCAGATTTTTATGTTGATTTCCTACGTGTTGATATCTTTTTCAAATTCTTTTTGATCCCTGGAAAAGAATTAGTTATGTTTAGTAGAACCTAATTGTATGATTGACCATTTAGTATGCAACGCTTGGTTGACTTAAAGCAGACCACTTGCCCTGATGGTTTTTTTTTTCTTTTTTCTTTTTTCTATCAAATAATCTAAGAGACGGCCATGTATGCTTGCCATTGCAGACCAGAAGCTTGCCCCAGACTAGTTTAAAGAACGGTGTAATATTCATCCTAAATTCTACCCGGAGCTCTCAAATTGCCTTTTTTTTAAATAAAAAAAAAAAAAAATACAGCCTTCCCTTTTTAGCTATGAAATCAATCTAATAGGTTTTTTAATGACCATAATACCTGTGCCGATGGAAGCATTAATCGCGTTGACAACATGTGGAGGCAATATTGATGTTGTACCCTCTTTTGTTTCGAAGAAAGTCGTTGTCTATGTTTGAAATATGCTAAAAATTCTACGAAATAGCACTGTAACCATTCTTCTCCAAAAATCATAATCTAAGGCTATCGATTTCATATCTAATGTTAGTAATGGTATAGGATTTTTGCCGTGCATAAAAATAGTTGGTGTAATTCTTGAAATTAATTAATTCCCATGCATTTTCCTTTTAGATTAAACAAAATATTGCCGAGCATTTAATGCTGTAGCCTTATAATTAAAACAAAAGTTAATTACATTTTTCAATTAACAAAAATCTTTGACCTCCAACCACTCGGGATGGGTGGCCGGTCAATTCTTTTTAAAAAAAGATCACGAACTTATAAAAGAATTAAATACCTTTATTCTTCGTCTTTCCCGTTCTGACGCCACCTTCCTCTAGGATTCTTCCAATATATGGTCGCTTGGACGTTCCTCTTTCTCACTGCCCGCTTCTATCCTTCTTCGTCTTCCCATTCTCACCTTTTGGCCCACCCTTCCTTCCTTCTCCTCTTCCCAAACCCTTCCAAAACCCCACAGGAAGAGAGAGAGAGAGAGAGAGAGGGTGCTCTGCGCCTCCTGTTCGGTAGCCATGTCGGAGATCGCGTCGGAGGCATGGAAACGCTACCTCGGCCAGCTTCAAGAACACCCTCTTAGAACAAAGGTTGGGTCTTCTTCCCCTTTTCGCCATCAAGTTTGGTTTTTTCCTCTTTTTTCCTCTGTTTCTCTTTGAATCTTTGCTTCGTCTTTTTTTTTTTTTAATAAAAAAAAAAATTTGTTACTTTTGGTGTTGGATTCATGGGTTTATCTGTTATTCTTCCTCTTTGGTTTGTAGGCAATCACGTCAGGGGTTTTGGCTGGATGCAGCGATGCGGTTGCTCAAAAAATCTCCGGGATCAAGAAGCTCCAATTGAGAAGGCTGCTTCTTGTCATGGTACGACGCTCCGATTATTTCATTGCGATGTAAAATTTTATAAAAATAGCTTCCTTGCTGGGTTCTTCTTCCATGGTGCTTCTATTGTGGGGTTTGATGCTTTGCAATTGGGGAAAAAGATTGTGTAGATCAGCGGTGTTAAGCGTTTGAGATGATCCTAACTATAACGTGAACCAGCTTGATTAGATCAATTTGGTTACTCACTTTTTAACTGGATGATACTTCTGCCATTGGTTTCATCTAACTCTGGGTCCTTAAAGATGAAGTGCCTTTAGATCATAATTCACATATTCCATATTGTGTACTTTCAATAATCCACCTTCATTTTTTTTTTTTTTTTTTTTTTTTTTTTGTTGGGATCCTTAACCCAAATTTTGAGAAGAAGTCTAACTGTGTCCTATCTTTGATGATTCGTGCTGCATTTTGCCAAGTTCGAATCTGTCAAGCTGTTGTATTTGTCTTTAAAATATGAGTTATCTGTGTTAGTTTTTACATTCACAAAGGTTTAGAGGCGTTATTAAGTCTAAGGAACCTAACCTAATATTGGTGTTTTTTTTTATTTTTAGAACCCGGTAACAACATCAAAACTGGATTTTAGTTAATTTAGAATTTGTGATTGCCTTGATATATCAGTGCAATTAACGTTATGATTTTTCAAAGTGATCATTAGATTAGCACTGTCGTTTCGATATTTTATTTGGAGTCCTTTTTCGTTTGATACCGTGGATTATTTTGCTTTTATTTGTTAAATTAGCTGAGTATTCAACCCTTTTGGTCGCATTTCAAATCAATATATCACTTGCTTTTCTCTTAACCATCAATCACCTGTTAATGACCACTGCTCGGTTCACCCGGGATGTGGCAGTCGGGGATTGGTGCCAAACATCATGGGGTCGGCTGTGTAAATCATGCCCCGCCTGTGCTCAGTCAATCAGCAACCCGCACATCGCTTGGTGAATTGAATAGTGATTAGTAGCAGGGGATCTATAACTTTTTCTTTCCCTCAAATATCTGATCTTGTCCAAAGATTTGAGGCACATTAGTATTGTTGCACCATTGCTAGATTCTGCCTAAGACATTTCTTCCCTTCCATTCATGCTGGAGGGTAAAATTGCTATGGGTAAAGTCTCAGGTAAAAATAATAAGCAGAAGAAGATATGGTTACAAAGTGAAGAGGAAGGAGAGGGGAATAGTGGGTTTTACTGTCAAATAAGCTGTTTGAAACAAAATTTTTAGGATCTTGTTACAGAACTCATACAATTTAGAATAAATATTTTAGTGTTGTGTATTGCATGAGCAAGCAAGAACTGGTCATTATGGTGGCTAGCTTATGTCCAGAGTTGAAGTTGTTTCATCTGGGTCTTGCTGGGATTCAGACAGGAACAAGCTTTGAATTGTAGGAATAGCCTTTCTGTGCATGTGGTATGGTGAAGGCATTTAGCATTGAGAAGCAAGGTTCTATTACTGAGATCGATCATTTATATCCTTCTAGTGTTTAGGTTTTGTCCTTTCCCATGAAAAACTAACTCAGCTTATATGATCTCATTGAACAGATAATGTCCAGCATCATTTTTAGGGACAATTTGAGTAGCATTTCTTTCATTTTTGGGGCACAATTTGAGTAGTATTTCTTTCCACGGCATCTGTGAAAATATTTCATTGTTGCATATGAAAGAGAGAACTTTATGTTTTTATATAACTAATTCTATCTATGCTTTGCAGCTCTATGGTTTTGCTTATGCAGGGCCTTTTGGTCACTTTCTGCACAAGCTTATGGAGATTATTTTCAGGGGAAAGAAAGGAAAAGAGACTGTTGCTAAGAAAGTAAGTTTCTTACACAAAAAAGTTGGAGATGTATTTTGCATATGCAATTGTTTGTTTCTAATGACTCTTTCTTCCTTTTATCTTTTAGTGCTGATCAACTTGGCTTGTAGATGATCATAAGAAACTTGGTCTTTGCAGGTCATATTGGAACAATTGACTGCTTCGCCATGGAACAACATGTTTTTTATGATGTATTATGGGCTGGTTATTGAAGGTATGGAAAATATGAATTATGAGTCACTCTATGTTTAACACTCCATCTCAAGTTCCCTTGATGTTGATTCCATTGTATATGGATGCTGAATGTCTGTTGTAAATAGTTGCACAAAAGCTATCAGAAATTATCCATCTTGCAATATTTTTTTGGACTCCTCCAGTCAACATGTAATTCTGCTTCTTTTAGTTTTTTGTTTCTTAATTTGTTTTTTCTTTAAGCCTTCTAGCCTAGATTAAGTTCTAGAAACTACAATCTCTTGGTGGCCTTGCCAGCATAACAGAACCAACCTCTTCAGCAAGCAGGTTGCAATCGTTGTCTGCAGGGATTTCTTTGTTTATAGAATAAGGGATAGGGTACTTTGTTAAGTTCTAGCATTGCTGTTTTTTATTTAAAAAAAAAAATACTTGAATTGCTTGAATTCCATATTGGTGAAAATATCAAGCTGTTGGATGGAAGAATTCTTTGTTAATATTGTAAAAGAGGAAAAAGAGTCTTCATTAGCTGGAGGGCTTTCTAGGCACTTATATGTAAAGTTGATATTTAAAGAATGTGCATCGATAGTGGAATATAAGTATGCATTCTGACTTTTGCCACTGTATCTGATACAGCCCATTAAATTCAATACAATGTTAATACATTGGAAAATTGTCAGTATTTGGTTACATTTTCTCCCCGCATGCATGTAGAGAAATTGGATTGCATCAATTGTCATTACTTTTTTCCTTTCTTTTTTGATGCAAAAGATGGAAGGTCCATCAGAGTTTCATTAAGAAAATGGAACAGTTACATCAAAATAGCTCACCTAATAGGCAAGAGAGAAACGTGAAGAAGAGTAATAGGGGAAAAATCCAAATGGAAAGAAGAGAGAGAGAGAGAGAGAGAGAGAGAGAGAGAATGATATGACTTGAATGCAAGATCATGATATAACTTGATGTAATTTCCTAAATGGTAGGTTTTAACTACCAGATTTTTGGTTGTTTGAATGCCCTGTGAACCTTTAGCCCATTTCTGGAGACAGGCACATTGGTTGAGTGTAATCATGGCTGCAATTGCATTTGCTTGTAAGGGGGTTGGCTGGTTGTACTGTTTCATTATCAAAGGTTTGGTTGTATTGAGTAGCTTGTATCCGCATTTAAAAACTTACATAACTATTGTTGTTCCATTGTTAAATGCAGGAAGACCATTTAATTTAGTGAGGAACAAGGTCAGGAAGGATTACCCAAAAGTTCAGTTGACTGCATGGAAGGTACTTCTTAATATATTCTATGGAACCTTATTTTGGGTTTTGACCATGTTCAATGGACCCCTAGTATATATTTGCTCTGAACTTTATGTACTTTGATTGCAGTTTTGGCCCATAGTGGCTTGGGTGAACTACCAATACATGCCTCTGCAGTTCCGCGTTCTTTTCCACAGCTTTGTTGCTTCATGCTGGTCTGTCCTTCTCATTCATCTTAAATTACTTCATCCAGAATGGATTCTCCACTTTTTCCCCTCTAAATTATCATGGCATGAATAGATCGGTAGATAGACATGTTTGCATGATGCCTTATTTAGCCATATAATTTTGTGTTTGAAAATTTACCATTTAAGGATGCAGGTTATAAAATTATCTTTTTCAAAACATGTTTTATGTGCCTGTTTTTGCATTTGATGGTTGAATATATGCATTGCTATTCTCTCTGCGCATACATGAGTGCTTATATGTGCATGAGAAAATGTGCTTGCACATATAATAACAACAGCAGCAATAACAAAGCCTTAATTCCAAACTAGTTGGAGAAACTAATTGGAAGGCATGCTCTTGCACATGAAATGTGCAAATAGAGAGACACATTAACAAGTCAGATTATAAGGCAGAAGCAAATTACCCATATAGATATGGCTGTAGTTACTTATATGCTTTTTCCTTGTGCTCTGTTCTCTGTGAGTCATGGGTATTTTATGTCCCGGGATATCTAAACAGTAACTTCGTTGACTCAATGTGTTTGATCTCGCAGCCATGCTTAACTAAGATATTGTCAGTAGAATGTGTGCTTAGTGCATACACTTTGCAAATGCTGATCTTAATGTATGTTCTGCAAATTCATGATTTTAATTGCTAATTTGCAACTCCACAAAAGGGTAATCCACCATGTTGAAGGGCATGTGTTACTCTGAGATTTTTGTAAGAGGAAATCCCTCTATACGCAAACTGAAAGATCAAGGAGAAATTCAGGGTTTAATTAAGCACTGAATTCCAGGGTTTTCAGTTGTAGCATGTAGCTTCATTCAAGTGCCACCAGAATTCCTCATGTGATTTTGAGCTTATAATTTTCTGATCAGATTCCATGCCAGTTCAATAATGTGTATTTGTATGCTGAACAATGTTATTTTTCTATGGAATCCCAGGGCGGTGTTCCTGAATCTAAAGGCACGCTCAGTTGCTGTTAAACAGGCATAATGTGCCAATAAGAGAAAGTCATCAGTTGGGTGCTTGCTAGCTGCTTCTTTCGCCATGCTTTGAAGTGTTCCTCAACCTGGGTTATTGGGAACCCTACTATTCAGTTATTAGGAATTAAGTAAGTTTGCACTTTGTCAAAAAAGAAAATCCATGATTGTTTCTGTGCTTTACAGACAAAGTAGATAAGTGCCTGTTTTGTTGCAATGTGATCCTTGAGTTGTGTATGCATCTCAACTTATAACATGTGAGTTTATATTCTCTCTGTATTGCTTTGTTCTGCATTTGTACTCAAGTAATTATAAATTAATTGGGGGTTTTGATGAATTTCAATTTCAATATATTTTCTATAGACACGAGTGTTCCCAAGTACAATGACAGGAAAAAAAAAAAAAGGTTCCCGAGAACCTACCATGTCAAAAGCCAGAAAATCAATTTAATGCCATGCAATTATAATACACTGAGAGAAAGGTGAATGAGACATGTTTAAAATTAGTTGAAGTCATTCATCTGAAAGTCTCTTGTATTTGACTTTGACCTCTATTATTTTCCCAAGTTGTGTTTTTCTCCCCATTGTCAAATAGCTGAGAATTTCTGCCTGATCTTGTTTGGAAGAGTTAACATCATCAAGAACTACAGCTGTTGCATTTTGGATGTAAATGAGCATTGATGTTTTTTAAAAGAAAACTCTTATCGATTCACTATTTAAGCCTTAAATTGATGCTAATGGAGATTGCTGCAGCATTAAAATCCGTGCTGGGCAAAGCTTGGGCTGATAATAAAAGAAGTTGAGTTGACTCTCGGCTTGTCTATCTCTTTGGCGTATGGACTTGTTGAATCACTTCCCAGATGCTTTATTTTATTTTGGTAAACCCACTTCAAATGTGTATTGAAGCAGCCTATCAACTCTGAAGACCTGACGTCCCACTTCCATCAAAGCTCACTAGCCCAGTCATTTCTGTGTCTTCCATTGTTTATGCTGGCGTATAGCAGCATCAAAGCCCTATGATATGGATACTGGAAGTCTCCTCTAAACCCCCCTCTAATCCTAACAAAAATGGGATTTTGGGAAGGATGGAGCTTAGATGTGGTTTCATAGGTATGAACGATCAATTTTTGCTCCATCTCTCTTTCATTTTTTTTTTTTTTTTTCACGGTCAATTAAGCCTCCATTAGGCTCTAGACTTTGTGTTGTGGTGAGTGAGAAGGAGAGAGAAACCGAACAGCCTGCATCTATGCAGTAGTGATGGGTTTCTCAAACTGGTGACTTTGTGGGCATGATTTGGTTTTCAGATCATCCTGGATCCCTCCCAAAATATTTGATCCCTTCATGTGCTATATATATATATATATATATATAATGATCTCACCAATCTATGTTGAAACTATATAAAATTCTGTTGTTGCCTGTCTTGGATGATCATGCCTGATGTCTTTTTCTATCATAACGATCTCACCAATCTATGTTGAAACTATATAGAATTCTTTTCTTACAATTACAAGAGGACACACCGCTTGATTTAGTAACTAGAAATACTAGATTTGATACTTTAACTGATGGTGCATTCCAAAAATTTAGATTTGAACCAGATAGATCTCTCCCTTTCTTGCAAAAAATGAATGAATGAATAAATAAATAAATAAATATTTTTTTTTTTTTTTTAAAAATGAAATTGTTGTAGATTCAAAACATGGCTGATGGAGAGGCCTTTGAAACCCAAAATCATGTCCTTTCAAAACCAAAAAGTTTGTGATCCATAAATTTGATTTTTAATTACAAAATAAATGTTAAAACATAATTTAAATCTTAATGCCAACCAAATCTCCATAGATCGATTAAAATACAATTAAAGGAATTAAAGCGAAACAGGTACATACACCCTGTCTATATGTCCATGCGTCTTCTTCGAAACCTACAATACTGTTTGCCAGAGAAAAAGAACACCTACTGTTATTAAAGATGACAATAGTACTCCCTGTGTATATATATATATATAGTTTGCCATCCTCCCCACCATCTTCATTGTCCACTTGGCTCAAATTGATGAATGCCTCCACCAACCGAATACGGAATCATCCCTCTTCTGCTTGTCAAATAGCAAATTTTTATAGTGACTGGTAGAGCATCGGTGATATGGTTTGATACTAATTAATGGGATGGGAAAGCAAGCTGAAGACCTTTCAAGAGGGAAGTAAAGGTTATTCTAACAACTTACTCCATCCAGCTCCATGGCCTTGGGGTTGAACATGGGACAGCTCTCACTCCGGATAGACAGAGACTTGCACTGCCAGCAAGACATCTTAATTTCTCCCTCTTTTTGATTAATAGAAGAGAAAATCTGAAATGGATTTTTATCATGGATTCTTCCATTCCAATGAAGCGAAGCGACGATGCATTGGGTGTGGCGGCCACATCACCTCGTGAGGTGGGATAAACCCACGAACTTTAAACAGCTTGAAGAACATATTCTATTTTTCTCTAAGCTCTATCCAACACAGTTGGTTCCTTGCTATGAATTCCATGAGAATCACTTGCATCCGTCCTCATTGTGTGAACAAACACCAATTTCACATAATTGAAATCTCTGTTCCCCAAAACAACCATCATGACCAAGACTCCTGAGACTAGTAAAAAGAGTTGTTCTTTCTTCTTCTTTTTTTTTTTTTTTTTTTTCCTTCTTGACAGCTCTTATTTTTCTTCATAGCTCAATCGAGTCACGTACATCATGAACAGTTTTTCCATTTAAACAGAAAGAAATGAGCAAAAGAGAGAGTATATTGCATGAATCCAACATCACATCTCTTCCTATATATCTCCAAGCAGAAAGAATTCTTGGAGGCAGCAGCTCCCATGCATTGCTGGCACGAAACCTGGATCATCGTTGTACCACGGATCTTTCAGATAATCGAACGGTCGCGGGCACATCGGATCCGCCACGCGCCGCGCCTGGCTGATCTCGTTGGCCGGGATGGTTTTTTGCGATCTTTCAACATCGTGGATACAAAATTTCTATGCGGGACAATCCCTACCACACATGAGAACCACGTGAATCCATCGCCTTCGCTGGTTCACGCCGTAGCCCTATAACGGTCACTTTCGAACGAATCTTCCCGAAGATATCTATGCGGACGTTCGGACGATAAATTTTTCTTACAAAATCGTGCCAGCGTGCACCTGCTTCGTTGCCATTATTTATATTCACGAAACTGCCATCCCTAGCCATTCTAGCTTCTTTTTTTTTTTTTTTAATTAAAAATATTTAAGAAACTAGAAAAAAAAAATGCTATATAGGCATCCGTTTTCTATTTTTCTTAAGAATATTTTTCTATAAAAAAAGGTTTTGTAAAAGAAAATAAATTTTACTAAGTTTGATTGACACAAATTTTATGTGGAAAAGTAGTTTTGAAAATATTTTTATATATTTGGTTTGGAATAATTTAGATAAGAAAATAGAAATTTAACTCTAATACTTCTAAAATAAAAATATTAAGTAATTATTTTTTTACTTTTTTATAAAAAAAAATTAAATGGATAATTTGAATTTTATTTTTAATGAAGGATAGTTTTGGTTCTTTGATACTAAAATATTTTGTCATTGAGAAAAAAAAAAGAATAAAAAACTTGTTACCCCAAAACCTTCCCATGACAATTGAAGATTGGCATGAATTGCACCGTCCAAGAGGTTTAGAGCAAAGAAAAGTAGTGCTGAAAATTTTTTACCCCAAAACCTTTACTAAGAAGGGTTTGACAATGCATATATAAATGTTTAGAAAAAAAATTTAAGTGGAATATATGGGTACGATCTTTTAAAATATGAGGTCTAATAGTTATGTATTAGAGTTTTGACCTAACCATTTCATACATTATAAATGAGACCCGCTTTAATATTATTTTATAATATTTTATTCTAATAAATAGCCAAAATTATTATTTATATTTTTAATTCTATATAAATATCTAAAATTTACCTAATATATAATGAATTTAGCATTCAACATATGCCCGCATGGATCCTTTATATGAGATAATTGATATTATAATCATGGTATAGCATAAAAAATAATGAAAAAATAATCTAAGATAATGAGAAAATAATCTAACAATGTGTCACTTCATGCACATTAAGGTATAAGGTAACATAGAATGAGCAGCATAAAACCAACTCATCCCTTCCCATTCCTTCTGTAATAAGCAAACAAATTCCTTAAAAACATGATATTAAATGCTAGCTTTAAGCATCACATTCAAAAAATAATATTTAATGTTGAATCATGTGAAGATTTACTTGATTTTCTAATGTAAAAAAAAAAAAAATAAAAATCTTTCCTATAACTAAAAACATTTACATTTATTGAAACCAAATTCTAATTAAGGCTAAGCAACCTTCAACTCTATATAAAAGATCATCCTACAAGAATGTATCTCTATATAGATAATTATAATTATATTTTTATATTGTTCTTTTATAATATTACATATAATTATTCTCATATTTTGAACTGCGAGCGGGCTTCTTGCAGTCAGTTTGATTGCAGGCCAACTTTATAATTTTAAGTCTCACTTACGAATTAGGGCTGCCGAGTTCACGACGAGACAACTTGCTGACAGGATAAACAAGTCAATACGGTAGCTTCCATACAATATATTTGTGTCTTTTACAAAATATTTAGCATAATTTAATTCTTATTTTTAGTGACTAGGGTCTTTATATCTTCCAATTTTTATTTTTTATTTTGGTTGTATCACCAACTTTAGCAGCGTATGACTGTCAGGCAAAATTAAATTTCGATAAATAAGAATGAAAATTTATTTACTTGTTTGTTTATTCAATAACTGGCTATCCTGGGGGCCTATAAAGATTCGTCACACCATCACGTCCATGCGGAAGGAAACGCAGTATACAAGGTAAACCTCAGCCTCTGTTTCATTAACATAACCTTATATCTCCCCTCTTGTCTTCCATCCTTATTTTAACCAAGTTATTCTAGCAGGTATTGAACACCGATGAACAGCATGGCAGTAATGACTTCTTTCTATGATTGAGTGGCAATGCATCATAATGCTTACCCTTTTTCGATTGTATTTAGAATTTCTAGTAGAGATGTAGTAAAATCCATCACCTTTTCCGTCTTTAATTTTCCGTAATCAATCGATCATCTAAGAATGGGCCAACGTTATGCTTGCGTCGCTTCGGTGCGTTATCTCAGTGTTTGATGATTGCAACGATGCTATCATGGTCGTAGCTCGCAAGAACAGTACGAAGGCCCAAACATAAGAAGAAAAGGTGACATGCATGCAGTTCATCGAAACGAAGAACAAAGAAAAGGAAAAGTCTAACAGTCATTAGACAGGGAAGTCAGAGAGAGGTGTGTGTAGAGGAATTAATCTCTAGAATTTGATCGAGTTTGCCATTATTTATATTCACCAATCCGTCTGTTATTTTCCTAAATAATATTTTTTTGAGAAATATTTTCGTCAGGCTTATTTTTCTTAAAAAAAGGGTTTTGCAAGAGAAAATATATTTTATATTAAGTTTCGTTAACATGAATTTTACATGAAAAATAGTTTTTTTTTTTTTTGAAAATATTTTTTATATATTTAGTTGGGATAATTTTAAATAAGAAAAATACTAATTTGAATATCATACCATTAAAATAAAGATTTTAAAAGCGATCATTTTTTTTAATAAAAAAATAAATGACCATTTGAGTGAGAAAATATTTTTTAATTTATTGTGCATTAGTACCACTAAAATTTTGGTACTTTGATGCTTAAATATTTTTTAATGAGAAAAAAAAAAAAAAAAAAAAGATAGGGAGACAATTATGAGCAATTGAATATTAGTATGAATTGCGTGGTTGATGATATTTTTGGAGCAAAAAGGAGTAAAGTTGTTAAGGCTCATCCTAGTTGAACTAGGCCTCGTCCATTCGATCGATCTAACTCAAATCATTGTGGGCAGAGGATAATAATTTTAAATCATCCTGAAACTCATTTTCTGAACCGTCGTTAAGCGTTTGAAACCTTGGGAAAAAAGCCAGTGTGAAGAGCAGCAAGCCTTCTTTCGCTCAGGTATATAAACTCAAGATCCTAGACCCACTTGTTTGCCTTCTCTTAACCCACGATAGCATATGTTTTTATGATGGATTTTAAGTAAGAACAATCAGAGTCTAATGGTGTTCGATGTCTCATGTATTTCTTCATCCTAGTGCTAGCTCGGACCACTTCGAAGATGGAAGATCGTCGGATATTGGGTTTGGCCGTGGGATGGGCAATGCCCTTTTGTTTCTTTTTCTGGGTGTCGAATCTTACGACCATGTCTAATGGCAAGAATTCACATCAAGTGTTGATCAGAAGACTCTTGCCAATAATCAGATCTAGTGATGGCCAGCGATGATGAAGAAATTAAGGCCAAAAAAACAAATCTGCCTATTTGCTTAGATGATTTGCTCACCCATGTACGTGTGCAAGGGATGTTCGATCTCTTCGGCTTGCTGGGTGGTTGATTCCAAGTGGGAGCTCGACCGGGGCCTAAAGCTCGGTCGTGGCCGGAGTTTGGCCGGCTTCTGGCAAAGGCTGGAAGGTCAGCTATGGTTGGTCCATGGCAATAGGGTCGGGACATGGGAAGAAGAAGAAGAAGAAGAAGAAGAAGGAGAGAAAATGTCTCCTTAGGTTCCCTAGTGAGCCAGAACGAAATGGGCCATTACCTAATTGGGTTTAACCTATTTTGAAGCCTGATCATAAAATTATTTAAAGCCAAATGGGAATTTTGGGTTCTTATTGTTGTTGGGACTCTTTAAGATCTAAATGTGTTGGTGTAGGTTTTAATGTTAGTTTAATAATTAACTGTTAAGCCTAGACCAACCTTAGCTTGATGTTAGTCGGAGCCTGACTCGTGTTGCCTAATCAAGTAGTCTAAACCAGGGGATCTGTGGTAGATGTAGGTCCTAATCTGGTCGAGACCCGAGCTTAATTAGACCTTAGCTCAAGATTTTAGTCCAAGCAAGTTTAAGTGCAGAAAAGAGTTAGACTTAAGTTTAAGTTAGGATGGGTATTTTAGGAATTATATATTAATTATCATGTCATAGGGTGACATGAATTTTTTTTTAATTAAATGTTGTATAGGTAATCAACAATTCCAATTGAGTTGATTCTTTGGGTTGGCAAAAGAGGTAAGTAGGCTAATTATAAATTAATAATTTTATTCAATTACTTAATTCTAAATTCTTACATAATTCCTGATTAATTATCGATGTTTAAATATGCATTATTAGTTGAAGCATGAATCATTAATGCCTTGTTATCATTTTGCATATTTAGATTTCCTTGCTTATTTATGTGCAAAAAAATAATAAATTATAATGCATACTATTTATTGATTAATTTATGCATAATTATTTACTAAAATAATAATAAATAAATAAAAGTAAAAATAAATAATATAAAAGTTAAAATTTGTATTATTATGAAAATAAAAATAATAAAATAATGATAATAAAACTAATTTATATTGTTATCTAATAAATTTTTTTTGAATAATTAAATAATAGAATAATTGGGTGGAACTAAAAATAGAATGATAAAATAAGGCACCCATGGTCCATTATGATATGACTTGATAACTTAATGACTGATATCGGGATCCGCCTCCATAGGGGATATATATATATATATATATATGAAGGATACATCCTCATCCACAAGGTTAAATGTGGCACTCTGGCCTTGCCACAAAGATATATGTGATCGTAGTTCGTGATCGTAGCGTATTCGTAATAAGATGATATGCAAACTTAAAATAAAGATTAAAGATGATGACATAATAAATATGATGACATATAAATTTTAACAAATGAATACATGTATACCTTGATAACATGAGAGAGTCTCAAATAAAGACAGTATGTTATAAATAAAGACAGTAAGTTTTCTAAGTTTCTCGTTAAGATATCCTTGTTCGTGAAAGTTTTTAAAATATTAAATTAAAAACTTATATTTTGAATAATAAGTTTATAATTAGTCTTATTTACTAAGTGTCAACTCATTAAACTATCTTTGTTGTTTTTTAAAGCCTAAAAAATGAAGAGAGACCTTGATAGAAAGCAGTACCTGCTAACTTGTCCTAATAATTTTAGGAGTTATTTAGACTTGGTAGCTATTATAACACTTGTTCTCTTTATGTTATTCAAGTTGTAATAAGAATTTTATTTCATTCTCTATATACGCTAGTTTATAATCCCTTAAATGAATGATGACTTGTGTTATTAGACGTCTTGTATATCTAGCACGCTGTGGTTTATTACTTCTCAGATCGATCCCAAGATCTAGGACATAACAAGAGTTGAGAATTTTTTACCCAAAACCTCCATTAAGAAGAGTTGGATAGTGCATGTAAATGCTCAAAAAAAGGCCCAAGCGGAATATGTGAACATAACCTTTCAAAATATAAGGCCTAATACTTATGTATTAGAGTCTTGACCTAACCATGTTGTAGATTATAAATGAGATCCGCTTTGATATTATTTATAATATTTTATTCAAACAAATAGTCAAAAGTATTATTTATATATTTTAATCCTATATAAATATCCAAATTTTATCTAATATATATAATGAATTTGACATTTAACAAATGCCTGCATGGATCTTCTATATGAGATAATTGATATTATAATAACAGTATATCATAAAAAAATAAATGAGAAAATAACCTAATAATGCTTCATTTTATACACATCAAGCTATAATGCGACATGGATAAATAGCATAGAAACTGCTCATCTTATCCCATTCCCCCCCATTATAAGCAAACAAATTCCTTCAAAATAAGATATTAAATGATAGCTTTAAGCATCAAGTTCAAAAAATAAATATTTAATGTTGAATCATATGAAGATTTGCTTGATTTTCTAATGCAAAAAAAAAAAAAAAAATCTTTCCTATAATTAAAAAGATTTATATTTTCTTGAAACCAAGTTCTAATTAAGGCCTGTCAGCCTTCTAACTCTATATATATATATATATATATATATATATATATATATATATATAAAAGATCATCCTACAAGAATGTATCTCTATATAGATAATTAGAATCATATTTTTATATTGTTATTTTATAACATTACATTTAATTATTCTCATAATTGTCAATTTGGATTGCAGGCCAACTTAATAAATTTAAGTCTCAGCTATGAATGAATTAGGACCGCCGAGGTTCACTGCAAAGTTCTATGCAAAGACCTTTGACAGCGGGCGTCTGCCAAAAAATGGCACGATAGTTTTCACACACGATATATTGTGTCTTTTACAAAAGATGGCGAGAATTTAATTTAGGATAATTTAACTTTTATTTTTAGTATCCCAGTGACTATGGTCTTTATACCTTCTTTTTTTTTTTTTTTTTTTTGGCTCTCAATTCTATATTTTTATTTATTTATTTATTTTATTTTTGAAGAGTTCTATCACCAACTTTAGCGGCGTATGACTGCCAGACAAATTTTCGAATCCTTGGGGCCTTCAAAGATGCGTCACACCGTCATGTCCATGTGGAGACATAGTAGAAGCGTGAGGCTACTACAATGGCCCTCCATGGATCCTCCAAGCCCCTTCTTTTAGCTCTTCTCGTTATCATCGTCCTCATCTCATTTCCAGCGGCGCTGGCAGAAGAAGGTAAACCCCGGCCTCTGTTTCATCGTCATGATCATCATCATGTCAAATATCAGTATTGTTGGGAGGTAATCAAATGCCTTCCTCTACGCTGTGAGTTGGACTGCGCCAACAAAAACATCAATGGTGGAACCTGCGTTCCCAACGGGCATGTCGATTTCTTGTGCTGCTGCAAATTATAAGAAGTCTGCTCTTCGTTTGCTGTGGACCACCTCATCTTTCATGTTGTAACGCAAAATAAAAGAATATATATATATATATATATATATATAGAGAGAGAGAGAGAGAGAGAGAGAGAGAGAGAGAGAGGTTTGCAACAATATATCTCCCTTCTTGTCTCGCATCAAAAGTTTAACCAAGTAATGCTAGCAGGTATTGAACACCAATGAACAGCATGGCAGTAATGATTTCTTTCTATGATTGAGTGGCAATGAACGTTGGGTCTGGTGTTGGTCTTCGACCAGGAGACGAGATCCGCCGCCGCGCTTATGGCTCGATCTCGCGGCCGGCATGGCTGTTGCGATCCTTCAAAACACTCGGACACAAAATAAATATTTTTTTATGCGGGACAAATCCCTACCGGCTTCGTTGCCATTATTTATATTCACCAATCCGTTTGTTATTTTCCTAAGAAATATTTTTTTGAGAAATATTTTCGTCAGGCTTATTTTTCTTAAAAGATGGGTTTTGCAAGAGAAAATATATTTTACTAAGTTTCGTTAACATGAATTTTACAGAAAATATATATATATATATATATATATATATAGTTTTAAAAATATTTTTTATATATTTATAGAGAGAAAATTTTAAATAAGAAAATACTAATTTGAATATAATATCATTAAAATAAAGATTTTAAGTGATCATCTTTTTTTTTTTATAAAAAAATAAATGACCATTTGAGTGAGAAACTATTTTTCAATTTATTATGCATTAGTACCACTAAAATTTTGGTACTTTGATGCTTAAATATTTTTTAATAAAAAAAAAAAGAAAAAAAAGAAAGATGAGAGACACATGACCTCCTCATGGCAATTAAATATTGGTATGAATTGCATCCTCTATGAAATTTTTATTGAAACCTTGGAAAGAAGCCTATGTGAAGAGTAGCGATAGCCTTCTTTAGAGTAGAGTAGAGTAGATCCATCCCACTTAGGTATAAACTCAAAGATCCTGGACTAGTTTGTTTGCCTTCTCTTAAACCATGATAGCATATGTTTTATGATGGATTTTAAGTTAGGGAAAAACAGAGTCTAATGGTGTTTGATGTCTCTGTTTCAGTTGGAACAAAGGCTTCAACAAAAAAAAAAAAAAAAAAAAAAAGATGGGGCTATCCTCGCCAGCATTCGTGCCCTCCTCTTTTTAGATGATGAGCGTAGGTAAGAAAGAGGCTTGATTCTTTAATCTATTTCTTCATCCTATCGCTAGCTTGGACCTCCGAAGATCATAATTATAAATTAATAATTTTATTCAATTACTTAATTATAAATTCTTACATAATTCCTAATTAATTGTTAATGTTTAAATATATACATTATTAGTTGAAGCATGAATCATTAATACCTTGTTATCATTTTGCATATTTTGATTTCCTTGCTTATTTATGTGCAGAAAAATATTAAATTATAATGCCCGCTAGTTATTGATTAATTTATGCATAATTATTTACTAAAATAATAATAAATAAATAAATGATATAAAAGTTAAAATTTTGTATTATTATGAAAATAAAAATAATAAAATAATGATAATAAAACTAATATATATTGTTATCTAAGAAATTTTTTTCTAAATAATTAAATAATAGAATAATTGGGCGAAATTGAAAATAGGATGATAAAATAAGACACCTGCAGTCCACTATGATATGACTTGATGACTGGTATCGAGACTTGCTTTCATAAAAGATATATGTAGAGGATACATTTTTATTCATAGGGTTATATGTGGTGTTCTGGCTTTATTACAGGAATATATATGACCGTAGTTTGTGATCGTGACGTATTCATAATAAGATGATATATAAACTTAAAATAAAGATTAAAGATGATAACCATGATAACATGTAAATTTTAACAAATGAATACATATATACCTTAATAACATGAGAGTCTAAAATAAAGATGGTATGTTATAGATACTAACTTATATATAATTTAGGAATCATAAGTTTTCTAAGTTTACAGTTAAAATATGCTTGCTCTTAAAATTTTTTTAAAATATTAAATTAAAAACTTATCCCTTGAATGATAAGTTTATAATTAGTCTTATTTATTGAGTGTAAACTTATTAAATTATCTTTGTTATTTTTTAGAGCCTAAAAAATGAAGAGAGACCTGGATAGAAAGCAGTACTTGTTAGCTTATTCTAGTTATCTTGAGAGTTATTTAGATTTGATAGTTGTCGTAACACTTGTTCTCTTTATGTTATCCAAATTCTAATAAGAATTTTATTTCATTCTCTATAAATGCTAGTTCTTAATCTTTTAAATGAATGATGACTTATGTTATTGGACGCCTTGCATGCCTAGCATGCTGTGAGTTATGGTTATTACATCCTATATCCATCCTAAGATCTGAGGCATAATAAGAGTTAAAAGAGCTTTTTACACAAAACCTTCACCAAGAAGAGTTGGACAATGCATATATAAATGCTCAAAAAAGGCCAAAGCGGAATATGTGAACATAACCTTTCAAAATATGAGGCCTAATACTTGTGTATTAGAGTCTTGACCTAGCCATGTTGTAGATTATAAATGAGACCCACTTTGATATTATTTATAATATTTTATTCAAATAAATAGGCAAAAGTATTATTTATATTTTTTAATTCTATATAAATATCTAAAATTTATCTAATATACAATGAATTTGACATTCAATAAATGCTTGCATGGATCTTCTATATGAGATAATTGATATTATAATAATGGTATATCATAAAAAAAAAAAAAAATGAGAAAATAACCTAATAGCGCTTCACTTTATGCACTATAAGCTATAATGCGACATGGATAACCAGCATAAAAACTGCTCATCCTATCCCATTCTCCCCCCCCCCCCCCCCCCCCTCATTATAAGCAAACAAATTCCTTCAAAACAAGATATTAAATGATAGCTTTAAGCATCAAGTTCAAAAAATAAATATTTAATGTTGAATCATATGAAGATTTGCTTGATTTTCTCATTAAAAAAAAAAATTTCTTTCCTATAACTAAAAAGATTTATATTTCTCATTAAGAATGAAAATTTATTTATTCCATAACTGGCTATCCTCGGGGCCTATAAAGAGTCGTCACACCATCAGATCCATGCGGAAGGAAACACAGTTAAGTAGAAGCGTTAAGGCTACAATGGCAAAAAAAAAAAGATTTATATATATATATATATAGAGAGAGAGAGAGAGGTTTGCAACAATATTTTGATATTAGATATGAAGGTGTTTTGACCAGCTAAATTTCGGAGCCATGCAACCAAAAAAGAGATGCATGTTGACATTAGGATTCTTTAACTCACTTCTATATTTAAAATCATATTGACAATATCCCATGGTACCAAGAAAGAGATATATGCTGACGTTAGAATACTTTAACTCACCTTTACATCTAACATTTAAAACCATATTGACGATTTCCCATGGTACAAAAAAAATAAAAAAAGATATATGTTGACGTTAGGATACTTTAACTCACCTTTATATCTAAAATCATTTTGACAATATCTGACCTAAAATCAACTCAAATGAGATATATGTTCTCCATTTTGGCCTAAATTATGGTTTGGATTGGGTTATAATAAGATTGACCTTGCATTGATCCTTTCAAAAATAAATAATAAATTAATATTTATATTATTGAAGTTGTTACAAGATGTTTTGACATCTGTTTGCATACTTCTTAAGCATCGAATCTCTATCCTGTTAACCCTCGATCACTCATTATAGCACTCCAAAATTTTGACCCAAGTTGGCACCTAAGATGAATATCCCAACGCTCCACCTCTATTTTATGTTTTTGAAATTAAAAATTAATTTTTTATACTTAATATGATGAAGAGTTGTCATGTCACTAGCAAGTACTATATTGCTAATGCCAATGATTATAATTTTTTTTTATTTCCAAATTGATATTTCTTTGTAGCGTCTCTTGTAAATCCAGATATTAGGATTAACAATTGACAAAAAAAAAAAAAAAATCTATTAAAATTAGTAATCTTGGTGATAAATTAATATATACAAGGAAAGTAATCTTGCAAAAGAGCTATAATGTTAATATTGACCCATATTGATGAAGAATCACATTTACTAATTTTGAAAACTATAAAGATAAAATTACTTTTAAAAAATTAAGAGGAATATATATAATAGTAAATAAAACTAATGATTTAAGTCTCGACCAAAGGGTAATAGAGATGTTTCATTTTAGAAAGATTCTGAAACTATTTTTAGCCGTCTCATTCTATTTCTCAGCCATAATATAATATAATTTCAATTTTAAATCAGTCTAATTTATCATAAAGATATAGCAATTGAAGCTTAAACATATTTAAAAATTGAATAAAATACTAAAGCTTCACAAATAATTTTTTTAAGAAAAAAAAAATATTTCAAATAAGTATTGAAATATTTGATCAAGTCGGAAATCAAGATGGAATGAAATGTGGTGCGTTTTATTTTATAAAAAAAAATCTGAACAGTTCTATCTTATAAAATTTAAAATATTAAATAAAATTTTGAAGGATAAAAATAAATTTAAGTTTTGACATCATGAGCTTGTCTTTTGCATCTATGCTCGGAGTATCGATTTCCCTATTTTTTTTTTTTTTTTGGTTTTGTTTTGTCTTGAACCATTAGAAAGGAAGCATTATTCAATTCATAATTAAAATAGATGGGTGATACTTGCTTTACGAATCTTTTCTGATCTTCTATTAAAGCGAGCTATCTTTATGCATTGAAGGGCTATCCAAGTCTTCTATGAAGTCCATGCTCCAAATTAAAACCTGCAACACAATGAGAGAAGGATGGATATACCTTACCAACAGACAAGAAGAAAAGATATTCCTTTTCCTTGAGAAAGTCCTTCTCTAATGTGAAGAATGGCATGATGTGATTGAGTTGTCGAACTGGATATATATCTAAGTAAATATGGCAGGATTTTAATTTAACATAAATTTCTTTTCCAGTGTCCAAATGACCAGAGTCGTAGTATCAGATGGCACACGTATCCCCATTTATTTTTGGCTCTCAATCTATTATTATTTTTTCTTTGGCTACCAAATTTTTTTACCGTGCATATCTGCGAGCCAAAATTCGGATAAGAATGAAGATTTGCTCATTAATTTACTTATTCAATGCTATCACCGAGGCCTATAAAGATTCATCAGCGTCACGTCCATGTGGAAACACAGTAGAAGGGCCTTTGTGTGACAGCGACAAATGGCCACCCTCCTTGGATCCTCCAAGCCCCTTCTCTTCTTAGCTCTTCTCACCATTGCCTTCATCTCATTTCCACCAGCGCTAGTGCAAGGTAAACCCCCGGCCTCCTCTCTGTTTCATTAATTAATATAATAATTTACATTTCATTCATCCTACGTTGGTCAATCACTCGCCTCCTACAATATATATATATATATATATATAACTATTTGCTGTTCGATCGAATGATAACACCACTAGACGCAGCTCTAAAAATAACTATTGTTTTATCTAGTAACCATGATTCATGAAGCAAACGTTATTGTTATATATTTCATTTTTGTAAAAAAATAATAATTATTTAATCTATAATTGATTTACTATGTTCAAGAGAATTTTTATTTACTGCATGATATTATGATTATATATGAATAGATTTTTTAAAAATATATGCTATGTTAAGTATACGAAATGTTTTAAATTCATCTTCTAGTTTAATTAACTCTGTTAAAAATTTGAATGAAAATTAATTAATAGCAGATGAATTTAAACTATAACCATAAGTTAGTCAGAATCAAGTTTTATGATATAGTGAGAATGTACTACCGTTTTATAAATCTGTACACTTTAATATCATTTGTGATGCTTTAAGCTTATATATTTGGATTGATTTTGATATTATTTATAATATTTTATATTTATTTATTGATATAATTAATTTTATTAGTTAAAAAAATTTATGTGATTCGAAAATTTGACAAGTAAACTTAAGCCTTAAGGTTATAATATTTTTTTTTTTTTTATCATCAATGTGAAATTATTTATGAAGTAATAAAGTATATAAGCACCCAGCTTTAATGCGTTATACAAGGAGCAGAAAGTAAAGTATTATTATTTAATGTATTTTTAACGTTTGACAGGAGAAGGACAAGATATAATGAATGTTGCATGGCAGCAGCATATGGGTGTCAGTCTGGAACACTAAATAACAATTATGAGGCCTTTAAGAGGTGTCTCTCGTTTGATAGAATAGAATAGAATAGTATAGAATAGAATAGAATAGAATAGAATTAAAATAAAATTAATTATATCTATCTATCGCTCGCTTTACTTATATTTTTTGTTTGCTATTGGGTGGAAGCTCGGGAATGTCAGCCGCGAATCAAATGCCTTAGTCAAACCTGTATGTCGGACTGCAAGAAGGAGGGGATGACCGGAGGAACCTGCACTACGGACCCCAAGAGTGCCACTTTCTTCTGCTGCTGCGACTGAGATATCTGTCCTTCCTTCCTTCCTTCCTTCCTTCCTTTGGAGTGGACCACCTCACCACACCAACTCATCTTTCTTCCATCTTGTAAACCAAATAATAATAATAATAATAATAATAATAATTGGCATTTTATGTCACTCTGTTGTCCCCTCTGTCTTTCATCCTTGGTTAAAATTTTCTAGCATTTGTTGAGCACAAATGAACAGCATGGCTGTAATGATTTCTTTCTGTGATTGGCTGGCAACACATCATGACCCTTTCTCGGTTGTATTAAGAGTGTTTGGTAGAGATCTCTTAAATTCTGTCAATTTTTTTTTTATTTTTAAATTTTCATAATCAATCACCTCAAAATGTTATTTCACTGTTTAATAATTCCATAATGACTCCATCAATCAAATCGTGGTAGCAAGAGCAATGCGGAAGCCTCAAAATTGAGAAGAGAAGGTGACATGCAGTGCATCAAGCAGAAAGAAAGAAGAAGAAGTAAAGAAAGAGAAAAAGTTAAGAGTGAGAGAGAGAGAGAGAGAGAGAGGCATTGTAATTGAATAACATTTGTTCAACTAAATTTTGGAGCCACATAACTGAAAAAAAAAAAAAAAAAAAAAAAAGAGATATATGTTGACGGTGAGGTATTTTAACCCAACTTTATATCTGAAATCATATTAATAATTTCTGATCTAGAATTACAGTTTTGAATTGGGTTAGAAAAAGACCAACCTTACATTGACCCCTTCAAAAATAAATAATAAATAAATATTTATCTTATTGAAGTTGTTACAGGATGTTTTGGCATCTATTTGCATGCCTCTTAAGTCTCAAATCTCTACCCTATTAACCTTTAATCACTCATCATGGCTCTTCCAAAATCGTAACCTAAATTGGCACTTAGGATTGATGTCCCAAAGCTCCACCTCAATCCTACTTTTGAGCGATCGATCCTCTCACCTCTTCTAAATCTTATTTCCAAACCTCAAGCACAACAACATTTGGATTGTCCTTGCTGTTGAGATGCCTGCCCTTTCATATTCTCTCATATCTTTATTGTCTCAAGAAGCTCCACTATCTAAATATCAGATAAATGGTTAAGCAAGGAGTGTTGTAAATATTCAAGAATTTTATTACCAAAGTGAAAATATAACGCTTCAAATTCATCTACTGGTCTAATTAATTCATTAGTAGATCGAAATTACATCACCTAAAAACTCGAGTGGAAGTTAATTGGTAACAGATAAACTTAAATTATAAATATATAATACATTTCTTTCCCATTCGATGTAAAACTATTTTTGAGATATTACAGAAAATATATTAAAAAAAACTAAAAAATAAGGTAGGACAAAAGAAAGCTTCCTTAAGTGAAGAATGTTTTAGAATGTCAAAAAGCATGCAACACAAACTTGAGCGCCACCGATATAGCAAATCTAAAAATAACCTATGAAAAGAGAAATTAAAGGACAAATTTAGTGAGTGAAGGACAAAGTTATAATTTACAATATTATTATACTATAATATTATTATAAAAATATTGATTTTATAATAATATATTAATGATAATATAATATTTTTATGTTAATATTAATAATATTCTTGATTTATAAGTTATTCTTAATTTTTTAATTATAAAAATAATATAATAATAATAATACAACAGTATTGTAATGCAATAATAATGTTATGATAATATTTTTATTATTAGTTAATAATTATTATATTATCTTATTTTATACTACATAATATTATAGTTATCACACTATAGTATAATATTATAGTTATCTTCTTTTTTTTTTTTTTTTTTTTTTTTTTTTTTTTTTTTTTTTGGTGCGCGTGTGTGTGTGTTGAACCACTTAAAAGGGAGCAATATTTCATATTTTATCACCATAATAAAATTTGCATCTGTCTTGCTGTCTCTTTGTTTCTTTGTTCTGTCATAACGAAATTATTTTGATTTCACATTTTGAATTGTGCCACATAGCAGAGCGATGTGCATGGTGGAAGGCTGGTTGAGTGAATCAAACTCTTTTTTTTTTTTTTTTTTTCTTTGTTTGAGTAGGAAAAAAGACTTGGAGTATCATTTCATACGTGAAATAGATGGGTGATACTTGCTTTACGAATCTTTTCTGATCTTCCATGAAGGCAGTATATCTTTATGCATGAAGAAGGGCTGTCCAAGTCTTCCATAAAGTTGATGCTCCAAAATCCACAAGACAACGAGAGAAGGATGGATAAACGAGACGCGTTGCCGATCTGGATAAACGAGTAAATGTGGTATTTTCCAAACAATTTCTTCACACTCTTTAAAAAGTATGGCAAGATTTTAATCTAATTTTAATATAATTTTCACTTTCAGTGTCCCAAATGACTAAAAATTTGTGCGTGTTACTAACTTTAGCCATGCATGTCTGCGAGACAAAATTCCGATAAGGATGAAGATTTATTTATCTATTTATCCGGTGCTATTCCCATAAGGATAAGGCCTACAAAGATGCGTCACCATCACCTTCATGTGGAAACACTGCAATGGCCCGCCCTTCTTCGATCCTCCAAGATCGCCATTGCCCTCATCTCATTTGCACAGGCACAAGCACTGGCTAAACCCCGGCCTCTGTGTCTTATCATCATAACATCTTACATTTCATTGGTCGTCAATCGATTGCCTTGTAGAAAGTATAATTAGTTTTTAAGTGATCAAAATAACACCATTAGAGTCAGCTTTAAATATAGCTATTTGATAAAAATCCATGATTCACGAGAGCCAACCCTATCAAGGTTTCGAAATTATTGTCATATTTCATTTTTTTTAAAAAATAATTATATGATTTATAATTGACTCGCTGTATTCAAGAGAATTTTCAGTTAACTTTGGTTAGATGTAAATATGATTAATGGGTCCTTGTCTCAAGTCAAATACTTCTTGTATATATCATGATCATACATGATTAGATTTTTTGAAAAGAATCATAATTATGTAGCTAAAATTTCATTCCTCCACTGGTGTCCTCTTTACAGGCATGGCATATCATGTATAGCATAAAATATTTTTATTTTGATGTATTTTGACGTTTGACCAAACAAGGACATGTTATAATGTTACATGGCAGCATGGCAGTAAATAACTGTTATGGTGCCTTTTAAGACGTGCATCTCCTTTGATTGAATGGAATTATTATGCGATGCATTTTACTTAATATTTTTATTACTGTGTCGAATCGAAGGTGACATACGTTGGGAGGTAGCCAAATGGTTTGGTCAAACCTGTGAGTCAGACTGTGCCAGTTAGACTGTGCCAGTTTCTTGTGCTGCTGCAACTGATAAAGTCTCTCCTTCGTTTGGATTGGAATGGAGTGCACCACCTCATCTTTTTTTTTTTTTTGATCTTGTAACGCAAAATAAAGGATGGATCTCTTTCTATGATCGAGCGGCAATACATCATAATAATTCTTACCCTTGTTCGATTGTACTTTGAATTTTTAGTAGAGATCTAGTGAAATTCATCGCCTTGTTTTCCATCTTTAAATTTCCATCTAAGAGAAGGTGACATGTAGTGTATCAAGAGGAAGAAGAAGAAGAAGAAGAAGAAGAAGAAGAAGAAGGAGCAACAGTGATTAGACAAGGAATTAAGTGAGGGTTATGTGCTCTCATATGTCAACCAGCCTTGTTTTGGAGACAGCTTGTCCGGGTCCAGACTGAGCACACGTACTCACCACTCAGTGCCACGTGCTATCAAACCCAGCATTCATTTCTCAAATTAAAAACCATGGGACCCTCCTCGTGGGTTGCGACATTTTTTAATTTTTTTAATTTTTTGTTTATTTTTTTATATATGAGACCCTGATGCAACGAGCAGCTGCTACCAACAAAACAGCGTCATCCCTGCTGTTTTGTTTATTGACTCACAGGTTAACACGTATCGACGACTTCCAGTGGCAACCAATGGAATATAGAGTAAGCTATTCGTTTATTCATTTTGATAGACCAAATGGTAAAACTTATTTTGTTTCCAACTATGAAACAAATCAACAACAAAGGTCATGCCTGCCATGCCATGCCATGCCATGCCGCACATGAACTCAACTATATTATCTTGATCCCAAAAAAAAAAAAAAAAAACATCAAAGAAAGAAAGAGGAGAAGAAATTTTTTTTTTTTAAAAAAAAAAAAGGAAAAATGAGTTTTAGAAGAAGATTGGAGCTTACTCCTGGTTGACCCACCCGTACCTCTCCATGAAGGGGTTGACAAGGGTTTGAGGAGGGTAGCTTTGGATGCAGTCAGCCCACACACCACCATCCTCCAAGTCTCTTAGCACCTCCCAGAGGCAACTGTTGCACTTGAATCCAGCCCCAAAGCTTATCATCAGCACCCTGTCCCTCCTCCTCAGCCTCTTCTTGGCTTCCATGTACCCCAACTCGTACCACAAGCCGCTCGCCGACGTGTTCCCCCATCGGTGCAGCGTCATCCTCGCAGGCTCCAAGTCATACTTCGTGAGGCCTAGGCTCCTCCCCACCCCCTCGATCACCGCCGACCCCCCGGTGTGGAGGCAGAAATGCTCCACCCCCGCCTTGAAGTCCACTCTCACCGCCGTCGGGTCCTTGCTGCTGCTGCGGCTGCTGACCATCTGTCGAACACCCCGAGCTATGTAAAGAACGAGCTCCCTCAGAGGGAGGACTTGGGGAGCCAGCCTCTGGAGGTTCTCCGAGAAGGCCCGCACCGCCGCCTTGGGGAGGCTCTTACTGAGGTGGAACCCGATGCGGCCGACGTCGTCCTCCTTCTGCACCGCGCAGCCGTAGGCCTCGTCGCTTGCACCGATGTGGGTGCGGAGGAGGCACTTGAGGCTCATCTTGGCGCGGTGCCTCAGCGAGGGGTTGTTGGTGAGGAGAATGGAGCAGCCACCCGAGCGGAAGAGGCAGTTGCCGAGCATCATGGACTTGTCGTTGCCCGAGTACCAGTTGGGAGTGATGGATTCGGACGTGACCACGACGGCGAGCATCTTCTTGTGCGTCTTGAACGCGTCCTTGACGAGATCGATTGCTATGAGGCTGGCGCTGCAACCCATTCCGGAGAGGTTGAACACCTTGATGTCCTCCCGCATCTTGTAGCGGTGCATGATCCGCGACGCGAGGGAAGGGGAGGGGGAGAACATGGAGACGTTGACGACGAGCATGTCGATGTCCGAGGAGGCGAAGCCCGACTTGAGGAAGAGCTCGTCGAGACAGGCGTTGAAGCAGTCATCCATCTCGGAGATGCCATCTTCGTGGGTCGGTGAGTTCTCGCGCCCGTCGATTATGTTCTTGGGGCCGTAGGTCTCCTCGCCGATGCCGGAGTTGACGATGACCTTGAGGAGGAACTTGTACTCGGGGAGGCCTAAGTTCTCGTTGCGGAGGATGATGTCGCCGCTGAGCTCGGTGGAGAGCTTGCGGCTGTCGGACGCCTTGAAGCAAATGTAGTCCAGGAGGTAGCAGTTCTGGTTCCTCCTACTGTCAAAGGCTCTCCATGCAAGGAAGAAGGAGGAGAGAAGAAGGAGGATGGATGTCACCAGCAAGAGATCCATGAGAGTGATAAGAGAGGGGCGAGAGCGTTACTTTAATGTATTTTCTTTTTCTTTTATGGATAGTTTGCAAGCAAAGGGAGGGGAGGGGGGGGTGGGAGTATTTGTAGGGAGAGGCCGAAGGCATCGGCTTCTTTTTTTTTTAATGCATACGTTATCTCTCTGCCAACTTCCCAACTAAATCTATTTGGTCACGCGAGATTGAGAGGCATCGAGTCCTCGTGACCGTGTGGTCATGTTGAAGCAAAAGAAAGAAAAATATTAGGAGTCGAATGCAAGCTGGAGTCGGGAGGCAAGTTGTCTGGATGCGAGTGGGAGTGGAGTTGAATGAGTTGTCTGTCGCCTGGGCCAACAACCAACCACTAACCGCGCGAACCCAGGGGGCCGACTTGCCGTCCAAACGTTGGGCTCCCATCTGGACTGAAAGTACGCGGCCATACTGAAATTTATTCAGCCAACTGTGTAGTGGGGAAACAATTGGATCAGAGCTCTGCCCATTCCTCTTCTTGTCCTTCAATTTTTTTGTTTGTTTGTTTGTTTGTTTGTTTGTTTGTTTTCCCTCCCCTCGTTAAGAAGGAAGGAAGAGGAAGAAGGAAAAACAAACTTGCAGAGCATGATGGAAAAACACTTGATTTGGTCATATCTAAAATGGTAAGTTTATAAAATAGCTGCTCAATAAAAACTGACGTTTTGGTCAAAGAAAGCACTTCATTTGGAGCCATTTATTAGTGCGTGAGATTTAGGTGCAACTGCAATGGTTGCATGATATAAATTGTGTAGCTGCGTGTCTGTCAACCCTGACCACTAACTAATATGTGCCCCCGAATTTTACAAGAAAATTAGCAAATGCTGCATTGAGCCAAACGAATGATCCAATGAATCTCGGACCTGCTCTGCTCTCCCGGGACCAGTGGCCGCTTGAACTTCCAGTTTCTCTCTGACCCCGATAGAGAGAAGTAGGTTTGACTTCATATGAGGGCAGGAAAGTTGACTTTTCAAATTTGACCGTGCCAAAGGTTATAAATAAATAAATAAATAAATAAAGCAAACACTCTTTAACGCTGCTTGCTAAAAGAGGAAACTGCAAGCATGGAGCAAGACCACGCATGCTGCAGTCAGCAGCTATTGGAGTTGGCCTGCATTTTCCTCCTAACATCAAAAGTTTGCCCAAATCACCGTGACTGCTGGTGTCTGCCTGGTCCCCATCCTCCATGTCCGGACCTGGTGAAGAAAATACGTACGATCGATTATAGCAGAACTCCAATTTTTTTTTTTTTTTTTTTTTAGATTAGATTAGATTTGGGGTGTTTTTACCTTAAAAAAAGAAAAGGAAAAGGGAAAAGAAGAAGAAGAAGAAGAAGTATTAGATTGTTGTGCGAAATTCTTAAACAAGTGGGATGATTTACTCAGCACGATTATTAGGCCATCTTCTCACAATACAATGCGAATGGATGGCAAGAGGTGTGAAGCAGAATCCGACGCTCCCCACGAAACTGCTGCTGTCGAGGGAAACGCATTTCGGACTCCTTGGCTGCCACGAGCCACGAGATCCTTCGGTGGCGACGACTCACCAAGTCGATAGCAGCAATAACCGAAAGTGAAACACGAGCATGACCTTGATTGCGACAGATCATGGCCATGTTCAGTTGAGGCCGCGTTGCAACGCTAACGCTGGCAGCTGAACATCACGCGAGAAAGCTGAGCTACCAGGGTGTCACGGGGTTGATAACCTCGTCTCAACCATCTTAATTTGGTTCTATTTGAGAGAAAAACCGGTTTGAGTTTTCTTTTCTTTCCTTTCCTTTTCTTTTCTCTTTTCAAAAATTAAAAAAAAATATAAAATAATAATAATAATAATAATAAAAAATTTATGCTCGGTTGCTAGCCCACTCCAAATATATATTCCTATAAATCTTGTGACTATAGCGCCTTAGCCCAGCCTGTATCTTTTCCACTTCCCTGTCGCCTTACATATCCTGCTGGATTGCACAAGGCTATCCAAGGCATAAAAGCCAATGGTTTTTTTGTTACCGCTAAAACTTCCAAAATTCATTTATAAACTGGTTTCCTTCCCATAAACAGCTGGACAAAGTTAAAAAAAATCTTTCATAGCAAGTTGCAAGCAAATGCAAATAAGTGAGATGACCAATCGGGTACATACCATGGCTTCATCACTTTGAACTCAATGGAGCTTGAGCTCCGAGCATGAATTCCACAACAGGTCCCATGCTTTCAAGGAGATGTACTCAGGACCGTATCTTAACCGCGATACCAATAGGTGTTTTATGACCACACCTAATAGCAATCTTTCTAGCCCTATCCAAAAGTGCTGGGAGAAGAATGCTGTTCCAACTCATTCAGAAGCCAAAATAGTAGCGTTAGTTCTAAGACTTAGGGATAGAAAATGTTTCAAACCATTGTCAAACTCCTACATCTGGATGAACAATGATGTTCCAACTTATACAGAACCAATATTAGTGTTAATTCTAAGACTTCAGAATAGAAAATATTTCAAACCATGGGAAGACTCCTACATCTAGATTCAACAACTATATAAGAGTCACGGCGGCATGAACAAGGTCATTCATATTCTCGATACAAACATACATACATATAATATAATATATTTTTTTTTTTTCAGCAACACTGTCGACTAAGCCTGCAACCTATATAATGAATATAACCTTAAAACTTCTTTGCATAGATCTCAACTGAACCGTAAGACTGGTAGGAAACTGACAGGACCAGCTAGATTTAAAAACACCAGATAAAATTATTTTTGTGTCATAAGTAAAATAAGAACTGTAATATTTTTCTGGAGAAGAAATTTCTCCCTTACAAGTTCGTCTTTGGTTTAGCTCCAGCTGCAACACGCCTTGTCAAAGACCGCATTGTCACAAATTCTTCAGCAGCGGAGGGGTGGATTCCCACCTGCCATTGACAGCAGAATTTATAATGTAACAGCAAATGAAATCATACAACAATCCATGCACAAAATGATTGGACTGAAAGAAACCTGTAAAAAAGTCTTAAGCCCAATCCAAACCAACTAAGCCTTAAATCCCAAACTAATTGAAGTCAAATACTGAAAGAAATGGGTAAAAGTCTCAACTCTCATCCAGTCATATAAATCACTCAAGTCAGGGAAAAGAACAAGGCTGATTTCTCAACAAACTGAACATGCAAGTCCCATATAACGTCATTATCTTGCACAGCCAAACAGGCCTATATTAGAATACAAACAAGCCCCAAAGTTTTGACTATTTTTAGAGAGATTCAACTGCCACCTGGATGAAGTTTCATGACTGATGATAAAAGTATCAGGTGGCAAGCTCCATGATGGGTCAAAGGATATTATGGCATGACTCTTCGTCTTTTTCCTTGGATACCTAAAATGCAGGAAATTTAGGTAGAAGAAATTGGCTTACCGTGGCATCGAATTGTGATTTGGTGGCTCCACACTTGAGTGCAACAGCAACACCCTGAGTACAACAATAAAACAATGCCATGCAGCTAACGAAATTAGTGCCCAAGATAACATACGGAAAGGAGGGCATCACTTTGTTACCACATATTTCTATAGGAAGAAACTACAGCCATGGTGTTTGGAACAGGATCTATGTTCAGAAGATGATTACTCTAGAAAATATCAAAATGCCGGAACCAATAAAGACAAATGTTCCAGTCATGGAAAGTTACCTGCATAATCTCAGGTGCATCTGGACCACACATGGATGCACCAAATACTTTATCAGTCTCAGAATCAACAACCAGCTTCATAACCGTCTTCTCTTGCCTTCTGATAAAATGAAAAACCAGACCAAAACAATGAGACATTCACCATTAATACTAATATACATAGGATAGAGAAGTAACTAATACTAAAACTTAGGAATAGGAAGTTTTTGTGGAAGTCTGCAAGAAAATGGATGCATGATGCCTCCACACATGTTATGCCAAGATGCTGTAGCCACAAACATCTGTACGTGCGCTGGCCATGCATGTATAATGCATTAAATTCACCAAAAAATTTAGATCAGTGCATTCCTATACAATGCTACACCATTAAAACATGGTTACAACACATGTTCATGCAATTCATTATTACTTATGATATATTTCAATTCCTTAGGTGATTTCAGGAGTGAACATATGATGACAATGAAACTGATATTCAATAAATAAGAGGCTAAAGACCAGAAACTAAAACATGATGTACGTAAAACATTTAAAAAAATTCTCATCTTTTCTCTCTCTTTTCTTGACAAACAGTGGTCTTCTGATCCATTATACCCACCCAGAAATTGTGTTCTTCATTGGATTGAACGTTGATGTATAAACCAGAACATCACTCTTGGCTTGCTCGATAGCCTGTTGTTCACTGAGGCCCACTACGGAGAGTGGCGGTATGCTAACAAACAAGTAAAATGTTTCATGTCACAATCACATCATCAAACATTAAGAAAAGAAATCATATATAACTACATGACCTTTGAAAGTATAATATGATTAAAAGAATAAGGTATCTCCACAACATAGGTTCAACAATCTGAACAGAAATTTAATTTTACAGTAAAATATAATCTGAAAGGAATTCTAATGTATTCAGCAATGCATCTTTGTTTAGACTGAATCCGATGATAGTTAGATAAAAATTATATTGCTAACATCACATCTATAAGGCTTGAAGGTTGCTGGCTGTAGGAGTGAAAATGCAAGGTCATGTTGCATAACTAATTTGTAGACTTAAGGATTTCATTTCGATCATTTTGACCATTTTTGACAAAAGAGCTACAAGACACTGTGCACAGAAGAAAAATACGAAAATCCAAGGAGAATATTTGGTGAATAATACAAGTTCACAAATTATCTGTCCTCCAAAAGTTTCATATTAACCACACTGCCAAAAAAAGGTTTGACACCAAACATCTCCCACAATCCATATTGATTTGCATGAGAAGTATTTCGATCATGTCTACAATATAGAATGCACGTCGCCCCGCTCTTTTGTTGTTGTTGCTGCTGCTGCTGCTGCTGGTGGTGGTGGTGGTGGTGGTGGTGGTTAACTAAAATCATAACGCATCTTAAAGTGTGAGAAACTTAAAATAGGGAGGGAAATAGATGTGAGAAACTGTGGGACATGGAAGCTTAAAATGAATTATCTGGAAAACATATGCTTTCACTAGTTTTGGTATTAATTTCCATGATTTTGGACATGGAAAGTTCTAATTCTTGAACAAAAATACATGACTTGATGCAAGCATGATACAACAAAATAGGAATCTATGCAACATAGAAGATTTTTGAAAAAAAAAAAGGAAAATGGAGGAAATGAAGTGAATATATATTTGGGACAATTTAAAATTTACTAATGATTAAGAAGGAACAAGGATTGCCTAGGATAACATGAGTCTGAAAATAATAGAAATCGGACTCAAAATATTCTACAATAATCTCTCTATAGCAATACAAAAAAAAAAAAAAAAAAAGTATGGAGTATCTATAAATTATTTAAACTTGAAATAGAAAGCAAATATGTCATACGTACAAAAAAAGGAGATAACTATCTTTTGAGCAATATGCATGATTTGTACCCCTGACATCCTCCAAGGGAAAGCCCTTAGGAGAGAGGTGCCAGCCTACCAACCAAGCTAACAGTTGATAGTCAAAAAGATGATGACAATTATCACAATACATTAAGATAGGTAAAAATAATAATGGTCCTTGCTTCGACTCAGATCTAGAACACTTACATTCAGGAACCAATTCCTCCACCATGAAAGAGAAGAAAATGTCCCTTTCAACAAAATTGATATATTGCCTCTCACTCAAAACAGGTGATGGTAAAAAAGATAACAACTATTACAAGACATGCAGATAATAACGGTCCTTGTTTACTTGTTTTGACTCAGATCTAAAACACTCACACCTGTGAATCTACTGCATTTAATATCTTCAGGAAACCATTCCTTTACTATGAAGCAGAAGAAAATGTCCCTCTCAACTAATCAACATATTGTCTCTCACTCAAAACATCAATCTCCATTTAGTGCTGGCATGTTTGGTAACTTTTAGAAAGTGTGGGATGTGTTTACCCTATATTTCCTGAGTTATTTTCTCTTGGTATGCCAGGGTTACATGGTGAAGGCATTAGCCACAGCAGAAGTGATGCTGAAAAAGGCATTGAATTATAAATAGATAAAATAAATTAAAAAAGAATGGGTTTTTATGTGGCAGAGTGAGAATAGGAACAAATCAGTTACCTAAACACAGCACAAGGTATAAAATTGTAATCGGGTTTGGTTGGCTGTCCACCAAATACGGTTTTCTGCGATCGACATAACACATTTATTTCAATGCTAATATCATGGAGAAGCAAATATCCTTCAAGTTCAATTATGGTAACTTATAAAGCCTCAGACAATCCACATACAGCAAAGCAATGTCCTTCCATTAATGCCACAGGAGTGAGGTTCATTCGGTTTGTAACATCACCCACAGCCCATATGCTTGGAACAGAAGTGCGAGAATACTCATCAACCTACAAACGCAGAAAAAGACAACAGTTAGCTCAAAAGGCGCATCTTCTTGTTAAGAACCCAAGAGCCCAAACAAAACAATCCAGTAACATCTTCCATTATCATAATAGTGCTATGTTTTCTTTCCTTTTTTTTTTAAAAAAAAAAAGAAGCCTCACATTAACTACTATATGAATCCAGTACTTATCATCATAGAATGACAGAAAGCAACTAACTTTTATAGCTCCCATTTTATCAACCTCAGCACCAACAGCCTCTAAGTTCAACCTCTTTGTGTTTGGACTCCTACCTGCAATCCCCAAAACAAGTATGGCACAAGCAGAATGTTACATGAATTTATTTTAGAATTTCAAATATGCACTTTGGTACAACAGAACAATGGGAACAAAGGAGGGGTGGGAGAGGGGGATTCATAAATATTGATAAGATTCCCAGTATTTATGGTAAATACAAAAGCAGGCTTAGACTTCACGAATTCAACATTGCTAGAACTTGTGAACTAAAAGAGGGATTGGCACAAAGGAAACCTCATGAAAGGAGCAACAACCAGTTGGTTCAACACACAACAAAATGGCATAAGAAATAAGAGCAAAAGTACATACTGGCAACAAGTTTAATACAGTAACCTATCATTCTGAGTATCAAAAATCATCAACAATTTATCAAGGAGTCAAACATAGTAGAGTTGCTACAAGTTTGGACACTGCATTGGTTCCTAAAATTCTTAGTTTAGATATTGCTTCCTGACAGAGTGTATTTGATATCCATCACAGGGATTTAGTTAAACAAAATCCTGCGTACATTCAAGTATCATGTATCATGCTCAGAAGCAGGGTTTTAAAATAACCGAGAGATGAGGTGAGCAGCCAAGTGGGGAACTCAGCACCTAGGCACAAGGCGAGTGCCTGACCGCCATCACCGCTGCACCAATGGCAGCAGCAGAACCACCACCACCAGTGTTGTTGCAGACACAGCTGACAGCAACAGAACCACCATCCTTTGTAGTGTTGTAAGAACACTAGTGACAGCAGAACCACCACCCTTAGTGGTGTTGCAGGCTAGGAACCATTGGTAGCAGCAAAACCACCACAATTACTGCCTGCAGTAGCCCTCAGCATCCCTCTTAACAAAAAAGAGAATAGAAAAAGGGAAAATATAATGAAATAAGAGGAAGAAGACAGAAAAAAACAACCCTCCTTTCGTCATTCATCGCTTCACGAACACAACTCTACCAGCTTCCTCACCATGGTGTCACCTCCATACCTCCTCTTGTCAATAGTCAAGTGTCTTCCCATGAAAATTTCTACTGTCCTCTATATCATTTATTTGAAAAATAGATGCACAGAAAATTAAATGAACTGTCTAAACATTACTGTAAATGTTAAACCTTATTATGAATGCTGTCATAGCAAGCATCAGATCACATCACCAGAAGATGGAGATGGCTCTTTCCTCTAATTTGAACTTTTAGGTTCATATACTGCTGTCTTAAAGTAATTATGCAAAGAGTAGATGCAAACAATAATAGAATTAAGGTACGCACGATGCAAGAATTCCCTGTCAAAGGAGAAACCAACAGTACATGTCACTTCCTAAACCAGAACAACTCTAGTTAACTGTCAACGAGAAACCAGTTGCGTTGTAACTTGGTAAGCAAAAACTGAAAAGCTGGACAGCTTGTCACATCTGTATTTAATATGATTGAAACCATTCAAGATCACCAGCTATACATGCAGACAATGTTTACACGATGGCCTAAATGAACTCACATCATGGAGGATGGGCTTATTTATGATCACATATAGCTCAAAAAAGACTAGAAAGTTGATTTCAGTGCAAAATGCTAGGAATTTGCGGTCTAATAATAAAACTTAAAAATGAAGAAAGAAATTATTTGCATCAAGACTATACAACAATTAACAAGTTAGCAATAAGAAGGTGAAACTTAATTGTTTAGAAAATAGGAATTTAACTATGTCTCATGATTTGGTATTTTCTCTAGATGGAATCAAGAACCTTGAGCATGACTTTACCATTCATATTCCACCAATATTCTTCCATCAGTATCAATTCCTTTCCAAAAGTCTACCGTACATACTAAAGTTCAAAATAACCATCTTTGGCACAGGTTTGCTAATGATACATTGATTGTGAGCCCTACCAATATGAAGGATGGGCAGATAATATCTGCATTTTTACAGACCAATATTTTTATTGAGTAACTCTGACTCCTTTTAGAGATTTGAGGTAAAAGCAATGATAATCTGTGAATTGCTAACAATAAATAAGTGCAAGCATGTCAACAAGAGGACTTGGGAAAATGCATATTCAAGAAAATCTATGAAAAATTAGAGGTGGCAAATCATATTTCCTCCGAGTATATATACTACAGGGTTTCCACAAAAAAAATTGCTTGACAATTTTTGCTGAATAGGAAATAGAATTCAAGATATTGTGCATGCCATTAAGCATGAAAGAGAAATGAGGTAAGCTTAGTTTCTCAGTCAGTTCCAGCCCATATTATTCAGATACATGCCATAATACATCTTTCAGAAGGAAACCTAGGATGCAAGAAACATTATAATTTAAATGCATGGATTGGTTAGCTTCTAATCTTATCATACACATTTTTAAAAGAGTAAATAACAATTTTTAGCTTAATTTTTTATTTAAAATTCTCCAATATAGTATTGGCCTTAGTCTATGCCATTATGTGCTTGTGTGGGCTCTCAACTTCTGGGTTTGATGCCAAGAAGAATGGACTTCTTGATGAAAAAAGCATCTGAAAAACCTCAAATTGTTATCCTGAAAACCTCCAAGGATGATTACCATGTCTAAGTTTCAGATTTAGCCATTTAAAATTTTCCAAGAGGAACATTTTCTTTACATATTACTCATTCTGCACTCTAGCTGTAAGAATCCATTATTTTTTAAAATTTTGACACAACAATAGCCATGGTTTGTTTTTTCATTGCATTCCTCCAAAATGTTCTTGAGAATATTTATATAACAAGAGCAAAATAGAAGTATACCTGTGGCAAATAAAACAACATCCGCCATAATTTCATCTCCATGGTCGGTCAGAACTCTTATGCCTTCTTCTGTTTTACTCAACTAACATCAAAAAAGGGTTTCATTTTAGAGTAGTGAAAAAAAAGAAGAAGAAGATGCAGAAGGAAAGGGTAACAGATGAGTTAAATCAATCCTCTTAAAGGAAAATATACCTCGGACAAATTTGTCCCAGGGTGCAATTTAATTCCCCTGCCTTCAAGGTTTCTTGCAACAATGGCTCTCATTTCATCATCAAAACCTCTGTATGCAAGAATTCACATATTGAAGGTTACAGCTAGTAATACTACGAAATCTTTGGCCAATTCAATCAAGGTAATTTACCTTGAATAAAAAGTAATACAATCAATCGAAAATTCATTATGAAGTGACTACAAGCACAATATAGTTACTATGTAAACGCTTAGCTTAATGGAGGAAAAGGAAAACAATGTTAGATCTTCCAATAAAACATTATAAAACGTGTTCATGTTTCATTCAGGTTTATCCAGCCATTTAAAGGGGCAATGAGGTAATGGGGTCAAGCATGTAAGCCACTGAGCACCTAAATCAGCACCTTTATGCAAGACTCAAATGTTATAGACAGATAATAGGTTGGTTGATTGATTTCATGTTCAGATGGACCATCATATTTGGCCATTAGTAGATGGAAATTTCTATTTAGGGCAGTGTACCTACTTCTGAAACTCATCCCCTCTCCTGTTTTCTTAGCATTTTCATATTAAATTTTTTTTGAGAGACCTGTTTCTCTGTACCCACACCCAAATCCACTAAAGCATCTGCTCCGACTTGTGGCAACTAAGATTTGTTCCACTGAGTCTACAAGGAGCCCCCATATCTGTCCTTTTTCAGAATCACTGTACTGTCTAGTTCTGGCCCTTCTATCATTAAATTTTCAACAAGACATTTTCTCCTATGATAAAGCTTGTGGCATAGAATTGATAAATGAAAATCAAGTTCTTTTTTGCCCATCAGCCAAATAAAATTTCCTTAGATCAATTTAACACTTGGGTACCATGGTTCTCTAACTTTAGATAAGCAACTTCCATTCAAACTGATATACAACAACATGATAAAAAATAATTACCAGAATCTTCCTTATTTATCATTAATTAATACCAGTCCAAAAGTTTAATGTGAAAAGGGACGTGCCTGCAGCTCACATTTCATAATCAAATAACCACAAAATTTTGAAAATGAAATCCCAAGTATATAGCTTCTATTTACTACAAAATAATAATAATAATAATAATAAAAAGTTCATATAAACTAGAACAACCCTCACTGTTCTCAGACTGAGAGGTTTCATAAAAGGACTAGGACCAAAGATGCACCAATACCTAGCTTAAGGGTTTTCACTTTACAAGCTTTAAGCTTGCTTAGGGTGTTAAGGAGCTATTACATGGACCAATTATTAGTTCAGTTACAAAATTGTCTGGCACAATGAACTCAACAATTACCATTACATGCTTCTATGATAATGCACATATGGAAACCTGAACCAAGCACATGTGGAAATCACACACTATGCCACAAACCTCAATGGAAGTTCCTTTCGGTAAAATAAGTCCACTGTAGCGCCCATCCCTCGCCATATTGAAGCAAATTCAACAGCAATATACCTGCGATACATAAGAATGCATCAGCAACAACATAATCATAACAAAAGCAGGTGGAAAATAGAATTACTTGGATGTCTAAAACAAAGATATTGAATAAAACGTGGCATACCCTCCACCAAGTATAACAGCTCGCTTGGGTAATTCATCCAAGCTCAAGGCCTCATCAGAAGTGATTGCCAACTCCTGATATATAAAATTAAAATTAATTTCTTATGGCAAATTACAATATCCACAAATGAATAAAGGCAAACTAATCATATTCTTGTTTTCACACAACATAGATCTCAAAAGACTCAAATTATGCCATATAAAAAATTTTGATAACATTTGCACGGATTTTTGCATGCCATACGAACAACTCCACATGACAAGTCCACCATGGATCTACAGCATTTCAAAATTAAATATTGGGTTAAATATCTTTGGTAAGAAGCATTTGTGGGAGAAGCTTAAGAAGCAACAGTAGGAAATGTTAAATTATGACACAGAAGGAGGGTCCGCATATCATACAAGATGAGCATAAAGAAAGTACATTGAAATGAAAGGGCCAAACAAGGGCTTCAAGAAGCAGCTGAAGATCCAGAAACATGAAGCAGGCAGTATACTACAAATAGATATCAATTATAACCTCTTTTAATAATTCAATTGAGAAAGTCAACTTCTTATTATTGTTAGCTACATTGCTAAATGAAACTTAGCACATACTTGAGCAAGCAAAACAACAAAACACAGATATACACACACGTGCATGCATATGTATCTATATGTATAAAATATTTGTGAACCACTGCATATCAAAGGGATGACTTTTGGCATGTTTGATACAACAAAGCTACAAGTTGTTTTTTGGTAGCAGTTTGTTGTCCCATATTGAAAATGATTTTAGCATACTTTAGATCATATTTAAGCTGGTTTTTACACCAACTAATACATAAGTTGATCAATATCTTAGAGACCACCTGCCATTGAATGAATTAAGAAAAATGATGATTCTGAAATCAAGATGGAAATATATATATATATAGACCAACAAATCAGCTACTAATGAGGATATTACCTAAACAACTCTTTTGGTTCAACTATCTAATTAAGCAAGGATAACACAAACCTTCCCTGGAATATTTACAAGCTGAGCCCGGTTACCAGTTGCAATCAAGATATGTCTTGCTGAATACTGCTGCTTTGAACCATCAGGATTTGTCACTTCTATTGTGTGAGCATCGACCATCTTGCCCTCCCCCTCAAGCATTGTTACACCAGCACTAGACAATAATCTCTTGTATACACCATTTAATCTAATTATTTCCTGAGTCTGCACATTATTGAACATAAATTCAATAAGTCCCCGTTTCAGAAGAAAAACATTCAAAACATTGTTATCTACATCCACAAGATTTCTTCAATAGAATATTGTCACTATGCAAAAATAAAGCAACCTGGTGGCATGAAAAAGGTTACTTGGTAAACAAGTTAGATGTGAACATTGTGGGATGAAGAGGCCATGTAAATATCATGACACATTGTGAATCATCAATTTCAGCCCCATAAAGGCCTAATGAACAACAACCTGAAGTCTCACAGTCTATGTAACTCTCATGATGGAATAGTTAGTAAAGTATATCGTGTAAATTTGGATATGGTCTGTGAACAACAGCAGGCTCAAAGGAAATCCATCTACCCCAGCAACAGATTGCTTAATAATAACTCGATCACAATTAGAAGAAGATCATGCTAGAGGCAAGCGAAAAGTCCTTTCATGAACATCAGAGAATTTGAGCATTCCTTTATATCAAAATGAAGTAAAAAGTTGTATCTATTTCTAATATGAGTTCTCGTGAGAGAGAGAAGAACTCAAGCCTTTTGATGTGAGAAGAACATAGCATAAATGCAAAAATACACACTAAAGTAGTTTTTAGCCTTACCTTCTTGTGCAAAAGCTTTTTCCAGTTGAAGTCAATTTGCTCACTAAGTTCCCATCCAAAATTTCTTGCATCCTGTTAAGCAAAGAAAACCTGAAATTAGCAAGCTGTAGAATCCAAATCATATACCAATACCAATAAAACAAGGTAAAATTGATTGAGATAAATCTCTAAAAGAAAAGAAAGTATTCTACTTTTTCTCTCGAGAACATCACAGAGCTTTGCTGATAATAATTATTTTCAGGGTGAACAAGATCGAAATCTTACCTCAAATTCACCTCGAAATGAGGCCGCATAAACCAATATCTTTTTGGGAACACAGCCACGTATTACACACCTACAGTATCATATGTTTTAACACTGTTCAGCAAATACTAGGTGAATTTCAATAATCCTATTTATCAGGAGAAAAGTTAGACTAGTCAGAAGAGCTTGTTTGATTCATATGACTTTATGACAGAACCAAGCAAGCATATGTTGAAAAATAACTAGTTCCTTAATATGTAATTACTTCGAAACAGTCAATTTATACAGAAGATCCTAGCAATGGAAAGTTTAAGGATTCTTCTAACCATTAATGCAATGCAGCATCAAATAAAATACAAACTAAATCATGGATACAACAAAATCGAAGCTTCTTGTATTAGCAAACTTACGTTCCACCTACTCCTCCAATGACTTCTGAGCTGATTGGATGGAATGGAAGCTCACAAATTGCAACCTGCATCACAATATCATAGTTGGTTAGTCCAATACAATATAAAGCACATTGCCCAAAACTCAGATTTTATCTAGTAAAAAAATGAATAGCTGAACGTGATGAAGAAAGGAGAAAAACATTGAAATTGCAGTGATGTCAGAATTATAATTCACTATGATGATGCCAGAATTATAATTCCCTATGAATTATAGACAAGTCATGCAATACAAGGTCTAGAAGCTAGTGGATGTGCACACATAACTGATTATCTAACATGTGTAGCTAAAGATTCCACCAACATCACAGAGTATTTACTAGGCGAGTTCTAGAAAAGAGGACCCATAATGTCCTGAATTTTAAACCCAATCAACTCCAAATAGCAGGGTAAACCAACCATGATGGCCAAGACATTGATCTGTATCAGTATCTTGCACTCTATGTTACGGTGTCTATAATATTCTTTATAAACTTATGTGTCCCAGAATGTCACTCAATCCAATATCAAAATATTTATATATCAGCCACTCTCTATTACTCTCTTAGATGGATTTTTAAATTATTAAAAATAAAATGAATGCTTGAAATGATAGTTATTCTCCATTTAACTATCTTTGCTGAAGTTTCAATATTCTGATTCCTTTACATCGGAAGATGTCTCTGGAATATCTCAGTTCTTTTACATCTTTCTAGCCTCCATCTGAGGTCTGACAGACCCAGCTATCGTAGTTCATCATGGTATCTTTCAACCCAAAAAAAACATAGAGAAACTTCTGTTCGGCGGCACGATCAAATAAAGAACCAACTTGATTCGGGAAAAACAAAAAGAGAACGTAAAAGATATCTTAAAAAGACCGATCGTTTCTTTCCTGATCATCTAAAACCTAACCTTAGCCCCGAAGCCAGCAGAAATTCGGGAAGCACGAACACCACCACTGCCAGCTCCGATAACAAAAAGGTCGAAATCGTAGTTTTGCTCCCGTTCAGCCGCGGTGGAGCTGCTCAGCTCTCCATCGATCAGCATCTTTCTCGCCATTATTATCCCTGCAACCACTCTCAAATTCAATCAAGACAGCAAAGGAAGCAATCGAAAAATCACACCTAAAAAAAAAAAACAAGCAGCACTAACAATGAGAATTTATTGGAGAGTTTGATTACCTGGCAGGAAAAAAACGCCGAGCTTATTATTGTAAGGAAATCGAGACGAAATCAACGGATAAAATTGGTAAGATCATAATTATGAGGAGATCGAAAAGAATCCCATGATGACAAAAAAAAAAAAAAAGAAGTTACGAAAATATTATTGTGAAAAATAAACAAACGATAACAATCTACAAAATCGATGAGACGATCACTGTGGAGAGAAAGAAACGACACCAAACCAAAATTTAGCTACCAAAAGGTGAGCAGGAGAGATTTTTGCAAATTAAAACGGATAGTTTTCTGGCGGAAAGAAACAAAAAAACAAAAAACGAAGCTTCTTACCTTCTGCGAGCGGATTCTAGGGCTTCGCGGTCTCACACGGATACTGTGTGGTAGCGACCCTCGGATCGGTGGGCTTCTTGAAATGGACTGCTCTGTTCTTTTGCCCTATTTTTGCGGATCCAAAATCCCCGCCTTTGCTTTATATATATATATAGAGTTATTAATGGACAATAACAAAGTTGTTATTAAAATTAAAAAAAAACACGCCTTAATCTCAAATTACCATTTTACTCGATTTAAAATCATACTTTTACAAAAATATTAAATTTTATTATTTTCTGTCATTTAATTTTCAATCTTTTTTTTTATCCATTTTTTTTACTTTTTCTTAGATTTATGTCCAAACCACCTAATATTTAAAATTATATATATCTTACAATGTATATCCTATAAATATATTATTTACATAAGCATATTTATAATAGTTTATACATGATTCATAATTTAACCTTTATTTTATTTTTTTTTTTTAGCCTTGGATCACATGAATTTTAAATCTATCTCATTTTTTATTTTTTTTAATCTTTAAAACATATGTTGTTTGAAAAATAAAGAAAATGATTAGATTTATTTATATTTTTAATACATACATATACATATAAAATTTTTAAAAATATATAAAAATTTTAAAATATCTATAAATACATATATACATTCGTACGTACATATCGGCTCGAACGCATATAACGCTAAGCGTTACGTTTGAATAGGCTCGTGATGAAGCGCTCGGTGACGCCTATCTGATAAGAGACGTTAGTTAGATTAATCTAAAATAATTTTATGGTACCACGTTACATATTAGATTAGACTTCGTTTAGATTAGATTAATCTAAAAGAAACTGATCAAGGGTCTAATTGGATTAGATCATGTTTGCAAGATAGACATGCTAGCACGTGTTGCAAACTTTAGCTCCTGATTCAAATCTGATTCTTGTATTAGGTTAATCTAATATGATTAGATCATGACCTAATATGGGTTGGCCAAGAGTTGGAACCCAATTGGCTTTATTTAGACTATTGGATGTCTCTTTGAATAATGGATCTGGACCATTGGATGACTTCCTATATGAAGGACCTGAACCATTGGTTATCGCCTGAATCTAGACCATTAGTTGGCGTCTAAATCTGAACCATTGGTAATGGCGCCTTGCTTTTGAACTATTAGATGACGCCTTAATATGGACCATTGGATTATCATGAAATAAATGTGGGGTAAGGTTATCAGCGTGAGAAGGCTGATAGCGTAATTTTTGAGCGGATACTCTTTCGCTCTCTTACAGATGCGCCCCTTCCTTTAGCGCCTTATCATGATGAGGCGCTACCCTTGGGACACACCTCATCATGGTAAGGCATTACCCTTGATACACCTTATCATGGTAAGGCGTGTGGATAAGATGCATCCCTTGGTGATGTATCCTCCACATCTTGTAAATAGGAATGCGTCCTGGGGTTTAATGAGACATAAAAAATCCATCCAAAGAGAAATCAATTACCTCTCTTTCTTATTTTATTTCTCTTATATGTCTTGTCCTAAACCAAGACAAAGAGGTTTTCTTCAGGACAAGACCTAAAATAGGACAAGGAGGTCTTCTTTAGGATAAGAGACTTTGAAGGATTTTTTGTAAGAGAAAAAAAAATTAGAAGGGAAAGAAAGCAAGCCAATCAAATCCTTTGGAAGGATTAAGCATCAAGGATCAAAATTTTGAAGGAGCTAGAGTCTTGAAACCAGTTCCTGTGTGGATCACCTCTGGAGGGCATACACTTATGTGCCTAGTGGAATAAAGGATACTAACATTACAGATACTCTTCAATAACTTAATATATTGCCTTGTTAGTTGATATAATCAACGGGTTCTGGGTCTAGGGTTTCGGTTGACTAGGATTTCAAAGTTTAAAAATTTTGAAATTTGGTCTTCCGCTGCGCAACCAAAACCCAGCAGTGGTATCAGAGCCACCTTGATTCATTCAATTTATAGTCAATTAAATGTTTTGAATGATTATATTCAATCTAATGATATATAGTATGAAAGTTATAACATATGATGTATGCCATAGATTAGGAGTTTCATTTAAACCCTAATCGACATAGAGATATGTTTAGATTATTCAATCATCATTCTGATATAAGGTTGTCCTAACATAGCCGTGGACTTCTGCTATGTTGTAAGGTTGTCCTAGAATAAGGACTCACTTGGCACATATTATGTTGTGGTGTTATTTGCCTATAAGAAAGTTTGTATTATTAGGATGTGCATGAGACCATGAAAGCCCTTTTTTTAAAAAAAAATTATATTTAGCCATAGTATTATAAAATCATAATGCAAATCCATTTAGGGTTTGATTGATCAATTGGTGTCTAGGAAAGTGGTTCTGGGAAGGTAAAGAGAACGTTGTTTAAAATTAGGTCCATTGCTTACCTAGCCAAACTTTTGGTGTCTAAGGCAAGCACGGGGGGCCTCCCACCTCTCTCCCACTTACCTGGCCAATTGGATAGATTTAGACCTTAAATTGGAAATGCTAAATGATTGAAACACTAAATGCCTTTCTTCATGCTAAGCCAAATTCAAGTCAAAAACTATAGTAGGTTTGTTGTGTAACACAAGGCCTAATCTAGGGTTTGATATGAAATTTATCATGGTGCATCTAATGCTTTATAGCATGATTGATGGTGTTGCTTTGTTGTGTAACACAAGGGCAACATTATTCAAACATGTCTTTATAGAAATGAGGGATCTAACTAAACTAAGACATTATAGTTTGTTGTGTAACACAAGGCTGTAAGTGTCTTAAAGGCAGCTGTTATGTTGAGAGTTGCATGGATTGCAATTGAAAAGAAGAATTTTCTACCCTTGAACTCATGAATGTTTGTTATATAATACAAGGCATTTATAGGGAATTGGGATCTCAACCCTACTAAAGAAACCCTGTTAGGGTTTTTCGCTTACCATAGGTAAGGGCTATGGTATTCATAGTAAAATAGTGGGAGACACAATTAGATTGATAAGTCCTTATCTAGTTGTGTATATCATCTTGACTGGTTTGCTTATACATTGTTCTTTATTATTATTATTTTTTTAAGATTAATATTATGGCTTCTACTTTAACACTGCGGGGCATTTTAGATGCCAATAAATTGACTGGTCCCAATTATGTGGATTGGTTAAGGAACTTGAGAATTGTCTTAACTCAGGCGAAGGTCTCCTATATCCTCGATTCTCCTGATCCAGATCCGATTGGAGATGATGCTACAGAGGAGGAAAGGGTCACATATAAAATGTGGCAGAATGATAGTTTAACTGTCAAGTGCATTATGTTAGCCTCTATGAGCAATAAATTACAGAGACAACATGAAGAAATGGAACCTCAGTCCATACTACTCAATCTTAAAGAGCTTTATGGAGAGCAAAGTGGGGCTGCCCGATATGAAATATCGAAGCAGTTGTTCCGAGCACGTATGAGTGAGGGCTCATCCGTTCAAGCCCATGTACTAAAGATGATTGACGTAATCACTCGATTAGGTCAATAAGGGTTTATGATGGATGGAGAGATAAATTAGGACTTCATCCTGCAATCACTCCCTGATTCCTTCTCTTAGTTTGAACAAATTAAACATTTCATTACCTGAGTTGCTTAACATGCTTAAGACAGCTGAGAGCCACTTTAAGGGTAATAAGGCTCATCTTCTTCTAACTGATCGGAAGAAGAAAACAATGATGAAGAAGGGTTCAAAGAGAAAGTTGAACTCAAAGAAAAGCATCCAGAACAGGAAGAAGGAAAAAAAGCCCTCTGTTGATGGAACCTGTTTTCACTACGGCAAGCAGTGACACTGGAAGAAAAACTACAAGTCATATCTAGTAAGTCTGAAGTATGATGCTGGTGGAGCATCAAAAGGTTTGTACATGATACATACTAACTTGTCATTGAGTACATCAGCTTCTGATTCATGGGTATTGGATACCACATGTGGGTCTCATATATGCAAGTCTTTGCAGGGACTTCAGAGAATTAGGAGCTTGAAGAAGGGTGACTTTGAGCTTCATGGTGCGAGTGGTGAAGCCATTCAAGCAGAAGATGTGGGCATCTATCTATTATTATTACCTTCGGGCAAAATTTTAGAATTGAAAGACTGTTATTATGTTCCAAATATTATTAGAAATATTATTTCTGTACCCTTGTTATTACAACAAGGTTTTAAAATTAATTAAAAAGAGCAAAGGATGCTTCATTTTTTATTCTAATAATTACTTTGGAAGTAGTTTATTTATTAATAGTCTTTTAGTTGTTTCACTCAATGATAAAGTTTTACTTGTAGAAAATAAGAAAAGAAAGAGAGAAGATGTTAATGTCACTTTTCTCTGGCATTGTCGATTAGGTCATATTAGTGAGTCTAGGATAAACAAGTTATACAAAGATACTTCTTTGACCTTTATGATTATGAATTATTAGGAACTTGTAAGTCCTGTCTCATAGGTAAAATGACCAAGTCTTCATTTACTGGTCATGGAGATAGGGCAACTGGGTTATTAGAGCTAATACATACAGATGTATGTGGACCTATGTCAACTCAAGCCAGAGGAGGATATTCTTATTTCATCACCTTTACTGATGATTTATCTAGATTTGGATATGTGTATCTTATAAAACATAAATCCAAAGCTTTCGATAAATTTAAAGAATATCAAAGTATGGTTGAGAAGCAAATTAGAAAAAGTATTCAAATCCTTCGGTCAGATCAAGGAGAAGAATACCTATCTAGTGAATTTCTTGATTATATTAAAGACAAAGACATTCTCTCAGAATGGACACCTCCATATACACCACAATTAAATGGTGCAGCAGAAAGGAGGAATCACACCTTGTTAGATATGGTAAGGTCCATGATGAGCTTCACCGATCTTCCTGAATCCTTCTGGGATTATACCCTCGAGACTGCTGCCTATATACTAAACAGGGTACAATCAAAATCAGTAGCTAGCACTCCATATGAATTATGGAAGGACAAAAGATCAAATCTTAAATATTTTAAGATTTGGAGTAGCCCTGCTTATGTTACAAATGTATTTGGATATAACCTAAGTGCTAGGGCTGATAAATGTAGGTTCATAGGTTATCCTCGAGAGGGTATTGGATACCTCTTTTATCATCCTACTAAACAAAAGGTTTTTGTCAGTAGGCATGCCACTTTCTTGGAGAAGGAATTTATCCAAGAAGGAGGCAGTGGGAGGATACTTAAACTTAGTGAAGTTCAAGATCAACAACCTACTCCTATAGACAATCAACTTGAAATTCCTCAACCACAAGTACCTATTAATCATGGACAACCACAACACACACCTCCTTTCCGTAGGTCAGAGAGAGTGCGAGATGCACCTCTCAGATATGACTTTCTCATTGGAAATGAAAATGAAGCCAGCATTGTTGCCTAGCTAAGCAACCCAAGAGGGGGGTTAATTGAGTTCTTTGAAAATTTTTAACAAGTATGTGCAATTTTGCAAAACAGTAAATTGTATGTGAGTGTGAAGTGTTGATAGAAAGAACAAGTATAGCAACAATAAGAGACAAGCACATAAACACAGTAATTTATAGTGGTTCGGTGCTACTCCTTGCACCTACGTCCACTCCCCAAGAATCCCTTGAAAATTTTCTCCACTAATCGTTCTTCAAACGATTACAATCCTAGCTAACCCAGCTAGCTTCTTGTTTCACAGGCACAAGAAAGCCTTTCCTTAGCTTTCTCAGCTAACTTCTTATTTCCGGGCATAAGGGAGCCTTATAAATCATCAATTATGGGTTTGGCACACCCTCCACAAGTTTCAACCAAATTGAAACTCAAACAAACTCACAATGAAAAGAGTTTCAGAAATTACAGCTCATTAGTGAGCAAATTCAGAAATAAAAGCACTTTACACTTTTAGAAGACCTCCCCCTTTGAATAAGCTTCTCCTCTTTAAATGTTGGAGTAATAAGCACTTTAAGAAGCCTCCTGGGTAGTTGGAAGGAGCCTTGAATGAGCCTTAAAGGAGTTTTGAACATTGCAGCTCTCTATCTTTTCAAAAACTGGAAGGCTGAAATTTTCTTGATTTTTCCCTTTGTTTTCCTCTTTATTTCTCATTTGTAATCCCTCAAAAATACTCCTAATCTCTTGCTAATCAATCCCATTTACGAGTATTTATAGTTTACTGTGGGATTAGAACGTTAAACTAGCCGTTTGTGACCATTGGAGACACAGAACTAGCCGTTACAGCATTTCTAGGCAAGTTAGTCGACTCTAGAGTTGACTACTTTTGTTAACACTTCTGTTCTGACCACAGTAGCCGACTCCAAAGTTGGCTAACTTCAGGAAGCTTGCTGTCTTGACCACAGTAGCCGACTCCAGAGTCGGCTAACTTATGAGAGTTCACTGTTTTGCCACAGTAGCCGGCTGGTTAGTCGGCTAACTTCATTTTTCTCACTGTTTTGCCATAGTAGCTGATTAATTAGTCGGCTAACTTGGTAAAACTTGCTGTTAACTCTCTTGTGGCATAATTTTGACTTGATAGCTTCCAAAGTAGTTGACTAAAAGCTTCAATCTTTCATTCAAAGTGCTGGTAGCTGCTGTAGGAGTTGTCTAATTCCTCCAAAACTTGAAAACTCATTCCATAATCAATAAAATTCATTGAAATGAAGAAGATAAATATTTTAACTCTCATAATTTGACCTTTCTTCATTTGAAAACCTCTCAAACATCTAAAATTCACTGAATTGAAGCTTCAATCATTTTAGCTCTCATAGTTTTGAACTTTTTCATTTGAAAACCTCCCAAAACATCTGAAAATCACTGACTTGAGGGTTGAGTCATTCTAACTCTCATAGTTTTGAACTTTCTTCATTTAAAAACCTCCCAAACATATGAAATTCACTGAATTGAGGCTTAAATCATTCTTAGTTGATCTTGATCTTCTACAAAAATTACTCTTTTGAATCATAAACCCATTTAGGTGCTTGAAATCATTTTTAATCATCTTGATGATTTATGTATGCCTGCATTTCAACATGATTCTCCATAAAACTCATTAGTAACTTACTTAATTATTTTGTGATCATCAAAATCAATGTGAGGTCAACAAGCATCATTGAAGATGATGATCATGTGACCTATATGGAAGCTATCAAGAGTAAAGATTCTGACAAATGGCTAGATGCCATGAAATCTGAAATGGACTCTATGTATTCCAACCAAGTTTGGACCTTGGTTGATTCACCTGAGGGAGTAAACCCAATAGGGTGCAAATGGGTCTTCAAAAGGAAGATTGGAGCAGATGGCCAAGTAGAAACATACAAGGCTAGGCTAGTGGCAAAAGGTTTCAGACAAAGACATTGAATTGACTATGATGAAACATTTTCGTCAGTAGCTATGCTCAAGTCCAATAGGATTATGCTTGCTATAGCTGCATACTACGATTATGAAATCTGGCAAATTAATGTAAAGACTGCCTTCCTCAATGAATATCTTGAGGAAGAAGTCTATATGTTACAGCCAGAAGGATTTGTTTTAAGTGGGAGACCGAACCAAGTATGCAAACTTAAAAAATCCATTTATGGATTAAAGCAAGCATCAAGGAGTTGGAACATCCACTTTGATGAAACAATCAAGAAATTTGGTTTCATCAAAAATGTGGATGAACCATATATGTATAAGAAGACAAGTGGGAGTGCCATTGTCTTCTTAATTTTGTATGTTGATGACATACTTATCATTGGGAATGATATTCCAATGTTGCAATCGGTCAAAGCTTGGCTATCTAAAAGGTTTTCCATGAAGGATTTGGGAGAAGCATCTTATATACTAGGTATTAAGATCTATAGAGATAGATCTAAGAGGATACTCGGCTTATCCCAATCCAAGTACATTGACTTAATATTAAAAAGATTCAATATGGAGGAAAGTAAAAGGGGTTACTTGCCTATGAGTCAAGGCATACATCTTTCTAAGAAGATGTCTCCTAAGACACCTGAAGAGAGACAAAGGATGAGTAAGGTTCCTTATGCTTCGGCTGTAGGATCAATCATGTATGCCATGTTATGTATCGTGTACTGATGTTGCTTATGCCTTAGGCATAGCAAGCAGATTTCAGGCTGATCCTGGAAAAGATCATTGGAAAGCTGTGAAAAACATTCTTAAGTACCTTAAAAGGACTAAAAATGTTTTTCTAATATATGGAGGATCAGATTTAAAACTAGAAGGCTATACTGATTCTAGTTTTCAATCAGATCCAGACGATAGTAAATCCATATCATGGTATGTATTTACTCTGTATGGAGGTGCAGTAAGTTGAAAAAGTACCAAGCAGTAAACTGTAGCTGACTCAATTACTGAGGCAGAATACATAACTGCTAGTGAAACCGCTAAGGAAGCAGTCTGGATGAAGAAATTCATCTTGGAGTTGGGTGTAATTCCTGCGATACAACAACCAGTGCCACTTTATTGTGATAACACTGGAGTTGTTGCACAAGCAAAGGAACCTAGAGTCTCATCAAAAATCCAAGCATATCCTAAGGCGCTTCCATCTCGTTCGTGAAATCTATTGAAAGACAAAGACGTGGTTATAGAACCAGTAGATACAAAGAACAATATAGCAGACTCATTCACTAAGGCCCTTTCTCAACAGCAGTATAATCGTCATTTAGATTGTATGGGAATTAAATACAAGGGCGATTGGCTTTAGTGCAAGTGGGAGATTGAAAGAATAGTATTTTTGAAAGCCAATCATATTTCTTATGTAACAGTGGGCTTTTCTGTAAAAATTCTTCTGACTCACCTGAATGATATTGATAAAAGGTATTTTGATTCATCATATGTTGTCATTCTTATAACTTTTGTTTTAAGATTATGATAAACCTCATAGATTAGGGCAATGGATTTATGAGTCATGATGAAGTTCATACTTACAGATGAGACCTACAGATCTTATAAACCCTAATTTAGAATATTCCTAGTCGAAGGATCACTTCAGAGTAGAGGATCGATGTTTTCAAAAAAGACTTACACATTTTATGTATGCTCAATGGAGAGAGTGGTTGGTCTCACGACCACTTGTGTAGGGACACTAATACAAGGATGTGGGTGCTCATCAAGGTATGAGTTCACCGAATTGATCTCGAAATGAGAACATCTTATGGAAGTCTTACTTGCTTGTCAAAAGATGATTCTCTTAGTGGGAGTTGTGCAAATGATACTTAGACCCGAGATTACCATGGGAATCTTGTACACATAAATCCATGTTTTGGTTCATACTCATTCGATGACTTAGCCATGTACGGGGGTGTTCATGGATATGGTGAATTGTATATGAAGATTGTGAGTAGGTCATCAACAAGGAATCGATCACTCCTAGTAAGAGGAGTATGTTTATCCTATGTAATCTCATCAAATGATAACTCGAGGAAGTCTTTGATCAAAGCATGATGATATTAGAAATGATTTCTAATATTTCCCCATCGATCGAGTCTTCTATTAGTGATTTGAGATTCAAATGAATAAATTATTAGGGTTTGACAAATTTTTCAAACCCATTCGTATATTCGGGATAAAGGAAGATCAAAGGATTGAATTGCACGGTAACTTGCCACTGAAGGGTATTTTGGCATTTTTTACCAAATTTCTTATCTTCTGGGTAGGCATGATACGTTGCTAGACGTCAATCATGTCTTGTAGGTTTTTATGAATTAAATTGATTGAATTTATGAGTCAATTTGAAAGATGGTTCAAATTGGCAACTAGGGTTAGCTCGATTTGACCTAATTCGATTAGTTGATTTTTAATCGAAATAAATCGTATAAGCCTCAGACCTACCGCTGGCATTTGGATGAGGAACCCTAAAGGGTCATACACAAAAGAAACTGATCAAGGGTCTAATTGGATTAGGATCATGTTTGCAAGATAGACATGCTTTAGCACGTGTTGCAAACCTTAGCTCTGATTCGAATTGAATTTGAATCTGCAGTTCTTATATTAGGTTAATCTAATATGATTGCTAGATTATGACCTAATGTGGGTTGGCCAAGAGTTGGAACCTCAATTGGCTTTATTTAGACCATTGGATGTCTCTTTGAATAATGGATCTGGACCATTGGATGGCTTCCTAGATGAAGGACTTGGACCATTGGTTGTCGCTTGAATCTGAACCATTAGTTAGCGTCTAAATCTGAACCATTGGAAATGACGCCTTGCTTCTGGACCATTAGATGACGCCTTAATCTGGACCATTGGATTATCATGAAATAAGTGTAGGGTGAGTGTTATATCTCCGTGTGAGAAGAGTTTGTATAGCTCATTTTTTGAGCATCTTTCGCTCTCTTATAGATGCGCCCCCCCTTTAGCGCCTTATCATGATGATGCGCTATCCTTGCGACACGCCTCATCATAGTAAGGCGTTACCCTTGAGACATGCCTTATTATGGTAATGCATGTGGATGGGATGCATCCCTTAGTGATGCATCCCTCCGTCTCTTATAAATAGGAGTGTGTCCCAGGTTTAATGAGATATAAAAAATCCATCCAAAGAGAAATCAATTACTTGCTTTCACTTTCTTATTTTATTTCTCTTATATGTGTCTTTATCCTAAACCAAGACAAGGGGGTCTTCTTCTCAGGATAAGAGGTTGTCTTGTCTTAAACCCTAAAATAAGGGGTCTTCTTCAAGACAAAACCTAAAACCCGAGGATAAGGGAGGTCTTCTTTAGGACAAGAGGCTTTAAAAGGGTTTTTTGTAAGAGAAAAAAAAATTAGAAGGGGAAAGAAAGCAAGCCAATCAAATCCTTTGGAAGGATTAAGCATCAAGGATCAAAGTTTTGAAAGAGTTAGAGGTCTTGAACCCGAGCTTCTTATATGGATCACTCCTTCTGTAGGAACGCATACACTTGTGTGCCTAGTGGAATAAAAAGGATATTAGTCTTGCAGGTATTCTTCAATAACTTAATATATTGCCTTGTTAGTTGATATAATCAAGGGGTCCTGTGTCTAAGGTTTTGGTTAACTAGGATTTCAAAGTTTAAAAATTTTGAAATTCGGTCTTTCGCTACGCAACCAAAACCCAGCACTTTGCCCTGTCAGCACCTCCATTAGGTACGGTCTTAACTTAAGATATGTAATATTTACTTGTAATAAAAAAATCCTTGCAAACCTATCTATGCTATATTCAATTCCTTACACGAAACTAACACTTTTCATTTATTGTTCCTTTTTCTTTTTCTTTTTTTCTTTATACTCATAAGTCTCGTTCGTCATCCACAGCCTTTCCGCAATCTCGGGCCAAAGGTGATGCATGGGAGTAACCTAGTGAGCGCAACCTGAAAGAAAGAGGATTTTTACATGAAATTAGCATTACCATCAGAGCAAAAAGAAGTGTGGTTCATATGTCAACAAAAGCAACATCTGGTAAACCAAAAAAGAATGAGTAAAATATATCAAAATCATAGAAGAAATATGCAAATAACAACATATTAGGTGCATTTTTGCTCAATTGTATCGTTGCTATTTTTATCAAGTCATGCTTAAAATTAAATTTAGATGGAAAACGATTTGGACTACTTCTACCGGTAATTAAAGATAGTGGCCTTGATTTTTCAGCCCAATGTTTATCCTCTATTGACTTGGAAGTCATTTTCAGAGAAACTTATGTTGCTTCAATGTCTTCACAAGTCAAACTTGGTGTTCAATAAAGGGATCTTTGGTTCAATGCCATCAAAAATAGTTCCACATTTGATGTAAAAAAAAAAAAAAAAAAATAAGGAGCTTATAATTTTAACTCGTAGTTTTTATGACTACATAGATTAATTTTGCCCAAAAAAAGAAAGAAAAATACCTTAGATAACCAACAACACTCTTTTAACATAGATACAGTGGGGGAGGATGAGAATTATTACATGTAGCCAAACTATCACATTCACCTGTGCCAACGTTCACCACTTCCCCGATTAGGAGCAAAAGACATGATGATCTCTCTTGCACTCAAAAGGGGCCGATTTGAGTATATGGTTGGTTGCACTTTGAACTTTTCTACGTGTATATATATATATATATATACTTGCAAGCCAAAACTTTTATGTTATTTTGTGGCACTTCCAAAGGGAACCTTACATTGGGCTTTGTAAAACTTTGTTGCTTTATTTATTTGGGTCCAGGGGAAAGATCACCGACTATGTCCGCTAACGTCCTTTAGTGAAGGATGCGGGCATTCTTAAGGATGAACATGCCACAAAACTAATGGGTTTTGTAAAACTTTGTTGCTTTATATTTGGATCCAGGAAAGATCCCTGTCTTTGTATGCCGATCTTTGTAGTGAAGGATGCGAGGGCATTTTAAGGATGTAAACATGCCACAAACTACTAATGGCGGCTTCAATTAGGGAGGTTGAACAAGCTGCGTTTTTAGCAAACGACCAACTCCATTGGTTGAATTTATTTCATTTTCTTAATGAAAAAGAGACCGGACCCAACTTCTTTTGTCAACATGGCGTTGGTTTCAATGGATGAAAGAGTGTTATGAGAAATTCTTTCTGAGTCAACCCACTTGGTTGTGAGATATCATCTTGTTAATGTCGTCGATATGACTTCAAATATTTCATTATTATGCCTTGGTTTCAAGTGCCAATATCTCTTGCTAGCGGAGACTCTACGAAGCTAATCTCTATGAACAAATGCAGACAAAATTTGACCTCAACTATATTTCAAAGTCAAACATGAACTTTTTAGATGTTAGCACGGCTAGCAAAAGCTCAAGTAGGAATAACCTAGAATGATGAAAAATTATGCTAGGCAGTTGGTGAATAACTTGTACACACAATAATTTCCTCGGGGAGTAAATTCCATTAAGATCAGCGTAATGTCTTAAAAAGGCTAAAGAACTTGATCAAGAAAGAAAACGATAAGATCCATCCCAAACTTAGATGCTAGGTGACTCGAGGCTGTTCTTGATGATTTAACTTCAGATTATCATTCTCTATACACCCTTTTTTATATATATATATAAAAAAAAAAAAAAAAAAAAGAAATTGAAAAAATGTGCCTCTATGTGCATGACATAACAGAAACCAAATCAAAACTATATGATTCTAATAAGCGCTAATGCCATAGAATGAACGCTTGAAATTTCTACACAAATATTAGAACAGTATCATATATTAATTGATCAGATCCTTATTGGACTAGATCACCCTCTTTAATATGAGTTGGATTCGAACCATTATCAGGCTTACAGATGAAATATTGTTGCCAGATGGGGATTCCAAAACGAGGCTTGAGGGAATCATGAGGCTCTTGGGATGTTGTTGCTTCAGATGCGAGAGGATGGGCCTGGAGATTCGTGCTTGGCCCTTTGATGCAGCGATTGTAGATCTTAAAGTGGACAGCGTGAGCGGATTTCCTGTTAACGGGTTAAGATTTGGGTTATACTAGAACCCGTTAGTCGCATGGCCCTAGCCGGTTTAATGGGATCACCGTGGACCGTCCTCGATCGAGATAGCGCTGGAGTGGCAGTGGGGTGGTGATGGCGAGCAAGGCCGCGGCGACGGGGGCGGCGGCGGCAGCAGCAGCGAAGGCGGTGGTGGCGGCGGAGGGGTACCAGTACCCGTGGAGGGAGAAGCTGGCCAAGTACAAGAACGAGCTCGCCAAGGGGGCGTGGGGCCATTGGGAGCCCGGCGCCTGGAAGCCCCTCGCCCTCAGCGCCCGCAAACGTGCCCGCCTCCGCAAGGAGGTCTCTCCCTCGCCGGAGAGCACCTCCCGGACCTCCCTTCTTCTATCCCCTCCCTCCATCTCTTTACCCCTTATTTGATTTTATCCTTTATCGGATTTTTTTTTGATTAATTTTTCGATGATTCGGTTTTTCTCTCTTCTTTTTTTTTTTTAATGAATTGGGGGGTTCAGGGATTGGCCCTACGATCCGCCGAAAAAGGAGATGAGGAATAAGAGGAAAGGCCACAAGTGCGACCGTGTGGCTGCGGAGAAGTGCGACTCTATCTCTTTGTATCTTTCTCTTCGTTTTTAGGGTCTTCTCTTTCTTACTTTTCTTCTAGGGTTTTGGGTTTAAATGTTATTGATTTATCTGAACGGCCTGTATTTTTCAGGCGGGCACATACTGCTGAGCTGATGAAGAAGATGCCAGAAATGCTATTGGATTATAAGGTCAGGACTCTCGACCGTTCTCTCCGCCTTCACTTCAAAATCAGCCTTTTAGCTCTCTCTCTCTCTCTCTCTCTCTCTCTCTCTCTCTCTCTCTCCATTTTGTTGTCCACTGTTGCTCTAATCTCCATGTCTCTGACTGAATTTGAGGAAATCATATTAAACTAGGGGATGTATTAGAGAAAGATCGTTCCATGCAATTACAAATCCTTTATTAGGGTGTGAAAGAACGTTGAGGCATGGGGCTGCAATCTCTTCTAAAATGTCATGCTCGCAAATTGTTCTTTGACAAAAAAGGTTTTCAGAAATAGTTCTAATTATAGAGCAAAGACCTTAAAAAAATTCAAAAAGGAGAATGCTGTAATGTGTTGGTGCAGTGACCAAAAAAATTCTTGTCACTTGCTTTAAGTAAAAAATTCCTTTATTTTTAATGAATGTATCGGATTGGTTGCGGTTCACACGCCAAAAGGATGGCGGTTTGTAAGGATATTTTTGGTGGAGTTAGGTAATAATCGATGTTTTTGGTCAAAGGGGAAAAGGAAGTGCAGAGAAAAATTATTACTGGTATGAAGCTCAAAAATGTTCTAGTAGATCAGATTATGTAGGTGTATCAGTAGGTAACTACGCATTTTAGATCTTTGAGTAATTTAATAATAAGAAACTATGGTTCTTGCTGCTGCTCTTAGGGGAAGTAGTTGAGAAATTTATGGATTGCAAAACATAAAAAACATTTTTGTTCGTTAACATACATGCTAGTCTAAGTATGATGAGTTTTTATACAGTCCTGAGGAAGAATCATATCCATGAAGCTCCAGTAAAAAGCTGTGTTATGATTGATGCATTGCATTGGATCATTTACCGGGTAGCTTAAGTTTGTACGAATAATTTTGATGCGTATAACATGTTAACACGAATAAATACTTCTTAATTTGCTTTATAGGACTTAGTGAGAGAGCTGCACAGTCTGAATCCTTTACCCAAGCTAGCAACGTGACCTCGTAATCCTGTTACATTTAGATAGCCTTGATCTTTTTTTCCTAAAAAAAAAAAAAAAAAAAAAAATTAGAACATGGCCACATATTTTTCTT